>CM060833.1:42848750-43530000 GCA_030762175.1 Metallyticus violacea
TAAACTTAATGAATTATAAAAATAATAAGCCTGTTGGAGTTTTATGGTATTGATGCATTGAAATAAATAAATACAACACTACCATTACTACTTTGCCGGTTATAAGGTAACAAAACACCAACATCCAACTGTGTTGCTGTCACACAAATGAAAATCAACAAGAACTTGGTGTGGTAAAAATATTCTGTTAAAACATGCAGAAGAAAGAAGGAAAGAAACAAAAGAGAGTTGGACTGCACACTGCAGTGGCATGGAACAAAGGAACGGAAGAAAAGAATTATTAACTTTGCAAGGAGTTGCGACAGTAATTTCAGATTTATAACAAAAAGTGACTTTCTAAGCTTCAGAGGTATGCGGAACACGTTTAAATGGAAGTATAGCGAAAGGATAAAAGAACCCAATAATAGTTCTATTCATATGCTGTGTGCAACATAACGGAACTAATGGGTTGCAACAGAATTTCAATGTTTTCGCGATAAAAGAAATAATGACATAATGCGGGCACTACTATCGTGCCCTCAAATGTTGATGTATTCTAAATACGGCAGTTAATCGTACTCAGTTTATTTCTGTGCACGGTTTCTAATGATTGTATATGACTCGCTGATGTCATTTAAGCAGTAGCTTCTTGTCCTTCAAAATCTTATACAGCGTGTTTCGGGAGTATGACCTACTTTAAAGTTCAGTTCCTCAAGCTATTCTAAGCTCTGCTTGGCTGAATGAGGCCGCACATTGTCATGCTAGAGTTGCACCTAAGAGCACTAATGGAATTGCTAATCCATGTAAACTTCAGAAGATCACTGTGTGTTTAGCGTGCACCACAAGTGATGTCCACCATACATATTACTGTCATTTGCTACACCTTTATTTTTAAAAATGATTCCACCATTTATCATGAGTTAATATTTATTGTTAAATAATTACAGGAATTGAGGCATTGACATTTAAATGTTGCTAAGTTATTGAGTAAAATGTTTAATTAGTTATTTCTTTCTTGCATGGTGAACATTGGCAACAGTTTACAAATGTCGGATATGGCTCTTCACATAAATAGTTATTAAGGGAAAAAGTTTCAATTTTTGACCCTTACGCAGAAGTCCTAAGTTCAATAACCACACCAGCTGAGCAGATTTTGAGAAAATCAATATAATTTTGATATTGCTTCAAAATGATAACTTGGAAATGAGATTTTTAGTACTATTTCACTCATGTGACGTCATCTTAAAATTGAGCAATGAAACGACACCAAATTTTCAATTGTGAGCAATCACAGCCGGATTACGGAGTGAAATTATCGAATATATATATTCGAATCCATTTTATCACGCGATGTGCATTTATTTTTAGTTGCTCAGGGCAGTCAACTCTATACCTCTACTATACAATTCCTGAGCACGCACACTGACCACCTTTGCTAGCAGGTGGTGGGGAACTATTGATATAACATGCTAGTTCGCTAGTTCGGAATTTATCGGCAATCTCAGACCCTCTCGTGATATTAACTTGTAGTAAAATTTGTTTAAATGCAGCCTGTTGATGACCACAGTTATCTTGCCTGTAATATATTCATGAAAATGCTAAACAAAATCCACAACTAAATTTAGCTTACACGTCTCTTCCCTTTGCTTAGTCGGGTTCCCTGAATCCTCAGCATGAGAAACCTGATTTTGACCATATTGGCCAAAGTATCTTAAAACCCTTAACCATACTCTGTTCTACTTTAACTACAGCATGGAACAAGCCTTTGTTGCCTTTTTTCCTGCTACTGAGATTACAGTCATCCAGTTGTTTATTTGTATTACATTGATACGTTACACATGAGAATAGAGTTTTACTGAGCTCGTTCAGGATGGCCAGAAGTCAACCAACATTGTACAAATCATAATGCAAGCTCCACACACAAGGCACAGCATTTGACATGGAATATTCTCTCAAAGAAGTTCTGGGAATTCACGTTAAGCGAGTATGAGTATCACTACCTAACACTGAGATGCTTCCTCTTCGATAAACCATGCAAGGACATCAGTCAATCGCCCAACACTACAGAGAGATTTGCCAATCACAGCAACACTGTAAGGGTATGAGAGAATTATACTGCCACACGTCCATAATGCATGAAATTTGTTGTTATATGGAAGAACACTAGGGAACGTTCTCCTTTGACAATGTCCAACTTCATCAGAATTCTCTGTGTCAGTCTTGTCTAGAAGCCACTGACAAAGTTGCACCCCGCAGTCAAGTTCATCTTTTGGAAATTGTGTAGGCTTTACATCCTATGTGAGTTGCATTTCTTTCTTTCGGGACTCTTACGATAAACAAAGCAAAGCTCGACAAAAGTGCAATAGTGCAACCGGTTTAATTAAGCATGAAGAACAAACACATATGCAGATAGCAATGAAAAAGAAGGAAGAGTATCATGCCTTTGTTTCATTACAAAGGGAAAAAAACAATCGAGATTGTCAAGATCACTAATTAAATACTGTTTTTTTTTTTATTTGAACTTGAAAAATATACTGGAACCTTCTATTGACATTTGACATAAAGCAGGGCTTTAGTTTAAATTTTACTTTCTGACCATGTAGAACAGATTGTGATAGCCGCATACAGCACCAAGTATGGTGGGCAACCCGTCCAGAGCTGCACTTTGTTGGAATGGAGAGAAGGTTAGAGGTAATCTCATTTGCACAGAAATGTCGCTCCGACGTTTTGCCCGAGTTCCATTTGGAAATGGGTAATTTAAAGCTCGCTCCCCGCGCAGTTTGTTGCGTTTGACGAATGGACGCGATAATGAATGTGCTGGATGCGACCGACGTTTTATATGGCTCGACGTTTTGGCGGGGGACTGGCTTACAACGTACGTGTGCACAAAGAAAACATCCCAAACTACCTCCACAAGCCGGTGGCAGCAGTACATTCAACATTCCCTCTTAGTTAGAAAACACTTCATCTGCCGTAGCATTCAGTTACTACTTAGCGCTGAGGAAAGTCTCAAATGACCCCTTTCTTTCATGTACACGGGTAACACTACAGCTTATTTTGCTCAAATTCTGAGGCGGTTTTAGAAACTAAAGGAACATTTCTAGCATTTATTGTACTTAATTGGCAAAAACCGCATTTGTTCATCTAAACCTTAAACTTCATTGTTGTGTAAGCCACCCGGACAATTTTTGTTACGCTGCTGGAAATTCGGTCCTAAAGTTCAAACAAAGCCAATCATTGACTTAGTTAAGAAGGCGTATAAATCACATTTTCACGGTCTCTTGGTGATAAAAATAAATAGTTTGCACCGTATGTTGGCTGTACCGCTACTTAACCCTCTAACAGAATAGTTGAAAGGAAAGCGCTGAATTTTTTTATTTGATTTATTTACGGACGCTCTTTAACATCTCAGGTCATCCGCGTCCCATTCAATTCAGGGCGTGAAACGGCCGACAAATTTTGCTCAGAGACCTCTTCTTTCAGGCTTGAGGTTCTTGTCCGTGCCGTAAATGTACAACACGGAACCCACGGCTTTACTTCCCTTCCGAAGGAAGCCATACTTGTGATTTTTACGCCCGAAAAAACCCATCGATCCTGGCAGGGTTCGAGCCCGCGATCTTGGTTTTAGAAAGCAAGTATGATTACCACTACACCACCAGGACACACTGGAAAGCGACGAGTCATGGCAAAACTAGACATAAAATAAATTAGTACCTCATGGTGAAGGCCTGCCTGTTCCTGCCTGTCGCAAGACTCAACAACAGCAAGTGAATCAGAAGAGAAACCTGTAGAAGAATAATATCCCCAGGAAATGAGATTGCAACAATAGAGCCTTCTAGCTCCAGGGACAAAGTTTTCTTGTTACAGATCAAGAAGTAGCTCTTACGTGATAATTTCGACTTGGTTTGATGATGCAATTAGGTGTACATCACACACAAGAGTGGCGACTATTTATTGACTCCAGTAAAACCGGCTTTAAAGCGGTACTAATACATAATGACAATAAATTATCGTCTGTGCCTTTAGCTTATGCAGTAGATATGAGAGAAACTCATGAAAACATGGCTTTATTGCTAGAGACAATCAAACGTAATAACTCTGCTGTAATTTAAAAGTTCGTTGCACTGTTTACAGGTGAGCGTTCATTTTTTGTGACTGCTGGATAGCCGAGACACCAAGGACCATCATAAAGTCAAGGATTGCCTAGGAAATAATCGTTTACTATTGGGAAAGAAAATGTGAAAAAACACTCCATTGGTTGAAGGGAGTAAAATAATTTTGCCTCCACTTCATAGCAAGTTAGGCTTGATGGAAAACTTCGTGAAAGCTCTGGATAAACAAGGTTAATGATTTGAAAAAAAAGATTTCTTAAATTGGGTGAAGCAAAGTTGATGTGTTGGACCACGTATCAGAAAACAATTAAAAGATCCAACCTTTGATACTATGCTCACACATCTCGAATTAACTGCCTGTCTTCTTTCAAGCAATTGTTAACTGCTTTCTGAGCTACAGAAAAGATAATCACTTGTTTCCTTAGAAAATGATCAGTTGCAGAACTACAGGAACATTCATTCACTGGATGAAAAATGTCGCTTAAAATTCACCTTTAACATTCACGCCTTGACTTCTTCCTGGAAAATTTGGGCGCAATAAGCGATGAGTAGGGTCAGCGGTTTTTAACTATAGAACACCGTTATCAATAATAGGCAACTAGTGCTAGTGTCTGCTTAGGAAGTGTGATGAAACACTATACAAAAGAAAAACACCATCGGCACACTTTTCAAAACAAAATAAAGGGTAAAATTGCAACAAGTATATTATGACTAAATTTTAGATCTTTCTGTACCATGTCAACACATATATTGAATCAGAAAACACTTCTGAGCTTGAGTTTGCATTTTGTTTGTATTTAATTATGTCAATGTTCGCCAGTAGTGTTTTTTTATGCTGTGTACCTAACTACTGTGACCTCATAGGGAACGCCTGTGATGCCTCAGTAGTTAAAACGGGCGTTAAACACTATTACAAAAAACTCGTGCGTAGTTCTAAGCGTATTTGTTTTGATGCATTTAAAATCATTGTATTGCATGCGTGTATGTTAGTATTGTGTATCTAGGAAATGTGACGTGAATAAAACAGTTTTTTTTTTTTTTTTTGGTCCCCCTGAATTCAGCACCCCAAGTTTAGATATGATCATTATATTTCAAATCAGATACAGAAAAAAAGTTGAAATTTGTTTACTAGTATAATTAATATATTTGAGAAGTGCATTTTATAAATTATTAATGTCTAAATGAAAATTTTAATAAACTGAAGATCATTATTTTTATTTTCTTCCCCGTGATATATAGTAAAGATATTTTCCACGACCAAATTTTGGAGTATTAAATGAATAGCTGGTTCCCTTACAGCAAAGAGCTAAAACTGAGAGGCGCTAACGAGATAAACGTCGCAGTATATGCTGCATACCAGTGCAAAGCTGCATTTTTATTTATGTCTTTGTGCGAATTTGTTGTTGATTTGGTTTATTTACGGACGCTCTTTAACATCTCAGCTCATCAGCTTCCCATTTAATTCTGGACGTGAAACAGCCGAAAATTACTCAGAGGACTCTTCTTTCAGGCTTGAGGTTCTTTTACGTGCCGTAAATCTAAGATACGAGGCCCACGACTTTACTTTCCTTCCGAAGGAAGCCATACTTAGGATTTTTACGCCTGAAAAAATGCATTGACTTTGGCAGGGATTGAACCCACGATCTTGGGTCTACGAGCAATTATGGTTACCACTAGACCACCAGGATCAACTCCTTTGTACCAAATGAAGGATTTCTGAAAGATGAATATAATGCAGCGACAACATTAATGTTAAAACAGTGTTTTTGCAAAAAAATCTAACTGTGCTATATTTTCAGAGATAGAAATACAAAATTTTAAAATTGAGGTTCGAACTTGATGCAGGGAAGCAGTGTTAAATTTTAGTACTATTAAAAGTGATTCCATCTTTTCGTTTCAGTAGCCCGAGGCAAGAAGCACGCCACTGAACTACCGCCAAACTCCGAACAACACAGTGATTATAGAAGGTTATTTTCGGAAAACACCGGTAGGTATCCTGGATATCGTAAACCGATCGGGAAGAGAGATGGACTGCGACCCAGCTTGCAGCTTCCCGGGTTCCAGGAGCGGAGATCTGGTCGCAATAACTCTTGGCTGTGTCCACGACGAGATAAGATAACCTCCATTGTTGGTAAGGGCCTCCCTTTCTATCTCGTAGCACCACCTTACATCATTGTTGTTCTCCCTCCCAGTTAAAGCTATCTGATTTCATTCAGCCGGAAGAACGCTCCAGTTCTCTTTCCCTTCGCAAAGCTGGACGCAAGAAACATCGCTCTGTTAACGTGTGTGCTCCAAAGCATTAGTGTAGAGATGCATCTGTTGATGACAGAAAGTACCGTTCTGCCGCTTATCTCTGTACGTGAATAACAGATTAATATTACAATAAATTGCAAACCTTTACCTAACACTATATGTTTTCTGCAAACGTCGAAAGAGACCTTCGTTCTATACAACTTTATTTTTGGAAGAGTTTCAAAACATTTCAGTATTTGAAGACCACAGGAAGACAAGGGTTACTGTCAAGATTAACAGAGGTTTAAGGACAGACTATTTAAAGTTCGAAACTACTTTAATCGTTAGAAATTATATATTTAACAATGCAATTTGAACAGTGATTAAATTAGCAGCAAATCTGTTCAATATAAAGGATATGATAATATATCATTATGGGCATAACCAACAGAAGACAAGGAATATCAGAAACTGAGGATAAAAAGTTTAAATGCAAATAATAATTATGTAATCGACTAAAAAGGAATACTTACTCACATTTGTTTGTTTAAAAAAGTGAGTTTTCTTCAAATACTGAATTCTAATACTTTATAATTTATGTATACTCCACATTAGTCTCATTAATATTCAGTTCCTGTATGATTTGTATCATTTTGTCCATGGCATTGAGGAACTTAATGTCAAAATCATGAACAGAACAGCACAATACACATATGTAACATCAAATGTAGCGGTTAGCGGTTAGTAACGTAACACGGAAATACTCGTAGCGATTTCCCCTTCCCTTTGGCGCTCCCGTCACGTAAACGTCGTGTGAGGTAGTAGCGTGAGTTATTATTATTATTATTATTATTATTATTATTTTGTTAATAATGAGTGCATCAGAACAATTCATATGCCTATATTAAGAGAGACAATATGAGTACATTAAATATCTCCACAATCGTAGAACTTGAAATTGTGAAGAAACACAAGGAATCCATAAAGGCAACATTTGCAACCAAAGTGAACAAGTTCCCATGCCCCAAACTAAAGAAATGTCTCAAAACAGCAGAAGAAGACTCTTTGTTATTTAAAAAAAAAAAAAAAAAAAAAAATCTCATTGCATTCCCCTTGCAAAATTGATATACAACGTAAGCCAACATCGCCGAGCTTGTTTTGCTACAAAACAGAAAAGAAGCAATGCCAACATTTCATCGCATTCTCCTTACTAAACAGACATTGCCCCATCTCAAATTAAGAAATGTTTCAGAATATGTGCAAAACTTATACTGTTAAAAGTGCATTATTATTTCCTTTACGTGTTACATTGCTACATTACAGCTTCCCATTTGCTTTCGCCATATACTTGAATGCGATTAACTGCTAACATGCTTCCTTCATGGGTCACTTTTGGCATACAATACATGCGAAAGTTATACTGTTAAAAGCGCATGTCTTTCCCCGGACAATTATCATTTCCTTTACATGTTACTTTGCTATATTACACTTTCCCATTTGGTTTCGTGTGATTAATCACCAGCATTGAGTGCTCTCGTGTGATTATAGTAACACACTTCCTACAAATTACTTCTGCCGTATGAAGTCAAATGTCCTCCGCATGCAGTCATTCCATCAGTTGCCGTCGGCTTTCTCCGCTGTAGGCGTGACTTTCACTAGGGTCCGTGCAATGTTTAACGTCAGGTCAGACTGCATACCTGACATCCAGTTAGCAAGTATACGTGCCTGCATAGTGAAGTTTGTATTCTGGACTGAGGATATAATCTTAACCTGCCTGATACGTTATTCCTTCTAGAAAACAGTAGACTGTAACTGGTTATATAGCGTACAATCGATTGTAACGATATACTCATATTTACAAATGTTGAACAAAATAAGTTGAAATTGAAAGAGGAACCGGGAGGTAACTACACTTTATGTAGTGTTAACAGAAAATGTTGAGAAAATGGGTTATGTTCGGTGCAAGATTGGTTTATGCTTTTAAAATATCAAGGAAAAAGGATTTCGAGCATAATGCGCTATAACTGCAAAAGTAAACGGAAAAAAGAGAGCAGAGAGGTGTGGAGTAGTTTTGTCCTTACTGGCAGTCTGTTGCTTCCTTTAACAGGAGTATTTAAAGAGAAGGCTATGGACATACAACATAACTATATATTGTTCGTACATTATTGTTTATTAAATGAACATTTGTGAACTGTTATAAGAAGTAATAATAACACGATATATTTAATAACCAATGTCAAATAAATGCGTGTAATGATATGGTATAAAAGTCAAACTATTTATTTATAACTAATGTTTATTTTTCATCTTATAAACTGCAAACAAGATTAAATATTTTTTTGTTTATTTTCATTTAATAATGTTTATTAAAGGAAGTTGAGAGTGGAACACGTACATGGAGTCTAGTGCTACAAAGCTCGCTCCACTCAACGGCCCAGCGGTAGTTTTGTTCATTAATACCAGGCAGAAGGAGCGAACTGATTAGCAAGTTTGGCCCTTTTGATACCGCGAGTCTACAAGCAGCTATCCACCTAACTGTGTAGCCTGTGGTTTCGAAGATTTTCGAGCTTTGCAAGTGGTTTATATTTATTTTATTATCTTTTGAAGTATGCTGTAAATCAGCATCTTTCTGTCGTCTATAGGTGCTAAGTGTTACTAAATTCAAATGTTCATATGATCCGTTAGGTGTAAGTCGATGATAATGAAATATATTCATACATAAGATGTAAAGGTAAAACAACGATCCGCTTTTACTTGACGCCTGTATCATACCGAAAGGTACATGCAGCTTGTGTGGTTTCGTTTCGAATGGAAGCTTTATTAATCAGTGGCGTACTGGTCATTTAGACACGTAATGCCACAACTTTGAAATGTGAATAAGCAGACGATAGTTTCCCTATACTTTATTTCTGAATAATTCTTTTACATTAACTTTACACGTTATACAACGTTCTAGGAGTGCTTGTTATTTTAGGTCTGTGCATTTAACTCCCTGGTTGTATATGCGTTATATCCTACTTCCTACTCTCTACCCATTCTACTATTTTCACATAACTGTCCTCTCCCTTTTACTTTGTTTATGACCATAAATCTTTAACATCACCAATAACCCCCCCCCTAAATACTTATTTTCTATATCTTCCAAATAAATTGCTCTAGTTTCACTTTGCTCTATAACCCTTTTAACTGATCCTGAGTTTTTATTTCGATCAAACTCCCCAATGGCGACGACACCAGGCTCAAACCTCTCGACCGCTGACCAGCTGATTCCCCATATCCACTTCTCTCCGCCATATCATTTACCTCACTCAGCTGTATCGCACTCTGTGAGGTCCTTGGCACGCTCGTTGCTATACACTCCTCCATGAGGATCACTAATCTATTAGGTTGTCTCATTAAGAAATGCTGGTTTTTATGTGTTTTGTGAGATTTTAATTGTTTCCTTTTGTTTGACAATATAAATTACAGAGGCCATAGTTACTATTGTGTATATTGTGAGCTTTTGTCAGTTGTTAAAACATAATCATAAAATGGAAGTAACCAAGTTATCATCAGCTGCTGCTGCGTTTCGAAAAATTTGTAAAGTGGAGGGAGTATGTATCGTTATTGAGTGTGTGAAACATCAATGGTCTCAGTGTTTCAATAACAGAGTAGAAAACGCTAAAGATTTACCACATCCTGGAAGACCTAAGGTATGGAAGATTGAGAATACACACATAGTTTTGGAAGCAAGTTCGCAAAAAGATACTCCTAGACTAGAAAAACTTGGTGCATCACAAACACCACATTAAAACATTAAAAATTATACAGACGCTGTAGATCTGTACATAATCAATTAACACCTGAAAAGGTTCAACGCAGAGTAAATATCTGTCGTCAGTTTATCGCAAATACCATGGATGAAACATTTTTCAGGAGAATTGTCCCATGTGATGAAAAAGTGAGTATATTACTGTAACCCTAGCACCTGTGGCTCGCTCCCCGCCAGCCTGCCGAAGTCATCGCTAAATACAATCGGTTAAACCCCAATGTAATGTTTATATATCTGTGGAATTTTCAAGGTGTGATTCACTGGGGGTTTGTTCCAAATGGGCGTGCAGTAGATGCGAATCTTTATTCTCAACAATTGGAACAAGTTCATAACGTTTTGAGGCAGATTTATTCAGCATTAGTAATCGAAATATAGTTCTCTTACAGAATGACAATGCGAGGTCCCATACCGCTCCAACAACCATGGAAATAATCCAAGGAGTTGAAAGAGGTTGAACTGCCACCACACTCAGCATACAGCAATGACATTGCACTTTCAGATTATCATCTGCTTCGATACAATTTCCTGCTTGGAAGAAATTTCGTATCGCCGAATTCTTCCCATCAATATCCAGAAACTGGTATCGTCATGTGAAGACAAACCTCTCGCTGAAAGGGGCCTCAAGGCTAAAGACTCGAATGATGGATATTTTGAAGATTAGTTTAATTTCTTGCCAGAACACATTTAAAATAATTTTTTTGCTTAAAAACCGACATATTTTATGAGACAGCATGTATAATTTCCGGATAAGAATAAGACTGAAGTGGGAAATTCCAAATAATCATCATATGTTTTCAAAATACTTTCTTCATGTTCTATGCAGCTTAACCATGCCTGGAAGCATCCTTGTTGAGTATGTTTGCAGCTCCTTACCAGTACGCTTCAACTTCCCAACCACTGTTTTCTTTACTTTTGGTAATAAAAAGAAGTCGCGTGGCGCTGGATTGATAAAAATGGATACGTCACTCCTCCAGATACAAAATGTCCGATCCGCATTGTGTGCTGGGGCGTTGTAGTGGTGGAAGAGAGTCCTGGAGTCCTATCTTTGATTATCTTTCACGCATTTTTTTTAAATTTCTGAATGGCAAACTGTTACATATCAATCGGCAGTCAATGTTTCTCTTTCAGAGAGACCGTGGCCACACATTCGCCGACCGGGCTAAGTACATGCTTCACTTTTGCAGGAGTATCATCATCCGGAAATAGCCAAACTATTCATTGACATTTGGTTTTTAATCATATTAACATATCTAGTTAGCAAATTTGCCTTCTACCAGGTACAAATTTTTCTCGCACGGAGATTTTGGTGCAGGTTAGTGTTCACTTTATGTGGTTTATTTACGGACGCTCTTTAACACCTCAGGTCATCAGCAACCTAGCCAAATCATTACGTTAAAAGGCTGATAAATTTCGCCGCTTTTTTCAGTCTTGAGGTTCTTCTAGGACACGAAACCCACGACTTTACTTCCCTTCCGTAGGAAGCCACACTTTAGATTTTTACACCCGAAAAAATCGGGTGTAAAATTTTACCCTTGCCAGTATTGCACCGTGATCTTGGATCTACAACGCAAGCAGATCACCAAGACCGACTTAGTGTTCACTGATTGGTAAGTAATTATATCTAGTGTTATATGTCATTCGTGGATTTGTGCGAAGCATTTCTCAGCAGCTGCCCCGTTTACTTCGGCAACAATGACAGGCCCGCAGGTCTTGTTTCATTTTTCAAAGATGTCCTCCCGGTGGAAATGAGGCAAACTGCTAGTACATCACATATAGTCTGCTCCATGGCCGAATAGCAAGCAGCAACTGTAAGACGACAATTAATATTTCATTATAGCTGCAATACTTGGGCAGTGCTTTATCTTTAGCCATTATTTATCAACCTCTTTTCTGCTGCCAACACGAAACTCGTGTCTTTACCAGCTTTTCCCTATCCGGAAAGGGGTGTGACCTTGACATTGGAGTTTCACAGAGCGTATCGTTACATTTCCATATCTACCATAGAATAGTATATCGTGATCCAGCTATTGATGAGAGCGCGTTCAAATGCACTCTTTAAGTTCTATAAGGGTCATATGCTTGGGAGGCTCTTGAACTTAAACTTAACATACCCTCAAATACATTTTATTCATGGGTGGAATTAAAATGCCATGTAGGCAACACAGGGTGGACGGAGGAACATTTTCGTTCTTAAACAAAACCATAAACGATTGGCACAATCTCTCTGGTGCAATCTTTATGGGCTGTGCCCTTAACAGTTTAAAAAATTCAAGAGAAACTAGATAAGAACAAAAGTTCAGATTAGCTACTGTAGCTGACAAATTTTAATTAGAGTGCACATATCTAATTATGCTGACATATTAATTAGATTTATAAGTATTTTCTACGGTTGACACATATTAAGTTAAGTTGACAAGTATTGAATTAAGTTGAAAGGTATTAAGCTAGGTTGACATGTATTTGGTGATGTATTTAATTAAGTTGATACATATATAATTAGGTTGATATGTATTTAATTTCCTTCACATTTAATTGATTGACGTGAATTATTTTAACCTGCATTTAATCAGGTTGACTTGTACTAATATGTCTTGATATGTATTTATTAAGGTTTGGCAAATATAATTCACACACACACACACACACACACACACATATATATCAGTTTTTTTTTTTTAAATTTTGAATGAAATTAAAAAAGTATTTAATTACTTTGAGATGTATTTAATTGCGTATTTTGTTAATTAACACAATCTATATGCAATAAATTAATTTTATACATCTACATAATTAAGCAATTAAGATATATTCTTAGTTTCCCATTTTCTATATATTTTATTTAGCTAGATACTTATAATCTAAATTAGAATACCTGTGTAAATGTGCATATAAATATGACAATTTCACATTTTTTCTACTGTCACCGGGTTTAAGTCCAATTTCAGAAGGAATAAATGCACACACATTCATACAAATAGAAATGAACGTAACCATTATGAAAAATCTAGAAAGCTTAAATAAAAACGTAAGCTGGTTTCGTAATTAATTTGGAAAAGGCAAGCTGTTCCGCCTGCACATTCGTTGACTTGTATCACTGTTGCTTATATTGGCGATATAAAAGCGTTGCTACTTTTGTTCCGACGCATGCGCAAAACATTGAAATAACTTCTCGCCGAGTTAAAGGCACCAGGGCCGTAATAAAGACGACTAAACAAAATATTACATCGGGGGGTGGGTCTCCGTAATTTTCAACAGCTTTTCCGCGAAAGGAGTATAGATCGCCTGCAAGGGAGATAAGAACCCCGGTTTATTTTATACGGCTGCTAATAAAATACTGCGCCACATAAGAACCGTGGTTTATTTTTTCTTTCTCTTCCACCATTAGCGGTCCTCCAATGCGATAGCCAAGAAAGTAGAAAGGAATGAGAGCAAAACAGGCAAGGAAGACCAAAGAATATAGACAGAGGGGTAAAAAAAGAGCATGTAATTGGATAATTATTAATTTTAATTAGAAAAGTTGCGTCATTAGCCTCGGTAAACGAGTAACAGCGGCAGTTGGCGTTGAGAAGTCCCCGCCCTTTTCGCCTAGACCAGAGCCCATCTGTCGGGGAGAGGCGTGCAAAGGAAGAAATGGTATAGTGAGCTCATTTCTGTATGTCGGAAGCCATTTGCATAATCTGCGGGTCCCGGGTTTTTGGTTTTTCTTCGCTCTCTGATGTACGGCGTACAACTTGACATAGTGTAAGGATTATGTGCCCGACTAACGACTGATTCTTGAGACAGACACATTCGTCTCGAGTAAGAACGGTGAAGCATGGCCAAATTATGGAGAACGGCCCTGTTGCAAAAACTCTGTCGCTCTCTGTTCAAGACAAACTTTGAAAAGTAGCTTTGCATCATTATAAGGGTTAGTCCTGCTGCTCCTGCTTCTAACTTGCTGAAAATACTGAGTCAAGGCTGGTTTATTCTGATTGATATTTTAAATTTTGTAATTAAAAATACAAATACTACAGACAACTTTCCTTGAGTTATTAGTTTTATTGTAATATGGGGAAATTGATACAAATTTATAAAATGGATCAAACTGTTTTATCAGCCTTTTGTTATTTTTAATCACGAACATGTTGCTCTAAATAACACCAATATTAACCACATTTTCTTTTGACTTTATCAGAATTATTGCTTCTTCAAGTATATTTTAAATAATAAAAATATAACATTAAAGATATTGGCATTTTTTTACTTAGCACTACGAGAGGCTAGATATTCATTAGTTAATCTAATAATGAATAACAGGCTTTATGTTTTCAAAGTGGCTTTCATTTTGCAACATAGTCTCTCGATAGTGCAATATATTTTGTATCCAAAGCACGAGGTGCGAAAATGAGTTACTACGTGTTCTGACTCGTGTTCCAGATACACCAGTGGATGCAATGCTATGAATAAGACTATTCTGCTATATGGAAATGAAATATCTCATACATTATTAGAGGTACAAAAAGTATGCCCTCAGCAAGAACTCCCATATGATGTCAAACATTTTTTGTTTGAAACATTTTTTCATTTGACGATCAGAAAAAAAAAAGTTGTTATATAAATGAGCTACCGGGTACATTAGTTTAAATATAAAAGTACTTTTATTTGGAAATATTGTGCTAACAAAATAGATTGCATTTATTGAGTTAACTCCATAATTAAGCAGTAGTAAAAGTTAGGTATGTGCATTTATGTAATGCTTGTTTTCAGATTTATAGTGAGTTACATTGGTCCTGGTGGAGTAGTGGTTACCATACTTGCCTCCTAAACCAAAGATCCCGGCCAGGACCGATGGATTTTTCGGGCGTAAAAATCCTAAGTACGGCTTCCTTCGGAAGGGAAGTATAGCCGTAGGTCCCGTGTCGTGCATTTACGGCACAAGCCTGAAAGAACTTGCCTTTGAGCAAAATTTGTCGGCCTCTCACATCCTGCATTGAGTGGGACGCTGAAGATCTGAGAAGTTACAGAGATTCCGTACATAAATCAAATTAATATAAAAAGTTATGTGCATATTTCTTAGCTTATTTTAAGTGCCAAAAGCATTGATTTTAATGTATAAACATGATAACACGTGTCACACTCCTAAATCAATAAATTTCAGCATGAATGCTTAAATGAATCAACATTTACTCTAAAGCCAAATTCATTTTAGAAACGAAAGGCTGAGCGGAAGTCAGGCTTCCACACATCTTAGCACCCGGTATACATGTACACATCTGGTCCAAAACGAGGAGAAATCCAATTCTAATCTCTAGAAAGCACATACTCTTAATGCCGTTTGTGGAACATCTGTTTCTAGCACGCACATATTTACAGAACTGAACCTATTCTGTTCTACAACCCTGGCATACTCTAAAAAATCCAATAACAATTCTTCAGAGGGAGAAGGGAGAGGAGATTCTCATTTTGCAGAAGGCTGTATCCTTAACAGAAGAAAAGCAAGGAACGTATTCAAGTACCTCGCTGGAAATACCGAGGAGCAACAGAGGGTACACGCAATGTATGAACAGTTCTGAATGCTGGTAAAGAAAACGTAGAGACATCGTAAGTAAGCCATACATTGTAAGAAAGTGCACAAAAGCCAGAAGGAATAAATATTATGAGAAGAGAAAATTGTACTTCATTCAAACGGAGCAAAATTTCCATATGCTGAAAAAAAAAATCCTGCCTATAAAACAGGGTTGTACAAGATAGATATATAGGCTTTCCAGCATATGTACTGAGAGTAGAAGTAAAAATTGGCCCTAATGAACAAACATTCATAGCCCAGGAAAACAAATACTTCATAGTTTAACAATAACTGTCGTTTAAAGCACATAGCAAATACTACAATCTTAAAAATGCGAACATTAGAAAAATCTGCAATGTAACTTGATGCGTTTGAAAATACATGAAGGTCACAAGAAAAGAACAGTGTTAAATCCATTTAAAAATGTGTGTATGACCGGCCTTGGCGGTCTAGGAGTAGAGAACTCTTCTCTGGACCTAAGATTCGCGGATTCAAACCCGGCCGAGGCCGACAGATTTTCCGAAACGTAAAAAACTTGAGCGCACGTCCTCTAGAAGGAGTTTAAAGCTATATGCTTTACGACACATAAAATACGAGGGTTACAAGTTGTTACAAAAACTAGGAAAGAACCAATTCTCAAAAAATGTTTTCTAATCAAGTTGGTATCTCAAAAACATGATTTTTAAAGGCTTCAACAGCTTCTTGAGGTGATGTAAACCGCTGTGTACGTAATTTTTGTGTGACATTCGGAAACAAAAAAATAGTTGGGCGATATACGAGGTGAATACTCGTACCAGGTGAATACGGGCTATGAGACATTAATACGATGTTTTCCTCCTTCAAAGAATCAATTGTTTGACGTGCTGTGTGCGAGCTGGCATTGTCACGATGAAGAATGATGCGATTTTTTCAGTTGTTTTTCCTGATTTCGTCGATGACTTCTGGCCAAAACATTGTTGTATACCATTCAGCATTAATTGTTCTTCGTTACTCTGAAGGAATGGTTGCGACATGTCCATTACAACCGAAGAAACAAACAATCATTATCTTGGAAGTGCTTCGTGAACGAACAAATTTTGTGGGATTCGGTTCATCTTGGAAGACCCAAACAGTGCATTGTTTTTAAGTTTCCGATTCATACGAATATTCAAGTTTTGTCACCTGTTACGATGTTGCATACGGATTTTGCAGTTCCTCTGTGCAATATTCTGAGCATTTCATTACACCAATTAATACGAGTATTGTTTTTTTTTTTTTTTTTTTTTTTTTTTTTTTTTTTTTTTGAGCTTCGGTCAAATTATCCGGAATCCATCAGGAACAGCTAAATGTTCATGCAAAATGGAATGTACTGCAGTCTCCGATATGCTTAAGGATGCCTCTATCTCACTGTAAGTCACATACCGATCTTCTTCAATCATGTTACGCAGAGCATAAATATCTTTTGGAACGACAGCCGATTTTGGTGGACCATCACGAAATTCATCACTGACGGAAGCACGACCATGAAGAAATTCTGTAAACCAATCGCAAACAGTCTTTTCTGATGGTACTGCAAAACCAAAATTTGATGGAAGCAATTTTATGCATTGCTGTTGAGTCAGATTTTTACTAAAATCGTAAATCATCCAACGAAAACCAAAATCTTCACGTGAAATTTCCATTTTTTCGCAAAATTACTTTATTTAAACGCTCACTGGAAACAATATACTCTGTCAATTTCTAAGCTGCAACTGTTTTTCTACAATGCAAATGTAAATTGTTTAGAAAATAGTAATGACATATCTCAATACCACTACCTAGTGGTTGTTAGTAACAACTTAAATAAATCTCGTAATTCCATATCTGAAAAAAGGGGTCCCTGGAAAAACCTATCGACCATTTCACTTCCAAGTAATAATACCTTAGCACTACACTATATGGCTCTTATGGCGACAGACTGACCTATCTTTCTGACATATGTCGATAATAAGCTAAAATTAAATGGTCTGTATGGTCAGTCAACACCGGAAGAGGCAATTCATAAGTAGAAATTACTATGCAGAAGATGGTATGCATGCCTTCAAATGGCCTTAGTATTTCAGTCCCTTTTAAATAAGTATAATGCAAAAAAGTACATTTTCAGTCATACAAATTAAGATATAGAAAAAGGTTGTGCCATCGAAGATCATTGTATCTTTATTATTACAGAGAAAAAGTACAACTCTAGGCTGCCATTCTATGTTGACCTTATCAATGATAGAACTTACTTGTTTCTTCCCCCCCCCATTAAAATAACTGTTGATAAAGAGCGAAGAAGAATTTAGTGCCACTGAACATTTACCTAAAATGACAACTACAAGATAGAAAATTAGTGGAATGAGTGATAAAGATGATATACATTTTCTTTAGTCTTTACTCATCACTTTTGCTCGTTATTGTTTTCAAATTTCAAAGATTTGAAGATTCTCAATAATCTAAAGCTCAATTGTTCTTTACAAATCTACCAAGAGACTGATTTGTTTTGCAATTCAGAAAACCAAGACCTAAAAGAATTAATGAACTACTGACAACATTAACTTATTAAACTTTGTATATCCTCACAAAAGACTCAAATATCACAGTGGAGATCACATTATGTTAGAATCTATATTTTTCTCAATTTTTTCTTTTATTAAGGTTTTGACATTACTGGTATTTTATATTTATATTTAATGAACTCTGAATAATGGTTTTGCCAATAAATCAAATCATATTCTTGTGACTTAGAGTGTTACTTGTCTGTGGTCTTCTTCATATGGTCATGTACCAGGCTGGTCGGGGGTTATCTAGCGGGCAGGATTCAAGTGAACATCTCACTGAATTCCGGATGTATATGATCGTAATAGTTATTACGAACCCAATAATTGTATCCTACACACTATACCATCGCTTTGAGAAGATTTGCAACTCCACACGCAAGGGACTATGGGGACGGTAAACTCTGTGCACTGTAAGAATGTTACTGTCTTTCGGGTTGTGTATGTGTACTCCTCGTCCAAAAGGCTTGTAAAAGAGTTTGCCTTTTAATTTTAGAGCATTTTAATTTAAGAATTGAACATTTAAGGTAATATATTTTATTGCTCTTTATCAGTGTAATCATGGAACAATGTTACAGCTTGATTGCGCTTTTACGAGACACGCTATTATCACGTTCACGTAACGTAGCATGAGTATGGAGTTAAGCTCATGCTTCACGAGTTTTTCATATTCCTTGAGCTGTTAGAGCATTAGCTTGCATTCCACTAATTTTATATGGAGCGCATGGCCAGTCAGAACTACTTAATTGCTTTGGTATATTCGATGAACAATATAAATCCTACGAAAGTGGAAAATAATTTTATAGTAGGTGTTTGAACTGCCTGCCCTACGTTGTAATGATGCTTAAATCATTTTAAAAAGATTAGGAGACATTCGTCGCAACTCATCCCTCCCAATATTGTAAACTGCCGACCGAAAATTCGTTTCAGCGTCTCTATAGGTTATATTTAAGATACAACAGTAATTTTACATGCGCAGCAGCTGAGTGACTTTATACGCACGAACGACAGATATACCAACTTGCTGGGCTAGTCGTGTTAAAAACTTTCAAATGAAACATTGTAATCGACACCCTATTTCATCAAGCATCTCCTCTGTTAAAGAATGAAAAAGCGTTGAATTAAACTTTGTTCACCAAACTGAAAATTGGTCTTCCGGATAAGATGTTATTCCTGGAAATTAAGCACGAAATTCTCTTCTACAGTGTTTGAGGGACTTCTTTTGCACAAGACTATCATAAACAAAGATTCTTTATAGCAGGGTATATCCCATTCCCGGCATTCTGCACTATGCTATACAGAAATGCAACTGAGGCAGTTGCCATGGGAAACACGACCAAGCAAACTCAACTGCCTGCGTCAGCGGAACTTTAACTCCAGTTTTACCAAGAATCGCTGGTCTACTGAAGGTCAACCGGTGCCCACTAGTGTATACAATACCATACAGTGGAATGAGGACAAGGTGTAATAAACCTGCCAATTAGAACTTCTATGCACCGCTTTTGGCTAAGTTTAGAATGACATAGCTTAAATATATATATATATATATATATATATATATATATATATATATATATATATTCTTACTCCTACTGAAGTGCTCACTGTGTAATTCTTTCATCATGTTTTAACTTTATGTATTTACGGTTCTCTTGCCCCCAAAAGTTAATTTCATTGCCCATCTTAACTAACTGCGTAAATGAACTGGAATGAAAGATTCTTTGTGTAGCGTGGCATATTAAAATGTACCACAAAGGTTTAAAATATAAAGTTTTGCTATCAAGTTGTGAAGTGGAAGAAGCAGGAATTGTGTGAGCATTTAGGAAAACTGTGGTTCTCGAGTTTCAGTAGTGTATAAAAGCCTGAACGTTCTCATATACCGGATACTTAAACTCTGGAAGAAAAGTTTGCACGTCAGATGAACCTGATGCGCCAGAAAAGCACAGTACATTTCGTCAGAAGATTATATAGAATGATAGGAATAAACCACGTGAAAGAATACCAGAACAGGTTCGAAGACAATGGATATGAAATGAAAATCTTATACAATTCTATACAATGGTTCAGATCTTGTCTCTAGGACTGTCAATCGATGTCAGTTTTAATCATGTCTGATGGAAACAAAACAGTAATTTCAAAACTATTTCATACCACGCAATGGGGGCCAGAAGGATGGTGCAATTTTAGGCCGTAAGACAAAATTATGTCAAAATTGTTGCTTATGAAGTGCAGAGGCCAAGTTGAACTAGAAGAAGAAAAGGGGTCTTGCAGAGTAATTAATGATCACGAGAAAGAACACTACAAGACAAATACCTTAATTAAATGTAATGCTTTACACGAAGATTTGCTTGGTAATTTTGCCATAAACCCAACTGGTTATGGTTTATTACCAAAACTAAAAGAACCACTCCCATTAGACTTTGAAAAGATTTCCAACGTGATCAAATGTATCAATGTGAAAGATCTCCTCACATGAAGGACGCACAACTTTTTAATTAGCCCCGTATTGATGCTCGGTCGCACTTTGAATCGTCTGTCCCACGCTCTATTACCACACTCGTTTGCCACGAGTGAATGTAGGTAGGCGTTTAATAGCGACGGAACTCAATGCATAGGCTGCGAATGGCTGATTATCTAATATGTTAGTAGAATTTAACGATCACAAAATATAACTGCCATGGGTGGCCGAGATCGTTAAGGCGCGGCCTCGTGAGCGGGAGACCTGGGGTTCGATTCCTACAGGTCTGTCCTCCCTGACTGAGGGTTTTTCCAGCTTTTCCTCAGTCTTCATAAATGGCAAACGTTGGGAAGATACCCAAAATTTAGGCTTGAAACGCTTGAATCCATCTTTAGGACAAATAATTTTCGTATGAAACAAATATTAATTATTTCAAAATGTGTATGCACTTGAACATAATATATTCTTAATTTAAATAAACGTACATTACAAATAAGATAAGCAGCTCAAGATATTCGCTTTAACAGACCAAATTATCTTACAAATTTCCATGTAACTAATTCCTGGTGGAAGAATCAGTTTCAATATACAGCATAACAGCAATAAATCGGGCTGAAAGTTTATACACAATTACAATACTGCAAGATAGTGGAAAGTTAAATGTAAAAAGAAGTGTACATACAATTAATAATGAGCTAGTTACCCAGGAACACCGACATCTTAACGAGTTAATGGAATTTTTCACAATCTGCGAAAATCACAGCAATACATAAAACTTTTGAAGTGACCCAACTAAGGAACTAAGAGCAAAAGGAGGTGTTAATATGCTTAAGAATTAAAACGAGCTATAGTAATATATTTCCACGGTCAAAACATCTCATATCCATTAATTATCATATAAAGTTTTCTGAAACTGATTCCAAATGTTAGCCAAACACACAGCATATGTGCAAAAAGAACTTTTTATAAAATTTAACCGAAATAGTGTGGTTATGAAGCCTCTTAGGGCTAAAATATCTGCAACGATATAACTTAAATAGTTTTCCAAGGTATAACAGACAAAGATATGGGGAAATTCACGGCTATGGTCGGGCAGGGCAGGACAAAGCAAATCAACTGGTAAGAGCATCGGCATGGTAAGTCAAAGAACTGTGTGGTTCAAGTTCCAGTCGTGATCTCGACATTTTCCAACCTGGTTCTGGTTCCAAATCTTAGCCTGACACACGGCTTATGTGAAAAAATGATTACATATTGGTTAAGAATTAAAAAGTTCATCGAATTGTTTCTACACTCAGCATTCAGCCATGATTCTGTGCACTTCTAAAGCAGTTTTTTTTTTTTTTTTTCCAAACGCCCGAAATTGAAAATAATGTCAATTGCAACAAAACTGAGATTATTTACAAAGATTTTTAAAGTACAATGGAAATTTGAGCAGATAACAACAGATTGCGTTTTGTTTTCAGAGTCCCGATCGAAGGTGATAAACATCAGATTGTTTTGAACTTGTTTACAATATGTCAATGTATTGAAAATAGGCTACTGTGAGGACAAAGCTTAGCGTAGCCAAAATAGTAGAACAAAGGACATGTTGGACAATATAATGAACCAGCCTTAATTTATACAATTTAAAAGATCCCTACAAAGAAATGGTAGTCATGTTTGGCAGTGTTTAGAATGAAATAAAGACAATTATTTATGTAGTAATTGGGACAAGAAAGAATGTTAGCGCGTAAGCTTACGGAAGCTCACGTGCTAATTTTCACGAGTGTTCAGAATGAAGATTATTGTGTTGCATACAACCTTTTATGCAATTTTACATTGAAACATTTTTAAAAAAATATTAAAATTTTGCAAAATGTTAAGTAACGACGTAGTAGATATGACGTATTATATTGCATGTTTTCTTAGTAATCGTTTCTATGACGATGCTATTTTGTTTTTGTTTTGAAGAATTCAAATGGAAATGGATGCTAATTTCGCAATGTTTGATATTGAAAATAAGGATATCATTCCCGAAGAAATTATAAAGCGAGCTAAGTATCTGAGGGTTTGCTAATTCCTCAAAAATCGAAAAGTGTACACAAATAGGAATATGACAAGTTCTGTACATGGAGGAAAGTGAAACATGTTACCTCAACTAATGAAAAAATCTTGTTGGCATATTTTTCAGAATTGAAAAATATATAACATAACGTTTATTGATTATTAATGTGGTAAGTAATTTAAAATTTAGATACTTAAATATCAGTAGTGGCTCAGGAATATAATATTTTCAAAAGTAACTCACGGTAATTTTAAAAATTACCAAGTAATATAACTGCCATGGATGTAAAGTCAATGTAGTAAGGCTAAGATGTTTTCTGTTAGTATAAAATTGAGATAACTAATGGTTCAAGATCAACGTTTTGAGATTAAAGAAATAGTAATGTGCTTAATTAATTTTTGTATTTTAAATGTTTCCAAGATAATGGAAGTTAATTTATGATTATTTAATAACTTATATTGTGTTATAGTTTCCAAACATTTATTTAATAAAACAATTCTCGTGTTTTAATGTTGGTATGCTTGTTAGGGCGATGATATTAGCTTTTTCTTACAGACACGTTGTTTGAAATTGTGTGAAGGTAATGATGACTGCATGGAATACTAGTTGCTAGCTAATATTTTCTGGCACCAGTGATATCCACAATGAGGCTAATTGTGCACGATTTATAGCGCCATAAGAAGCGTATTTTAATGCTAGGATTATATATACTTTTTTTAAAAAAAAATAGCAATATTAGGATTATAAACAAATATATGAAAATAAAAACAACTGAACAATAGAGTATAATGGTGTAGCGGAAATAGGCACTTTGTTCTACAAGTGTGTCTCAGTTAAAAAAAAAAAAAAAAAAAAAAAAAAGGCCACGTTTTGCTTCGCTTTATTTCAAAATTCGCAAACAAAAACACAGGAGAGATAGCTCGTTTGACCTCCATACCATTATATATTCTTCCCCTAGAGAACATCAAAATACACTAAATAAGTATTCACGAATTATTTCCATCACAAGCATGAACTGATACGCCATTGGGTCATGTCCACAAAATCTAATACTCTTTCTTTTCATGACTCAACATATTTCCTTTAGAACATAATGTAAATACAATTTATAAAACCAATGCATAAAATAAACTCCAAAATTTCGATCAAATCAGATCACGGACATGCTCCAATGAGGAAGATAATCCAGAACTGTGCATTAAAACGCAACGTTTCATTTTCATCAATAAGGCGGTTCCTCTAACATAAAAATTTGCACGCGAGTATATAGAATAAGTTCTGTAAACAAAGATCACAGATAAATTGCTCCTCCTGAGAAATTTCCAGCTCCAAACTCTTGTTCCTTTTGTTTGTTCTCAGTTTCTTTCCGTTACTACGGCCAAAAGCAATCATGACATAGTTTACTTAACCCTTACTGAAGTTATAAAGAATTTCACTGCTAATGGATATAACACTCGTTTGGGATTTTAATTTACTTTCATACAACATCTCTAGTATAATTAATATTATATCCTTTTTTGCAGAGGGGTAAATGCAGATAAATAGTTTCAAACCTACTTAGCATTGGCAAAGATTATTTTTCCTTTTGTTTTAAACGATTTCATTCTATTTTCATGCAAATATTGCTTTAGTAATATTTTGTACATAATATAACACAAACAAAACTGTGATAGATATATAGAAGGACTTAGGAAGAACATATTACAAAGAATTAACACAAACATTACTTTCATTGATAAAACTGCTTATTTTTATTTTAAATGCAAAAAAAAAAAAAAAAAAAAAACTAAAATAAATTTTTATACCTTCATTCGAGGTCAATAATACTGGGTGAGCTATACGAGTGTCGACCACTCGCTCGGTATTTTCTCCCAGTCAACAGACGAATGCTTGTAAATATAGTATATAATATGCTTGTAACGAGTAAGCTGGTGGTCACTATGTGGAAAGGTTCAGAAATTGTAAAGTGTGTTTCGCTCAAATAATATGTTTTCTATTTGTCCATGATTCCTTAGTGCCGATTGAGTCAACCAGTCAAGTTGGAACTTACTTTGAACAATCAAGACGTTGTCTCCATTTCTCAATGGCAATTGCCATACAAAGCCAAAAGTTGTGGAAAAAGATGCTTTGCAGTTTCTTTCCTTATGATAAAATTTCTAAACGATTATATTTTCCGAGCGAACTGGTTCAGACGGTAGGAGCCCGTATTGGGAGGCACCAGGTTCAAATCTGCGACCGACTACCTGACTGAAGTTTTTCTCAATCGATTTTTAAGAAAAGGCACGTTAGTATTTCTCGTCCACGTATTCGCCTTCCATTTCATCAGTCATCTCATCTACCTGCGTGTGTCTGCGGCTTCTGTGCTTGTTATGTGATCGAGGAAACGCTGACATATGAATGAGCACCCATGAAGGGAGCCTTTCAGTGTTAATGTGCACTCTATGTACCTCCAGAGTAATTAGATCCAGGAAGGGTGAATGACTCGGGCATTGTATCTCAAGGGGTGTAAGTCGTACAAACAGGGGAGGGTAAATAGAGCGAAATAAAGATATAATCAATTAATGACTATATATGGTACATTATATATCTTGGAATGTTAGTGTGTTATCTTATAACGTCTTCACTCACTGATAGTTTTATTCGTTAATCTTTGTTCTTGATTCCCTTTCTTTATTCAAATACTCTCAAGCAAGTGTGCCAAATGAAGCATTAAAAGTTGAGTTTTCCCACAGGCGACGTTACTGCGAGAATGAGAAGACAAAGGCATTCTGCTGCTAAAAATGAGCATACCTGAGAGAACGGGGAAAGTAACTGCAGCTAGAGAAGACGGCACACCTGATATAGTTATAATAATTAAGATGCTGTTTTAAAGCAAACATAGCAATTTTGTTTTCTTTCGCATTTGGAACCCAGGAATCATACGGCTAGTGTGAAATAATTGCCATAAACAATGTTTATGTTGTTCTGTTGTAGTTGTAGTAAGAGAAACATTCTCAAAATATCCAAGTAAAGTCCATAATGTACTCTCTTTTGCCCAAAGAAATACACTTTACTACGACTTGCTCCAACCTTAATGTTAACTTTTAGACTTGAATAGGAAATATGGGCACGCTCTATTGCCCACAAGTCAATTATAAGTATTCAATTTTCAGCTGACATTAAAAGTGGCTTCATTGTTAACAGGGTTAACTCTCTTGGCGCATTATGGTTGCAAATTTCTACTATCTTCATGAATTTGTTCGTGTAAGGCTGGTAGGTGTTGTATGGATAAATTCAGGCATTCTCGATCTATAAACGCTGCCAGGAAATACGTTTATGGTGTAGCCAACTTTGCTGAAAGTTTTCTTAATCTTTTCATAGAACCCTTTGTAATCAAAATGGTTACTTATCTTTCAGAGATTGTTTGATAACACACCAGTATGTAATCTCGTTTAAGTACACTATATACGCCAAATTCGCGTTGGACTAATTTAACACTTCCAAAAGTTCACATTCTGCATTGCTGCCAGTACTTAATGGCTTTACGAGGATTTGCCTGCCTTGTTTCTAACCGGTTTTGTTAGCCCTCCACTTTTCCGCCTCTCCGTGTGCTGACGCGAAGTCTTTGTGCTGTTAGGGGGTTGAACGTTGTGAGGCCACATGATTTAGTGTTATAGTATGTTAGTGCTGTTATAATGTCAAAAAGTCCGTATACTTTAGCACACAGAATATTCATGTATGATTCCTATGTGACAACAAGAAGAAGTGAGACCGCGATTTATAGACATATTTCTGCTCTTCGTGCGCTTCACAGAGAAACGGTTCGTAATTTTGTGAACAAATTTGGGGAAACGGTCTATTCTTGATAAGAAACCGAAGTATAAGTGGTGTTCTTAAAGAGGAAAAATCGGTGACATCGGAGAAATGTTAGAATGAAGCCCAAAGAAGTCTCTGAAAACGCTTGGGCAAGAATCAGAAGTTTCGCAAATGTCGGCTTCAAAGGCACTAAACTGAGTTCAGGAATTGCAACCATGCTATAATATGATTAGAGTTAATTTCTGCATTCGAGTACCAGAATGTTTGCTCTATTGACCCGCGTTTATTATTATTATTATTATTATTATTATTATTATTATTATTATTATTATTATTATTTATGGACGATGCATGGTTTTATTTACATGCTCATGTAGCAACACAAAACAATAGATATTGGAGGGCAGAAAACCCCGATCTTGTACACCAAATGCCACTGAATAACCAAAGAATTGTTGTTTGGAGTGTTGTGAATATTTGCAGTAATCTATGCGCTGGAATTTAAGGGATTGTGAATATCCAACTATGTCGGTAAACAGCGTGCTTCCCTGTGCAAAGTAGATCCCCGTTAAACCGGCCACCATCCAAACGAGGGCTCTGTAGTAACAATCAGGATTACAACTTTGATGATTCGTTGCGGGTTCATACCTTTTCTTGGTATGGTTTATAATGCCAACTTTTAAAAAAATGTGTTTAGATCCAGGTGTCGTCAAGATGACCTAGACAGCCGGTCGAAGGCTCAATCTTCCGGTAGTGACGCCATTTCACTGTCAGGGAGAGGTGAAGACGGTCTTTCGTGAAGTTTTCGTTCTTGTGAATTCCAGCCTCGTCTCCGCCCAGTTAATTATGTCTGCCGTCTTCTGGAATGTGTGGAACTTAAACTTTATAGAAGGACCGGGATGCAAATGATATCAATTTGAGATATGCCATTTCTCCAAGTTTAGTTGTATTGTGGTAATATGGGATTTTTTTTTTTTTTATTGATTTATTTATGGACGCTCTTTACCATCTCAGGTCATCAGCGTCCCATTCAACATTCCCATTCAGGGCGTGAAAGGGCGACAAATTTTGCTCAGAGGCCTCTCTTTCAGGCTTGAGGTTCTTTTTCGTGCCGTAAATGTACGACACGGGACCGACGGCTTTACTTTCCTTTTCCGAAGGTACGCCCGAAAAAATCCATCGGTCCTGGCTGGGTTCGAACCCGCATTCTTGGGTATAGGAGGCAAGCATGGTAACCACTACACCACCAGGACTGACTGATAATATGGGATGATGTGATTATTTTGTTTAATATTAAATTCCATTTTTATTACTGTTTACATTTAAATCACATTCTTAAACTCTCTTAATTGTATTTCCGTTTTCGCGGGACCGCTGTTTACAACTATTCTTATAACCACATGTCGCTGGTGGGTCCCAGTAGGGGGATATAGCATTGATGGGGATACTTTCGAAGATTTTCCTTACCCTAAAACATTCCATATCAGGAAACTTTAGGCAATTATGAAATTTGGGCATATTTGCATCCGCATAAATTAATTTCATTCATCGTATTATATATTGATAATAATAGAAATAGAGTTGTCAATTTACCATACTCTTCATTTAAATCATTAATATTATGCAGTAGGGAATTTATTTTTCATTTATTTTTTATTTGTTTTTATGTTGCGTATAAGAAAGTTCAGGATATTTCCTTAGCCAATGTTTCAAGATATTCACTATCTTGAGATATGGAGCGAATTTTACTGCCAAGGCATCCGGCAAGAATTAACTGCTTCCAACGCATTAGACAAGACAACGATCAAATGTTATGCATATCGAGACGAAACTTACGGGAAAAAGGTTGCAGATTTTGCACTACATCTGGTAACTTTACGACACCAAGATTACCCATGAAGAGGAGGAGGAGGGGGGATTGTACGTCCGCTACCCTTGCCTTATGGTGGTATTATAATCCACATCGCCCTAGAAGGGAAACCTCACATACACATACATAGGTACCTTCCTTTTCTTTCTTCAACCATAGCCGCACAAATAATTTAGTTTTATAACTCTTTATAACCGCAAGCTACAAGAGGCAGGCAACAAATTTTATCGCCAAGAAGAAAGAAGAGGGAAAGAAAAAAAAAGCAACTTCTTACAACACCACCATCACCAAGTGCACTGTGTAGTTGCCTTTCATGCGCCCATAAAACTGGAAAGAGCAAATAAGATAGCGAGGTATAATTCTTGACGGCGACAAGAAGATAGAAATTTAGGACCCGGGCGAATAATTTAATTAATGTTATGGAATTATTTTCACTCCTTATTTTTCTCTGGGGTTCCCTCTCCACACTTTATGCCTTTCTGCCTCCTTGGGTTTGCAATGTTCTCGGCGGGCAAAGTGACAGGAGTAGTATATATCCCTCCTCGCGTGATTTTTATATCAAATTGATATCAAAAGGGGTGGGGGGTGATATCAAAAGTGGTGGGAGGTGGGGGTGGGAGGTGGGGGTGGTGGTGGTGGGAGGTGGTGGTGGTGGGAGGTGGTGGTGGTGGTGGTGTTGGTGGGGGTGGTGGTGGTGGGGGTGGTGGTGGTGGTGTGGGTGTTGTGGGGGTGGGGTGTTGATATCAAAATCTCAATTTGAATTGATATCAAAATTTCTGTTTGATTAAGCGATAGGAAAATCTCTGTTTGATCGAGTGTTGGATTTAAATCTCCCGAAAAAAGTGTGTGTGATCAATTAATTACGTTGTAAAAAAAATGGAGAGCCCTTCCGCCACTGCGTTGGCAGTTCGCCACTGCTCGCTCCCCCCACCGCTCGCTTTCGCCGCCCGCCTCGCTTTGTTCGCCGCCCGCCTTGTGTCCCTCGCTTTGTTCGCCGCCCGCACAATGCTTTTGCGTGAATTCGGTCTTCAATGGGTGGTTTCTTATTCGTTTGTATATATTCTTTTTAACAAAAACTCTGTATTTTCTCACACAGGGTTAGAAAAGTCAAAAACAATATGTGTGGGTTTTTCTTTACAGAGCCAAACTAAAAATAACACGTTGGCTCGCTCTGTACACCACACAATGCTTTTTGTTCCCTCACATGGGAGTTGTCACGGTGTTTTCAAAAGTCGAAAACAATATGTGGGTATTTTAAAAGTTTCTTTTTCACGTTGCTTTTTCTCTGTATTTCTAAAAAGCTATTATTTTCACAAGGAAACAAAAAACATTCTTCTAAAATCCTATCTTCAGAGACATTTAAAAGTTCTTTCTTTCGGGGGAAAAGACATTGTTAATAAAAGTTCTTTCACATCGACATGGGTGGTTTCTTATTCGTTTGTATATATTCTTTTTAACAAAAACTCTGTGTTTTCTCACACAGGGTTAGAAAAGTCAAAAACAATATGTGAGGGTTTTTCTTTACAGAGCCAACTAAAAGTTTCTTTTTCTGTATTTCCATGCTTTGTTCACGCGTGTTTATAAAAGAATTCGGAGGCCATCTTTTCTTCTTCTAAAAAACCGAGTCAATGGATTGTTTCTTATTCGTTTGTATATATTCTTTTTAACTTGTATATATTCTTTTTAACTAAAACTCTGTATTTTCTCACACAGGGTTAGAAAAGTCAAAAACAATATGTGTGGGTTTTTCTTTACAGAGCCAACTAAAAGTTTTCTTACTAACACACAGTGACAGAAAAAAGTCAAAAACAAGGGGATTCTTTTTTCTTCTTCTAGCAAACTCACACCGCGTACCCGATGGAAGATTAAAAAAAACCTTCCCCCACCATTTGTACGACGATTGGCTGTAGGGTTATGCATGCGCAGTAGAAACCTCACCTTCTCATTGGTTGTGGGCGTGGTCTTTGTTGTCTATTGGGTGTGGGCGTTATCTTTTGTTGTCTATAAAAGTTCAATCGCGACGAAAGATGCTTATATCACGTGGTAATCATGTCTGCCAAGGTTGTCAACTACGGAGACGAATCTTCTGCCGATCAATCTTCTACAAACACTTCCATCAGTGACCAGGGGCCCGAGTCTTCGAGGAATAACGGAAACTCCGGTACTGGGAGTCTAGTTGAAGGGTTCACGTCGGTTTTAGAACAGTTCGTCAACAAAAAGAAAAGTTGTGATCATCGCAAGAGAACACGTTATGGGGGCAAGCTCACTCTTAAGAGAACACGTGGCTTCTCGGGCGGTGTGGCCAGCAAAAGTGATCAGACCGGAAACGGTGAACCATACCGTCCTGCTGCTTCGTCTTCTACCGGAGCTGCCTCGCCTTCTACCGGAGCTGCTTCGCCTTCTACCGGAGCTGCTTCGTCTTCTACCGGAGCTGGCTCGCCTTCTACCGGAGCTGCTTCGTCTTCTACCGGAACTGCTTCGTCTTCTACCGGAGCTGGCTCGCCTTCTACCGGAAATGGTGTACCACCTTCTCTTGTTGACAGCATTGTGCCACAGGTAAGTGCAACCTTGCAACCATCTTTCGAAATTATTAACCATAGCCAGAGGGCAACTAAAAAATTTTATTCTGGGTACTCTGAAACTGAAATTATGGTGAGTTCGATGCCTAAAGATGCAGATCCTGACCAATGGGTTTCCAAAGTGTTTCATGATTATTTATCATTTGTTGATGACAATCTGCTAAAAAACCAACCAGGGTTCGTAGGAATAACCGTTCATGATACCAAAAATCCTGCTAGACCTTTTAACATGAGTGTACGTAGGTTTGATCAGGTAAACCCCGAGGCCGTATTGAAATCAATGGAGAAAATAATGCAAAGTAACAAAGAATTTTTGTTGGGAGGGGCAATCAAAATTTCGTGTATTTGGACAAATGAAATATCAGGTTCATGTTACAAACGCTGCGACGACTGTAGTAAAAACAAAGGTATTATAGAAATTAAAAACAAAGACAATCTTTGTCTACCTAGAGCCATCGCAGTGTGCAAATCCAAAATTGACGGGGATGTTCATTATGGTTCTATTACGCGATATGACCGTCTGCAAAAACAAAAAGCTGTAGAGTTGTGTGAGAAAATAGGCAAAACCGATGGCCCGTTTACACTTGACGACGTGAAACTCTTTGAAATAGCGCTAAAGGAGTATCCTATCACTGTTTTTGGTGGTCATAATGGTAAAAATGTCCTCTACAAGTCGGAAATTAACACCGATAAACACATCGACGTAATATTCCACGACAGCCATTTTAATGCAATTGTAAACCTACACGGGGCATTCAAATGTAAGTGGTATTGCCGACATTGTAATTTTCCCTCACTTAATAAAAAAGAAACTCACAGGTGTGATCTAAACTGTGTCAAGTGTCGACAGAGGTGTCCAACATCATTTGATAGGTATGTGAAATGCGATTCATGTCATCGCGATTTCAACGGGGAGACCTGTTTTAATAATCATTTGATTAAGGGGAAATATTACCCTAAATCCATGTCAGTATGCGACGTGGAAAAAGTATGCCCGTTGTGTAACAAACTTGTGAATATGAGGCTTAGGAAAACTCCTCACCAGTGCGGAGAAATTTATTGTGTTACTTGTAAGGTCCATGTGAATGCCAACCACGAGTGCTACATTCGGCCGTACAATTCACCAAATTTGCGAAAGAATTTCGTGTTCATGTTCATAGATTTCGAGTGTACTCAGAACACGCTTTATTCCACAGACGTGTTTGAACACATTCCTAATCTATGTATAATGCATAAAAGTTGTGGTCTGTGTGTGGACAAGTCTCATAAGATGCCCTATTGTACACAGTGTGGTGTTAAAGAATGGGTATTCGACAAGGAGCCTGTAAAAGAATTGTTTGACCACATCACACAACCAGGGTTCGAATCCCGTGACATTATTGTCATAGCACACAACTTGAGGTCGTATGATGGCCAGTTTTTGTTAAAACACATGGTGGGCACCCTAAATTGGGACCCCGAACTGATTATGAATGGAATCAAAATTTACAGAATGAAGTATAAGAGTGTAACTTTTCTAGACTCTTTGAATTTCATTCCTATGCCACTGTCTCACTTTTCAAAAACCTTTCAACTGCCTGAATGTAAAGGTTATTTTCCTTACCTGTTCAACACCAAGGAAAACGAAAAGTATGTTGGTCCTGTACCAGAGCAAAAATATTACTGCCCAGATGGCATGAGTGTTGATGACCGCAAGACTTTCGAGCAGTGGCATAATGAAAAGTTGTCCTCAAATTATGTCTTTGACATGAAAAAAGAAATGGTTACTTACTGTAAAACTGACGTTTATCTCTTGAGTCAAGGTGTTTCCAAATTTAGGAAACAATTTATTGACGAGAACGGTATTGACCCGTTTAGAGAATGCGTCACCATAGCTCAGGCATGCATGAATGTATATAGGAAACGGTTCATGCCAAGAAATAAAATACCACTTATTCCCGCAGGAGGATACCGTTTAGCTGATAAGCAATCGCGGGTAGCGTGTATCTGGCTGTCTTGGTTGGAACAGCAGCAATCAACCATCATACAGCATGCTTATCGGTGTCGGGAAATTAAAGTTTTAGGGCATAAAGTGGACGGGTACAAAGAAGAAGGGAAATGTGTCTATTTCTTTCATGGATGCTTCTACCACGGTTGCACACGTTGTTACCCGAATAGGAATTCAAGGTTATACAACACTGGCAACCAGACCATGAGTTCCAGATACGAGGACACCGTGAAGGTCACGAAGATGATGAGGCATGCTGGGTATAACGTGACCGAGATGTGGGAGTGTGAGTTCAATGGTTTGATTAAGACCAATAGGGTTTTGGCTGAATTTGTCAAAAGTTTTCCCTACCCCGAACCTCTCAATCCACGAGATGCCTTCTTTGGTGGACGTACAAATTGTACGAAAACCTACTGCGAAGCCTCTGGAGATATGAAAATGTTTTACTATGATGTGTGCAGTTTGTACCCGTTCGTAAATAAGACCAAGGCTTACCCTGTTGGACACCCAAAAATTCATGTGAATAATTTACCAAATTTGCAAGATGTTGAGGGCGGTATTGTAAAGTGTAAAATTCTTCCCCCAGAAAGACTGTACCACCCCGTCCTGCCGTCGCGCATTAACGGTAAACTTATGTTTCCGCTATGCCGAACATGTGCAGAGATGGAGAATCAGACAGAGTGCACGCATACAGAGGACGAAAGATGTATGACAGGAACCTGGGTAGTGGACGAGATTAAAGTCGCATTAGAGGAAGGTTATAGCGTGATTCACGTGTATGAAATATGGGAATATGACATGGTACGCTATAACCCCATCACTGGAGAAAAGGGGCTTTTTCAGGACTATGTGAATCAGTTTCTGAAAATTAAAACCGAAGCCTCCGGTTGGCCCAAAGACTGCGACACTCCTGCCATGAGAAACGAGTATATCGCACGATTTTTGGAAAAAGAAGGCGTGGCACTGGATAAAGACGCTATTGAAATCAATCCTGGCAGACGTGAGTTGGCCAAACTGATGTTAAACTCCTTTTGGGGAAAATACGGCCAAAGAGATAACTTGTCCACATGCGAGCTTGTGAAAGATTATTCGAGGCTCATAGACCTACTTAATGACCCAGGTGTAGAGGTACAGTCTTACCTGCCCGCTACAGAGGAGGTAATGTATGTGGTGTGGAAACATTGCGAACAGAATCCTAAATTGAATTTTACTAGTAACACAGTCATAGCTGCATATACAACTGCCCATGCAAGAATCGAACTCTATTCCTACCTTAGGAGATTGGGCGAACGCGTGTGTTATTTCGACACAGATTCTGTTATAGCCACGTACAGACCGGGGGAATGGATGCCAACCACGGGACCATTTTTAGGCTGTATGACAGATGAAATAGAAAAGTACGGCGATGGAGCGTATATTTGCAGATTTGCATCTACAGGTCCAAAAAGTTACACCATAGAGGTTAAGTGTGGAGATAAGACGCACTCTGTCTGTAAAATTAAAGGCATCACCCTCAACTCGGGGAATTTGGAAAATGTAAACTCCGACGTTATCAGGAACACCGTGCTGAGGGATAATTCAATGTCGGTAGTACTTGAAGGCACACAGATTTCTAGGAAATTTCTAGGAACTGTGGTAACTGAGTCTTCAGTGAAAACCTATAGGATGGTGGTCAACAAACGTGTGCAGTGTGAAAACTTTGATTCCTACCCGTATGGGTATAAAAGAAGGCGTGTCTAAATGAGATCACATCAGTCGCCCACAATGTCTACTAACCAACACTTTAAATTTAATTTCCCGTGCACTATGCTAATTGCAGGTCCGTCGCGGTGTGGTAAGTCTACATTTGTGAAAAATTTAATTAGTAATGCAGACAGAATGTTTGACAGACCCGCGAGAAAAGTGTTGTGGTGTCATCCATTAGAATATTCTCCTAAACCAAGCCCGTTCTTCGCAACCCATGCAGGTATACCAGATTTGGACACTGTTAACGAGGGGGATTTAGTTATTTTGGATGATTTAATGTATCAAGCCTCCGGGGAAAACGTGTCAAATTTTTTCACTAGAGATTCACATCACAAACGCTTCGGGATTATTTACATATTACAAAACGTGTTTCCACAAGGAAAGAAATTTCGAACTATATCTCTAAATGCAAACTACATTGTCGTGTTTAAAAACAATAGAGATAAAATGCAAATTCATAGGCTTTGTCAACAGATCGAACCAAAGAACTCTAGGTTTCTTTTAGAGGCATTTGAAAAAGCTACTGAAAACCCACACGGGTATCTAGTGTTGGATTGCACTCAGTACACGCCAAATCAATACAGGTATCGAACCGGCGTCCTACCAGGGGAAACGCCTTCTTATTTTATACCCAATTGTTGACCACTTTTCTGAAGGTTTTATTTGTGTGCTTCCCAGAGAGTTTAAATAAACGAGCAACGATCACACTTCAGTCATTTAATCACAGACATAGACAGGATGAGCATTGCCAGACTGAGTAGCCCACTGATTGCAAGGCAACATGCAAATTTGTCAGTGCTAGCCAAGGCTAAACCTATTTTGCGACAAAAACTGTTGAAAAGTGCTAACCCTCAGCTAATTAAAGCCATTTCCGAGTGTGTACTCAACGTGTGCAGAGGTCATGTTAGTTTACCTATAAATTGTTTAAAACGCTTAAAGAAGCATAAAGCTAGCTGGAGAAAATTAATTAACAAACGACTTTCCTTAAAGGAAAAGAAAAAGATTCTTGTACAGAGAGGAGGTTTTTTACCTGCTTTTCTACTCCCGATATTGGCTTCACTCGGTAGTGCACTCGTGTCAAATTTGAGTTAAATGAAGCACGGTAAGCAAATTATACTAGCTTCACAGCCAAAAGCTGTCGAAAAGCTTCACCTCGTGGACAAATCACTTAACCAACTCATCAGAGAAATGAATAAATTACAGCGTACACATTTACCACACCCTGAAAAATGGCAGTTGATAAAATATAAGTTGGCCAACTATCTCGATCTTATGTCACAAGTGAGGGAACCATACCTTGAAACCAATGGTATCGAGTCACAAGTGAGGGAACCATACCTTGAAACCAATGGTGTCGAGGTAAAGGAGGAAGAGAAATCGACAAAGACGAAAGTAAATAAAAGCCGATTACCAGTAAAAAAGTCTTATAACCTTCGCAGACAAGTGTGGGAACAACTATGAACGCACTGAAGAAAATCTATTTCAATCCTGAACACTATGCTGGTTTTGGCACTGCAGACAAACTTCGCAAGGCCACAGGTATACCGAAATCTAAGATCGAGTCGTTTCTTCAAACACAGGATAGTTATACATTTCATAGACCGATAAGAAAACGGTTCCCCACCAGAAATTATCACGTGACTAACATGGACGACCTTTGGGAGGCCGATTTAAATATTATGAGTGGCGTAAAGGAGCACAATAAACCATACGTTTACATCTTGACGGTTATTGATGTTTTCTCGAAATATGCTTGGGCTATACCATTAAAATCAAAAGTAGGGGGTGAAATTACAGAAGCGTTTAAAACTATATTCGCTCATCGTACCCCCAAGATATTGCAAACAGATAAAGGAACGGAGTTCACCAACAAAACCTTTCAAACATTTTTAACCAAACATGGTGTAAAGTATTACACTACAAAAAATAATGTCAAAGCCAGTGTTGTAGAACGTTTCAATAGAACCTTAAAGACGAAAATGTGGAAATATTTCACACATAAAAATACATATAGATACGTGGACGTGCTTCCTGCACTTTTAAAGTCTTACAATAGTTCCTTTCATAGGTCCATTAAGATGGCTCCAAAGGATGTCAATGAAGACAACATTTTGCATGTTTACGAAAATCTTTATGGTCGGAATGCAGACAAACCACGTAAAGTTAAATTTAACGTGGGAGACCATGTGCGTATATCTAAGGAGAAAATGAAGTTTGCCAAGGGGTACGAGCAAAATTGGACGGACGAAATTTTACAGATTGACGAGGTGGTATACGGCTCCCCCGTTGTGTATAAATTAAAGGACTTGGGTGGGGAGGCCATAGACGGTATCTTTTACTCCGAGGAGATACAAAAGGTAGCTCCCCCGGCATCATTCAAAATAGACAAAATACTCGACACTAAAGGCCGCGGTCGAAATAAACAGTTTTTGGTTAAGTGGAGAGGTTATCCGACCAAGTTTAACTCGTGGGTACCGGGTTCGAGTATCAGCTCGATATGATTAGAACAAAACCATTTTCCCTCACGCTCGTGAGTAACGCCTCTATGGACCATTTCACTGACAATACAACTTCCAGATTTTCAAACATCTTACCCGAGAGAATAGTATTGCAAGGAGAATGGGAAGTCGCACTGCAAAAGGTTAGGTACCCTGTGAAATTCTATAACGTAACAAATCACGAAAATCAAATCATTGGTACAATGTATAATATGGTAGCACCAGTGACACATTCAAAATTTAACTTACAATTACCACATGGCATCGTGCACAATTCTAAGGATTTGGTACATGCTGTCAACTCAGTTATACGTGAAAATTTGCAAGTCGAAGACTTTTTCATTTATAACGAGAACAAAAATACTGCCAGCATCAACATCAAAGTCGCACAGAACAGTCATATCCCCAGCAGCAAATATGTAGGATATATAGAAAATGCTGAGTCCTCTAGGAGATCGAAAACAGAAACTAAACCCCCTGAAGGCGCGAACCAAACGTTAAAAAACAAAGCTAGAAATATTGCTCCTACTAGAACTCCAAAACCTATCAATCCTAAACCACCAATCCCTCGTAAACCGGGCACTTCTCCTACGGTAGAAACGCAGGAAAAACCTGACATTCCTCCTAAAACCACGTCAAAGAACCTAATACATGTGCTGGTTTTGTCGCCATCTTTGGCCAAGATGATGGGGTTCGAACCTTACACAAACGTGGTTGAACAGGAAATTGGCAAACACCCTGTAGATCCGTACATGGGTTTCCCTTACGAAATGTTCATTTACTGTAATCTGATAGTACCACAAGTGGTGGGCAACACGTTTGTGCAAGTCATTGAAAGCGTCTCTGTAGAGTATGAAAAACGTGACAACACCTGCATGACTATTGAAAAGTCGTTCATTCCACTTAACTGGGTACCTTTGATGCAACAGGACTTTAAAATCGTGAATATAGATTTAAGGAACGGTTATGGAGATTTCTTGCCATTTGTAGACGGACTTTCCTCTACTATAGTTCTAACGTTTCGTCCGAAACAGACATAATGGAGCTGGATACTGTCACCAGATATTACTTAAACCAGGCAGGAGGAGGATTATACAATCAAGATTTTCACCTGTATAGAGGCAAGCGTTATCAAAAGGGTAGCGGCTTGTTCTCTGCTCTCGGCGGTCTTTTCAGAACTGTGCTACCGTTTTTCAAGAGCGGAGTGAAAGCTATAGGTAAAGAAGCATTGAAAATGGGTGCCAACGTGCTTGCAGATGTTGCAAGTTCGGGGGTACCGCCAAAAGAATCTTTAAAGACTAGATTGAAGGAGGCGGGAACTAACTTGAAAAGGAAAGCTGATGTAAAGATAGACTCTATGATAGGCACGGGTCTATTAAAGCGCAGGAAGGGTGAAATATATAATCAGTTTAAGACTAAACGCCGAAGACGTAAGGTGCTAGACGTATTTTCATAATGGCTGACGAATCGTTGGTGCACATGAGTTCGGAACTAGACATCTTTAAAGACTTGCCCGTTCAAATGAACGTGGAGGAGTACCGTTACATTTCTCTAAATCCACAAAATACACTTATGAAAAATGCCCCCATCACATTTCATTACTCTGGCAATGCTGACGATTACCTCGATATGACTTATGTAGTACTTGAGCTGTTCGTGCGAATAGTGGATGACGGTGGAAACGACTTGAAAGAGGACAAACAGGTTACCTTTGTAAACAATTCCCTAAATTCCTTGTTTCAACAATTGGAAGTATCACTCAACAATGTCACAGTTTCCATGCCTCAACCAGGCTACCCCTATAGAACTTACATTGAAACGTTACTCAATTATTCGGAAGATGTCATGAACAGCAGACTAGAGTCCACACTCTGGAAAAAGGACAAGGGAGGAATGATGGACACGTATGTAACAAATGATGGAATTAAGTGGCGTAACGACTATACCAAAGGAAGCAAAGTTGTACAGCTAATGGGCAATCTTTCCAATGCACTCTTTAATCAGGAAAATCTGCTCTTGAACAATGTTAGCGTCACCATCAAACTCTCCCCCTCTTCACCCAACTTTCATCTCTTTTCGGATATAAAGGACTTTAAAGCCTACACAGAGATTCAGTCTGCTAGACTGATTTTGAAAGCTGTGAGGCCGTCCCCGACCATCAAACTTGCCCATCAGGCTGTGTTAACAAAGAACAATGCAAAGTACCATCTCAAAGATGTAGGATTTCACGCTCTCAACATTCCAAAGGGGGTTAGTAATATGACTTTCAACGATGTTTTCATCGGGCAAATACCTCGAAGAGTGGTAGTGGCGATGGTTGCAGACCAGGCATACAACGGCAACATTAACAAAAACCCATACAATTTACAACACTTTAAAATGAATTCGTTTCAACTGTATGTGAACGGCCAGCCTTTTCCCTCACAACCCCTACAGCCCGATTTTGATGCAGGTCACTTTCTCCAATGTTTTCAAACTCTTCAAGATGGTCTCGGAATACACTTTAAGGACGAGGGGCATTCAATTTCCAGACATCAATATTCACACGGTTACACCATTATGGTGTTTGATCTTACAGCCGATATGAGCGCTAACGAGTCTTACATTTCAGGGCAACGACACGGTACTGTGTCTATAAGTGTAGGATTTAAAGATCAAACTCCAGAACCTATCAACCTGTTGGTGATGGCAGAAGTACATCGCACTATAGAAATTGATGCTAACAGGACCATTTTGGTATCATGAATACGCTGCAAATACACCGACTTCTGTCTAAATGTACACCACACTTTTTAGGCGTGTACGCTTGCGACCAATTGTCGTCGATAAATTTGTATAATAGACAGCTTCCCATAGCAGTTGTCATTAACACTGACCCAAGCACGAAACCAGGGAAACATTGGATCTGCATCTTTGTTGCAAAGAACGACCGGGGGGAATATTTCGATAGCTATGGTATAGAACCTCTTTCGGGGGAAATTCTAAATTTTTTAAATCGATGTTGTGGTACAAGATGGTCTCACAACACTAGAAGGTTGCAAGGCGATTTCAGCACTACCTGTGGCCATTACGTCGTTGCTTACCTATCCCACCGCTTCCAAGGTCTGCGCAAGGAGAAATTCTTTTCAAAATTCAGCATAAGTGATTTTAATCACAACGATGACATCATTAAAAGAACCTACAGTCTTGGCGGGTGCTCACAAACTACACATCAGAGATGTATATCGTTAAAGGTTAGTATTAATACAAATTGTGGATGATCATGCATGAATAACTCTGACACATTTTATGTTGCTAATTCTTGTATTTTTTTTTTTAGAAGGCGCATTGACATGATCCGCTCTACCAGTTGTTCCGAGAGAGCTGAACAGGTAAGTCGCATTCAGTATGTGTGGTTAATTGACGAATGAAAAAAAGAGTGTGCTACATAAGGGGTGTTCTTGTTTTTACAGTGACATGGGGCCGCTAACGGATGTTTACTTCCTGAACAGCAAGCAGTCCAAGTTTGCAGCCGTTGGGTTTTCACCTAAATCTCCTCACAAGATCGTGGTGACCATTGGCGGGCGACGCAACACTGTGGTCCTGGGTTCGACCGAGTGGCAGAAGCTTTCAGAGACGATGCCGACTATACAGAGCTTGACCTTTCATCTAAGAGAGTGGCAGATAACCAACCGACTATCCATAATTTTTAAACGTTTATTTGGCACACAAAATATTATCATCAAAATGGACGGTCGTTGTACATCGTTGAGTATGCAGGAATGGAGGACGCTAGAAAGCCTACAGCGTATGGTGACCGACATCATCTATCACAAGAAGAAAGAAGAGTTCGAAGTACAAAATCAAATAGCAGCCTATCGCATGTATTTACTTCACGCCCACGATTCCGGGGAGAAAATGAACTACACCGAATACACAAGATACATCCGTTGCGCAACCTTTAGAGTGTTCCTAGAGATGGAGCATTTTCTAAAACCGATATTCATCAGAGAGCTGGAGTCCAAACAAGGCGAAGTTCAACCATGATGACGTCACGAAGACAAGTTCAATCACGATGGACAAGTTCAGGAGGCCGTGATGACGTCACGGAGGGTGATGACGTCACGAAGACAAGTTCGATCACGATGGACAAGTTCAGGGGCCGTGATGACGTCACGGAGGGTGATGACGTCACGAAGACAAGTTCAATCACGATGGACAAGTTCAGGGGCCGTGATGACGTCACGAACACAAGTTATGGAGGGTGCGATCACGATGGACAAGTTCAATCACGCCTGCGACGACGGACATGGACCTAGTGATAAAGTTTCTGAAAAATGGTCGACGCCTCACAATGATGGACCCAAATGAATGTCATCTACTTGCCGTGGAGGGAAACGCCATCTTTATACATCATTCACCAGAAGAAGTGGACGCTGTATGGGCGGTGCTTACACCTGAAGCTAAAATAATTTACGCCCCTTACCGCCGCTGCAACCAGCACTACAACCTCCCCTCCACTACCACACACATCGATGGTCCACCCCCTCTCTCCAAAAACTGCCCAATGTGTGTCAGTAGCAAACGTTCTACAGAGAAGTCAACATGATCAACGACGCGTTACGCCAGCTATCTACAGTAGCGAGCAGCTCGGAGTACGTGTCAGTGTCAACGTTACAACCGAACGTACCATACGTTGTGGTAGGGGTCCGGAACATATCAACAAAGCACGGACCCAGGGCGCTTGTTCGCCTCGAAAACGGGAAAGAAGTGTTTCTACCTACTAGATTTAACAATCTTTCCGCAGAACTCATCAACCAGCTCAACTCGTTCGATTTTTACATCGTGTACCAGGGTGAAGAGGTCCTCAGAAACGGCTACCGGAGACACGTATTGAAGTTTACACCGAAATAAATCAACATGGCCTGTCAAACAGATCCGGTGGGGGTCGGCAACAATGTGTTTGTCAAACTAGTTTTTGACAACCAAAATCACGTCACAAGAAGCGGCAAGCACCCTGCAAACATCAAACTCATCTCAACTGAAATCTCCTTCTTTGGCGATGACAAAACTGTCACCGTCAAATTAGCAACCAACAACTCCGACGTCGTGGAAGTCAAGTGCACCCCGTCTAAAATACTTCACTACGGCATAGACGCACGCTGCACCATCTACCTCGGCACCATCGACAAGACACCAGCCCTAGAGTACAAGGTCACATCGGCAGGATGCTTCACAACACCATCGATCAACGATTTCGTCGTCCCCATCGCCACCCCGTCGACCCAGGAACCTCTCAACATCAACTTTTCCCACATGTCGCTCACCTGCGTCACCACACCATACGAGGAGGAGGAGGAGGAAAGCAGCAACGACGAAGACTGTGAAGTGTTGTTTGTCAAAAAAACATATACCACACATTTTAAAATAATTTTTGTGAAGGGATAAAAACATTTTTTGAAAACCCTCACCAGTGAGACAGACTTTTTAAAAATATTGCATTTTTAATTGTATTTAAAACAAATTCTTGTTTTTTGTAGACCACCATTCCAAGTTAATTTTTGTGATCAGTGAGCACCGTCATTTTGTATAATTTTGTGTACAATAAAAAATCTAATTGTGTTTAAAATTTTGTAGACAGCCATTCCAAGTTAATTTTGTGTACAATAAAAAATATCTAACTGTATATGTTAATTTTTTTTCTGTATATATCCCTCCTTGCGTGATTTTAAAAAAATTGATATCAAAAATTACACCTCACCATCCCCACCACCTTTCCCCCGAACATACTAAGAAAGAACTTTTAAATGTCTCTGAAGATAGGATTTTAGAAGAATGTTTTTTTGTTTCCTTGTGAAAATGATAGATTTTTTAGAAATATAGAGAGAGCCAATGTGAAAGAACTTTTATTAACAATGTCTTTTTCCCCCCGAAAGAAAGAACTTTTTAAATGTCTCTGAAGATAGGATTTTTAGAAGAATGTTTTTTTGTTTCCTTGTGAAAATAATAGCTTTTTAGAAATACAGAGAGAGCCAACGTGTTATTTTTAGTTTGGCTCTGTAAAGAAAAACCCACACATATTGTTTTTGACTTTTCTAACCCTGTGTGAGAAAATACAGAGTTTTTGTTAAAAAGAATATATACAAACGAATAAGAAACCACCCATTGAAGACCGAATTCACGCAAAAGCATTGTGCGGGCGGCGAACAAAGCGAGGGACACAAGGCGGGCGGCGAACAAAGCGAGGCGGGCGGCGAAAGCGAGCGGTGGGGGGAGCGAGCAGTGGCGAACTGCCAACGCAGTGGCGGAAGGGCTCTCCATTTTTTTTACAACGTAATTAATTGATCACACACACTTTTTTCGGGAGATTTAAATCCAACACTCGATCAAACAGAGATTTTCCTATCGCTTAATCAAACAGAAATTTTGATATCAATTCAAATTGAGATTTTGATATCAACACCCCACCCCCACAACACCCACACCACCACCACCACCCCCACCACCACCACCCCCACCAACACCACCACCACCACCACCTCCCACCACCACCACCTCCCACCACCACCACCCCCACCTCCCACCCCCACCTCCCACCACTTTTGATATCACCCCCCACCCCTTTTGATATCAATTTGATATAAAAATCACGCGAGGAGGGATATATACTACTGACAGGTATTTTACACTTGTAGAGCACGTAATTAGCAAAAGGAATTCCTCGTGTTAATTCATAAATGCAATTATCTGTAAAGTCGCCTTCGATTATTATTATTATTATTATTATTATTATTATTATTATTATTATTTAATGCTTGGATAGCTTACACCAAAGCGAATGTTTCAGAAAATATGAACTATAGAGATTCTGCGAGAAGTAAAAATTTAGATAAACAACCTTCAAAAAGGATTCGAAGGCCCACACTTATACATTCATTCTCAGAATGATGAGCTAAAGAACTCTGTGAAGAAAAAAATTTAATGATAATAAAATGAAATATAATTACGTTACACAGGGCGAGTCCCTGGCCAGAGGCCCCACACTACTGTGTATAAAAGTATTTTATTTAGACAAAGGCTTACAAATGTATGTTCATACGCTTTCAATGACACAAAATTGCATTGGAACCCTCTAAAATGTAATGGATTCGTTCAGTGACCTGCCGCGTCACCGCATTTCGGCAGTTGTAACTCAACTGTTACATGATTAACAATGTACACCTCAGTCAGTAACCCATACATGCCTCGTACGCCCAAGATCACTGATTCAATCCCGGACAGGTTCAATGGAATTTTTCGGGCGTAAAATTCTAAGTACGGCTTTCTCCGGAGTAAAGTAAAGCTGTGGGTCCCGTGTCGTAAATTTACGGCACGTAAAAAACCTCAAGTCTGAAAGAAGAGGCCTCAGAGCAAAATTTATCGGCCATTTCATGCCCTGAATTGAATGGGACGCTGATGACCTGAGATGTTAAAGAGCGTCCGTAAATAAACGAAATCAACAATATACACAATCGCACAGCATGTGTTCCCCGTTCATAAATACTGCCAAAAATGTTTGTTTAATCATGTCAGTCGACATTCAAGATTTAATTTGGCGAAAGATAGTGCCATCAATGCGTTGCTTCAAGAAAGTTGTTAAAAAGCTAACAGACAACACGATACCTTCTCACTCAACATTCGGGAGACCATAAATTGCTTGAAGAATAAATAAACGATGTAAAGAAGTGATTACTGGCTTCAATATTAAAATCATTACGAAGAATTTACTCTGCCGAATAATGAAAAACCTATTCAGTTTTGATTATAGTTTACATATTTCCTGACTCAGAATCCTGCAACTTTACACATCATTTGGTTTACAGATGAAGCATGGTTTCATCTGAGCGGATAGGTAAATCTCAAAAAATGTGCACATGGTCCACAGAAAATCTTCATGCTCTGTATGAAAAGCCATTGCATACACACAAAATAGGCGTGTGTTGTGGCGTGTCTCGTAAACAAATATGGGATTTTTTTAATAACTGTTACCAAGGAATCACCCCAAATATTTAATGCATTTTTCAATCAGGAAACGAATGATGAGATAACTGATATTATTACTAACAAGATGGCGCATCCCGCCAGAGCACAAATGCCCAGCAAAAGAGAAATTCACGGTTTCCTGGAGAAAGAATTAACTCAAAAACTTTTGGCCATCCAGATTTCCGATCTAACACGTTCTTTCACTGGGGCCTATTGAAGGGAAAAAGTGTATAAGCCCACCCCCCGCAAAATGGAATAAGTTAAAGAAGCTATAGACCAAAGAATGGCGTTGCCATTTTGCACAAGTACTCCAAAATTTGGAGAAAAGCACAAGAGTGTGCTGTGATGAAGGAAGAGACATTTTCAGCATGTATTGTGAGCCGTTTCTGTTTTACATTGTTGATATGTGAATATAAATGTTTATAGACATAGTTTAGGGCCTGTAGCGACAAAATGGACAAAATCACAGTTTTTGGCGCGCGACTTTTGAGACACCAAATGTGTAATTGGTTCCTTCATCAGAAATCCATAGCGTGTGCTTGGTCTTCAGCTGGCCAATTAAATTCTTTCATTACAGTTTTAGCTTTTGCCTCGTTTCTTCTAACAGAAGCCAAGACAGAGATATCTTTTAATATTTCCGCGACGGAAGCAAAAGGAAATGTAGGAGGGCTTTCGGTGTCCTGCCGACGCCGCTTGACAGCCGGACCCTGGGTTTCGAAACTTTGCGCAACTCCCGACTTTGGTTTGAGCGAGAAGACGCCACATTTTTTTGTTCCTGTTGCGTGCAGTAGACCGAATTTCTACTCCTCGAACAAGTAGAAAGAAAAAGGAAGGAGAAGAAGAATAACTTATACAGAAGACGGACAGAAGACGGAATTGTACAAAACATGAGGAGACGACAAGGAAGAAGAAACAGAACTAGACAGGATGTCGACCCGGCTTTCACGGTGAGAAAAGGAGATGAAAGGGAGGGGTAGGGTTTGACAGGAACCACGCAACTAGCTGTAGCCTTTCATCACATATGAGGAAGAAATAAAGGAAGAAGGGACTGGAGGAGGGAGGGGAAGAAACTTGGAGATGAAGTTGTGGTAAGCGTCAGTCCCATTGGCTGCGTGGCGGTCTCCAACTTTCAGTCGCCTCGAACAAGTCGAAAAGAGGAAAAGACCAGCTATATATAACAAAACGTGGAGTTCAATAAAAGGCTGCATACACACACTCTCTCTCTCTCTCTCTCTCTCTCTCTCTCTCTAAGGTTACAAAGTGACATTGGTGCCACAGTTCTCGGTCGCAAACTTAACCACTCAATGGCGTGACCTACACAATGTATCGTCCGAACTGTCTATATACATTATGAGGTCTTCGTGCATGTAACAATAAACCTTATTGTAGACAAATCTTGTGTAAACTGTGATGGCACACGCCGTTTGGCAGTTGAGTTAAAACATTTCCAATGAACGATCAACAATTAAGCACTTGGCCCAAATAAGGCCGTCCATGTGTCGATATTTCCAACGTTTCTGGTAGCTGACCACCTGAATTGGCTTGATAAGTAGCTTTTTTGCTGATTTGATTGTTTATGGACACTCTTTAACATCTCAGGACTCGTTGCTAGGTTAGGCCGATTCTACTAGCGTCGCTGGAAGCTGGGCCAGATGACCTTGCGAGTTTTAATTACGTATAACTTCCGTCCTAAAAGAGGGGAGGGGTCGTTTAAAGGTATAAGCAGAGAGCGGAATAACATCAAACGTCATATTTTAGACAATTAGTCGCAGAGCATCATTTTTGTTTTAGCATCTGTAGTATCCAATAACCGCAGTTTCAATTTCCATATTTCATATCATTTCGTAAATATTTTATATTTTAAATAAATCTTTATATTTGTTCATAGTTTTCAATTGCATTTCATATACTTGTTGTGAGTGGTTTTGTAAGGCTTTAAGTGTTTTTTCAACGTTATATTTAACTTTCTTCAGGAATTTCACCAGCATTTGTCAAAACCTATGTGGGATAAGTTCTTTCAGTTCCTACTCATTATTGATTTTCTTGCAATTCACTTGTTGTCATCTTTGTAAGAAGGAGTAACTAACCTTTCATCCTTAGACGTTGTCCCGATTTGCCGATGAATTTTGGAGACAGTAAGTCTAATAGAACCGAAACACGTGTAATTGAAATCCAGTTACAAATTTTTTCAACAGTTTTTTTTTTTTTAAAAATAACAGAAATACGTTAAATGAAATTCTTAAAGTTGAGAGGAAAAGTAAACTTTGCCGAAGCAAAAAGTTTAACAAATAAAATTTCACATATGCTGATAGGAGTTACAATACCCCAATCATAAACAACCCATAACAATGCTGCAGTATATTCTGGAAACTGGTAATACTAGAGCCAGTATATGGTACAGACTTTCACTTCGCATCCATCTTCCTGCGTTCTTTTGTTTATTTCACCAAGCCGCCCAAAGAAAGTGTAAGAGATTGGTGCTCAAGTTTTTATGTGCTACACACTGATGGAAAAAGCTTGACATTCATTTATTTATTGACTGCTGTCTGAAGGTCAATAAATGTTGTTTTAAGGAATGTATATTATTAATATGCAAGTATTTCTGTACCACAGAATTATTCCTCATACTCTACATATTTTGTGAAACTTCCAAAAAATGAATATCGATAATGCCTAAATAATAAAAGTGCCCTTTGGCAATTTACATTGTTGTATAAAATATTTGTTAACAAAAGCGACAATGACATCTAGTGATACAGGAATAACATTACTTGTTTGAAAATTGTCATTTGGGGACTAAATATAAATAAATAAATAAATAAATAAATAAATAAATAAATAAAATCTGTATACGCCATCCTGGTACCTGGTTTCCTAAACCAGGGCGTGTATATGAAAATTTCCATTTATTATTATAACTATACAATTCAATAGTATTTAATACACTATTTTACACTAATAACTAGATTAAAATAATATAATATAATAAAACAGTAAGGAAAAAAACTGAAAATAATTAAATTGAACGAAAATATAAATTTACTTAACTACTTCCCAAATTAATCCTCCAAAATCTGCAAAAACTACCAAATTAACAATTTAACAATATTATGGAAGCCAGTAGGAATTATAGCTGGTAGCCAGCTATTCCATCCTTTAATTTTATTCCATAACTATACAACTATGCTGCTAGTAACCACTGGTTACCAGCGGTATGTACTGGTATCCAGTACTCGGCAGAAATTCTCTTAAATTAAACATTATACTTAATACTTAATTGTTTCAAATCCCCTTAATTTATTACAATCATAATAATATCCTTCTGTTTAACAACTTACTTCACTTATCACTATTAATCTTTCCTACTCATTACATTTATTTGTCCCAACACTTGAACTCATTAAACACTATCACCTCGCTTCCACCATATTACTCTCCATCTTTTCTTCCCAACCATCCCTTCTTCCATCTCGCTTGATCCTCCTGGTCCCCTGGTTGCACCATTTCTCGCGCTCTGCTCTTCCTCTCCGGACACCACTTTTCCATCCTTCATCTCCTACCGCGGCTCATTCTCGTGTATCTCCAACTCGTCCTCAGTTTTTTCATTACTCCTTATTATCTGCTCTTGTGGTATTACCTCTTCCCGTGCTAAGTTACTTATTTTGAATGCGGCCTGCTCGAGGTATTTATATAGGCCCTTATTTCTAAGTATATGTGCCACCTGATGGCCACTTAAAATTTCTCCTTCTTCTCTCACATGTTGTAAATAGCGTATACATTCAAATAACACATGCTCCATTACTCCTTATTATCTGCTCTTGTGGTATTACCTCTTCCCGTGCTAAGTTACTTATTTTGAATGCGGCCTGCTCGAGGTATTTATATAGGCCCTTATTTCTAAGTATATGTGCCACCTGATGGCCACTTAAAATTTCTCCTTCTTCTCTCACATGTTGTAAATAGCGTATACATTCAAATAACACATGCTCTGGGTTATCCTGTGTTTTGCAAAGTGTACATATATCGTCTTCTGTTCTGTTAATTTTTTTTCCAATAAGTTTTGTAAGGCCCGTGTCCTATAAGTAATGTATCATACCTTTGGTAGGTTGTATAAATTTAAGTTTTAATCTCTCAAAAATGTTGTTAAATAAGTCGAAAGTTATCCTGCCTGCCTCGGCATTTTCCCATTCGTGCTGCCATTGTTCTTTTAATTTATGTTTATTTAAGTTGTTGCAGTGACTGCCGATTATTAAACTTATTCTCCACGTTACCTTTCTTCAACCAATAAACAGCGCCTCTTAATTTAATCAATAAGTCAATTGGCCATATTCCTGTTACTACAAAAAGGGCCATAGTGGGTGAGGTGCTTAATGCCCCTGTAAATCTTAATAACATCTTCCTTTGCGATCTTCTTAATAGAGTTTTCATAGAGTTTGGACATCCTTCATCCTCAGAGCCAGACCCCTGCTCCATAAGTTATTATTGAAGCAAAAATGTTCATGTGGTATGCTGTAATGGCGTTTAATGGTATTTTAAAATTCAACTGAACTAATCTTGCTAATTTCATCATAACGTTTTGGTTTTTTTTTTTTTTTTTTTTTTCCGTACGTATTCAGTATGTTTCCTAAAGTTTAGTTTCTCATCTAAGTAAATTTCCAAATATTTTGTTTCTTTTTGGCGTCTTATATTTTGGTTGTATTTTATGCATGGATCTCTTTTGAGGTTACTTTTCAAAAGCATGTAGCCTGATTTAGTTGGAGCGACTTGGAGTTTACTTTTACTACACCAATTACTTAATTTATTAGTTCATTTACTCGTTCTTCTTTCTATATCTGCTCTATTGTATATTTCCATTAGAAATAAAACATCGTCGGCATAAGCGATGGTTTTTGCCACATTTTCATCGGTGTTTAGTTCGTCTAAAAGAGTCTCCAAAACTACGTCCCCAAAAATTGGTCCTAAGATCGAGCCTTGGGGACATCCCTTAGTTATATCCCTGTAAATTGTTTCTTCAGTACCTTTTACATGAACCCTTCTGTCTTTGCAGTAGTCCATTAATATTGCGTATAGACATTTAGGGAGATCGATTTCCCGTAACCTCTCAAATAGGCCACCATAAATTGTCGAAAGCGCCGGAAATATCAATTTGAATTCCAATTAAATATTTTGAATTTGAGTAATTGACCATTTATAATAGCTGGTTTATTGCGTGTTGAGTCGATTTTCCATTTCTAAAGTCGAATTGATTGTTGTTCATACCCGTCATGATCCTAAATTCTTTTAATCTTTTACAGACGAGTGCTTCTAAGATTTTTCCAAGAGTATTTAGGAGACATATAGGTCTATATGATTTCGGCTCCTTAGGATCCTTGTGGACACTTTTCTTTAACATAATAACTTTTCCTACTTTCCAGCAATAGAGAAAGCGCCCTTGCCATATACAGTCATTAAAAAGTCGACATAAAAACGGTGTAATTTTATCTTCCAAATTTATCACAACTTCGTTCATTACTCCATCTGGACTTGCCGCTTTATTCCTTTTTAGCTTATTTATAGCTAACTTAATTTCCAACAAATCAAAGGGGCAGATTAGTCTATTATTTCTATATATGGTATTCATATCCACTCTTTTTTAATGTGATGAATATTATCCATATTCTTATCATCCTGCGGAAGTAACTTGTCCAAAAGGGCATATACAGAGCTTTTCCAATCTGTTGTCATTTCACTATTGTCTTTTTTAATTGTATTTAGAATATCAGGTTTCTTAATTTTTTCCATAATAATTTTGTAGGGCATTCCCCACATATTGGTGTCTAATTTCTTTTCTACGACAGTTTTCCATGAGTTTGTCCTTGTTTCTTCTAACATGGTTTTATATTTCTTTTCAGCTTCTTTATATTTATTTAGGTTTCTCTCCCTTTCTTCTGCAATTATCGATCTTTGATAAATTCTTCTTAGTTTCCTAACTTTGCTTCTTGCTTTTTGCAGTGCATCCGTCCAAATAGTATCATAATATTTTTTGGGTATGGTTGTGGCAACAGATTTCTCCATAGCCTTTCGTATTGTTTGGACAAGGTTATTGGTATCCTTATGAATAGACTCTCCTTCGTATTGTAACTTTAAGTTTTCAAATTCCTGTCTCAGAAGATTCCAGTCTGCTTGTTTGTAATTGTAAATTTTCTCTCCTCTTCCTTCTTTAAATTTTGGTTTTCGTGTGCAGTAATCGAAATAGATTACTCTGTTATCCCTAGTGGTCATATCTTGACCTACTTTGCAATTTATTATTTTATTATTTGAGCTTAACTTACATAAAGTTATGTCAATGTTGGCAGTAGCACCGGCTCTATTTTCGAAAGTAGGAGGGTTGTTGGGTTGATTATTGACAAGAAGATTTAGTTCAGAAATAGTTTCTTCCAGTTTTTCTCCTCTTTCGTCTTTGATGTTACTATACCACCAGGCAGATATGGCATTGGCAAGCTTGTGAAAATTTGCTCAATGTTTTTAAAAGTGTTACTGACCTGTTTTATTTTTGTTATATAAGGGTCGATTGGATGGCTGTATTGAAAATATTGATTTGTTAAAATAAATTTTCCGCTGTCATGTGTTATTTCAATACAGTTTGTATGTGTGTCTCCTAATTGTGTTATAATAACTATTTGTAAATTTGTATTATATATTATAATTGATGCCATAGGATTTTCTCCGTCACTAATTATCCGTGCTCTTGCTGGGGTATGTGCTACTTTGCCTTTAAAGGAATAAGGTTCCTGAATGCATAATAAGTCTAACCTCAGTTCTTCTGCAGTTTTATTTAATTCCAACATCACTTGTTCACTTCTCTGGGCGTTTATTTGGCCAATTTTGATTATTTTACGCTTGTCGTAATCTGCCATGTTGTCTTTTAGATAACACTTATCCATAGTTTGCAACAGAATGATGCTTGATACCGGTCCTAAGTTCTTGAACGGTTACTTTCTTGGGTTTAGAACTAGGTTTATTATTCCTTCCTAGTTGTTTTATAACAATGCCAAAATTGCTTTCTTTAATTTGTTTATTTTAATGTTGTGTGTGTTTTGTTTCTTAATATCGTGTTTGTTTTTGAGAGGAGTATTAGCAGGATATCTGGGCATTGTTGGAGAAGTAGGTATTTTAGTTTCAGTCTTTGGAGTGCTCCGGAGTAATTTTTGTAGTAGTTTACTCCACCGTGCCGGATTTGAGCATAACAATTAGGCCAGCTTTGCTTAATGTTGAAAACTATCCTGCCATAACAAAGTACAAAGTGTTTATATACTTCTTTGAGATCCGGTAATCGTTCCTTCTTTTATAGGTTGTGTTTAGTAGTTTTAATAATCCATTAGGATCCGTTGTAATATTTTGAGTTTTTAATTCCACACGGTCGATAGCATCTGGCACAGGGAATATTATTGACTCACCATTTTCATGCAACTTAAGCGTAACGTGTCGCAAAGCGGCAGTCAAGATGCATCTTTCCTCTGGTCGACTCAGCTGTAGCGTGACGTCAAAATCCGCATAGATCTGGTTAATGTCTGGAGTTCTTTTGTCGTCAGCATTTATCGAAGTTGTGTTTTCTTGTGCATCTGTAGCTAGAGTTGAGTTTAATATTAACTAGTGCTTACTTTTCCTCTTCTAGCGCCTCGATTTCTATCACTTTTTGACATGAAGTCGCATCACTGCCCTTGTCGTTCATTGAATTGACAAATTTTGCTTTTGTGTTTAATCTCGAATTTTCTCTTCTTCTTGCCCATAGCGATTTTAAGAATCTACTGCGCAGCTTTTTTGTGAGACGAGTTGTTCAACCTCTACTTCTATTTGTTCCTTGTCCCCTTCCTCTTCTACGCCTTTTTCTTCTGTACTTGTGTCTTCATCCATTAAGGCTTGATGATTCACCTCGACCTTTTTCTTGATTCCCATTTCTTTTCTATGGTATGGATTCTTAATTTTGGGGGTAAATCTGGTTTATTGTGTGACAATATTTCCTGTTCTTCATTTAATTTTGTGTTACATAATAGTTCCAAGAGTCCATTATCATCTGTCTATGTGTGACTGTTTGTGGTTTTGGAAATTATCCCTTAGTTTAAGTTTGTGGGCTATGGACTCTTTTTAGGTTCCTTTTAATTCGACTGGGAGTATTTCTTCTTTTGGGTTTTCCTCTTTTTATATCCATAATCAGTTCGAGCGATAACTCTCCCACATTAGTTTATAGGTAGGACCCCCACATTTCTTGTTTCTTCTGCAACAGGGAATACATATGGGCTGTTGTTCTTTCTTCGCACATTCTTTTCTTTCATGATCTTCTTCCCCACCGTGTCCGCAAATTAGTTTGTCCCGATTGCAATATTTTGCCACATGATCATAGTCGTCGCATTTGAGGCACTTAGCCACTGAAATGAAATCTTTAATACTGGCTGATTGAAATCCAATATATATTCTGCCATTTGGGATTATGTATTTCCTTAAATTTGGGGACACCTCCACTAGGTGGTGAACGGTAGCCCTATTTCTTGGTCCAGTTTTGAACCTAAATTTAAATTCTTTTTTGAAATCCTCTTATGAAATATATTGATCAAAATTCCGTGTATAGATATCTTTAGATAGTTCTTCTTCTTTGGCACCAGCCAATACATCATACAAAATCATCAACGGAGTTCCTCTTTCTGGGTGGTTCAATCCTTAAGTCTTTCCTTTTAGGTTGTTGCTATTTATAACTTTGTTTAAGTCTTCCTCTGTTTCTATTTCCATTATTAAATTTTTTTCCGGCAGTTCTCAAACTTCTTATTTTAATTTTCACTGCTGCAGGTTTCAGATTCTGCGTTACAATTCTTTGTAACTCTCTTACATCCGTGGTTTTGTTTGAAGAAATGAAGACGGTATGCTTTTTAGATTCAACTGTTCTCTGAAATTGTTGCATTTTACCCCTGGGTGCTGGTATTGTTGTTACTTGTGCAAAGGTTCTTACTGGTTCTACGCATCTCATCTCGTGTAGCTCCTTTGCCAGTTTTTCTTCTGATTTCGCCTTCTCTCCCTCTATCCTTGCGTTGTCATATATATTTTGTAATTTAACTAATAGGATATAGACTTCTTTCTTCTTATCCATATCAATCTTCTCTTTTGCAATGAGCGTATTAATTTCAGTTATCACTTCTACAAAGGTATCTATAGGCTCCATGTCAAAATCAGGGTTTCCTTTGGCTTCCTCTTTCTTTCTTAAATGGCTCTCCAGTACCGTACCCTTCCTTTTCTCTATTTCTACTTCCCTATTACCATCTCGTTTTGCTCTATCTCCTTTTCTGTCTAGTGATCTACCTAATGAGTGTCGAGGTAACATTACCTCTTTTTCTTCCATCCTTCATTTATTTACTAGGGGAAGACACCCCTCCCCCAATAACCCTTCCTGTCTCCTATAGTTTTGTGTTATAAACTATAGCAATTAATACTTTGTAACATCAAGTGTGATGTTATTCACCTCAGCTTGCTACCTTGCTAGCGTGCGCGTGAAACTGACGTCACACGAGCTACTCACTGGCGTTCTGTTACTTGCCGCCACGTTCCTGTTTCTAATATTTCATAACGTATTATGCTTTATATCCTATTTCCATGGAAACTAAAGACTGTTTTAATTTATGAACTTTGTTAGCAAATTGTACTTACAGTATGCTTTCTTCTTATAATTCACTATTTCATATACATTCACAACTACCTCACCAAAAAAAAAATTAAAATTGGACACAATTCCCTTACTACTGCCACGCTCGGTAACCAGAGCGCTACCGTCATTTGGGGACTAAAATAATGAAAATGTGGTAACTAGAAGGCAAACAAATCTGTTCCAGCGACCATAAAGCTGCAAAATGCAGCAAAATATAAGTTCGCCCTGTCATGGCATGTGATGTAGAGTACAGTACAGTACAAAAACAATTTCACTGACACACCGTACACCCTGTTGAAAGAAAAATGCTTAAAATTTACTGTCAAAATGCTGTATTGTACGGCTTTAATTAATATATTGCAATATATTGTAATGCATTTTGAAGTACGTGAATTCAACTTATGTTACTTTTCCAATTTGGATGCATTAGTATTATTTTATTTTACTGATATTGGTTATATATTTCATTAAATATTTCTTTATGTTTTTTTTTCATTTTCAGTTATAAGATGCTGACCTAATGGAAAGCCTAAGGGGAGCTGGCTCAACCGTGTTTTCGGCAGCGAACAAGAAATACTCGTTATTAAGTAACCCCCTCATTGGTACACAGCCGCAAAATCATTTCAAATAAATTACCTTAATAAGACATAAATGTTCAAAATTTTCAGATCACCGTTTTTCCTGCAATTTAAACTTTTAAAAATTACATTTTTATGGGTCCAGGAAGATTTAAATATAGCCATTTATTTATTTTGGCAATGCTAAGGCCATAAGTGCTTCTCTCCCGCTCTACCAATATAACAATAATTAACTTCAGTGATAGTATCAAATAAATAAACTCAACAAGGACAATACTTGTGAACATATAACGTATGTATGTGTAACATTAAAGAGACAAATGGACACTAATACCTGAACATGAATGAAAAGTAATAATGAAAAATATAAATATAAGAAGAAGAAAAATGCTAGTAATAACAATAAGAATAACAGAATAAAATGAAAATTTTCTATAGCAGGTTAAAACAAATGAACATCTATAAGTCATCTAAAGCTGGGATAATCGATTATTTATAGCAACACTAAACAACGTCTTGTGAAATGCTCCTAAAGTTTGGCAGTCTCTGACATACCGCGGCAATGCATTGCACAGGCAGTGGTTACGATGAGTGATAAGTAAAGTGATGTAATAATAATGTGCCGGGTTTCAGAACGTGTGCTAAAGTTATGAGAGATTTTGAAAACGAGAAGATGGAGAATATGTACAGATAATTTTAAAAAGAGTGTGGGACTGTGAATGTTTCTTTGATCTTTCCAGCGGAACCAAGACAACACATCGAGGTGTTATATGATCGAACAGACGCACATCGCAGATGTAACGTACGCACATATTACGAACACGCTGCAGTTTTTTGGTTAGGTCAGATTTTAAGTCTGCGAGCAGAAAATCGCAGTAGCCAAAGTGAGGTGCACCAAGATATTTTTTAAGATTTCGGATAGGGGCATGTTTAATCTTTTAGAGGAATGGATTAGAGAATTTACTGTCCTGCAGATTTAAGCAACATGATATTCCGAACAGAGACTACTGTCTATAACAACTCCAAGAATTAATGAACGGGATTGCAGTTTGATTTGTTTTAATGGGAGGAATGTTGTCTCTATTTTTGGTACTTAGCAAGCGCTGGTGTCCCACTACCATTGACTCAACTTTAAGGCATTATGACGAAGGCCCAGAGCGTACGTCCATGAATGAACTGATCAAACTCCTGGTTGATGTTCGTTTTGCGCCATAAGTTCGTTAGTTCGAGAGTGCAGTAAGTCGTCAAGGTAATGGCGGTATTTACTGTAGCTAATTACACAGGATATGCCATTGATGTGCAGTGTAAACAGTAAGGGACCCAGAATGTATTTTGTAACAATTATAATGTACAGTTTAAATACTTTTGATAAAGATTTCTTCATCTCAGCAGATTGTAACATTAAGTAATAGAATTGTCTAATTTTGGTGCTGTCAAAATAATAAATTTGTCTGTTCTCCAAAAGACGCAATTTGAGATTACTATACTGCATTTGCGCTTCTACCTAACAAAAATCCTATTCCTTTCGAGAAAGAGAGGTGTTTATTAAGCGTTTCCTGGAGTCGCAAAGCAGTTCATATGACATATTGCCTCTAATATTAATATGTGAACAAAAGTTGAACTGATGGCATAAAAGCAGAAAGAATTGTGTCCCAGGTCTGCTTTAATATGGTAGAACATGATTAGCATTTCATTATGAGAATGAGCATACAATCAAAAGAAAGAGAAGTCATCATGACTCCGCTATATCTACTATTTGCATCTTTAAACGTTCCTATGGTAATAACAGACGACATCTCAAAACAGAAAAACATAAGATACAATTAATGAAAAAAATATAAATTTAATAAAAAATACTAACTAACCTTGCCATACTTACAACACTTTATTGTTTTTCTTCTGCTTTTGATATCTTGTTCTAGTGCATTTAGCACCAATGTGTTCTCAAAATGAGCCCTTTTTGCATTCACACATAACCGAATTCTGTCTTATCCTACCGCCATTGGAAAATCAAAAGGATCGCTTGAAATTCTCAATGCTAGATGCAAAACATTTCTCAAGTGAGTACCGGGGGCTTAGATCGGGTATGATAGAAGGCAAGTCCCTTATGCGTTGGAGCTGAATCCTGCTGGAAACGCCAGTCCGATGTTCAGATTATTTACCATAGGCTCCAGCAAGTGGTTTCGTACTCTTAACGGTTGTCTTTAATCCATTTTGATAGACATGGAGTTTGTTAACACAATCATAGGTTACTGAAGCAATGGTGGCTTATTCGGACCTTCAGAGCCAAGATATGCACTCTGTCATTTTCAGCTGTCTTCAACATTGAGAATCTTTCTTGTCAGTAAAAAGGATTTTCCGGTGGTTGTTTTAGCGTAATGCGGTAGTAATCGTTTATATCTCTACACGCTCTGCTGCTTCAGTACTCGAGGCACAAAAGACCGCAGTTCAAGGTCTGTATAACGGTTCTGAACATGGATTTCTTGAATACGTTCATCTTAGTGGCCAAATGTGTACTTCCGAACTGGATTCCACCGGATATGGCCGCCACAGCTACGGTCCTGAGAGAGGAGCTCTGGCGCCCGGATCCCGGACTACTGCCTTCAGTGAAATGTTGAATGGTACTACACAAATATTCTACTAATTTCCAAGTTTTTATGTATACAAAGAATCTCTCTTGGTGATTTTCCAAACAGTTTCGTATCCTTCTCATTCCACAGTTAACTCTTAAATTCCTCTAAGTAACACACTCTTTCTGATGCACATTGAAGGTGATAGTGATCGGCAGCAAGTTATTAAAACATCTGTTACAGTACCTGCAGTAGTGTCTATAGCTAAAATGAGCACAAAAACACAGAACAGAGTAATCTCCTCAGAGGTGGGAGTGCACTAAAGTGCAGATGATGTATATTACACCATATGGGAGACACTAAACCTACAACATGAACAACAGAAGTACTGCACTAGAACATTGAAGAAAGATCACCCAAATGTGGCACAAAACTGCTCATTCTGTGGACTCTTCAAGAATCTTCGCGATCTCTAATTTGTATCACAGGTCTTATATGGTTGAAAAGTCAAGGAATTAGATTGAACTGTTCAAGAAAGTTTTGCAGTGCCATCATTTTCTCTGGCTTCGTTCTAGGCGTTGCATAGCACAACAGTCCGCACTCGAGACCGTGGGCGATCGGCGCGATCCTCAAACCAAGCAAGAGGAAGCCTTCAAGTTTATAGTCACCATTAGTGCTGATGCTAATCCATTGCAATGCGACAGAAAAGTGTTTACAGAGTATGCATGCATTTCTGCTGTCTTTGAGCTCATTTTTTTTTTCTCTCTCTCTACTGACATCCATTAAAGGCTTTTGTTGAGTTAGTTTATCAAGAGAAACGCTAACCAAACAGCAAAAGACCTTGTTGGTAATTACTATTCATGATTAGGGAGAACTCAATTACCGGCTGGAGGATGATCAGATGGGCAGAGGAAATCACATAGAACACTTATAATGTGAGTTTGAATTTTGGACTGTTTTTCTATCTGTCAAAAGCGGAAGAGTTCCTATTTCATTTATGCAAAACGAATACGTGATTGATAGATAAGAGATTATAACCTTTGAAATCAAGACAATTATTTTGGAAGACTTGTATTAGCTGGAGGAATCCCAGAATAGTTTACCTATAACAACGAGTTATACACAAAAAGGTGTGATACAACACAACACACCTACAAACTGCTGCCCGAATGTCGACTGCAGGTTGTGCCTTACCGTCATCTTTCCGGCAAGAGCGAGTCTGCACAAAATGACACTATTTTAAGAATATAGAAGGCAATAATGTTTGTTCCACTTAGCCCAACTCTTAAAATAAAAATACTGTTGGTTGAAAAAATTGTGTTCTCTTAAGCTGATAAGGGGGTTTAAAACCCATAATAAAAAAGATAGTGTTAAAATATGAAAACGTCAAAAGCCCACAAAAGTAAAAATTATATCTTTCAACCGTAATAAAATATACTATTGCCATGTTCTAGAGGTCATATTTTTGACTGGTATTCGTTCCCCAGTGTTCCGAACAATTTTTCACTTTAAAACAAAGTGTCAAGAAGCTGCCTGCCTTGTGTAGGAATAGGAAATTCCGATTCTAAAAGCCGATAAACGCTGGTGAGATGTTAGGCTAACCATAGCCTCTCGGTGGGATCCTTTAGGGTGGATTGGCTGACCTGGAAACCAAGAGGCTATCGGTAAAGGGACGAAATTCACTGATTTAACTAACCAAAAATTTATACAAAGCATCTGGTTTCGTCTTTCGAACAAAACGTTTTAAATCTTCCGCGGGCACTGTTAAACGATTCTACACAGCAACCATTCAAAAGTCTAACACTATATTTCATGTGTTGACTGAAAACCATCAACCAGCTTGTGTCACCTACAGGAAAACTCTGTTTTGGGCAGCTTTTATTTAAAGGTGGAATGCATCCCAAATTTACCTAAATTCGAGTGCTGAAAGATTTCCGAAGGATAATAAGCAACAAAAAAAAAATATGTACTTAAAAGTATTAAAAAATAGGACTACGCCGTGCGAACAATAATAACATATGCAAGCGAGAGGTTGAGAATTAGAAACGCTGATTAGTTAAGTTGGTGGACAACTTGGGTCGCAAGGTGATATTGGTGATTGCAGCGATCGCGTCTATTTGCTAGCGAAAGCTTCTATTGGGTGTCAATAGAGTTGAAACTACTCCTTTAGAGGTTTAACATTTTTAGATTGGGATTCAAAAGGTTCGAATGACGAAAAAAACGATTTATCTTCGAGTGTCCCATCCATACTTTTGTCTTAAGGGTTACAAACACCAAATTAAGAAGAATTTAAATTACTGCATTTAAATTTATATTCATTTAATTGCATTTAATAATTAAATTAGGCATTCTCTGGGTTCCTTGGATACCTTAAGGTCCACAGCATAACTTAACTTCATGGTTGTTGATGTATTAAGGGCACTCTTTAATTACTAGCCCAAATTATCAAATCACTCAGCAATCCATTTATCTTATTATGTTATCTTCTCCGTTTTGCTTGTTAGTTTCATCCACTTTTCTTTCATTTTATCTAGTTATCCCCCTATCATCTCAATAGCATTAACTTTTCTTACAGAGAATCCCCCTTTTTAACATTTCTAATGGTAGATTAACTCACTTGTTCCATCATAATTCACTTAACTTGGTACCCATCATTCCATTCTGGAACATGGGCGCCTCCTATGAGGGAGGATTTTATCATCAAGGAGATTTTAGTAAGGGTTGTTTTCCTACAGAGGGTAGAGTGACAGGTAGTGAGTCCATCGCATTCATTGCCAACTGGAGAAAACTAAGGTATTACTTGGACGTGAAGTGCCCAATTATTTTGTCCAGATTTTTTAAAGTGCCAAAAATGTACGACAAGGGACCCACGGGTTAAACTTTCTCTTGGAAGACTTGCGTTCGAAAGTTTTACATCCTGAAAAATCTATCGATCTCGACCGATGTTTGCTTACAAATCTTTTTTCTCTCTCTCACATTCTACAAGTAAAATGCAATGTAAATCATTACCCCTTTTCTTGCTTCCCTCAACTTAATTATTCTTCACTTCTAGATTTATTGCACATTTCAATACATGTTTCTGTTTGAAGTTCAAATCTCGAGGTATCAAAATTGTAAAAACAATTGACTTCGAAGGCGTATCTTTACAGTGATAGGTAAATCAATGCATTCTTATACATGACGTGATTAGAAAGATAAATACATATTTACATGTTCAAATATTTGGAACATATATTGAGAACATTTTCAAAAAGATATATTTCCTTCATGCAATAAAATTTAAAATACCAGTCCATACAACAAGTGAAACTAGCAGTGGCGGCACGCGACATAAAAGTTGTGTAACCTCTACCTCCACATGAGTTTATTTTGAAAAGAATTTTGAGTAACTACTGTACAGTTTGAATATAAAAAATGCATTGATATGGACAATTAAGTAATGTTTGAGAATAGGCCGCCTAATTCATTAATTTTTGTTTCCCAGAGTTGCCACTAGGGGGACGCTGACTGCATGTAGAAAACCGTACCACAGTGTATCAACACATAACCATTGATGCCACGATTGCGGTGATAGCTGCAAACCTTATAAAACACACAAACACCAGTATCAACAAACATAAGCACTAGTTAATTTCGCAGAATCGTGGGTAACATTGCCGCGCCCATTTAGCGCTTACCTACAGCTACCTCCATCCAGAACGTCATTCGCGCTCTTTTAAATAACTCCTTACACAAACATAAACAGTGATTCAACTCTAGCAGCTTTCTTCTACAAATCTTCGTGCCTTCTATCTGACAGTGAGAAAAAGAAAAAGAAATTAATAAGGTGACGCATTCTGAAACATTCCGCACCATTATATCTACTCACTGTAGTAGACAATTTATTATACAACGGAAGGCTGATAAAGTAAAACTTGCTATTTTTCAACTTGCTATAACACATCAGACGTACTGCAGCAGGTGTATAATAGGAAAATGAGAGTTGAAGAAGTACATTTACGTAACTACACAGGATTCATTGTTTGTACGTCCTTTTATCTAAATACAATAGTGCACCTAATGCACCGGAATGGCGCAATAGAAAACATAAGCTACAAACATACCCTACCACTCGCTTCAATATAACCGGAACTAAATGCAACAGCTATTGAAGTAATACATTAATAACCTTTGAAAGTTGTATTTTTGTAGTTACAGAATATAAAACAGTAGCAAAATCACTATATAAATAAATGTAAAATTTAAAAATTGATACACCTAAAACAAAATTAGCAAGCGGACAATACTCGCCGGCTCGCGCATCCTTCTGAGTTGCTGTGGAAGCGGAACAGCCAATCAACGACACACATTTCTCCCCACCCTAGAAGCGACCCACTGTCCGATTCTACTCTTAGGCTGTATTTGCTATCGCGGAGCATAAAGCAAGTGTCTACCGCTGCCATGCAAGCGCTTGAAACAGGCCGTAAGTGCAGCCAAATTTGTCCTGAAGGGATTGGGTTGTATCAGAGGATCAGATGAAGCATGTCAAAGCAGTGCGCTGTTACCAATAAATTCACTTATCAGCACTTGTAAATAGTTTAAATTTGAGTTGAAATGGAAAAATATGAAATGAATTATTATGTACAAACTGGATCAAAGATTGCAGAAACCGGGCTGTATCTGCTGCTCTGACTCATAGGTCAAATGGAACCATAGTAACCACTGTAAGGGCAATATGCCAATTTGACAGATGAAAACATTCGCTAAAACATGCAAAATATTTATTTTAACTCACCAACTACTAGGTGCACAAGCGCTCTTACCTGAAACAAGAAAAACAACAACGTTAATTAAAATATAAACATCCCAAGTAGCGAACACTGCAGTGTGCTTATTTCTATGTAAATTATACTAATTTATGTTTGCGTTTTCTCAACCCCCAAAGGAGCAATGTAAGGGAGTAATATCGTAGGTTTCAGTGGCCATTATCTTATGCCTGATGTTACCGCTACAGAGACATGAAAATACTTCTGCTACATTTCCTGCAGAATGAGACAATCTCTGAGCAGCACCCAGGAATGAAGTTGTCAGCTTTATTTGCTTCTGGCATTTGTTTTGTATTAACCAACCCATCGTCCTGAAGCGTTGCGTTATCACCAAAGCAAATTTTTATTTCTCCTCTCAGCCTAAACAGCAAGAAAGAGGAAACAAATCGCAATGAATTTGAAAAGAAGGAAAAAAAGCAGCGGGTTACTGTGTTTTTTAATGGTGTTAAACACCTGTTTTAACTACTGAGGCATGACAGACGGTGGACAATGATGATACATGAGAGGAAATGATAAACAGGGAAATATATTTTAAAGGAAGAAAGCATTCCAAGCCTAAGCATTTAAAATGTACGAGGCCTGGAGTCAACCTGGAAAAAACCTCCGCCAGGGAGAACGGTTCTGATGGGAATCGAACCCCAGACTTCCCGCTCACGAGTCCGCGCCTTAACGACCTCGGTCACCCGTATCGTTGTGTTATGTTAATTTGGTACAGTTCTGCTTAGTTTCACAGTCAATAGTTAGCATATTTTTGTTGAAAAACCTGCAACAATTATATTTAGAAATAGTTTTATATTTTACAAATTCTATTTCACTTGTGCTGAGAACGGGTGCATATAAACAAAGACACCTATCTACATCACAGTTAAGTGATCATTAGATAGCGCCTCTATAACCGACAAGGCTATATTTGGAAACAAAGGACGCTCTTTAACATCTCAGGTCATCAGCGTCCCATGACATTCAGGGCGTGAAACGACTGATAAATTTTGCTCAGAGGTCTCTTTTTTTCAGGCTTGAGGTTCTTTTACATGCCGTAAATCTGCGACACGGGACCCACGGTTTTACTTCCCTTTCAAAGGAAGCCAAACCCAGGATTTTTACGCCCGAAAAAATCATCCACCCTGGTCGGAATTGAACTCGCTTAAACCACCAGAACCGACATACTAATAATTATATAGCAGATTTCTACGAATGATCTTATGTAAAGTGCAAGTAAAACCTGCATTAACTGACGCTACATTCTGCGTTCTAATTAAGAAATCATATTAGAGTAAGTCCATGGTAACGAACGAAACACCTGAAAAGCACTTTGCAGGACATATGTACTAAAATATTGTATGCAAAATATATTTTTGCCACTTTCTGCATGTAAACATGAAAATAAAACAAACCTGCATCTATTATTGTAATAGATACCAATTTTCTGCATACGCATCCCAATAATTATGCAACTTAAATGTGTCTGTAACAAAGTTTGCCACTAGAATTCTTAACAGTTGAATGCCATATGGCCCTATACTTGGTGTTTATACAATCTTGTACACTCATTTTTCATTTAATTGTCATTCATTACCCATTAGTGTGTAACTCGTGTTAGTTTTGGCATCTTGTGAACCGCGCTTTTTGTTTGTTAGAACCGATGCTCACTTTCACTCTCAAAGCAAGTAAAATCTAATGTATCATTATTTGAGTACAATCACTATGAAAAACTAGGGACAATGAAGTTTTTTTAAGCCAATTATTCATTGGGGCATAAAGAAATGCATATTCTGTGTAGCTAAAATACGAAGAAAAAAATAGTTTATACGAAATATAGATTATGTCTCGCGACCATGAGTTATGTGCATAGCCCACCTGAAAAAACAATGACGAGCTTAAAATGACTTGTATCTTTCTAGCTTGCATTAACTAATGAATTAAAAGCTGCATAATTAAGGAAAACGAAAAATTTAAAGGAATATATACATTTATTTTGTAACTTTATCCCATTTAATTAATAATCGTTCAAAGCATAAGTGTCCAGTTCTAAATCTTTTAAGTATAGCATTGATATTAAGATAAGATTGTTATCTTCCTAACTGACAGAGTATTCCTGATCTGCATATATGTGCATCTTTTTTGTTTTGTTAGTCGTCTATAAGTATGTAATGGATTAATCATTAATCATTACTCTCAGCCATCTTGTGTGGAACCACGAACGGTAGCGGAGAGCGTCCTTAGCCAAAGATAGTCTGAACTTTAACAGATCAAATAATCAAACCAACCAGCACGAAGGTATGGTAACTCAGACGGAAGTTTCTAAAGGCGAGATTGTGGGTTCGCTTACCCATGGTGTATATTATTATTATTATTATTATTATTATTATTATTATTATTATTATTATTATTATTATTATTATTATTATTATTATTATTTCTTTTCTGCTGAAGTTAAAGGATGTTTGCCACCATTACAATGATTTACTCGCTAACCTAGTATCACACAATCCGCTATTAATTTATATTTACAAAAAGGAGGGGAGCGTAAGCTGTCAGGCCGTAGCCAGCCGCAGCATACCACTGAGTCCACCGGTTTCTAGCATTTACTTTTGGTTAAGTTAAGGTTTGTGTGTGTGTGTGTGTGTGTGTGTGTGATTGAATTATTTGCGAAAAACCAATAGATGAAAAATATAAAGGAGCGATAACATTCGTATCTCCAAACTAACACTACTCGGTTTTTTCCGCTGTTCTACGCTGCCGTTCGTGAAAGGAGGCAGCCTTGGTTCCACACAGGACGGCAGGGTGTACCCGCAAGTGTGAGGACGGAATTACAGTTTGATCACCCAGTTTGTCATGGAAGTGTTAGCAGGAGAAACAAATCGTTCAAAGAAGTACTCATCAAAAATGATTTCAATTTTAGAAAAGCATGTTCCATAAAAATGGCGACATTAGGTGGCATTGTATTGCTAAATTTGTTTACAGCCGCAATAACAAAATAAAAGACTATGTAAACAATCACAACCATGAAATAAGAATACAATTTCAAATAAGAAATTCGTGTGTCGTGGAATCATTTGTGGTTTACAAATACCAGAGCACAGCTAATGTCCAGTGAATTTTTCCACAATCTCTTAAATGCCAGATTTTACTCACCACATCCCGATACCTTCAAAATGGTAACTATTCTAAATGAGTTCCGCAGTGAAACATAACAAAAAATGAATGGAACCTAACAGTCGGTTAAGGAAAAATAAAAGATAAAATTAAATAGAACAGAGTGTTATCTTAATAAGCCTCTTACTAAATAAGCAAGGACAGGATTTTAATCCAAATGCAATTTCTTCTGTGCAATCATAAATGTATGTTCGAGTGGTATATGAGTTAACTACAAAATTTCCAACAATTTAAACAATATGTTAAGTTGCATATAATGCATATTTTGTCTGATTTATTAATAACCATAATATTTTAGCAGTTTGCATATTATGCTGCATATTGCTTGTTTTACATGCATATTTTATAAATATATTTTTCTTTTACTTTCATGTTTGATTTACAAAAGCTCTACTTTCGAATAATATGTGCCATCATGGAGTCAGTCTTGAAAATTGGTAATGATGACGTAGCTCACACTCAAGTTTTCCCCCCTGTAAGAGTATCTTAGAAGCAATAGAAGACGGCTAACTATGGAAAACCTTAAACATTTGGTGGTTGTAAGCTGCAACAGAAAAGAAGTTGGGTGTGTGGGTAGCTAAAAGCGCGAGTAGAATTATTTATCGTGTGTTTTATTGTTTTTAATGAAAATAAATTATAACTCCTCAATATTAACGATTAATTTTGACGAGTAAAATAATTCCACAATATTTATATTCAAGGAGACATTTCATAAAATTGCGTTAAATGTTTCTTTTATGCTAATATGATGTCTTACTACTTTATATAAGGGCATATTTATACATATTAAAGGCATTATTAGAGCATAAAATTCCTGTCCTTATAAATGAGACATTCATCACAATAATATGACAATGTACAGTAGTAGGAATTATTTAAATTTAACAGTTTGTATTGTTCTCTATAACAAAAAAAATTAACGACATCAGTAGAATAAACATAAAATTCGATTGCTAGTGCAAAATTTGGATAAATTAGGACGGAAAGTTGCCTCACTCAACCTTACTCGAATTTGCTACCCACATTAGCACACAAATTGTTTCTAGTGGCACATTGGAATGTGGCGTAAAGCCAAACGCTAAAGAAAACAATCAGTCGTAGCCCAGGGATTGTGGCGCAAACCAGTGTCTCCGGCCTAGCCCGTGACTTACCAGCAGTTAGCGGGTTTGTCTGGCGTGCGTCCTGTTGTATAATGTCTACTTTTGAGAATACTGTGCCCAGTAAAGCGAGTTACAATAATATGATTTGTAAGAGTATGTGCTTTTCTACGAGACTCTATAATAACGTTATATATCAATAAAATATGAACTTTTATCCATATAACTACTGTGTACAGAGAAAGGACTGTTTCTATTTTAATAGCCTCCAGTTTTATTCAGTATGCCTTATGTGAAAGGAGAATTTTAAACGCTATTACAAAGAAATTATTAAAAATGACCTAATTGTGAATTTTGGAATTAATTTTGTCTCTACCTTTCCTTATTTCGACTGAACAGTTATCATTGTTTGTAACTTTCTCAAGGTTTTCATAACTAAACGGCCTATGAGAAGAAATAAATTTACAAAACCTGTTTGACCTGAAAAGCACGTGTCTAGGCAGCTTGATCTTATCTTCGGAGTGAAAGGAACAGATGTACATCTTATTGACGAGAAGTGGGAGATGTAGATCCTCTTTACAGCATATACAGAGGATTTCCTCTAAAACCTTCTCCCATAGGAATCAAATCCCTTTAAGCTGAAACTCCAGTTGCCCAGCCCCAGCACAGGGGCCCTTTCATCTCGACTCTATTTGATTTGGAATCTCGACCAACCCAATATATGCTTATCAATATCTAAGCTACTGAAATGAGAGACTTCTGCCTGCTGCCACGAGAGACCTGCCGAATTCAATCAGATTTCCAAGCTTCAGTTTCATTTACTGCTGCGTTAACGTGTGTATTTTGTTTAAAAAGGATATGTAGAGGTAAATATGATTAAACTACATGCCCAAGATGCACCGAGAGCTCAAAGGCATTACTACATATGTTACTCGTATGGGAAATGTTCCAAACAGTGACAGATAAACTCGTCATACTTTTTCTATTTAAATACATCAAAGGTTAATATTTCTTGTATATTTGACCTACATTTCAAAACTAATGACTAATTATTTGATTTTTTTTTCCGGGTCGGATTTGAAAAGAACATAGGAGAATGAAAAAAATTTAACAAAAAGTGCCGAGAGATGATGGAATGCCTTTTGCATAAAATGAAACTCAACAAAACAATTAATGGTAGGTTGATTACATTATATGACAGCGCCCCTCCAACCCAACCTTCGAAAACCGGGATGAAATGGAGGGGGGAATTAAAAACCACCCTGTAATTAATTACATGCCTATTTCGTGAGCATATCGAGGTATCATCTAAAAATTATTATAGTAAATCACATTATGTTTTATAGAAAATGTCCTTGAGCTATTGTAAAAATCTGTAAAACGTTCAAAATTGGTTGGAAATATTTCGGACATGTTAATTTTTGGTGAAAATAGAAATACAAGTATGTTCAATATGTACAAGTTTTTCAAAAAGTAAGAAATGACTTGAAATGCTCAAATGTTTTCTTTATTTTCAACACAGTTTTAGAAATCCTGGCAATTGCTTATTATGAAAGAAATGTGATATTTCACCCCCAATTGCCATACATTAGAAAGGGTCCACCATTTTGTTCTTGTAAAGTAATCAGGTCTCGCCGAGCGGATGACGAAGCTTGTAAAAGTCTTGGGACTCGCATTGGTGAGGTTCCAGGTTCAAATGCCTTGGGGCCAGGCACTCTAACTTGAGGTTTTTTTTGAGGGTTCCTAGTTGCTCGGAATGGATCATTCCTTTAAGCTCTCCCATTTCATATTTCATTCCGTTGGTTATGTTGCAGGGTTGAAAGTGCCAGGCGAGGTGGGCTGGTGGTGAGTGGCGGTGGCTTGCACTTTGCCCCGCATCTGATGTGGAAAAGGTCCTCCAGAGGGGTGCACCGCTTAGGAATGCTGTTGTTCTGTATGGAAACCCTGTCTATGTACGAGCGTCACCGGGCCTGGATCCTGGCCGGCGAGTGTCTCTGTCACTTCGTCCCTTCCTCCCAGAGGTACCGGCAAGGAGCGTACGCTATAATGCCCAGGTTTCGAGCAAGGCTGAATTACTCAAAATTGCTCCTCCGTCCCTACCAATCGAATTCAATCCAACAGCCTCTCTTCATTATTGAAAACAGCAGTTCTTAACTCCTGTTATTGAACATCTGCCAAAATGTAAGCAATGGAGTCCTTCAATTCATCAATTGTCATAGATCTGTTCAGAAAAACTCCTTCAGACAACCCCACAACCAATAATCTGACCATCTCTGGAAGATTTTCAAATTGAATGGGCCAGCTCATAACCATTTTCGGTATTAAGCCATCAAAATGCTGTGGAAAAATTGTGTCATATACATTCATATTACATTCTCCATGCACAGACAGTAATAAAACATCCTCTTACTTAAGTTGAACAGGTGAAATTGAATCATAAATCGTTGTAATGGTGTTACAAAAAAGTCAATTTCCTGTGTAATAAGCCAGTGCCATAATTTTTAAGATTGTGTGGAAAATGAGGAAAATGTAAGCAATAAAATTTGCCTCTTTCAAAAATCTCGGAATAAATTTAGTGAAATATCCATTGAAAATTCATCGCCTAACACTATTAAATTCTTATTGTTATTTATCAGGATATCTCATTAAAAGGAAACTAGTTATGCTATTCTAAACTGTTATTATTAATATATACGATTAGTACAATCAAATCACAATTGAAATAAAAAACAGGATAATTAGTAAAAGATAAAATTGTAACACAATAACAACCATTTTATTGTTTGTGCTTTTATATTATTATTATTATTATTATTGTTATTATTGCCACAGTGGAAAACCTTATAATAAATTTAGTCTATTTCGTTAACCCCGTGTGCCATAAAGTATACATTATTCTCCACCAAACTAAACATTATATTAAAAGTATACCACTGAGATTTTCATCAAATCCCTACTTTATCGAAACAATGGATTTTTTAATAGTGTACAACGCCCGTTTTTACTGCTGAGGCACCATAAGCGGTGGACAATGATGATACTTGAGATGTAATGATAAACTGGGGAAGGATATTTTTATTTTAGTAACGAAACGTTTCAGGCCTAAGTTTAGGGTACCTTCCCGGCATTTGCCAGTTATGAGGACTGAGTAAAACCTGGAAAAAACCTCCGTCAGGAAGGACGGTCCTGGCGGGATTCGAACCCCAGACCTCCCGCTCACGAGTCTGCGCCTTCACGACCTCGGTCACCCGTGGCGGTACAATGGATATGAGTAGCCATAATAATAATTAACACCCATAGATATTTGAACGTACATAAATAAAACAAAAACCCATAGAGAGCCCAAGATGGGTAGACAAATGAAATCGGAATGGGCCTTTAGTCTAATCCCTGAAAAGATTGTATACTGGTGAGCTGATTATGTAAGGGAGATTTAAGGTCATTGATGTCAAACATCGAAACTGAGCAATTATTATTGTTATTTATCAGGATATCTCATGAAAATGAAATTAGTTATGCTATTCTAAACTGCTGCTATTATTAATATATACGATTAGTACAAACTGAGCAGCAAGTATGGAGTAGGTAGCCAGTGGAGACGGAGAAATCCACTTGTGATCTACACGAAGAAAGCTGAATGACGCGGGCACACAGGTTGTCACTGGTATTCATCGTAGCAGGATCAGTCGATCCATGCTCCGGTCGAAACTTATCATTATTGGTATCAAAAAGGTCTATACTGTCGTTGAAACGTGTAAAGAAATAAAACGTACCGGTTAGTCACATAACACGAAAATAGACGAAATTAATCCCTCCCCCCTCATCCACTGCTCCAATGTGAAAATGGAGAAAACCTTGGTGAGCAACGGGCCTCCTATAAGGTGAGGAACATGTTCTATTCGATTTCAGAGGAGATATTTCAAACAATTATATTCTGAACATAACATATTTAGTATTCAATATAGTTATTGAGGACCATGCCAACATGATGGAAGACTATGAATTCCATTGTGATAGAGTAAGAAGAAGAAGAAGAAAAAAAAACATTTATCCAGTGCAGTTTCCAGATCGGCAAAGGTGATAATCTAATGAGGTAATGTCTAGAAAATATGATGGGTGTACTTGCATCTTCCGACCAAGAGAGATAATGGTACCATGAGCCAACATAGCTGTTTGTGATTTTGTATTATCACAAGTGCAGGCTCCTTAGCTTTCAGTTTTTCATGCAATGTACAATGGCGTTGACAGCAGCAGTTCGATGCACAGTTCAAAGAGCATAATCTTCTTTTGTTGCAGTAGCGAATTTGGTTGCTTGGAGATAGATTCATGTGCTGCCAATGAGACCTTTGGAGTGTAGCAGAGGATGTTGGCAGACTATCAAGAAAGCTTTCTTCTACTATCTTCTCCTAGCTGATGAAGATGGAGCTGTATGGTTTCTGCACCGACGTTGAATTGCTGTGATACCTTCTCATTGTTACTGCTCTTCCTGTCAAGATTTTTGTGGCTTTCTGAAACTTCGCCAGCTATTTTTCATTCGTTCATTCACAGCAGCTACATAGAAGACCTAGAATATTTTCCGCGTTGTTGTAGCTGCATTATTCCCCAGTTTAAATTCATAGCATACAAGTTCATCAACAACTCCGGGATGTTTGTGCTTGACCGCGCTTCTCAGAATACTGGCTACCACCAGGAAAAATAGAACCTATCAACTTAACAGTCTAAATCTCGGTAACAATTCGTTTCCGACTCAACTTTATTTGTTATACATGTAATCGCTGTCGACGGTTGAAATGTCAGCATCGCAAAAAAATCCAACAGAAAGTTTTCGGTTAATTTTACATATATAATGTAAGTGCATTGAAACTGCAACGATAGGTAAGCTTGGCCCCAGAGTGAGAGAAAGCCTTACAACGATGCGCTGAGGAATGCAGTCTTTCATGACAGTAAACACTAAACGCATATATTGCTCATTTATATACAGCCTACTAGGAAAGTCGAAATGGAAAATATCCGGTTTAATTACTCTGTTTCTCAATTATTATTGTTCATTAATGACTCGTGTTCCTACAGAATACGATTGTGCTATTAGGTGATAATTTCAAGAAAATTTCTCAGCTGTTCGAGTTCCAAGTGTTGACAAATGAATTTGAATTTCCATAACGGGCAGATTTTGAAACTCAGAAGCGATAAATATTCTGAACAGTGCTGACAGGAAAAAAGCTCCGCATGACAAGGGGTACCTCCTGGAAAAGTCCAAAGTTTCTATACTGGAAATGCATGGCAAAGTAGTCCTTACTCTTGCGAACATTAAAAGAAAGTATAGAGGAACTATACAAACATTCTTACGGGCACTGGCACAAGTGGCCGAGGTCGTTAAGGCGCGGACTGGTGATCGGGAGATCTGGGGTCGAATCCCGCCAGAACTGTCCTTTCTGAATGAGTTTTTTTTTTTTTTTCCAGATTTTCCTCATTCTTCATAACTGGCAAATGCCGGGCAGGTACCTTAAACTTAGGCCTGGAACGTTTCCTTCCTTAAAAAAAATAACCTTTCTCAATATATGAGGTCTCTTCAAAAAGTATCGCAAATTTTTAATTTCCGCGGGCTACGTATATTCGATTTTCGATTGTTTTGTGGCGTTATGTTGGTACTCATGTCCCTCACTTATGTTGACAAGCTCGGCCATTATGAATGTTCATTAATTGTTGACAGCTATTTTGCTTGGACGTGTTTTGGCTCGTTTTCGATTTTTGCCTATTTAAAAAAATGGCACAAAGAATCTGTATCAAGTTTTGTGTGGAAAACAAAATTAAGTGCGCGGATGCATTCCGAATGTTGACTGTGGCATTTGGTGAAGCTACCTTGGACCAAAGCAACGTTTATCGGTGGTACAAAATGTTCTCAGAGGGTCGAGAAGATGTGAACGACGAAGAGCGTCCCGGACGCCCGAGCTCGTCAACAACAGACGAAAACGTTGAAGAAGTGAAGAAAATAGTATTGGCCAATCGTCGAATCACCGTTAGAGAAGTTGCTGAGGACCTATACATATCGGTTGGCTCGTGCCATTCGATTTTTATCTATGATTTGGGCATTAGACGGGTCGCTGCAAAATTTGTGCCAAAGTTGCTCAATTTCGACCAAAAACACCATCGCATTGACGTTGCTAAGGAGCTGTTGAACTCTGTTCGTGACGACCCATATTTGCTCCAGAGGGTCATAACTGGTAACGAATCATGGGTTTATGGTTATGACGTGGAAACTAAAGCTCAATCATCCCAATGGATGCTGCCACATGAGCCAAGATCGAAAAAGCGCCCCAAGTTCGGTCGAACGTGAAGATTTTGCTTACAGTTTACTTCGATAGCAGGGGCGTGGTGTATCATGAGTTCTTGCCACAGGGTAGAACGGTCAATAGGGAATATTACCTGCAAGTTATGCGCAATTTGCGCGAAGCAATCCGCCAGAAACGCCCGGATTTGTGGAAGAACAAAAATTGGTTTTTGCACCTAGATAACGCCCCTGTTCACACATTTTTGAGCAAAAACAACACACTTATGATGCCGAAGCCACCGTACCCCCCAGACTTGGCCCCCTGTGACTTTTTTTTTGTTTCCAAAACTGAAGAGGCCCATGAAAGGACGACGCTAAGCCACGATTGAGGAGATAAAGACGGCATCGAAGGAGGAGCTGAACAAGAACACAAAAAAACGATTTTTTAAAGTGCTTCGAGGATTGGAAAAAAACGTTGGCACAAGTGTATAATACCTGGTGGAGATTACTTTGAAAGGGACAAAATAGATATTCATGAATAAATAACTAATTTTTGGAAGAAAAAAAAACACAAAATTCGCGATACTTTTTGAACAGACCTCGTATTATCATTTCATTTATGTATCTCCAGTGATCACCGCCTGTGATGCCTCTGCAGTAAAAACTGGCGTTAAACACCATTCAAAAAAAAAAAAAAAAAATCTTACGGGAGCCTAGCCATCAAAGAGAACTAAGTAAGTTTATGCGTAATTTCCTAAGAGATGCAAGAAATAAGTAGAAAATGAAGACTGGCATCTCCTTGGGTAATATGGGACAGTGCATGACTTTTAAAACTGTAAAACTGCAAATAAATAGTATTATAACCCAGTAATGCAATACGGGTGCTAGACGTCGGCTACAAAGAAACAGATGAAGGCACTACAAATACGCCAAAGTAAAATGGAAGGTAGAATATAAGGAATAACAATAAGAGACAAAACATTCAACGAAGCGTTAGCCCAAATAACATCAACAACAGACATCGCAAAAGAGCCACCAGACTGAAGTGTAAATGGGGAGGCCACATGGCGAGGATGCAGGACGACACATGGACGTATAAGACCACAAATGGGACACGCGCTTAGGCAAAAAGCACGCAGGTCAAAACGAGATGGGAAGATTTCTAAACGGCATAGGGCAAGGTCCACAATTGTCCAGAATAGCAAGAAGCAGGAATACATGAAAAACCATCAAACGTTAATTTCGAAACGAGTGAATTCTGATGAACAAAAGTGTAACAAAGTGTAGCATACAGCGTAGTACTAGTATTTACAACACTAATGCGAATTATCTCATCGCATAAGAGCTACCCTCTTGTAGGAAGCCTTTGTCTTTCTTAGGTACATTCGGGAAAATTATTATTATTATTATTATTATTATTATTATTATTATTATTAAACTACAGCAAAATGCAACGTCCAGCAGTGTATGCTCCGCAGCCCATGAACTCCCCGTTTCGCTCACGTTTCATAGATAATTAATCTGCCCACTTAAACAGCTGAGTAACCGAAGGATCTTCACCAGCTGTACAAGAAATATCTTACATGTTTTTACAGTTTCATATTGCAATTGATATAAATACGGTGTATGAGGTGAATGTCTTCAAACGAAAATGATGAAACGAAGTGAGATCTCTACATTTTCACTTCTTTCATTTATAAATTGCTCTCTCGAAATTTCAAATAATGAGAGATGACGATATAATGAACTTCCTGGTCATTTACCTTTCTCAAACGTCACTAGAGAAAACATTTGAACCTTAGTAATCTCTCAGTTTGCCAGGGAGCAGTAAGGTTTACAAACTACAACTGAGCTCTTGTACACAGCTATGAGGATCTTAACGAGGCTAGGAAGAGAAAAGGCAAAGACAGGAGGAAGACGTCAAAGAAAATCAAACAATGAGATGACGAAACCTGAGTCAGCAGAACATGCTCAGAGCAGTGATAGAATCTGGAAAATCAAGAGACGAATATTACCAACAAAGAATTAAAAAAGAGGGAGGAAAAAAAAGAAGAATATAATTGGGTAAACTGCAACGGACACTAGTTTGTCAGATTAACGTTAATTCGCTTTGTTAATTTTAATTTCTAACGTCACAAGCCAGAAATGACATTTTATGAGGGACATAATTAACATCTCTTATTCCAAATGTGCTACCGAAGGGGAAAAGAAAAAATATGTTTGGAGAGATAGGTGCGGATGTGATATTAATTTTAATACCATTTCTCAATTATATGTTGAAACAGGTAATAGAGTAAGAAAATAATAGAATTCTATAAAGTATTTTTTATTTGTGAATATTCTAAAGCTATCGAAAAACAAAGTGAAGATAAATTATGGAATTCATAGAGGTTAGAGGCATTTCTAGTCACTTGGTTAGAATATTAAAAATAGTAATATAACAAATCTAAACACTGCATAAGATAATGCTAATGTTAGCATGAAATGGATGCAGAATTAAAAATAATTATCACAACTATACCAGCATACGTTTATTAAATAGGGGCTATAGCATTTTTTAGACATTTTATCTAGTCGACTAAATGTAATTTTGACATATTGCTCAGTGAGGAACAGAATGGACTTAGGAACAGGGGATACTGTTCAAATTGGACTTTCATTAAAATTAAGGCTGAAACGAATTATAAATTTTCTCGAATCTGAATAAATTTCCGTAAAGATTCTGGAAATCCTCCAATCGTTATCTTGAAGTTCTGACTTCAAAGAGCTTGGGTGAAGCTGGAGTCATAAATGGGGATGGTGATCTCATATCTTTGTACTTGGAGCAGGAAAAATAGAGGGTGCTCGGGGATGGCGTAGTTGAGTTGATTGCTGAGCTGATCGTGGTTTCGATGTCTGCCCGGGCTGCTCACTGGTGACGTCTGCTCCAATTCTGTTGTATTTGATCTCAGGGTCCACTGGAGTGTTTCGCGGATCAGTATAGATCCACGGGAACGAGAAATGTGTTGCCCAAAAATACATAAGGTTGACTTGTTTAAAATATTTTATTCACATATAAAGTACTTCCTGACTGTTCGCCGCTGACTTCGCTACTCACTTAGACTGGCTTTAGAAATGACTTAAACTGATTGCTTTCGTGTGGCTTAGACGGATTGCTTTCGTGTGACTTAGGCTGCCGCCTTCCGCATATCTCTGGAATGAATCCTCTGGTGTCTTTCGCGTCTCTTGTATGATGATGTCGTCTGAATGCCCGAATGTATGAATGTGCGAGTGTCTGACTTCTGCGAGTGTGAAAGTGCGAATGTGTGTGAATGTCCCAATGTCTGAATGTATCTCTACTGAATGTGTGAGTGTCTGAAATGTCCCCCTGACTTCCGTACTCTAGTTTTTCTACTACATCGCCACGCCTTTCGTAAATTAAATTCCCTCGTATTTTATCTATTTCTGTGTTATATGTTCATCATTGGCTATCCTAAAAATTGTTTATTTGTATCTAAGTTCTCCTGATTCGTTAACTTTTATCCGAAGACCATTGGCTAGAATTATTCTTTCCCCCCTGATCTAATGTCTTCCCACGAACTTGAATTTTCCCAGAACAACCTGTCGTAAATTTCGGCACTTTCCTTATATTCTGATTTCTATTGAACATCTTTTGCCTTCCTTAGTTTGTAGATTCCTAAATGTTCTCGGAGATAACGCACGTGTTTATGGCTGTTTTCGGCTTTCCTGTAATAAAACATTTTCGTCTCCGTTCTGACATTTTCATTTTCTCTTAAATTATTGCTACGTCTGAATTTGTTAAATACTGTCCCGTTACGGCCACATGTTTCTCTTATTGTGAACTCCTACGTATTTCCTAGGTAGAAGGTTCGTGACCTAACAAAAGACAGTTTACTCTTTCTTCAGCCTTGTCTACGGAGCGGTCAGTGGAGAGGTGTGAGGTATACATCTGTCTCTTTCTAATATATTTTACACAAAATGTATACAAAACCCTTTTGTAAGTTACAAGTTATTTCTATTTCTGCTATACCTATCTCTAAAATATTTCTTATACCTATACATAATAATTACCCTTATCAAATCTAATGCCTTTATAAATATAACTCTGCAGACTTTAGTTATTAAATTAATAAAGGCAGCATTATTTCCTGCTTCATACTCTTGAAATTTAGAAAAATGCTCCACTTTCAAATGTTTCCACAATGGCCCCTTTCCTCTGGATATTTTTCCAGAACACAGAATGCAATTCCAATATTTTCATTTTCCGAAATTTGGAAATCGTTTCAAATATTAGAACATGTTTTAAATAATGTCATCGTATGGTTTGCTAATAGTTGCAGGCTATAAGAGATTATATTAATTTATTTATTTAAACTGGTAACGATAAGCATATTAGGTATTTTCTTAACCACTCCAATTGCGAGGTTATAATTTAAGTGCGGACCTTTCGCAGAAAGTGCATGTTCACAACTCTTTCGGAAACAAGATACCACCACACGCCTGACACGAGACACATGACGTCAGAGGGAGGGAGTTCAGAGTTGTGGCTGATTGCCAGAAAGCTGCCTTTGTTTACATAGAAAAGACAGGACAGTTCAGGGCCAGCCACATTCTATGATTGATGTTAAGTCAACTTTGCTTCCATGGTAGAACATGTTACATAACTATGTTGCGAAAGAGAGCAAAAAGCTTTTAAAATTGAATGGAAGGAAATAATGAAAATTGGAGGATATAGAGAACGGAGAGCAAAAGAGAAAAGAAAAAAGAAAAAAATAACAACAGCGTGAATAGAAAGAGTGGAGTATTGCGATAATACAAAGGGGGAAGGGAGAAGAAAATGGAGAAAGAGAATACAAGAAGAAAAAATTGAAAATGAAAGTAGAGCAAAAGGGGTGGGGGACAAGAACAGGAAGAGATGTAGTACAGAGAAGAAGAGTGAAAAGGGAATATTAGTTTAGAAAATAGAACATCTACCAGAGAAACAAAAAGGAAGAGAGAACAAATTGACAAAATATAATATAAAAGAAAAGGAAATACATTAAAATAAAGCAAAAGGAAGAATAGGGAAAAGATGACAACAAAGAAGAGAATAAAAATGAAAAGAAAAGAAAAACTGAAAACAGAAGAAACAGAAGATAGGTAACAGGAAAGTAGTAATAACAAAATAAAGTATAATACGCGAATTTAACTAAGTAATAAAATGAATAATTGCCAAAATGAGGGAACGGAAAAGAAATTAGTGAAAAGAGAATAAAGAGAAAAAATTAAGACGAAAAAAAAAATGCAAAGTGCATAGAAAAAAAATAAGGATAGTAAGGAATATAGTACATACAGAAAAGAACAGTGAAAAGAGAATATACGTTTAGAAATTAGAGCACATACCAGAGTAACAAAAAGCAAGAGATAACAAAGGAAAAGAAATAGAGAAAAGATAATATAAATGAAAAGAAGAGGAGATACATTAAAAATAAAGATGACAACAAAGAAGAGCAAAAAACTGAAGCGAACAGACGGCCCCAACGTATTAGGAAAGCAGAAATAAAGAAAATGAAGGCGAATTTAAGGAACTAATAAAATGAAGAACTGCAGAGTAAAGAAAAAGAAACATAGTGTGATGGGACAGTGTCCTGAGTTTCTCTTATTTATCTGTTCACTTTTCCGTCAAAAGAAATGAAAACTAGACATTACTTTTGGGCTACCTTCTAATGCTCTCAAAAAAAGTTCACATAAATTAACAGCTACTTCACTTCAACCATGAATAAGGAAATTTTCCGTAGCAGATCATTAAAATAAGTAAAGTTAAACTTGCCTTAAGCTACCGTTGCATACTAATTAGTGGAAGATAGTTCATTTTGCCTCTCCATAATTCACTTGTTTATCGCTCTTTAAAAACCATCTTACCCAGGTGAGTGAAGAGACCCGTGGTTATTCCCTATACGGTAAATATGAAAACGCGTATTCCCCTTACGGCATATAGTGCTCATTTTTTCTCTATAACACTGCAATGCACCACACGCGTCAATGAATTTCCCAGGTCACCACTTTACCACCAACTGCTGATCATAAACGTCCATCTTCTAAACATTACAAATCCGGAGAGCAGCCCCTATAAAACTAACCCCATCCTGTCAGAACAGGCTCATAAAATCGACCATGTGGATGGATTTCCACCATAAACTTAGCCAAATATTAAGTTTAAAAGCCGGTATGGTAGATTAATCTTTTCCATTTTTAGTCTTCTTTGCTATAATAAATGTTTGCCACATGGCAATTCACCTCCTGCTCGTGAAACTTGTCAGTAGTATTCACAATAAAAGGTGAAACGAATTGAGTCCTCTTAACTTCAATTTCAGTTAGTTTTTTCAGAGGTTGTGTTTCGCTTGCTCAAGAGTTAATTCAGAATCGATGACTGGAACGATCAGGGTTCCGTTCTTTCCATTACTGCTCTGAAGCAGTGTTTCAGTCTCTATGATAAACTTAACTTCGATCTGCGATATCAATCTATCGACAGCTGTTAAATAGAAAGTATCTTTTGATAGGAAGAAAATCCAAACCATGGACTCCAAAACGAACCCTTCAGGCTTTACACTTTTTTTTTTGATTGATTTATTTACGGACGCTCTTTAACATCTCAGGTCATCACCGTCCCGTTCAACTCAGGGCGTGAAACGGCCGACAATTTTGCTCAGAGGCATCTTTTTTCAGGCTTGAGGCTCTTTTTCGTGCCATCCATCCATCCATCCATCCATCCATCCATCCATCCATCCATCCATCCATCCATCCATCCATCCAATAACATATGTATGTATGTATTAACGATTAAAAAAAGTAATTAAAAAGTAAGATTTAAACTCGGTGGTGTATGCGCTTTATGCAAAAATATAGCTGCTACTTCTCTGTCCCTTAGGTAACTTCCAGGGACATGAGTGGCATCAATAAATGTTAAATGTTAAATTAAATGCGTCACCGAAAGCCTTACAGTGAGACAATGCACGTTGAGTAACTAGCAAGGGAAACTGGAAACTTAATTGATTGTTCATACGGAGTGAAACAATAATAGAAGTTAAACCGATATAAAATGTTTTGCATAGCTTACAAGATAACACATATACGACATTCTTAGAAGAACAACTAGCAAATGAAGAAATGTTAAATTCTCTGGATAAATTGGGGCTGTACAGCGAATGACATGGTATAATTAGAGCACAGGTTTTACCTTTATGAGCCTGCGACTAGAAGAGGTACTTTGGAAAGATTGGTAGCGGCGTAATATACTTTTCAGGTTAGCGGGTATTCTAAAGGCGGGGTACGAATTTAGAAAAATTACTTAAAGATGAATGCATTAATAAAGTATCATGGCATTATTTCAAAACAGTTTTGGTGTTCTCAGTTCCAGGCATGTAAGTTGTAACAAGTTTAATGAATTTCTTATTGGAAGCTTTCATGAGATGATACGGGAGTGTAAAAGAGAGGAAGGATATTTTTGGTCTTGGAACTCCAGAGCAGGATTTTCATATAAATTTCAAGAAATGAAAAATTGTTACAAAGACGGTGACTACGGAATGAAACTGAAAAAGGAATCTTTTGGTAAGCAGGGAATGACAGCTACCAAGATGAAGAAACTGCTGTAAATTAGTAGGCTTAATGTGTACGGAGGTAAAGAAAAGAGTCATTGTACATGGATATAGCAATATCTAGAAACGTGGCAGCATTGGAAGAGACAAAAGACATTAACTTAAATGAAAATTTGGAGTTAAGATTGGTAAGGAACCGATTGAGAGTCATGCATCCAAAGCACGAATATATCATCAATATTCTTAACCATAAGTTCTGCCAAAAAATATCGTAGAGAAATGAGGTTGGCATTAATCGAGACTTTTCTGCCGCGGAATGTTATCAGTGGAGTAGTGAAATAGTTTTGTGTGAGGTGATTATTGAGATAATTGACTTTCAAGAGCACCATATTCAAGTTTACGTAACTCTTTATAAATACTTTTTCGCTACTAATAAGATAATAAAAGAAACTTTTGGTGATATAGCCTTTAGTTAGTTGGCCAGTACAATGAGCAGATTTTTTCAAGAAAATGGGTTCCAAAGCCTTAGAAGCAAGAATGAAGGATCTAAGCTACGCTCAGGGGTTAAGGCAATTTCGCAACTGTCTCAAGACCAACTTTGAGTTATCACGTCCTTTGCATACCAGCTGAAACAAGTGCCTGTAATTACACGCTACCATGGCCAGAAGCCGCATCGATAGACTGCGGTGACACTGCAGTGCCAAGCTTACGTTAGTAATGTTAGTACTTCTGCCCTTATGCTCTCAACCTCTAAAACACATGATGAGTGCATTAAGCCGAAAATGTGTGCCTAGTGAAAATATGAGAGAGAGAGAGTTACTGGAATGGCAGTCTACCTTAAAGCAGAGAGAAAAAAGTCAACATACCAGAAAAATAACGTAAGTATAATCACAAAATTTTCTTTCAATATTACTCAATATTTTAAATTTTGAAATAATCAAAGCAATATCTTAAATTACTTCAAAACTGTACACAAAAATAATTATTTTTCTTCCTTTAAGGATGTCATTTCTACAAAGTAATGTAGCACTTTTATAAACACGAAGAAAATATTAATTTACTATTAATGTTTCACAAAACAAGTTATTAACTTTTTCTCTGAAATGCAACAACAGGATTATTCCCACTTCAAGCAGTTAATGGTTATCACTAAACGACAGTTAAGTAAGTTTTTAAAATGTCCTCAATGTGTTTTTGTGTAAGCATATCCACCAGCCCAACCTCACATGGTCACCTTCAAGGGTCTCTCTGCCCAAACAAAATAATTTAACTATTTCTTCACAGTGGAATGTACACAGGAAGTTTCCCCATGCTGCCAAGGTGTTGTTTAACTTTCCTGCGCGAGTGTTCTTTTTTAGTTTAAAATTAACCACTGCTCTGCATTCAAAATTATTAACATTACGCTGTATTATGCTATACGGGGGGGGGGGGGAATTAAGCTCTTCTTCGAGCTGTTTGTCCAAGGGAGCAAATAGGCCCATGCGACAGTTGTACTTACTTGAGTGTATTTTACAGCTACTGCATGTCTGGCTTAAATGAGCTTCTCCAAGAAAATGAATGACGTGGCTGGAAAGACTTTCCTCCTAAACCCAAGATCGCGAGTTCAATCCCGGACAGGGTAGATGGATTTTTTCGAGCGTAAAAATCCTAAGTATGTCTTCCTTCAGAAGGGAAATAAAACCGTGGGTCCCGGTACTTAAAAATCTCAAGCCTTAAAGAAGAGGCCTATGACAAAATTTATCGTCTGTTTTACGCCCTGAATGGAATGGGACATTGATGACCTGCGATGTTAAAGAGCGTCTGTAAATAAACAAATCAATTACAATAAAAGCAGAAATTGGTTATTTAGGATTATCGTCTAAAACGGAAGATTCTAGTTGTAAATGCATATCTAGTAACCTCCCGAGCAGCTTCTTCGCTGGGACAAGAGGTCGCTAGTAGTTTTCATTCTCCAGAAAGGCTAAGCGTTAAAGAACTTTAGCAAGCACCGTTGTAGTAAGGAGTTTTTCCCCCTTGCAGCGTTTTCACGCTGAAGTTCCTTCGTATTTCGTTATAACAAACATTTCCCCAACAGCAGCGGAAACGAAGAGCAGGCACCCTGTAGGAGTTTGCTGTTTTCTGCTGGGATAAACAGAACCTCTCATGCGGAAAACTGCACTCCAGTCCGCATCAGCACCGCTTTGCCTTCCCTATTGTGTACCCTCCAAGGAATCGATTTAATTAATACATTTATTTAAACCCTTTACACGCTGAGCCATATTTAAGCTCTTCAGACATTGGGTAGAGCACTGCGGCAAGTAGAGAGAGGTCGATAAGGTTAGCAGGTGGGGTTGCGGTGCCTTGACTTTTGTTTGTGCTCGGTAAATCTCCTGGAGGGTCCTTAACGCGGCACAATTTGCTCCTTTCCTGAGACCCACTGACCTCAAATGGTTAATGTCACTTGTCTCCCTGATCCCACAGGAAACGTTTTATGTGCTAAATAAATATTTCCTTCAGAGGTGTTATATCTTCAGGGAAATGCACCGAGGGTGAATATCCCTCCCAAACCAAATGAGATCCGTGTTCAGCAAATTACATCGACGTTGAGAGTTGCTGCAAGTTTTGTACATGAGCGCAAAGCTTGATACCCAAATATCTGCAGAACCAAGAAGTCAGCTGGTAGAGACCTGTGTATAAAACATGCAGGAATGAAAAGCTTTACATTTTTCTTAATAACTGGTATTTACCATCACTCACTTCCTATACTCGAAATCGATATTCGTTATTATGCACGTACTAAGCCTTTAAAATTAACTCTTTCTCCCTTTCTAATGATAATTTCCTTCTGCTGGATATAATCTTTCATTATCATACCATTATGCAACTTGCTCTTTTAATAAGCCGGCATATTTATGTTTTATTGATATGATACAAACCTTTGATAGAGTAAGAGTGAAAGAAAAACAAATGTGCTTAAAAATCTGAAAAGTATGCTGCGACATAGAACTAAAGCACATAGGCAATTTAAAAGCGCGTTCCGTAAAGCACAAGTTCAATTTTTGGCATTATACGCCATATATGTATACACGAGGAGTGTTCAATAAAGATTGAGACTGGTGCTGTAAAAACTTTATTATAAAAAAAGCAATGCAAACCAATGTTTTTCCCTACAACATGACCACCATTAAGAGTTAAGCACTTATCTCATCTTCTATACAGTTTTGGAAGACATACTCAAATCTATTTTGACAGGTAATTCAAAATCGCCTCGAAAGATTTTACTGCATGGTTTTCAGAGTCGAATCGTTGACCTTTGAGGTCCTTTTCGGCATTTGAAAAAATCAAACCAAATCATTATTTTCCCTTCAATTTATTAACCACCATTAAGAGCTAAGCACTCATTCCACCTTCTAATAAAGTTTTGGAAATTATCCTCAAATCCTTTTTTGACAGGTGCTTCAAAATCGCCTATAAAGCCTTTACTGCGTCCTTTTCGGGGTAGAAATGTCGAAAACCTTGAGGTCCTTTATACCAGTTGGAAACAAATTTCGCACGAGGCGAGATAAGGGCTATACGGTGTAGTTAGGAACAGTAGATACAACTTTCTTGAAAATAGTAAACACCTGTGCCGCATGATGCCGCACATTGTCGAGGTGGAACTTCCACTTGCAGAAGAGTTCTCTTGTTTTTTGTGGATGTGGTCTTTCGTCAACTGGTGAAGGTGGTGTTTGTAGTATCTGGCCTCTGGGGACTTGTGTTTGTACCATGTCTTGTTTGCAGATTTCTGTCTTTACAGTCGTTGGAAGTTTTCCACTGTACATCTCCTTCATCCTGGACGGATTTTCTCCAAAGGTTGCGAACATGAACCCGGAACAGTTTTTGAACAGCAGTCATAGTGTGGGAATCCAGCGAGCGCACATTCGCGTTTAAAATTGTGTGAGCACTTCCAGCTGATATGTTCAGTATTTTTGCAAGTGCTCTAACGGTCATACGAGAGTCCTTACACGTGCTCATAGCGACTTCGGTAAGGGTGTGGTGTGGGCTCCATTCCCTCCTTGCAGGTCACAACTCTCTCCTACATCACATGACAAAGGAGGCATGCAGCACGAAACATTGGAGATTGACCATAAGCTATGCGAAGATATTCAAGCTTTTCTGAAGCAGTCTTTTTCAATAGAACACAAAAGACAATTGCGTTTCTCCCATCTTAAACTTTAGAGACGTTTCAAGCTATAATGTCTCCAGTTTAAGGTACTTCTAGAAAGACCTAGAGCCTGGCTGTAGTCGAGGGGCCTTAACAATATAAGATGACGGATGGTACATTAAAAATACAATCTCAGTCTTTATTGAAAAACCCTCGTACAAAATAAAATAAAGTAACGCATAAGGAATAATGTAGCTAACAAAATACAAGAACTAGAGAAGCAGATATTGGTAAAATCACTTAAATATTTCATTATTTGCGTAATACTTTCAGCATTTAATCAATTTCTGTTTTTCTAGTTCTTGTATTTTGTTTTATTAAAATCTAAGTTGCTCTTAACCATTCTACTTGTAGTGTCCCTAGCTGAAGAACGGCTAATTACTTGAAACGTTGTATCACTGTGTGTCTTATTTGCCTATTTTACCTTAATTTAAAATGTAAGGTTCGTGTTCATTAATATACATATATGTATGTATATAAATGTATATAAGGTACACACGTATATATAGTTGTTTCCCTCTAAATACCGCCAGTGGCAGAGGTCGTTAAGGCGCAGGCTCGTAAGCGGGAGGTCTGGGGTTCGATTCCCATCAGGAACGTCCTCTCTAATTGAGGTTCTTTCCAAATTTTTCTCAGTCTTCACAAAATGGCAAATGTCGGGGAGGTTCCCTAAATTAAAGGCTGGAAAGTTTCCTTCCTTTAAAAAAAATCCTTTCCCAGTTTATCATTTCATCTCATGTATCATCAGTGTCCGCCGCCTGTGGTGACTCAGTAGTAAAAGCGGGCTTTAAACACTATTTAAAAAACTCTATATGAACTCTTATCATTTGACATTGAAAACAACACAAGTTTTCAGCATTCTCCACATGTTACTGACACACTGCGTTTCATAAGCACATCAGTTCATGGCAGGTAACATGAGTTTAAACAGAGATAGCACTATTGTTAAGTACTTCAATTATCCACTGATTGTGATAGACTTGGCTGCATTCGTCACACGTACTTGACAAAAGGACATTGTACATGGCATATGTTTGGGACTTTGGTAAAATAGAGCTAGGTAAAGGTGAAGAGAACACAGTTGATAATTGGATAGGCATAATGCAAGACTCATACAAAAATTGCCTTATCCCAATTTTGTTTAACGTGGTTGTGGACAAATTTATCAAAAAATAGCGGGTATAAAATAAATTAGAAATTAAACAATATGTTGCGTTAATTATCTACTATTTAGTGGTGATGAAAACAGATCTACACAAAGTAATAGCAAGTAGTTTCTTTTGCGACATTATTCACATCTGGGCTTATTCTATGTGACTGATCATGTAAAGACCTTAGTTTTTCACGACTGGATAGCATGGAATGATAGTATGAATTGCAAGAATTGATAGCCAGTACCGATTGTAACATCTCGATCTTGGATGTTCTCATAAAATAATTTAGGACTTATTCACATTTAAATAATAAGGCAATCTTCAATGGCCATGCACCAAGGATAGTCAGGAAATAAATTTTCTATTTTTCTTTTTTTCCCGGAGAACTCGTAGAAATGTTGGGTTATCAATGTATAGCAGTTACATTCCTCTTTTGTTTGGTGCTTTATTAAAAGAAAAAACGTCATTATGAATGCATATGACGTATACGCATTTCATGTAGATTCGTACACCCGCCTTAGACTATCTTCGTGTACATCACACGCGGATTCCTCCTGCTCAGTTTTAATGCTTCTGTTTGACCAGAACTTGAGATATCTGCTCTAGACTTATTTGTGTGAACAAATTTCTATTATCGTTGCTTTGCTATTGGAAACTTAACAAGGTTAGAATATTTCGGTGTACCTTTTCAAACTAAACATTGTTCTGAAACAGCACAATGAAGGTCTGTTTTAAATATGTAAACTCCGAAAATGTGCTTTTTTGCGTCTAAATGTTCGTATGTCTACGTGTGTGTGCTATTTGACTGAGCTCCATGTTCTCATTACAGAAATGTTGCTGCTCTAGAAGAGGAAGATAGTTACGCGATAGTTTCGTTATAACGACATAAGAGACTCCCTCTCACAAAATCTCCTCTTCTTGTTCTTGCAATCACATTTATTTTAATGGCCCTTCGTTAGTTCCAAAAGCAGCGTGTGGCTAAGCCGCAAGTCATTAAAGGTCACCATCAGCTCGGGTTGCCACACGTGTGGTCTCCGTACCGTAAAATGGCGGTTAAAGTTTGCATCACAGGTGCCACCTTGAAGAACCATTCCCAGATGGGACACAAGTTAGGCTATTGCGGCTTGGTAAGGGGTGAGAGCGGTCGGTGTTTCAGTAAACCCCAAAAGGATTTGCTGACTTAAAAGTTTATTTTGTTCTTTACTATTGTTTGCGTAGAGCCAAACCCGTACCTTACCATGCATGTCCCCCGATTGTGAAGAATAACCGTATAGCACCTTTCAACTACCTAATGAAACGCAATGCTAAATGAATTAAAAATATAGTCGCTCTTCTCGCGACGTTTGTAGATTGGACGTGAATACTAGATGTAAGTCTGTAGGGATGAATGAAATGAAATAAAATGAACTAACGATGCCGCAAATTAGCTCGGAGTCCTTGGCGCCTTAAAGCTATCTGGCATTCACCTTCTCAGGATATGGAAAAACTCCAAAGAAATTCTTACCCAAACAGCTTGACCTAACCTGGATTCGAACCCAGGACCTTCGGATTTATAATCGCAAGAAATTAACTAATGTTCAAATGTAGGCATATTGGATTCATGTCATTATGTCAACTGGATTTTCACCGACAAACAGTTCAAGGGAAATGGCAGAAGAAGTTGGGTTAAATGTTAGTGCAATGTGGAAAATATATGTAAGCATAATAATATTAAAATAAGAGCAAAACATTTCTAAGACATCCCAGAGATATCATTGTGTATGTTATTATTTATATATTGCACAAATGTATATAATATATATATATATATATATATATATATATATATATATATATCGTATAGGTTATAGGAGCCATAGTTAGCACATATCCCTATACCAAATGCTAGAGGAGAACATTTCCTTTCATTTATTTCAGTTCATGGTTATTCTTTTATTCTGTACTGCTATTATTCTGTTTTGTATTATAGAAATCAGTTTCTTATTCTCTTTTCAATTGCAAGAACGATTCTTTTATAGACTTTCATATTTTCAATCATAAAATAATAATAATAATAATAATAATAAATGAAAACAGCTATAAAAGTAAGTTTCAGCAGTTTGCAACTTCTTTATAAATGGATTAAATGAACCCTAAGTTTTTATGTTCTTAAAGACTGAACATTACTCTGACTTAAGTAGGGATTAATTTAGTACGGAGTTAATTTTAGGTGAAGTGTATGAATACGGCACATAATATTTAAATAACTTTAACTAAATTTACAACCAAGTGTTAAACTATTGTGTATAATATCACTTTATTTGTGCAGAACATTTCTGTGCAACATTTTATTGTACCATCTTAAGCTGAGCTATGACTTAGCAACACATTGAAGAGTCAAATTTCGTGGTTTTTTTTTTTTTTTTTTTTTTCATACACACAGTCTAAGAACTAGTTATTGGCAGCTTTCAAAACTGTGAAACTATCTATGTAAGGAAAGTTGTGTCAGAACAGAAAAGCCCTGATACGGAATACCAGAAAGTCTATGAAAGCTTACGCCCAGCAAAAAGCTGATTATATGGTTAAACGTTTCATTTAATTGTTTGGGTGGCCGAGGTCGCTAAGGCGCGGACTCATGAGCGGGAGGTCTGGGGTTCGATTCCCACCAGGACCGTCCTCCATGACTGAGGTTTTTTCCAAGTTTTCCTAGTCCTCATAAATGACATATGCCGGGAAGGTACCCTAAACTTAGGCCTGGAACGTTTCCCTAAAAAAATAAATCCTTTCCCAATATATCATTTCATCTCATGTATCATCAGAATCCATCGTCTGTGGTGCCTCGTTGTAAAAACAGGCGTTAAACACAATTAAAAAAAAGTATTTGTTCAAAATGTGAATTGTGGCAATAACTACTGAAAGTATAGCATGGGACAAGTATTGATGACCTTTTTTCCTGGAACTGAATTACAGTTATTCGGCTGTTTATTTGTGTTCGCTTTTAAATACTGAGGCATCACAGGCGGTGAACTCTGATGATACATGAGATGAAATGATGAATTGGGACTTTGTTTTTAAAGGAAGGAAACGTTTAGGGTACCTCCCCAGTATTTGCCATCTATGAGGACTGAGGAAAAGCAGGAAAAATATTTATCAGGGAGGACGGCCCTAGTAGGATTCGAACCACAGACCTCCGCTCACAAAAGTAAAACTTTTCATGTTAATGCCTAATTAAACAACAATACCATTTCAATCATGACTCTGGTCCTACTCTGATATTGTTAGAGTTGGAGGGGGATATTTCGATATCTCAACCTTGCTCAAGAGTTGACCGTTTGTGCATTCGCCACCTTCGAGGAGAAGGGAGAAACCGGTCAGCCAGAGCAGTGAGGTCCGGAAGTAGAAGGAGTGCCTAACAATGTCTCCGATAGAACACTCCGACGTCGGTGGAATTTTCCTCCAAGGAGTTCGACCCTCTTAGTTGGCCGGCTTCCATAAAATACGTAGGAATAGAAACCTTTCCAAAGCGCAAGTAACCGTCAAACCGCACCAGCTCATCCTGCCCTGTAAACTTCGTCCCTGTAACAGAACCAACGGAATAAACTGGGATGAAAGGGAGAGCAGGAAAGCCATGGAAAGGAAAGAGTTATCCGAGCATTCGCCTAAGCGACCAGAGGAAACCAGGAAAAAACCCGAGCTAGCCCCAAAAATTGAACTCGGACCTCCCGAATGCATGTCCCAAGATTTATCGCCTGAGCCACTCCGCTCGATACACTCTGAAATGCTCAAACTCTGTAATCTAAAATGCGTTGACTTATATAGATATTCCAACAGTTAAAGTGTAACCCAATAATAAGCGTATACAAAGAATAACTCTTTGTTTGATTCATCCTACTTAAATAATTCTCGTAATTTGGAGACTAAATCCGTGCATTTAAAAATCGTTAATTCTTTGTGGGGAATATCTGCACCACATATCTTAAGAGCGTGCCTGTTCGAACATATAAGGACGATAAATACGGCGCTTTCTCCGAGCCCCGAAGCAGCCATTTGTGTTCCAGAGTGTGCAGTAACGCACTAACTAATCCGTTATCTCTGCCACGATTTACAAGACACGTGGGACGCCAGGCCAGCGCGACATTTCGAATTCCAGCGACCTTCCGTTCTGTCGGCCGTAAGGTAAACGTTCCAACTTACTACACCCGCCGCGCTGCGAAATCGCGTTAAGCTCTGCGAAAAATCAACACGAGTTTCATGCGCTACAGAGAATTCGGAAATCGCTTTATCCAAAACGAGTTCGCGTTAAAAACGAGATTACTTAGGTTCTTCATTAAGTTACCGACGAATTGGATTGCAGAGCTATACACACTTTCTGTTTAATGTAAGAAAAAGCTGCGCCATTCTGTTATGCGCTCTGCTGCAATTTCGTACCCGATAGTAGGACGCCTGCTACCTAAGCGCTTCCACCATCCTTCCCCTCAGCTGCTGTCTTGCAGTTCATTAACATTTCTTAACCTTATTTTGATATGTGGTTCTGTCATAATTCCAAACATTTAGCATTCAATCGGTTTTCAATAAGATTTCTATTGCGCGATTGTAGTGGATTTGGTTTTCACTATAGCAGCACGAAGACTTCTTTGAGAAAGATCATCAAAATTGTGAGGATGGTATATTCGGGGAAAAAAGCTCTTGTAATTATACCAGAACATTAAGCAAATAATTAGATATATTTCGTATTCTCCGTTAATTTACTCGTACATATAACAGTATAAAATAGTGTAAAAATGCCATATTTATTTTCTCAAATGTTTTTACAGTAAAATAGGAGGAAACAAATAACTCTGGAAAACCAATTTCGGTTATCCTCAGATAATATTTATTACAGTTTTTATCCCTTCAAACAGCTTGTAACTTCAAATAGTACATGAGCTCGGAGTTCAATCAGTAAATAAGCTAAATGTTTAACTGGAACGTCACTCAACAGTCTTTTGTTGTACAAGCGTTAGAAAAACACAGTAACAATACATTCGCCATGTTGTAAGTAACAAACAGGAACATTGCCATTGGAAAGGCAGGGCAATTTTCGATACTGCAGAGCTTACAGACTTATTCAAGTTCTCAAATAGTGGCGGCAAAGAGTAGCGCCTTAAACATGTGTTCGGTTGGATCAACATTGAGATGTTGCGTGGAAGGCATGCTAAAGAATCCATGAAGATCTACCGAAAACATATGAAATGATGACAAAGTGGCACATTGGATGTCTGTCTTTCGGCAAAAACATAATAATGCGGAGCTTATGCCACGTGCAGGTCGCCCTGACAACAGCACACTACAAGGAGATGTTCAGTCTCTGTTGGTGATTAATAAGCGATGAGTAACCATGTGTTTATGGAAGCCGTGGCTTTAATTTTATCACAAATACTATTACACCTTTTATAATACAGAAATCAATAAATGGTGTCATTTAACATTAATTTATCATGAAGTAACATCCCAAGCGTTAAAACTCCCATAAAAGATGTTAAGTTTATATCAGATATTTCAAAACTAAACACCTAAACTTATATTTTGTAATGAGAAGCATTTGTCTAATATTGTGATTTCAGAACTAGAGATGTCAAAACAGAGTTGCTTACTTTTTGTCCACCCTGTATATCTTTATGTTTAACGTCATTCCGGAATGTTTAATGAAGAATAATAAATAGAAAAAAGAAGCAGAAAATCGTTCATCTAAAAGAACTTTTATCCATAAATAGACAGCATATGGAGTACCTCAATTATTTACAAAGTCACAATACATGCAGGTGCAGCCGCTCCCGATACGCATTACGGAGAGGTATCACAGTTCACTCGGGGCCATTTCAACCCAGCAAGTTAATAGGGTACGATTAACGCGAGGAGGAACGGCGTGATGGAATCGAGGATTCTGGACACGAGTCGCTAATCCATTGTGCTGCAGGGGAAGAAGGGAAAGACCGACTGCTGCCCGGAACTTGCATGTTAAATAGCGCCCCTAGGTGGCGTAATGCGGCAGCAGGATACCTACCTGTTTTGTATTTAATACCTCCCCCGCACCCCTACATTTGCAGGGAAAGAACGGCGGTGGCGATTTCTGCTCTTTGCCTGGGGTATATCACTGGCTCCATATGCGTCTGCTAAACTCTACAGGATGTTCAATGTGTGCCAACAAGTTCTCATTGATAACTGGTAGTTTGTAAGAGACAAAAAAACTAATCAACCTGTTTGATCTTAATCTTGTAAACTGCGGCTCATAACATCACACCATATTACCATCTCTTTTCTATCAATTTGACTTTTGTAATGCCTTTTAACCACGTACCATGCACACAAACAGTGCTTTCAAATGAATGTTCGCTAGAGTGCGAGCAGCTATAGAACAGAAGCACATGCTGGTATCTGGCTCGTCTGACCTTCAGTGTCCCCGCCTAAAGCAGTTTAGCATACAAATCAAAAGTGCTATCTATACCTACAATGCTGTTACTTGTTACTATTTTTTGTTACATGCCACCTGTTAATGTTAAATTTACTCTTATATAATACTCTTACCGATACTCCTGCTGAAGTTTCGGCACATGTGGATTTTATTCAAAATACACCGATAGCACTACAAAAGTATAACAAGTAATTTGTGTTTCCTTTTTGTTTATTTAGTAAATATTTTGAAAATACTTTCCAGAGTTTAGTATTTAAATTTTCAAACCCTAAGAATGGCAAATTGCAGCTTCTACTAACATTGCTATTAGTTACATGTTACTGTTATGCTACATATTATTGTTACTTATTACATGCATTTAATTGCTATTACTGACATGCCTAAAATACGAACCTTAGTAATGATAAAGTGTTACTACTGCTTATTACAGGTTACATGTTACATATTACCTGTAGAGGTTTACATGTTACATTACTCTTACTGGCACTACTACTGATACAACTTGGAGATTTTGATCAAAATATACAAACAATGCTACTAAATTAAATTCACAATTAACTTTCTAATGTCCTGATTGTTGTTTGGTAAATAATCGGAAAAAAAAAATACATCCCAGCATCTAAAGATCCGAGTCCTTATAATGACAAGGTGTTACTGTTACAGCTACTGTTAATGTTTCTCTTATATGTTACTAATCTGTTACTGGTACAACTACTGCTACTGCTACAGTCACTATTACTGAACATGTGCATTGTGATCAATAAATTATTACAATTTTATTGGCACTTGTCACAGCTATTTCTACTGTAACATTTTTATAACAAGTTACGTAACATACTGTAACATATTATTGTTACTTATTATAAGTAACTTGTTACATGTTACTGTTACCAGTTATTCTTTCTTACTGATACCTACTACTGTTATTACTGATAAGTGGATTTTAATAAAAAAGCATTAACAGTAATACTAAATTATTAGCATGAGTAACTTTCTTATTATGTCCTGGTTACCTGCTGTTTAGTAAACAGTTAGAATATAAATGCACCTTAAAATTTCCGCCCCACCTAAACTATGGTTTCCCATACCCCTGTGTAACTTTATCATGTTTATTTGTAGTAAGGAACCCTCAAGATGGTAATTTCCTTGATGGCAACTGCTCATCAATATAACGAACGTTATTGAAGTAATGACAGCTATATATATATATATATATGAACAAATATGAATTGAAAACGACAGTGTGGGTAATGTGGCATTGACTTGGCATTTCAAATGAGTTGTATAGCATCAGTCATTCTGTAGTTCAGTTTGTGAATAACAATGTGTTGAACTTGTCCAGGTAGTAAACAAACCAAAGAAGTCTAGACTGTGAAGGAAAGATGGGCAATTTAGCGACTAGAGAATATGTTGGTACTCCAGGGGAACATCAAACAATCTTATCCGCAAACAGCAAACAAGAACCTTTCTCCCTCAAGAGGGAAAGAATAAATAAATAAAAAAGTGAGCAGCATAACAAGGTGACAGGCCTGTGTTTCAGTAGCTGATGTTAAAGAAGTGTTGTTGATTCAAGGAATGGAGTGCTTGCTGTATTGGAGGCAATCCATCAAGTGCCCGTATTCACTACACGTACACTCTCAACTTACTGCAGGGTAAAATATTTGATTCTTATCGATCGAACGTCTCGAGTGGACATGACCAGAAACTGCAAGCATTTGCCCCAAAACGTAGCACGTTCACCTTTCTTCCGTGAAGAATTGGAAGATGAAATGAGGTTGCTTCGAATCTATTTTCTTGCAGAAGCCGGTCGGAGGGTGGGAAATAATATGTTGAACCTTTATTTTGATAAAGTATCACTCACGCTCCAGTTGATATTGCCCGGACAAACTCGGCTTCTCCTCCCTCAAGGACTACCTCTCAAATAGGGGAAGCGTTTAGATTACTTAAACTGCCTTAATCTTTGCTTGCTATAATAAGAAAGTAGGTCAGTAGATTTTGGAAATGAACTTCCAGCCGATCTACTTTTATTACCCTATACAGTTTCTTGTACTGCAACACGTTCTAGAATTAATTTAACCTCTTCCTTTTCTTTTCTGTTAGCCTGGTATCGTAAATTTAAGTTTAGCCCTTTTCTACAGCTCTGTATAGCAATTCTGGTTTTATAAAAAAGTTACATTTTCCATATTTCTAAATCTACTAGAAAAACACGTTAAAATTTAAGACACTGGCCGAATAACCGAATACAAGCTAGATTGATAAATTTCTGACCTAATCAATCCACATTTTTTGCACGTAATTCCTTTGTTTTCAATGTATCTCCATCCATTTTCTTCCTGCCCACGTCAGCAAGGTTTGCCAACTAGTTTTTGTTTGCTATTGGCTGGTAAGACAATCGAATATCCTAGAACCGGTGTCGTAACCATTCTGACTGGCTTGGCCTATATCTTCGTTGGCTTTGGAGTCTTAGGCTAAGTAGACGTTTCGGCTTCTTTTCTTAATTGTTAGGTCCGGAGCATTCTTCATCCATTAGATCCAGTGACCTAGGCTTTGGTATATTTTGATGCAGTGATACACATACTTTTAAAAGGAATGTAAATAGCTCTCCTTAGGAGACCTGACACACCTTAAAATGCACAAAAGCGTGCCACATTTAAAGTAAGAAACACTTAAAGGCACTATAAAACACTGTTCGAGGCACAGTATGACAATGTGGAACACTGTTGTTCTACAGTAGTCTGTAGTGCCTTAAGTAATCTCAACAGTGTTCTACGTTGTCTTACAGTGTTTTATAATGCATTTATGTGTATCTTACTTGGTGGCACGCCTTTGTGCATTTTAAGTATGTACATAAATACATAAATACGTTGAGCATACTCCTTTTCCTTTTGTAGTTCGCTAATTTAGCAGCAAACTTGTATTTTATAGCTAATGTGTTGAATTTATTGTAATATGTGCGGCATCACAACCTTTTATTCGTTGTCTAAGTGGGAGAGTTTGTAGAATGCTTGTGTTTTACAAATTATTTGGCCCGTGTTTGGATTTATTCATTTTAAATACGGTAATTTTTAAGAGTTTATATTTGTTTAATATATTGCTGCATTTTGTAAATTAATCTTCCACCGTATTGCAAAGTTACCTTTCCACTGAATCCCTGTAATCCCCCCTTCCAAGGTTAAAACTTGTTTAGAAATCAATGGAATGGTGTCATGTTTATATTATTTATTTGTAGAACCGTGAAACGAAGTTACCGCAATATAATCGGAACATTTTTGAAATAGACATGAGTTTTGAAATATTAGAGTATACTAGAATTATTTTTTTAATAGTTTTAATCATTGGATTATACCATGCATGAAATTGGGGCAGAACTCATTCCTCCAGTTTTGTCTACTTAGATATAACCAAAGAGAAAGAATCTTAGGTATTTACTTTTAAGAGTGAAAGGCGTAAGGAGAAAGGATGGTGGTTTGTAGTTCGTAACCCATGGTACTCTCTCAGCTGTTGTCTACTTATAATACCAACATAACTTAATTCCAGTTTTAGTGCTTAAAAATTCCGATGCGTAACTAACAGCAAATGCACGTGTTACTAGCAATAAAATAAACAGCAAATGAACCATATTTTGAGTGAAAACATAATAACATGACGCGTTTCATGAATTTCAAAAGCCGACATCTCTAGCAATGCGGAACTTGAACAACAAGATATGTCATGTAGGTACCACTAAATGATCAACCGTGAACTGTTAGAACAGAAGAACATCTCGTTCCTCCAAAAAAAAAAAAAAAAAAAAAAAAAAAGTATCTTAATTAATTATTACACATTAAGATGCTTGTTACACGATCTGAAACTGAGTTAACGTGGACCGAAAGTTTGAAGGGCTACATGAAGACGACCCGGAACGTCATTTGGAGTTCTTGTGTGGTATAAAGCTAACAATGACTTTTGGATCAAGCCTCGGTGTAAACTTGCACAACTGCATTATTGGTCTAGTGAAAACGTATACAAAATCTTCACGTAAAACTTAAATAATCTTAGTGTGACTATCTGGAGGAATTTCAACGAACAGCTACCAGCGAACGGCACGTATAGTATACAGAATGTCTCTAAAGCCGGGTAACACCTTTCTTAATTTATTACACAAAACTACAAATGATAAAGCTTTCGCACATGTGTGATATTAAGGATAATGATTTTGTTCGAGTTTTACGGCCAATTCTAGTGGTTTTCCCTTTCGCAGCAGTTGGAGTTGTGTAAAGATGGCGAATCTACGGATATGCAACAGACGTTCAGGAAGAATTGCGGTAAGTATGGTAAAGAAGCACCAATCAGGAAGTCTATTTACGCTTGGCATGACAAATTTGTGAGTACTGGTTGCTTGTGTCCTAAGAAAAGAAGTGGCCGTCAGACAGTGAGTGAAGAGACCTTTAAAAGAGAGAGAGAGAGGCATTCATAAAAGTCCGAAAAAGCAATCAGTTCGTAGAGCATCCCGCGGCACATAAATACCGTGCAAGACAGTTGGGAAGTCACTTGTAAGAGACTGTGTGTAAGTCGTATAAATTGTAGCTCTTGCAACAATTGAAACGAAATGATAGACAGCAGCGTTAGGAGTTATGTATCAGAGTGCAACAATGAAAGGAAGAAGATGGCCACTTCGTAATTCGCATACTCTTTAATGACAAAGCGAAATTCCATACAAATGGCAAAGTTAGCAGACATAACTGTCGAGTGCGGAGTGCCCAGAATCCTCATGAATTCGTCCTCCTAAATTGAATGTTATCGCGGAAACTTTACGGATCATTCCTCTTCACCGAAACATGGCAAATAGACAAACGTACCTGGATATGACACAGCAGTGGTTGTTCCTACAAATGCAAGAAGATTTCGACAATATCCCATTCCAGCAGGACGGGACTGCACCCCATTACCATTACGTCGTTCGTTTTTCTGAACGAGCTCTCTCAACGCTGGATCGGACGAGCAGGAAACAATGATAACTGTTTCGAAAACTGGTCTAACTCCCTGTGACTTCTTTCTATGGAGAATCATCAAAGATTGTATGTATGTGCCACCTTTACCACAAAATCTAGAAAAACTCAAGCGTAGTAATGAAGAAGTTGCCATTGGTGTATCTGAGGATATGCTCCAAATAATAGGCCAAGAATTTGATTACTGTGTAGGCATATGCCCAGTTATAAGTGGTTTCCATATCGAGTCATTGTGAAATCAAACATGGAAAACAAAACCATTTGAGTTCCTCTTTAATATAACATATACGAAACCTATATCTCTTTAAGTTTTGGGGCAATAAATTATGAAAAGTGTACCGGACTTTATGGTCACACGAATAAGAGGTGCCTATTCCATAATCTGAAGTAACCCTCGTTTTGTTCATAAGTTGATATGACATCACGATAGGTCACCATCGCCTCGTTAGGACTGAGGAACTTCTTAATCAAGAAAGGCCATGTACGTATTGACCGATATGACACAATGTCTGCCTGATCATTTTTCTTTATATGGTGAAGATGAAACAAGTGGCCATTGTGGTAGTTTCCGGGCCAACTTCACGGTGTTTGTGGAGACGGGTTCTGGAGAGTATTTGGCCACCAGGTGACCATATCTTCCTGTACTCCTCTAGTCTACTGACAACGTTAACGCTATCGTTGCGGATGGTTGATAGGCACATATAATATAGCTTGTATGCGATGGAAGGGCATCAGAGGGGGTAAGTTTCAGCGGTTTAAACACCGTGCGACCGTTAGTTACTTGTTATTATTTCTCTGTACAATCACACAATACTCCAATTTACTTCTATCAAGGATAACAACCTGTAAGTCATCACGGGGCACGAAATTGTAAGAATGAAGGCGGCACATCAATAAGAAACGTCTATCCACGGAGTGGCTTTAACCTGTAAAACTCCTGGCAGCAGTTTCGGGGACACGGCTGGTGACAATCACATTGGTTTCCTGGAACGTACGCAACCCAAAGATTCCAGAACTGAGCCCAAACTTGGTACACTGTTATTTCTTATCTTTTCGCCAAACATGGGAACACCTTCATGCATCCAGTAAAGAAATCCATGTGGCTGTCAGCTAATGAACTTCCCCACAAGATCCGGTCATCATTTAGCACTTTTACATATAACAAATTACTAAATGGTAAGCGGAATTAATTTGCCTTTTACGCTACATCTCTCTGAAGTCCCTTCACTCTGTTGAGCTCCAGCGCCTTGTGATGGACGATCTGGGGTACTTCCCTTGCACTGTAGGAGAATAGAGAAAAGAGAGCACGGCGCTACCGCCAGTATAAAAGATCATACGCCATTAAACATCGAGAACAGAAGAGAGCAGGGGCATTTTTTTCCCCTCAGCTCCACGCCATCAGATCCGCTCTCCGCAGAGAACGTCCAAACAAAACCTTCTGACAAATAAATTCAACGCTCTAACATTCAGTTCAAGATTGCTATAAATTCTTTAGGATAAGGTTCTGCTATTCAAATGGAGTCTTTTGTGCATGGCTCCGTTTGCACCCTGATTCCAAATTAAACAAAAAGGATTTGGCCAATACCAGCAGCTAGAAGCTTTGTATTGGTAAATACAATTTATTAAGTGCCGGAAGCGTTCTCGACATCACAATACAAATTGAAAATCCTTTTTTTTTTCGTTTATAAATTAACTGTAAACAATGATGCCCATAGGCTAATTATCAGCCATCACCCTTAAGCCATGAACTAAAAAGATAATGAATTTACCATATAAAAGTACTGCAACAATTGCAACACTTTCAGAGCTAAAACTGCATTCATATTCATTTAAATTGTTGTACGGTTCACGGAAAAATAGAAGAGAATTTAATACAATCATTTTCACCATACAAGAATTCCGAAAAACTCGTTATTCTATTGTTTACTGTTTACTTTATTTCTGCATCGCTTAATCGACATAATGGGACACTATGAAAATTCCCGAACCAGAGTAAACTGTTCAAAATTTAATATACAATAGTTTTATCAGTTAAACTGTATCGTGCAATGAAGTTGGGGCCAGAGCATTTACCGTCCAACGATACACAGGGTGACTCAATGGAATATGACGGTTTTCTTGTGGAACGCTTGCAGAGAAATAAATAAAGCCCCTTTTTCAAGGAATAAGTAGCGCAATGAAATTTATTACCTTTAACTTGTTTCTTAAAAATGACATTTTTTTAAGTGGGCTCAAATAAAACGAGCACATTCGTGAAACCGGCTCGAGAAGCTCACTATAACTCGCTGCAATAAAATGATCAATGTCTCTAATTTCACTAGTTATGTTTTCTTTTAACTGCATCAATGTTCGTGGCCTGTTTCAGTGCACTTTACTTTTCAAGTATCCCCAGAAAAAGTAGTCTGCTGCCGTCAGATATGAGATCGCGCTGGCCAGGCAACATCAGCAAATCGAGAAATTATGCATCTAGGAAACAGGATCTGCAGAGTGAGCGGTGAGAGCTGTGGCGCCATCCTGCTGTAACTAAAACTCAGTTTCATCATTATCATCCATCTGAAAGTCCAGTGTTGCCAGCATTGCTGTATATCGCTGTGCGTTGGCGCATCTTAGGTCTACAAAGCAAGTGTGGTTACCACTAGATCTCCAGGACCGACAAAGAAGTTGTTCGAAGTGCTGTCTGTCTTCAGTGACACGTTTCTTACGTCCTTTAATAACATTTGCATTCACTTGTGTTGCAATAGCTCTGCTTCAGTAATTCTTCCAATTTCTGACCTGATAGTTTCTTGTAACTGCCAACTACTACTAATTATCCATGTGCAAACTTGTATTATAAGTGGTAAAAACGGGGGTTAAACACTATTCAAAAAATAAATAAATAAATAAAAATAAGGGTGAGTCATAGAACACGAGCTTACAGTGCGATTTTCGCAGTGTCTCACTTTACCCTGTTCAAAAAGCTACGCTTCGCCGCTGATTCTATGTATTAGCGCTAAGAGTCAGTTCTTTTGGATAATTTGAGGTAATTACACCGAAATTATTATTAACCTCCATCCACGGCTGAACGTGTTTGCGCTAGGCCAAGTTGAGGGCAAACGCCTACTATCATAAAAGATAATTATAGTAAATTATTACGAGAATAAACTCTCTTGACGCCATACATTTACTACTGTGATGTGTTGTTAAAGAAATTAATAAATAACATGTACTGCTTATGACCAAAACAAATTGCCGTTCCAGAGTTTATGAACTTGGAATAGTACTCGATAAAGCTGGATTCAAAGTATAACGATTTTTTTTATGCTAGATTTCCAACTAATGCTGTGTGCGTCAAACACATACATCGTGGTGTTTTAGATTATCTTTCGGTTAAGACTATGCCTATATCGAATTCTGTGTTTTCAAAAGATTATACATACACTATAACATAGGTAACAAGCAAAGACACGTTAGGGAAAATTGAAGCAAGATATGATCTTTCTTCAGAGCAATACTTTAGCTATAAGTTTCGTGTTACAGGTTACAAGTGATAAACAAGGTATGAACTGCTGGAACCTCCAAATACTTCCAGATATTCTCGAAAAGTTATTATAAACTGAGGGATGTGTATCAGTAGCTAAAATAGAAATAACAATTCATCATTTCACTAATGGTGGTATGTTGATAAGAGAGAAGATCAACACTATTAACGAAACAATAAAGTTTCGGATAACCCTTCGTCTGTAACAAGAACAACAATGAACACACTAACATGTGAAGCGTGTAGGGAAAACAATCAAGTCCATTTTGAGGAATTTAATTTCAAGTTTTAATGCATTACAAAGTCAGGTAGATAATGAACACATTTATGTTTTTTTCTCAAGCTACATACTCAATGAGTTATTCTAATAGACTCTCCTTTCAGAACCTGAAGCTTGGGCTACAAAGTTCTTTAAACTCATTCGGCCAAGTTGTCATCTATTATTCTTCATCTGGCATAATAGATCTTCAGATAGAGAAACCTGATCGCGCGCGCGGGTGTGCGTGTTTTTTAAAAAAAAGACAAAAAGTGAAAACGACATATCTACCATCCATTTACTCATATTAAACTACTTGTCAAAACAGTAACCACCAACTTTAAACAAAAACAATAATTTAAAATGTTAAGCTTCCATTAACACCGTGTTTGCAACCGGCAATATACAAAGCTGTGGATTTAAGGAATATCACTTCAGAGGTGTAGGTTTCATTTATTTATTTATTTATTTTTGTTGAAAGTGAAATTAAATTTAAAGGTAGCCTTTTGGTATATACGCCAGACTTTACGGCAAAAAGGGATTACCGGGCCATTGCATTTCAAGAGCTATCTATAGACGTTTCTTATATTCTCTTACCTTCATTAGAAAGTTTACTAAGAAATTAGGTGTATTTGCTGAAGAGGGAAAGAGTCTCACGTTAAATATTCTGCTGTGCTCACTTCAGCTGTCAGATTTTTTAAATGTTTGCTTTATTGAGTTCATGTCTTGTCAATGCTGTGTAACCATTAACTCTGATTAGAAACGTCATTGATACTGAAGTAATTTCCGATAGTCGTAACTTAAAAGAAACGTTTTATTAAATTAAATTGTGTGTATATATGTATAAGGATATTGGTATTTCCTTGTGCATATCTATGTCATTTTAGTGGACTTCCCACTTATTTCTCGGAGGTGTTACAAAATTATAACCAGAGCCCCGTAGTTCATGCATTTATTTTAATTAAAATAGGCAGCCACAGATGCACTTAAAATACTGAAAATAGGCAAGAATATAATTATAATATGTATTTATTAACAGTAAAAACAGAAATTAATATTACTCATTACTAATGAAAATAGGAATTTAAGATACTTAATGTTTTTACAGTACTTAAGCCTACTTTTTTTGGTTACAAGGAAAAACAAGATGTTTTTTCAAGACATCAACAATTTTAGCCTCTTGTCATGGATAACATTTTTTATCATTGAAAAAGATCATTCTACTTCCGCAGAAGTAATAGAAGTATATTTAAAACAAACTATTTCGGAAGGACTCATACAGTTACAACAGAATATCTACCTTTCAGGACATCATGAAAATGTTGATCAAGACAAAGTAAAGTAGTTTTGAATAGTTCTAACGAATGAGCAAAAGATACGCACTGGTTTCTGGTCGAGTTCATTTTCTATTCATGCGTTTATAGGGTATCAGGCTAATATCTCTCTTACTTCCGTACTGAACACTTTGTAAGGACGGTTTATTGCACAGCTGTATCGCTTTCATCTTTATGGCTTGTTATTGTTTGTTACATTTATGCAGCTGAGAAATTCATAGAACTCTCTCGCACAGATCGGCACAAGGTCATTCGTCAGGACTATTCAAAATGACAGTACTTCCCTTGTCCTCTCTATTTCCTGATATTCCTATATTCGAGCTAACTGTGCGTTCCTTCCGTTAATAAAGCTTCTGCTGTTTAAAGAGCTTGAGTGAATGGGTTGGAGAGAAAGTTATTGAATGTTTAAAAAGATATAAACCTATATGACTTTAAATAGATATTTTTATGAGCTGAACATGTCATTTAATTTTTGTAACTATTTCCACCTCGATATATTGAAATTTTTTGTGCTTATTAAAATGCACAAATAATCGCAGAAATAATCCATAAGGATGCAAAACAGGCAAAAAACAAAAAAATAGTTTTAAGCCTTAAAATAGGCAAAAAGACAAGACAAAAACTGGCCCTACAGACCTCAAAAGTACGGAAACATGTTTATTTCTGTCCGACTCTTAAATATATACACCCAAATAGAAAAAACATTTTGCCTTTCCGGGCTCTGATCATAACGGTTACACAAATATCTTTATAACGTAATTAGCCGTGACGTTACACCATGTTCATCGCATTTGTTAATAATAATAATAATAATAATAATAATAATAATAATAATAATAATAATAATAATAATAATAATAATTTTTTTCTTAAGAAGCATGAAGCGCATCATTGGTTTCCATAACGGCTAATTTGATGTCTACCACTGAACGGGAGGTCTGGGATCCGATTCCAACCAGGACCATCATCCCTGACTGAGGTTTTTCTAGATTTTCCTCAATCCTCATAAATGGTAAATGCAGGGGAGTTACCCAAAACTTAAGCCTGGAAAGTTTTTTCTTAACTTTTTTTTTTCTCAATGTATTATTTCTTTTCGTGTATCATCAGTGCCTACCGCATGTGATGCTTCAGCAGTTAAAACGGGCGTTAAACACTATTAAAAAAAGCTGTCTGATGCTCAGTCTCAAGCTGATGCCAGATGTGAGTCTGATCTGCGCCAAGATCAAGCCAATAACCTTCACAATAACTGGCAGTTGTCGCGTTCATGTCTGGCCATAGACAGTCAGTCTTATTTTGTTGTTATGAGAAAAAAATTCTTTATGTATTTGTGTTCATAATTCATTTTGTGATTTCAGTATAAGTTGCGCTTTTGTGTTATCACATGTATTTACACTGAAATGTTAACACCAGAACAAGGATAAAACAAAGTTTTCAGGAATAACCAATAGACTTCAGAGGAGCATGTACAAAAATGTCAGGGCAAAAAATGCAAAAATTATGGAAGTAGAGGTGTAGCAATTTAATGCAAGATTCATTAAACAATGCTACAAACGTGTAACTTCGAAATACTCCTATAATATACGGAATACAACTAACATTTTGTGCATGCTACAATTGACCAAGGTGCGGTTTTTAATGCTACTACGCAGCGCACAAACTCAGACTACAAAACTATGTTAGGTGAATGGAGCCGGCTTTTGAGCTTCCTGAACGTGCGAGCTGGGGTCAACGAGTGGGTGCCAGCTGTCCGCAGAGAATAAGCTGCAGTTGGATTTCGCGCAATCGCTGGGCAGAACGCGGTAGCTTGTTTATTCCCTTGTTGTGGTAAATTCAGCTTGGGGTTTTCTCCTGAAGAAGACGATAATACATCATTATAAGCCGATAGGTCCATAAGTTTCCGTCCTAACCATTTTCTAGGTATGATAAAGACAAAAACTATATTTCACTTTTCAATATACTTACCCTTTATTGGAATACACTACTCACATCTTTGAATTTAGATTTCGATCCCCCCCCCCAAAATAGTCAGAAGGCTTGTCTGCAAAATGGGCATAAACAGCATCCATTACTTCTTCGTCACATTTAAATTTCCTTCCTCGAAGGTCCTTGAGCTTTGAAAATGGGAAATAGTGGCGGGGAGCTAGATTTGGACTCTAGGGTGAATTGTCGATCTCCTTGAAGCCACATTTATTCACAGCTTCCTTTGCAACAAGGGCTGTGTGCACACGTGCGTTGCCGTGAAGAATGCGCACACCCACTCGGCTTTCTACGCCTTTTCTCTTATGGCAGCATACAGTCTGTGCAGTGGGCCAGCATAGTACTCCCCATTTACTCTGGTATTCCTCTCCTGGAAGTTGTATTCCTTCATAGTCCTAAAAGATTGTGGCCATAATCTTCTTGGTTGACTCAGTGACTTTGGCCTTTAGAGGCGGTGCTTCGCAAGGTTTACGCCACTCCATTGATTCTCTTTTGGATAAGGGATCATAGTACAGGACCATAGTTTCATCTCTTGTAACAATCTTTTGCAAAACTTCTTTTCACTGTTGTAGCCACAGCAGAGCTCCAAAAATACCTGACAACGGATGACTCGTTGCTGCTTTTGCACTGAAGAAAGAAGTCTAGACACCCATCTTGCACTGATCTTATTCATGTTTAAATGTCCATGAATAATTCGAAGGTCTATTGTTTTAGAAAGGCCCAGCCTTGCTGCTATTTCTGCAACTTTGAGCTACGGTCTTCCATAATTTCTCCTTCTACAAGAGCGATTTTTTCAGGAGTGAGCTCCTCCAAGGACTGACCTGCACGCTCTTCGTCTTCAATGCTTTCTTGACCTATTCGTAAAAGTCTGGCCCATTCTTTTACGACAGAATATGAGAGGGATATTCCCCCATATACCGCCCAATCGCTGTTTAATTTCATTTGCAGTAAGCCCTTCTTTTGTGAACAACACTTGAGTATGTCACAATCTTCTATACATAGCTTTATTTATGCAACTATATCTGAACTGAAGACAGCGGAGCGGAAGTTATAGCTATTATTATTTACTTAACAGATAAGACCAGATGAGGCTTTAGTGAAGGCGATAATCCTTATCGACAAGGCCGGGAACTTATGAACCTATCCTCGTACAAAAATTATAATAAAAAGAACTATCTGTTCTTCGAGAGCTATTTATTTAGCAAACCTCAGATCCTGCTATCAACATCTATTATCAGAACATTGCCACAAACCTGTCAAAATTTATTCCGCAGCTGCAATCTAAAAATAAATTAACTGAATACAATATCAAACTTGGAATGTAAGCAAGTCCATCACTTAATAAACTCAAACAGCACCAGTCACTTCATGTTCTTATGCCGATTTCGCGTGATTTTTTATTTTTCTTAAATACTTTAAGAGTTCTTTGCAGCCTACGCTATTTTCATCCGTAGACAACAGAAATTAATAATGATGTTATGTAATTGAAAATATTAGTTGATGCATTGTGATTTTATGTGTGGTAGTTTTTAGTGGGTTACACTCGCATGTTTAAAAAAAGAGCAATTTGTAACGAACACAAAAAATTAATAATATTTCAAATTAAAACTTATTTATCTATTTATAGTTTAGTTCAAATTGAAAAAAAAACCAAATATACAGGTGTCTTATATATCTTGCTGACCCAAAATATAGAACTTTGTTTTTTTTATGATATTATATTTTAGTCAAAAATAAATTTACTCCCTTCAAGAAGTATTCAAAAATGCATCACTCTACCATTTTTATCAAGTAAGCAATAGATATGCAAACGGTAAGGAGTGCCAGTTATTGAAAAAAATCTAATTTTTTAATACCTTGATTGTACAAATTGCTTACCTAAAGTAGTACTGTAGTAGAGTTCTCGTTTTTTTTTTTTTTTTTTCTTATTAAAGATGTTCGATGCATATAAACACAAGTGCCCTGAGGGGAGGTGAAGATAGGTAAACCATCTCCCTCAGCCCTCAAAATGTCATTCCTTTAGCTTACATAGCAGTGTACTGTAGTCATTCCATCAGAGTAAATTAGTACTGCACTGTGCTATTGTGACTACATTTTGTCTTGTGTAAACGTTTAAAATTACAAGATCTACAAGCACGAAGAGAAAATATAATGCTGCATATTTACGGAGAATGTAAGTTGGCAGATAATGGTTTATTCGACTACATTATTGAAGAGGTTAAATTGTTTAGTTAAACACACTGTGGTATTATTAAATAAAAGTCATGCATTTATCATTTACATACCTGTTGTTTTCCTCACTAAAAGAAACAATGGGACACCTTTTTAATTACTCTTGCAGGGGGTAAGTGTATTCTTGAATAAAATGTGCCATTTAAAAAACCAAAGTTCTCTGTTGTATCTCCTACATTGATGGAGACACAAAAACACATACTCTCAGCCGGAATTCCCCACATGGAAAAAAAAAAAAAACTTTTGTTTGAAATAATTTTTCATCTGACACATCAGAAAAAAAGTAATTTTGGATCAGCAAGATAAATGGAATACCCTGTTTAACGCATCACATTACGTCACTGCAAGGCATAACTTTTTAAACTGGGTTGATTGGGCTCTTATATTTATTTTAAGAATTTTTGTAGTCTTTCTGGACAAGACTTCACATCATATAGCACATCTATAAAGATAGCCTGAAATACTCCATGAAATTTGTATAATTTCCTAAAATTCGTTGTTACATCAAAAAAATAAATAAGCACCCTCGTTGTTTTCGAGGGAAATAATTTGTCTATCTTTTTATTCGGGTCCCTCGTGCTTAACCTGGGCGAAATTTCTTCGTCATACATGTATCACTGTAAGCAGTACTGTGTTATCCATCTTGCGCGTACAATGAACCAAGCTGAGCGCAAATCCTTGAAAACCACTCTTGGCGCACAACGGTTCGTGGGACTGACTTAGCAGGTATTTTTTCAGCTCTTGCCTTAACGCTGCGCATTCCTAAAAATTGTTCTGGGAATAGAAATGCAAGGGAACCTCATCGGTAACAGCAGAGTCGGCAAGGCTTGCGCCCAGCTGCGGATGCAGACAAAAATAATTGTCTGTACCTTAAAATGATATTTTTTATCAAATAAAATTTTTTCGTACTACATTTGTAAGTCATCCTACTTTTAAAGGATATGATTTACATCTACTGATGCATAACTATGCCTTTAAATGTAGTTTCAAAAGAACGAATGCGCACTTATATTCAACTAAAAGTGGCATTGCATTGTGCAATACGCAATTTCTCTCAGTTCTCTATTAATCTTTCAATTTAAGATCAGCGTTTTTCTATGCCGGAAATATTCTCCTTCACAGATGTGTATTATTTACATATTCTTTCAGTTATGGACATCCCTTCAAAACATGGTATTAATAACACGATTATTAAAATATGTTTTTATTTTGTTTATATGTGAATTACTGTGAAAATTGTTTCTAGGTCTCAAAATGTTACCAAAAGAAAATGTAGTCTTTTTGTCCACAAATATATGCGAAATGCATCGAGATTTTTAGCTTATTATTATGTAACATTTCATGTTTCTTTTTTTTAAATGTTTTTGTTTTTTCGGGTAGTAAAATTACTTTAAAAGTACAAAAGTGAGAATATTTTGAAATTTTTTGGAAATTAAAGGAAAGTTCCTTAAAATTAAATTACTAGTGTGTCCGAAAATATTACACATTAGAAAAAAGCATTTAATGCTCATAAACAATTAAATGAGCATTAAGACACCTTTTTATTCTGCCTAGTAAAACACAATTCGTAAAAATTTTAGAAAAACGAAGTTCTGCATGGGCGAGTTGAGTAGGAGTATAAACATGAGAAATATAAAAGAATTCTGTACCAAGAATTGGGAGGATAAGTTAGTTTAACAGAGAGAGTAAACAAAAATGTTTTATGACGAAATTCCGACAGCCTTGCATCGCAATGTAATCAAATCAAGAACAACGTTTACTTTTAATATGTATATTTCCATTTGCGTTTTGACGTACAAAGCTCCGATTTGCAAGTATGTATAGAAAGACTTGAAGAGTCCTCTGTGTACACAGCGCCACTTTTAAATGCTACGCCACTGCAAATAGAAAAGCTTGAACCACCTTGCCTGTAACGGGGAAACAGAGAAGTTTCATTCCGTACATTTCAAACAAATATTTACCTCTGAGTTGGTCAAAAGCACAGCCAGCTAGCATCATTTACATTTTCACGTCTCTCTCTCTTCCACGAAGTCACAGATCGTTAATATCGCTGCTTAAAAATGTAGGTTTCCACAAGCCAAATGGAAAGCAGATAAAAAAGACACTGCGCCATTCCCAAGTGTCACATAACATTCCCCAGCCTTGATTCAAGCTATAGTTTTTTTTTTTTTTTTTTTTTTTTTTTTGGCTTAAAAGGAACCTCCCCGGTAAAAAAAAAAAAAAAAAAAAAAAAAAAAATCAGCTTCTCCGAAGTTATCTGTGAAGAGTCCAATAAGAAAGAAGAATATTATACACACATACAGATGATCTGTTTGGCTACGATTAAAACGGTATTTCTCTTGAACTTTATTTTTTGAAATGTTTTTGTACTCAGAACGTAAAGTTACGGTAATATATTATCCCTGATACTAACCTTCAACTCACAATATTTATTAAATTCAGCTTATATTCGTTGTAACATCTCTTTGGAAATCTTAAGCGATTTTTATTTTCAAATAATGAATGCCTCCGGTTCTCTGTGAAAGTCTCAAATGAAGAAGTTAGATCTGGAGAGTTTGGCGGCCAAACAATTACTCATCACGACCGCACTATTTGTGATTGAAAGTGTCTACAATATCACAAATCTCCTTTTCCCAATGATGAGGTGCACCATCTTGCTGGAATGTGTCGTTCATATTCTTGTCTTGGTTGTGGCAACAGATACAGTTTTCTGGCTTCAACTTCCAAGTTACAGGACATGATGATGATGATGATGATGATGATGATGATGATAATAATAATAATAATAATAATAATAATAATCTCACGCTTTAGACCTCCATGCCCGTTTCCTTCCCATTGGAAACTGATATTTTCGGCGTTTTCCGAGGTATCCAAAATTTCTTCTTTTCTCTGGTTGGCAGTGAAATGCTGATATGGAATTTTGTTTGAATCCATTCTAAGCACACGATCGCACCATTTACAATCAATAATGCTTAAGTTATATTCCGTTGTTTAGTTCACATCTAATTTCACTATTTGTTTTGAGATCTAATAGATTGCATCCTCATATGGGTTTCAATATTTTCTCTTCTTTTATGCAACACTACATATTTGAGAACCGGTGAAACTGTAGCTGCTTAATAATTTATTTAATATTTTTCCTTTATTCTTTTTTATTTAAACAACTTTTAATTTTTCCTGTTAGCTGGAAGAATGTACTGGTTCACTATTTATAATTAATTTTGTTCTCATAAGCGGAACGCTTGGGTTCGATTAAACAAAATCACATCAAAATTCAGTGATAAGCCATTTACTTACGTCCGAATTCAATGGTGCTATTTGATTTCCTATAAAACGTTGTAGTTGCTGACTAGAGCGGCTTCGTTAGCCCCTGTCGCTTGGGTTCGAACAAACAAAATCACCTCACCAAAATTCATTTATAGGCATTTAGTTACCTCTGAAATCAACTGAGATATTATTTTTTTCTGAAAAGGCTGCAGTTTCTCACTAGAGGGGATCCGTTTAGCCCCCGTCGCTCGGGTTCGAACAACTAAAAACACCTCACCAAAATTAAGTTATAGGCAATTTACTTACACCTGAATTCAATGTTGATATTAGTTCTTTTTTAATTCGGTTATAAGCAAGCAATATGCTTGTGTTGTTAAGAAGTATGACCTACATCTGCCGTGGCACTAATCTGACGTGCCTAACATTTACTATGAAACAAATTGAAACACTTTACCGTTAATATAGGGACACCTGAGGGCAAGTCACTGAATTTTCTACCACGATCTACTTTATAGGCGTCCTATCACAAGGAATAGTATGCCCGGAATAAGCTTGCTATAATTAGCTGAAGAATAAAGTAAGCATTGCAATGCATTCTGCCAATACCAATACCCCCCTTTAGCAAGTTCAGGTACTAAAGTAAATTAAAACTATGTACTTCGGTGTTTAGAGATACATAATTATAAACGGTCATCTAAAAGTCGCTCCGCAGCCACTAGGTAGCCGAGATTTAACTAAGGAAGCGTATGCAGGTGGCAGCACTGACCGTGCGCCGAGCGCGTAGTACATTTAACCACCATGGCTAACACACATTCCAAAGCCCAAACGTTTGCAACGATGGGTGGATTACCTACTAAAAATCTGTTTCGAAGGAAGGAAGAATATCAGAAGTGTAGGAGCACAAACTTTCTCCTGTGCGGTGCACATCGCCCGAATGCGGATGAACTTGTCGATGACCCTTATAATAATTAAAAGTAGCGTCAATTAGCCAAATTTCACATACCATTATTTGGTATATGCCGTTTTTCAAATAATGATCATGGAATATTGAGGTTAAGTGCAAGAATTAGATTACGTTGAGTTTAGTTCTCTATTAATATAAGTTTCGGGCTAAGGCATGTGATTTATTTAGGAACATAACAAAGTGTTGCATTCTAAACTTTACCAATTATGCGGAAAAATACTTGGAAAAAAGTTTAGTTTTCATAATTACAACCAGTAAAATATTTGCGTCAATTTGTATGCGTTTTTTACCATTTGCAAGTATAATGAGATTGAAAGCTGTTGTTTTCTATTTATTTAGGTGTTATTATTTTAATTGGTTTTATTTTAAATTTACTGCAAAAGATATAGGTACATACTGTAATATAAGATAAAAATAAATAAGCTTCAGCAGTATGCATTGCTAACTTAAGCAGCACTTTAAGCCCTTTTATTAACAAGCCATAAGCCAATTTCACATAAATATAAAAATTTATGAAGTTTTCTGTTCTTGTGTTTTATCTGAAACAGCACTTTTGTCAAGAACATATATTTAAATTGTTTAGTTTTACTGTTTTATTTTTTAACTCTAATATTTACTTATTCTTATTACTCCTGAGTTATACTGCACTTCATTTACCATTTGTTCATAAGGTCTATCAGAACTCGGAATAGGTCTTAGGCCTATCATCTTGTAAGTGTAGTAAGTCGACGATGGTTGTTCTTTCATTTTATAGAAATAGACATGGCATCTTCTATAGTTCCAGATATTGTAATTTTGTAAAATTTGATAAGTTTTGTTCGGTGACATAAGACGATGTAGCTTTGTTCACTGGATAATATTACCATTTCAATAGTTAAACAAAGAAATTTGTAAACAAATCATCAAGAAAACAACTATGTTAGCTTGATGATGATATGAGTCATGTCATTCCTACAGAACAAGAACCTCCCACTATAATAGCGCTAGCTCAACATCATTAAATATTTGAAAAGAACTTGGAAAATACGCTTTCAAGTTGTAAAAGTTCACGGATACCCAATTTAATTCTCTGTCCTTAAGGGAAAAAGCAGGAAATATCGCTGATTGCCCAGATGCTTGGGGAGGATACATTATCAGTTACGCTATTGGCTTACAGAATTGTTGAAAATCGTGTCGTTTCTATCTACCGTTTCATATGTTCTTGCCTCCTGGTATTACAAACAGCACAAGTACATCTGGCTAAAAATTAACTTGTATTTCCACCTCATATAGCACTACCCCTGCCACATCCAACATACTTGCTATCGGCTCTAAAAGCAAGTGAATACGGCTGCAGGAAATCGTTTGGTAAACGAATGAGGCATAGAATTTTTTCGAAAACGGTAACTTGCGATTATCGAATAATTCGATAATTTTCATTCTGATAGCCCATCCTAGGAAGAGACCCTTGTTTTCAGAAATCACAATTGGTGAACTGCGTCGTTATACAGAAAAATATATAGCTATTAAATTCAGTAGTAGATAAATAACGGCGCTTATTTTACAAACAATGTATGTACATTAAGTTTTATATTATATCCGTCGCATGGTTCTAGAGACAACTCATGCTACTGTTTAACACCGCGAACAATATACCTATATGCCAATATTATTCATAACATACAAATATTTAGGCCTGGAACTTTCCTTCCTTAAAAAAATATCCTTTCCCAATATACATTTCATCTCATGTATCATCAGTGTCCATCGCCTGTGGTGGCTCTGTAGCAAAAACGGGCATTAAATACCATTCATTCATTTCTATTCACACACAAATACTTATATTACATGAAAATATTCATATACAACTTTTAACAAGAAGATAGTTACATTATATGAAAGCACACACACAGCTTTCAATGTATAATTATGATGTACAGATGTACATCACAATTATACATTGTTTGCACACATATACAGCTTCTTATTAGCAGTACTTTACATAAAAGCTCACCCAGCTTTGACCAATTTTCTTCCTGTGCAAGCGAGTCCCAACAAGCTACCTCCATTCAAATATGTTAACTTGGCTCCAATGTTCACCGATTAATGTTTTGTATATGTGCCAGTCTTCCAGGTTTCTAAAAATAGGGCAAACTCTATCGCCTGTTTCAATGGCAATTTTTTGTGCTTCCCAAGCTCTCACTCCAAGTCATACCTGATCGGTCCTTAAAATTCAAATTGTGTATGTACAATTCCTTCCTCCAGTTTATAGTTACTGGCGTATAACTGAATTTTGAAACGGTTTTGTTTGTTCGAATGCCAGGGTTATCCTTGTCACAGATGTTTTACCTCTGATGCCTAAAACGTTGGTCTTTTTAAGAGATTATAAATTATATTCATTAGGGACAATATTTAATTTAAATCCTGGCTATTGTCCACATCATCCGGTTATAAGCAATTATCAAAATATTTAGAAGCGTATTATTATTTTTAAATGCAATGTTAATCCTTTAACATGCAAATGCTCAAAATGTATGTAGGGATTTTTTTCTTTCCCATATGACGCTTATGAGTGTGCGTGCGTGCGTGTATTATCTTCCGCAGACATGAAAACTTCCTTCATCTGTGAACAGCCATTGTTTTAAGACGCTTTCATCTTCTTCATTCTCTCTCCATATAATGGTTCCAAAATTCAAACAGATTCATTATCCTCATCGTGTAAAGCCGGTAGGCGTTGTATGTGATGTGGATAAAGTTTGAGGTATTCTCGAACAATAGACTGACAGAGATATATGACACACGCAAATCTGTTGACAGTCGTCTTAAAATGTTCATAGAACTCCTTGTAATGACTTCAGAAACATCTGATTGTCATTCACAGTTTCCCCTGCACGTTTCTTTAACACAGATCCTGTTTCTTAATATTCGATATCACACTACAACCTTATGCAATCTTACGTACACCATATGCAAAGATGAAATTTCTTTGTACTCATATAACACTACCAAATTTAGACTGACAAAGGAAACGTTCAATGCAATTGCTATTTCGGTAGGCCCATAAGTTTCCGGCCTCGCCAATAAGTTTATTGCCTTCACTAAAACCTTATCTGATGTCATACCCTATCTGTTAAGTATTTTTATTTTTATTCTGCAATACTAATATTAGTATTGTAGATTTTAAAACCTGCCGAATTTAAACTGTAATTTAAATTATATTGAAAAATAGAATAAATAAATGAAATGAAATAAAATAAAACTGGAGTATTATGTCCTGATGAAGAAACAAGATATCAGGATGTAAGTATTGCACAATAAAAATAAACAAATAATAAAAAAACTCTGTTAAGTAAATGATTGCAGTTGTAACTTTCGCTCCGCTTTGTTCAGTTGTTCAGTTGCATAAAGAATGCTACGTGTAGAAGATTGTGACATGTTCAAAATGAAGTATGGAGTTATTAAATTCTTCACAAAAGAACGACTTACGCCATATGAAATTGAACGGCGATTGCACGGTGTGTATGGGGAAACATCCCCCTCATATTCTACCGTAAAAGGATGGGCCTAACTTTTTCGAATGGATCCAGAAAGCATTGAAGACGAAGACCGTGCAGTTCGCCCCTTGGAGGTGCTCACTCCTGAAAACATCGATTGCTCTTATGGAAGGAGAACTTGCGGAAGAACAGCGGCTCAAAGTTACATAAATAGCAGCAAGGTTGGGCCTTTCTAAAACAACAGTCCTTTGAATTATTCATGAACATTTTTAACATGAATAATATTACAGCAAGATGAGAGCCTAGACTTATTTCTTCAGTGCAAAAGCAGCAACAAGTCATCTGCTGTCAGGTATTTTTGGAGCTCTTCCGTGGCAACGAGAGAGAAGTTCTGCAAAACATTGTTACAGGAGATGAAAATATGGTCCTCTATTATGATTCCTTGTCCAAAAGAAATCACTGGAGTGGGGTAATCCTAGCGAAGTACCGCCTTTAAGGACCAAGGTCACTCATTAATACTAAGAAGATCATGGGCACAATCTTTTGGAACTAAGAAGGAATCTCTTCATTGGCTTCAAGGAGTAGGACCACATAAATGGGGCGTAATATGCTGGCCTATTGCACAGACTGCGTGCTTCCATTAAAGCGAAAAGGCGAGGAAAACTGAGTGGTAGTGTGCGCCTCCTTCACGACACGGCGCCTGTGCACACAGCTCTTGTTGCAAAGGAAGCTGTGAAGAAATGTGGCTTCAAGGAGATCGACCATCCACTTTACACCCAGATTTAGTTTCCAGCGGCTATTTCCTCTTCTCAAAACTCAAGAAGAACCTTCGAGGAAGGAAATTTAAGTGTGACGAAGAAGTAATGGATATTGTTTATGCCCATTTTGCAGACAAGACTTCTGACTATTTTTCGAATGGAATTAAAATGTCAGTGCAAAGAGTGAGAAGCGTATTGCAACAAAGGGCAAAAGGGCGTATTGAAAAGTGAAATATAGTTTTTGTTATCATACCTAGAAAATGATTAGACTGGAAACTTATGGACCTACCCTCGTACAATGTTATGTTGCTGCCAACTGTTTTATTTTGCTAGCACAATATATGAAAAGCTCCATATTTTGAGGTTAAAAATGCCACACGACATGTGTCCTGCTAGCACAATCATTTTTCTATCAAACTGAACACTCATTATGTTATAGTTTTAATAAATTTTAACTTTTTCGATAATATCGATCAAAACACCTGGCATAAGTTGAGCCACCGAATTCGGAACAAGGAACCACATAGCCCATTTGGGTCGTATTTATAAGTACGCTCGGCTAATACGCATACCCAAGGAATATGCAATTAATCTGTCTAAAATTGACTTCTAATGCACACATCAATGTAAAACAACACGCTAAACATGCTTTAAACTTATAAGGCATTCGCAGATTTTCATTAAACCAATAAAACTCTATCTTGAGTCAAAGGTTATTATTATTATTATTATTTACTGTTGTTTGTAACCTTCTTTGTAGCATTTTTATATTTTGGCAATATCCTGATGGAAACACTTTCTTGTTAGTCACTGGCAGAACCCACATTTTCATGGGAAAAAAGATGATTCAAAGACATGTGGCAGTCCAAGTTTTGAAAGCTCTCTAGGGTATCTTAATTTGGGATTTTTGTGCTCCTACGAACTCCATTAGTTAGGGATTCGAAAGAATTCCAAGTAGGCAATTGTACTTCATTCATTTTCGTACAATTATGAAGGGAACTGAGAAAAAATTAAAAATTTTAAAAACGCTAATCCACTTAAAGATGACACTCAAAGTGTTCAGCTTTGCTGTGAGATCTAAACAATTTTTGATATACACTTTACAGCTCTACTGTCGAAAGGTTAGCTATTTCTTTTCGTATTCTGTTTTGAAGTTCAATGGGGTTCCAATGGACTACTTTTTACGAAGACGTTTAAATATATGGTATATTCGACAGCTGCGAATGATGCAAAAACTCTCTATGATCGAACTATGGAAGGTTGCCAGGCAGAAATTTGGGAGTAGCGCAAGGATATGCACATCTTAAGCTGCACTAGGAGCGAAAGTGCTAATACATTGACGTAGCTACGGAAGCGCTAAAGTCTATAATTTTCGAAAATCTTCTAACGAAAATAAAAATACTTATTTAATTTCATAATGTATAACAATAAAACATAGTAATTTCTGACCCTTTAAGGAGATTTGAAATCCTACGCTAAGCATACTATTTGACAATATATTATAATAATATTTTGATTATTTAACAGATTCTCTCGTATTGCAAGTTTTCTTTTTATGTCCATATCCTTTCAGTATATTTTCAAAGTTAAAACTTGTCTAGCGTCAATGGGAGGGTGTCGAATTCAGAATATTGAATTATATAATAGTGGCTTGGTGAACAACTTTGAACATATCATCTAATATGACGATTTCACGCACTTTTAACTCCCGTATACAACTACCTAGTTTGAAGTTTTTATACATTTTCAAAACGCCCTATATAGTAGTTGACATCGGAGGTTAAAGTCTTTATGAAAGAAATTATAAAACAAAGACTGCCAGTGACGTATGAGAAGTTTTTGTCATAATAAAATTATATTATTAAATGTTCTGTCCGTAATGAGGAAAGACATGCGCTCAAGCTCTTATTTAAGACCGTCATTACAGTCGCCAGATAGTAATTGCCCCGTATAACTACCGCAGAGGAGTTCTTTAGTGACAAAAGAACGCCGTGTATTATACTCAGAACAAAGGAATTGCGCTTTACAGTGCCTTGCCGACAGCACAAACACCTAGTGCGCAAAAAACAATGGAATTATGAATTTATTCTTTCCACGACTTCTTAAGGGATTTGGGACGGAAGCGTGCGAACGAGGAAACAAAATCAACCAAAAGAAAGGGGTAAATTTTTTTTATAAAATTACCGCAGTCGGTAGGTGATGCGTTGCGTTTACACCAGCTATGCATTTTAATGAAACAAATTTGAATATTTTCATATCAGTATCGGGGGCAGATGAGGTGCGGAGGTGTGAATGAACGCTGTTATTGCTGCAACGTATTTGCTTCTTGCTCTGAATCACTTTATTATCTCATAACAAAGTTTTATATTGTTGCTACTTGCACTTATTTTTAGTTAGGTTTATTTACGTGGCTCTACAATAGAGGGTGACTTAACATTTAAAAGAAATCGAAGTTTTTACCAGGACAGTCTGAAAATTTTTCGGCGTCAATTGGAAAAGTAATTGCTTTTACGTTGATAAATCTGTCTTATGCATTTATTTGCAATATCAAGTCATGAATTAAAAGAATGTATTTAATACAGCGTTCTGTGGTTATTCTATAACATGAACTTAATTGAGCATTGTGCAATGATAAAGGTTTACTTTAATAATTGGATAAACACTTAAGAACATTCACACAAAATTGTTATTCTTCTCCTTCATTTGCAACAAATATAAATAAGATGTTAAGTTTAAACTTGGCCCTACTAGATTTGAAGTTACCTCATGAAGGGCATAAAAAACGTGCAAAAAATGGAAGACTGCGTTGAGTATATATGTAATGCTCAGCGAATTAAATTAGTGAGGTTATAGGCATTTCAAAGAAAATTGTGAGTCATATTTTACATAAACATTTGCATATGAAAACGCTCTGCGCAAGTCTGGTGCCGCTCTTGCTAACAGCAGATCAAAAACGCATTCGTGAAAATACTGTACCAATGTTTGGAGCGTTTTGTCTTGCTCAACCATAATTGAAACAATAGACACAATCCGACTGTTCAGTGCCAAAGATGACAAAATCGGCTCCATCTGCAGGAAAGATTACTGGCATCAGGTTTCGGGGAGCTGAAGAACTTTTGCAAATTGATTATCTTACCGAGCGGGCTGGCTCAGCGCACCCCTTGGGATTCGCATTGCGCACTTGTGAAGTTTTCTGCCCCAGGTCTGGTATGGAATTAGCCCATCTGAGGAGATCTTTTAACTTCTTTGAGGGGGAGCCCGGCGTCGGGTTGTTCTGCCTATATACCGTGTTAGGGGCCCCGTTAATGTCCTCATCGTCCCAGGATTTGGGTGCCCAGTGCCTCCTTTAAAATTACCCATTCCTCTCGGAGGTACTCCCATTGGGGCTGTGGGTACAAACGGTATGCCCTTGAGCAAGTTTGGTTTGAAAAAAGACCCAGTTTGCAGAAGGAAAATGAAACTGCCTTTCCCTCAACACAACGCACTTACTCATAAAAGTGTTTTAGTGATAGAAAAATTGACAGATGTGAAATCCGAATCGTTGAAACATTTCCTTATTCTCCAATTTTGATTCGTTCGACTTTCATCTGCTCCCAAAGTTAAAGATCTTCCTCTTTCGTCAGTGTTTTTCATTAAATCAAGAGGCAATTGCAGCTCCAGAGGAGTAGAGTTTCTAAAAACAACTTCAGAGACGGGACAATGCCATTGGAAGACTGCTGGAATAATAGTATTAATTTTAAGGTTGATTCCAATGCATAGTAACAATAATTTTGAAATTAAAATAAAATCGTTCCTTCATTCAGACCGAGCCTCGTAGTTGCACTTTTACGTTTATTTAATAACTAAGTATTGCATACTTGATTTGGGCACCAAGAATTTAATATGCATGAACAGGACAGCAATGATAGCATGTTGACGCCATGATGCTGCTCTGTAAAAGTGGATGCTCGTACACCTTGCGCCACTTTTCCCATCATACAGGATGACGCAGAAGTAACTACACACTTAGTGAATTGCATTTAACATGTTATGATTTCATTTCTATATGTTATTTCTATATGTTATGCTCAAAACCTTTTTCTTTTTCATTTGATTTTGACTGTACGCATGTTTCTAGGTTGATAATATTGTCAGCGAAAAGAGTGGGAAACAGGAAATAAATTGTCAGTAACAATTGAAAATGTTAACGAAAGAGAGAATTTTTTTGCTGTAAAGATCGATTACCAACAAGTTAAAGTGTTATATTGAGGGAATGGACAGAACATTTCGTAATGAAATTTACAATTCTGAAATTGAACGTTATGTTTTGAATGCATATAGTAGTGGGCGACCTAGGACAGCACTGATGAGGAAAGTGAAGTCAATGTCTGTCTGCTGCCACGATTGATCCATGAAAGTTCACAAGACGGTTAGCGGTAGAATTTCGAGCAATGTGACATCGGTCAATGCAAAGGATATTGCATCCGTAGGAGTTCAAAGTGTACATTCCACTTCTGATACATGGTTTGTTGGAAGATGATTCAGACAGGTGGCTACAATTTTGTGAGATTATGCTTGATCAGTATCAATATGACCTCAATTTCTTCCAAAACAAACGTTGTACGGTCGGGTGAGGCCACCTTTAAGTTATCGGGACATGTAAACCGACATATTGTACTTATTGATACACGACAAACTGTCATGTTGTTTTGGAACAAGCGCTAAATCACCGACGTAAATGTGTGGGGTGCAATGTCTGCACTTGGTGTAATTGGGCAGCACTTTATTGAGAAAATCGATGGTAAGAAGTACTTGGCTCTACTCCAAGAGGTTACACCAGAACTCATCATGCAATTAGACAACTCTGATCTACTCTACTTCCAGCATTATGTTACAGATGTTCGGACGTACGTTGATAACGTTTTCATAAGAAGAGTGCTTGGACGAGTACCGCAAGTGAATTCCCCTGAACTTATCTGAATTGGTTTCTTCCGTTGGGGTGTGGTTAAATGTAAGGAGACTACAAACTGTTGAGGAACTGATTGTTTAATTGTAGACACTTCCATAATCTGGACAACAACATTCATCTGTGTTTGCGTGTGTATCAAAGTGTTCCAGGTGGACTCCAAAGGTATATTAATGTAAAAGGGAAACAGTCTGGACATAAAATGACGTGAAATCCTTTTCTAACTGAAATTTAGTAAATGTGTAGTTACTTTTGCGCCACTCTGCATATCGCTGCGATCAGATATGTAAGATGTTTATTCAGTAATAATGGTTACTTGTACTGCTTCTCGTTCGGTGCACGGATAAAGCCTATTCTGTTGCTCTAGAATACCCATTGCACTCCAAAAGTTAAATTTGAAAAAATTTCTACACAGAATCTATACAGCTTTAAGGATATACAATTTACACAACAAAGGACAATTTAATTGTTCGCTTGATAGAACTGACAAGAAATTCACATTAAAAAGCATTTTAGTAATCAGTTTAAGCACTAGTGCACAGGAAACGATAGTATTTTTTATTAAGTAAAATAGTTACAGCCAGATGTGATGTATAATTTAGTGCATAAAACTTTGTCATATACGACATTTAGGTAACCATTAATAGAAACTTAAGATACGCCATAATACAAAAAATGGTGCAACTCTTGAAGACTGAACATATCTTAAATCCACTTTAGCACAGGGCCTTGTTCATGTATGAAAGCTACCAAACATTTTATGTCTAGTAACTTGCGGTGTTCTTTCATCAGAGAGCACTTCGCGTGCATGAAATTGCCTCAACGGTATCATACAGACCAGCGGTGCAGAAGTCGTACGTTTCAGAACTAGACTCTCCTCGTTAACCTCTCTGCTAATCGCTGCAGTATGACAGATATGTTTCCAACTATAGTACCCGCACGACATTCACTGTAAACGTATAGGACTGCGTTTTACTTTTAATACCGCTTCACTAAGAGAATATCACAGACGTTAACCGAATCTGGAATATTTGCAAGCGAACAACCTCTTTTGTCTATAGTGATACGTTTTCTCCCATGTCATTGACTGACTAGAAATTTGGGCTATTTAAATTATGTCCCAGGAGGATTTAAAATGAATAATATATTCGAATCATTGTGTTTAGAGTCATGCAAAATGCGATGAGAAAAGGAAGTTTTCCTCTTTCATTCGTGATTCAATATTTTTCTTCAAGAATTCCATACCAATTTTCTACCTGCACATACTACGTTATCATCGAAAATTTCGTAGGGGAGACTTGGAGTTAAAAGTAAAAAAATACTTTTTTTTTTGGCATATAGCTAAAAAGTGTTATAATTAAAACTCGGATTTTGTTGCCTGTTCATTGCTAAGTCACTCAATACAAGCGGACTGCGACTTTACCACGCACCGGTTCGATCATGTAATATTCTGTCTGCACGGTCATACACTATTCAGCGGCAAAATTGTCGACAAAGCGGTGAATCATGTCAAAAATAAATATTCGTAAGTTGCTGGTACTAGAACAATTTGGATGTGGGTATTTCGCTATCTAAGTAGCTAAATTTATAAATTATTTCATACACAGTTTATAGATCAACAAGGATTTTGTTTACGCTGATGACCTGAGATGTTAAAGAGCGTCCACAAATAAAAGAAAAAAAAAAAAACAAGGATTTTCCTCAAGACTCAATGTAAATCTAAACAACATATTAAAATGTGAAATTATTTCGTAGATATCATTTACATGAAGGGATTCAAATTTCCATAATCAGCCCGAGTTTATAAAGACATTTGTGAAATGATGATACGTTGCAATATTCCCTTCCAAAAACATTAAGTCATGTTGATAGAAGCAAGAGACCCAGAAAGAGGAAACAGATTTCAATACATTGCTCCAAGACAAGTATTCCCCCCCCCCCTTTTTACTACTGAGGCACCACAGGCGGTTCGAGCAAGCAAGAACTCCAAGGAGATAAACATAAATATTACTTGCAATTCCAATGCAAATGTTTCTATCAGTTGTCTACGATAGGGAACTGAACCAGCCTCAGGTCATTAAACAGTTGTCCTCTGGTGCAACTTCGATTTTCTGATAGGTTCCTGTGATTCACCACGGCCACGTACTTTATTGTGCCAATCGTTTGCAGTTGTCACAGGCAGTTCCATTTTTAAAGTCAAAGAAAAGAATTTATAATAACGGATTTCTTCTGAGGGGAGGGGTTATATAACATTTCCTGTTTTCTCCTAGTGATAATAAATTGTTGAAGGTGCAATCTTACCAGCAGTTTGCCGAGTATTTGCTTCAAAAGATTCCTCTCAGTTGATCATTAATCGCTCAAGAACGTTCTCAAATATTTTTATTTTCAACCATAATTTTAGAGGTTAAAAAAAAAATTAAACTGTGATTCCTTCTTCCCATGCTCTTTCACATTATTCCGAACGGTTTATGTAGCATTGTGACCGAGTTTGAACTGCGAAAAAAAGTATATGCAAAACCCTGCTTTCCAAAGGTATTATAAATGGCTTAATAAAACAAAACAATAATCTCATTAATAACAATAGTAAAGCAAACGAGGAGGTTAAATTTAATAACTTTAAATTAAATTAAAGGGCCCACAGCTACAATGAATGTATTTATTTCATAGCATGGAGTCTTTCCTTAATATATATTATGTGTGTATGTGCGCGCGCGCGTGTTACTTCATATTACAGCCCAGTAATTTATTTGCAACTGCTAAATACTAGAACAGTTGCTGAGTGGTGACTATAAAACGGCGGAAAAAACATGCACAAAGAATATACGAATGGAAAGGGGGCCGAAAAATAGATATCTAAAGAATAGGAACATAGGGTCTCTGGTGTTTTGTAGTGGTGCCACAGGCGTTATCCCAAAACTACAAATGTGTTTATGGATGGTTAAGCGGAGCGAAAACACAGTAGTCTACTTTAAACAAACAATCTTTTCTGTCAAATACACGCCGTGGCATTAATTAATTGAAGTTCAAATACAGAAATTGTTCATTAAACTTATCTACTGTAGTTCTCAAAAGTTCTTAACACTTACATGGAAGAGTTGTACACTGAGTGGCAGTGCTGAAATGGGTTAGAATGAGGTGCAGCCTGTTTATGTATTATGGGTATGATAACACCGATTCACATCAATATGCTTGCAGTTCCACATTGAATCGTCTCAGGCCATTCGTTTACACTCTCAAAAGGTAGTGTAATACATCCTTTTCAATTGTAAATTGTTTGGATGTTTTTTCGCAACCTGTAGAGCATGAATTCTACAGAAACTACCGTTATCATACTTTTTAAATGGGCTACAAATTTGAACCATTAAGGTAACTGCACGCGAGCGCCTTTCAACCAATGTACGGTTTCGTTGATACCTTTATTCACCAATAAGAATGGAACTCAAACGATAGTTTTAAAGCACGGTGCTCAAAAACTAATAACTGATACTTTTTTCCCTCCTACATTCATTTATTTTATTTCTACAACCTCTTCTTCGATTGAACTAGGGATCTAGGAAGCCTATTCTCATGCCTTTTCCTACATACTTCGAACTGTTATTTGCAACAATTTTACAATAGATTATTACAACCAAAACATTAAATAACACGATTTAAACGAAATAATAAATAAAAAGGTAACATTGTAATTAAACTTTAAATTTATTGTTAAAATAAATTAATTTACTATGAATGTTATTATAACCTCAAATGTTCATTTGTTTTTAATTATTCAATTTCAGATATCTTTGTAGTCCTTCTTGGAACAAAAACTAATAACAATGCATTCTATTATTTCTGCTTCGATTCCATTATCTCATTGCCTCCCGAAAGAAATTCTGGTCACAACACGAAATATTACATCATTGATACAAATATAGTAGTAAATAGTAATTGTTATAATAGTGTTCAGTTTTATTTTATTTAAATTAGAAATCAATGTGGTTCTGCTTGGAATAAAAACTAATAAAATTACTGCATATTTACAGAAAGATCAAATAGGTAAACCAAATCACTTCAATGATTATAATAAAAGCACAGAAAAAAAGGTATCGTTTTCGCATTGCAATTATCTTACCGATTCCCACTTTTGCTTATAATATTTTTAGGTAATTTAATTGAGTGTTCAAACTCATAACAACAAACACTCGTTTACATCAATTAAGTTAGCGAAAATTTATCAGTACATGCATTACAGAAGAAAGTTTTTTCCATTCATTTCTCAACCCAGTCTTTGAGAGACAATACAATTTTTTTTTGTTAATTATACATAACTACCCTGGCAAATTTAATTAATAGGCATATTAATTTACCGTCTTCGACATTGGGGAGCTGCCTGATAGACAGATGGCGTCCTTTGACATGCAAAGCCGCGTGATAGGCCATAGGCGAGATGTCAGAATGTTGATCATATGCCCCCTGCAATACTGCCCTGTACCCATTAATTCGCAAGACGGAGCAGAGTACGCAGCGATCGCTGCGGTTGACCTTGGCTCGTGAGGGCATTATGACATGAGAAGAAGGAGGCATACACATTTATTTTGATACATTGCCACTGTAAAAATGAGCCTGCAGAAGTGATTAACATGAGAAATTCAAGATACATGTAATTTGAAGTCATCCGTCATATCTCCAATATGTGTTTATGATAGAGACACCTTAAGAGTTAAATCGGCATAGAATAAGTCAACTTACTGAACCCGTTCCTTGCTAAAACAACTCTTCGTTAAGTGTATAATTTAGCTAAAGTTTATCTCTAGCAAACAGATTGATCATTGGTTTTGCATAATAAAAGCAAGCGGGGGTCGTTGGTGATTGTGATGTACGAATAGATCTCTCTAAGTTACTAAACTGTGCCCCTGGCCGCACTAATGCATAGCCAGTTGCATGATAACTCTCAAGATTGTAGGGGAAATAATCCTATAATGTACTCACTGCCACTTAACGCTAAGCAAGGAGAAAACTAGACGGCGTTATGTTTACATATTGATATGTTCTCAGATGCGGACAGGCAATGTTTTTGCAATAGAGTTTACTGACAAGCAGATGCGAAATGCTCCTGTGGTGCAGCGTTTTGTATGCAAAGTGCTCGGAATTTAGATGGATCGCGCCTAAAACTCTTGCAGGACACTATTTCACAATTACGCGAAGCTTGCTGTGGGGAAATTGCGTTGCTATGCGACCGCAGTGAATAAAGGGAACAGAAACTCTGGACCGCAAGGGTTAGCATGCAAAGTTGCTCTGTGTGCAACATCTCTTTGTAATGCTAAGCACCATTCTCTGTGACGCCCTTGCAGTCAATGTGAAATGACAGCACATACTCCTTTTATGTCACAATTTCAGTTTGTAGTGTTCAAAGATTTTTAAAGGTATCACAAAATGAACGGCGACACGACTTCACACCTATGCTAGAAACTTAAACAGTTCTGCTTCCCAGGGAAAATGTTTTAACTTATAACATTGTAATCACACAAAACATTTTAAAAAGCATATTACACTAAGAAACACTAATACGAATTTTTACATATAAATATTTAGTAGGCATATTTTCTATAAAACTACAGCGCGGCAGAACTCCAGCGGGAAATTAGCTTGGAATTGACCGACATTGCAGTGAGGTATGCAGTCTCTGAGAGTGGATACAAGTGTTTGTTGGTGATTTATTGGTATAGTATGGGGTAAGTTTTGATTGTCTTTTTTCCTGTAACTGAGACCCCCCCACACGCACGCACACACACAACTGCTTATTTACGTTATATTGATATGATATAAGGGAGGAATGAGATGTATCAGAGTTCGTTCAGGAAAACAGCGTTGTCACATCTCCGCTATCTCTTTCAATACAGGTTTAGTGCTAACAGAAATCGAGGCGTAGTAGTAAGAATAATTAGCTTATTCGTTTATTTATTAAAGCATCCTCAGTTAATGTCAGAGGAAATGATAGAAGAACATTTATCCGTCATCGTAGAGCTGAAGAATTTCTGCCAGAATGTTTGGACTCAACAGTGAAGTTCCCAGAAAGTGTGACGATCTGAGGTTGTATTTTCAGCAAAGGAGAGGGGTGCATTACATTTTGTTGAGGGAACAGTAAATGCAGATTATTTTAACAGAAAATGTAATGCCAACAATTGTGAAGTTGTTTGTATCACCAGAAAATTGCATTTTCCAGGATGATTCCACAAGAATTTTTACCAAATTAAACTACTACCTTACCAAATTTACGTTACATCGAAATAATTATAAAAAATTGTTGCAATTTTATGCTACAGCTTAGAGGTTTTCTTGAAAAAGGATTTCCACCCTCACATGGCCAGGGAACACACCAGATCTCAACCCCAGTGAGAAATGTTCCAAGATGATTGACAATACCGTAGCAAAGAAAAAACCATAAAATAAGAAAGACCTGGCTGAAGTCATGCATAGGGTGTGGTTTAGTGAGATTTCGGCTAACCAAGTCAAAAATTTACTTTCAATGTTTAGACGATGTGATGCCATAATAAAAGTTCGGGGAGGCAACACAAAGTATTGATTCAGAATTTCTACATTGAGAGAAATCTTTATGTGTAACGCTGTCTTGTTATATTATTAAACAAGACATTAGTTTATGTATTTAATTACACCGCCGTGGCCAATTAGTTATAAAATTTAACATTTTGCCCAATTTTTCAGTTTACATGTACTCTAAACATATACATATAAATATGATTAACATATTTTCACATTTTTAGGCTTAAAATATTCGCGCTATATCTAGAAGCACTATTATGATAAAATTTGAAAATGCTGATATTTATAGATGAGTATAAACAAAAAAACATAAATATTTGTCAGTGATGCAATAAATAATTCAGTATACTATATAAATGCCAAATACATATATATATATATATATATATGTATATATATATATATATATATATACATTAAAAATAGAACTCAATAATTAATGCTAAATCGTCGATTATTATGGATATTTTATCTGTAAAATCGATACGGGATAGTTTATCTATAAAATCGATGTAGCAAAATCTATCGATATTAAGTAACAATACCTTGCTATTGTAGTAATTGCTAACATCACAACCACAGGTATTTCTAATGAGTAAAGGAGAAATTACGGGAATACAACAGTCGGGGACGAAGATATAACAGAAAGATGTATATGGAAACTTCTAGCAGAAAGGTGAGATATCCTCTTCAGCAGTTTTGCAGCTGAGGTAACTTAGCCCATGTAAATCTTGAGGGCTGAGCCTATCGGGCCAACAAAAACTCGGCAGCTATTATACCTAGCAAGAGCGGGGACAAAAGCTAAACTAAATTATAAGGCAGGCAGCCCGCTTGGGGAACAGCATCTGCAGTAGTCTAGAGTATGTTTTTATGTGGCTCTGGAGAAGACAGCATTGTCGCTTCTGGTGCTTGCAGCCGTTATTTATATGGGTCGAGAGTCTAATGTGTGAGAGATATTGGATATAGTGCTGTTAGCAGCAATACCACTACCGAATTCCTCAACTTCACACTGCAGAAAAGTCCACAGCATTTCTGAAAGAACCTACGGGTTCGCCTAATCCAAATATTCTCACTAAAACTTTCCTCAAATCCCGTATTTTTCTTTAATTGCTGTCTCCAATTAGCAAAACTGAAGTATAAATATATGGGTCTGAACCTTTGTTTGAATTTACAATTTTATAAAAGTTTTCCAAGTATAAAAGGGACTTTGCAGATTGCAATAAATAATTTCAAAATATTTCATAAATATTTCAAATATTAAAATATACTTGAAGGAGTTTCGCTCGATAAATAAGCAACACATCCATTTCTCGTGCCAATTTTTGCTTCCAATACTATCACATGTACGTTCATCGACTTCAACTAGAAAAGAGATTTCCAAACTGCAGGGGACAAAAGCATTTGTTCGGTTGAATATCTCCCTACTCCTATCTCTGAAGTCAAGCAGCAATCGGTGGGAACAGATTTAAAAATGACGAAATTTAAGGCGCAATACGCAGGTGTCTGAAACAAGTTTGCAAAGTACAGGATAAGCGTTGATGGCATTTTTTCCTCCGTAACTGAGGTTACAGCCATCTAGCTCCTTATTTTGTTACGTTGATATAATATGTGTGAGGAATAAATTGTATCAGAGTTCGCTCAGAAAAACAACGTTGCCACATCTCTGCAATCTCTTTCAATATATGTGTAATGCCAACACAGATTGAATGTTGAAGTACATTAATATATATATTATTTATTAAGACACTCTCAAATATTTTAATAATAATAATAATAATAATAATAATTGGAAATATAAGTTCTGCTTAATCTTTGATGTATGAAAGTAACAATGGCAACGCGGGAGAATCACTAGGTATCTCGTGGTTGTGTGTTACTATTTAGGCAAAATAGTACTAGAATCGGTACTCGGGAGGATAAGGTTACTAAATTAAAATCCTGGCTTCCGGCTGCTGCCACGTCTTAATTTTACCAAATGGTGTGTGAAAAAAATAAAGGGTCATCGAGAAGTCGCTCTGCCGCCATTGTATGGCCGAAATTTCACTAGGAAAGCGAATTCGGGTAGCAGAACTGACCGCGCGCCGAGTATGTAGTACTGTGTTCACTTGACCACCAAAGCAAGCACATACTCCAAAGTGCAAATCTTAGCAGCGGTGGGCGGATTATCTGCTAAAAACCGGTTTCGAAGGAAGAATGCCAGAAATGTAGGCGTAAGAACGTTCTCCTGTATGATACACATAATCTGAAGGAGGAACTTATCGATGGCCCATTAAAAAGTTATAGAGGAAGGATTAAAGAATGAGTGTATTTGAAGCTGAAATAAAACAAGATTTTAACGAAAAAATGTTGCATTTTTAGTGAACACTGCTTGAAAATGCATAGAAACGCATCATTTGTGGACAAACCCGACAGTAAAATTAATATGTGGAGATCAGAACAAAAGGACAGGTCGTATGCCAACGTTTTCTGCGCTAATACCACCATAAGATCATAACGTTTCTTCCACAATGGAATTATCAAGTTTTCTATCCGCTGGGAAAAATGAGTTTGTAAATCGCAAAATTTTGCCAAAAAAGTATATTTTATTTACCTTGGTTTAAATACATTAACAAAAAAATATGTCTTGTCATCACATCGATGAACTAAATGTCATTTGTAGACAGATAAATAGAACACCAGAAGATCCTGTATGTAACTCGTATGTTTTGCAACGGAAAACAGTGCCCCTGTGAGAGTTTCTGCAGTGGAATGACTTGCTCAAAAGAACGATAGCTTTTCTTCATATAAACCGTTCTTCCTATGTGATGTCGTTCAATTTGAAACCGAGAAAAGGGTCGCTGGCTTCTTGAATCCACACACAGGGAGAAAAGAGAAAGAAAGAGTCCTCAAGCGTGGTGTGTATGAAGATAGGAACGAGTTCTATTTCATTAAACTCCACTCTCATATGCAAAGATCTTATCCCAAGAGTTCAGAAAAGGTGGCATTTTATATACATAATAAACGTTTATAGGTAAACTACGCTATTTTCTTGAATGTCTTCTTTGCGATGTAGGACAGAAATGTTTTAAGCCGTTTGGCTATGGTAGGGAACAACATTTTTTAAAAATGTTTCTCTCTTTTTTATAAAAATGCTGCTTTTGGCACAGAGATTTATGCTTAATTACAAAATTGAGATAGTTTTAGATCTGTGCAAATTGTCATATAACAGCTCGAGGTTCTCATTTACCTGCTTGTTGTATGTTTACCGATGGCCAGTGAAGGACGTTAATTAGAACCCGAGATCAGTGGACAGCAAAAGAACGTGAGCGTTACTAAGCTGAGTTAACGTCAGACTAGTGAAAAATAAGGAGAAAGGGAGTACTCTTATCTGCTAATCTAAGCAATTTATACCCAATAACAATGCGGCCTGTTAAAGTTGTTTCTATGTTGGTGTGCTGAAATCCCTACACGTCTGCGCTAGCCAGGTCATCAATGGAAGGATGTAAATAGTTCCAACACTACCATCGAAATCGGCCAATATAAAATAAACAGGTAAGAGACAAGAGACAATTTCCCATATTTCACGCGTCAAAGAAAAAAAAGCTGTATTGCCTATCATGTGTTTAGTGACGGACTTCAATAAACGCGTTCGATTTTGTAGGTTTACAGATTCTTGCATAAAATCCTGCAATGTTAAATGTTACTTGGTGTACAGAAGACGTTTACGTCCCTTCTGCTGTGCATGAAGATACATTGCATTTCAGAAAATCGCAGTGTCATGCTACGTGTCTCATAGACGAAATGAGTTTGCCCTGGTGATGTAGAGATAACAATGCTTGTCTCGTAGATTCAAGACTGTGACTAGGGTTGTTGGATTGTTTTCTGGCGAAAAATCTTTATTATGGATTGCTAAGGAATTGATTGATTTTTTTTTTGATTGGTTTATTTATGGACGCTCTTTAACATCTCAGGTCATCAGCGTCCCATTCAACTCAGGGCGTGAAACGGCCGACAAATTTTGCTCAGACACCTCTCTTTTAGGCTTGAAGTTCTTTTTCGTGCCGCAAGTGTACGACACGGGACCCACGGCTTTACTTCCCTTCCGAAGGAAACCATACTTAGGATTTTTACGCCCGAAAAAATCCATCGGTCCTGGCCGGGTTCTAACCCGCGATTTGGGTTTAGGAGGCAAGTATGGTAACCATTACACCACCAGGACCGACGGATTGCTAATGAAGGGAGGTAAAGCTGTGGGTCCCATGTTGTAGATTTACGGCACGAAAAAAAAATTCAAGTCAAACAGAAGAGACATGTGAACAAAATTATCGGCTGTTTCATGTCCTGAATTAGATGGCACGCTGATGACCTGAGATGTTAGAGAGCGTCCGTAAATAACCTCCCCCTCCCCCAAAAAAAACATTTACAAAGTAGACGAAATGAAGGAAACCATTTTTAGCGTAGATTATGAGCAGGCCCTATTTTGCATCGTCTAAGGTATGTTTATATAAACTTGCAAGCTAACATCTACGTAAGGTCAATTTTTATAGACAATAGTTTGGGGTCTCTAACAAGACAATCGTTCTGAAGATTTCAGGAGCAACATCATTACCAAAAGCAACAGTATTAATATTGTTTTTTGAATCTACTACAAAGATAAGTAATTATCCCAGAGATATTTATTTCACATTTAGAAAGCAAGGGCCTGTTACTATGTGCTATCAAATAGAAAGACAGGGTTTCAAGAATCACTTGCTATAAATATTGCAGTATGGCTAAAATTTGCTTGGACGTTCATATTTATTTACTGTGTTTTCAGTACCTATTATTCATCCTCCAATATTAATGATATTATTCTAGACTACAGGTGTCCACATGAAACCTCCCTGATTTCAAATTCTAATTTTAAGGAAACTATTAGTTCTAGAGATTTGCGGTCTGCTGTTTAAAGCAACTCAAAAAAGTTTATGTTCCCATGGTGTTCGGGAACATGTAACGAAAAATGTAATGTGGATTGTGCTGTGGGACGTGACAGAATTGTCGGGACCATTATTCATGTAGATAACAATAAATTGTGTCAATTATCTTGACATTCTTGAGCAGTTTGCTGTCCCACAGCTGCTCCCTTTGCAGTCAAGCAGCAGAATGTCTCCCACAGTACTGGAATGTAGACGTTGCTGCATTTTTGGACAGAGGTTCTCAGAGTGGCAGATAGAACGCGATGAACCCACTCCTTGATCCCGCGATCTCCAGACATAACGCCTCCTGTGAGGTTTGTGAAAGACAGGATCCACGCTACATTTATGCTGTTGTTGCCATTCTCGCCTGAAAATTGTAACAGCCATCAACTCATTCACTCCGAACATGCTGCGCACATGGATTGCGATCGATTATCGAACTGGACATCTGAGAGCTGTTGCATACATTTTCAACAAAAATCTTTTGAGATGCTTTACATGCCATCGCAAATCACAAATCTCTAGGATTATTAGTTTCTTTAAAATTAGAATTTTAAATCCAGGGAGATTTCATGTGGACACCCTGTATTATGATAGTGATGCTGTTAAATGATAAACATATAGCCGAATCTCAGTTTTTTCTCACGTATTATTACTTCGTCTTTCAGTGTGTTTTCTTCAGCATTCTTGTCAGATTATAGCATAACCAGATATGCATTAATCTTGAATGCAAAAATTGAAAACTTTTTTTTTAATTTTTTTTTTTTAAGATTTGTTACTGGTCGGTAAATTCTTCCGCTAATCCCAATGCAAAGCTAGTATACTAATGTTAATACCTGGATTTTCATTTTGGCGATTGGCTTCCTGCCCAAACGGCAAGGCAACATACTGACCGCTAATTTATTTATCTACATGTATCTGTAATCATAACAACCAGTTGCGTCGCTTGATCGCTGAACCCATTTTAATGATGTACGCCGTTTGCGATTGCCCATATGGGACGACAAGATTATTGTTTTCCCGGTCAAATTTATCTCCCTCGCCTGGTAATCTGCATCAGATGGAAAATTTTCTCTACTTCTAATTCGCAATAATCAAAATTTATTAATTTGTTGTCGTATCTAAATGGCTCTAAGCGCGGGCACATGTACCAAAAAAAGCGGCCTCAAGCTTAATTTCCGATAATCGATTGAGCCGGTTTTACTATCTGGTTTACAATGCAAGGCTTTTGTAATTACACAAACGTAATGTAATTTCCATGTTTGGTTCCACCAACCGTACACGGCGAGCTCAGAAATAATGTTTAGTGGTGTTTTGTACAGCGCAATTTTCCAACTGATGTATCCATTTCTGTCACCAGCAGATAAAACGTGTTCCCTATTCCTTATACTAATACGGTTACTAACTGCATACGCTATTTCTCAGCGGATAACTAAAAATTTGGTAGAAAACACAAACTTAGGCTCTTATTTTATACATTTCATCACTAATGAAATGACGATTGTTGCAGAAATCACAAAGCCCATTATGCACACTTGAAGTGAAAAGAGACGCTTATAAAGAAAACATTTAGCTGCTTCGCTCAGAGGCAATTGCTGTCGAGATTCTTCGAACATGATTCACTGTCAACAGATACGAAACTGCAAAATTTCTTGTGTACGAATTTCACTTAGAATACCGCACTGTACTGTAACTTGTGATCATTTGTTACTAGTTTATACTGTTACTTGCATAGCTTTGTGTGAAAAGAGAATAAGGTGTCATAATAGAAGCAAGAGACAGCAGGAAGCGATCTATTGATGTAAGTAATGTTATACAAGGTGACTAATTCATAGCATCAGCAAAAAGTCAAGCCACTGCATCTCCCAGACGTGGGAACTGCTGTGTCAGCAACATGCCTCCATGCAAAACCGCCCCGACAGAACTAACAACACTCGTAATAAAGACTGACTGGGCCAGAAGTTCGAAAGTAATAAACTCAATATAAAAACACTAAACGTGACCTTGGAGAGACAGGCCATCCTTCAGTCACTCGTCGCTCAGCCGTCTCTGCTCACGTCGCCTTTATCGGGACCACGCCACGACGCCCAGAGGACCCGAGTTTGCCCCATATCCCCGACGGTACGACGGCTGTATCTTTAATTTTTTTTAAATTAAATCATTAGCATTGGGGAGATCGTCTGCATTCTTTCATACTTGATTGGAGCGCTAGCCACCGTGGCGAAACTAAACCCAAAACTTTTTTTATGTTAAAAGTTTTTACTAAACCCCCTAGTCACTTCCAGATGTGGAACTGACAATACAAGCTACAAAGACGAGCAATATGTACACTTCTTAAATAAAGACTGAGTACAAGGTATTCTTTGTAAAGAAACTTCTGTTTCACAGGATTTGCTTCTTGTTGAAATGTTCGTGTTGTCGTTGAGGACGCTTGTCAGCATTTCATTTGAAAATGTACAATGATTCGTCTGTCTCCAAACAAAATTTTACTAACTATTGCACATAAAACAAAGAGTGATCCATAAAAAGAACCAGATGTTCATCAAGTTTTGAATTACAACAGTATAAAAGCTTTATTGTTCGCCTTTCGTCCTACGATACACGTCTAAGCGGTAGTTAGTCCCATACGTGTTGTAGCATTTTCCGTTAAAGGCCTTCAAAGCAGCGTTGGTAATATTGTGAGTATGCGAACAGGTCATTAACGCCCGAGAAAAATGGATTACAGTGCGTAAGGTTATTCAGATGGCCTTGAAGTAATCCTCATTCCAGCGGTGCACGAATTTCTCTTCATTTAGAGACACGCCTAAATGGGGCAATGGGCGAGACCACTTTTACTGGGAAATTACATTTCAAATGCTATCTTTTAGGTGCGGAAACAACTTACGTACCCGTCACAGTGTTCTCATGGAAGAAAAATTATTTATACTGCTTTGTGCAGAATACATTTAGTTGTTTCAGAGAATCCCCATCGTTGTTGCAACTTGTGCAAGTGTTCAGTGTCCAACATTCTTATATTTTGGCGGTTAACTTTTCTACAAAGATGCATTCTGCTTGACTTAACAGCTGGTTTTAATTTATGCAACATTTGTAAAGTAGCCTGTCCTTGAAGGTTGCAGAATTCAAAGTTCGTGAATGTTTGATTTTTGTCGACTATGAGTAATCTCTCCACCTTTTTTTCTGAAACGCTTGATTGTTTCTGAGCTTTTTGCTTGTCATAGATCACCTGTGCCGTGAACTTCCGATACCACTGCAAAATGCTCTGGTGAGTTGGCCCTTCTGTTTGGTATTCCTTTCTCAACCTACGCTGAACTTTAGTGACAGATAAGCGTTGCATATTCCAAAACAGAAGCGTTTTGGTTCCATAGTGACTGTCATCTGATATATCACAAGTAAACACTAGGGATGTTGTAAAAGTTTTTGGGCTGACTAAGAGATGTCCTGAAGATTGCCAAATTACTATAATTGTCAAACCATCCTTTAGATGCGGACTAAAAAGTTTAGACCCATAAGTATAGTCACTATCCAGTGACAATAACCTAACCAAACTAGTGTTAACATTTTCTACAAAATGAATAAAACTAATATACGATCTGTGTTAAAGTAGTTAGTTTTGAAGGGTTTCACCCCACCAAAATACAAAAGTAAATAGATTTTACATTAGAGCAATTTTTAAATTCGTTTTCGAAGGTTAAAAAGTGAGCTGCTGAATTCGTCAAGATGACGAGAGCTGAGAGCATTCCAAAACTGCTACGACCGACGAGATTGTGACAAATATTCACAATACCGTACTCAATGATCGTAAGCGAGTTGGCTGACATTGCAAAGATCTCGATAGGTCGTGTTCACTCCATTTCGGGTATGAGAAACACGCATTCAAATGAACATTTCGCAAGAGTGTATAGACTCGTTTAAGCGCAATTCCCGCGAGTTTCACCGACGTTTCATAGGAGTAAATGAAACAGGATCCCTTATTACACGCCAGAGAAGAAGAAGCAGTCCAAACAGTGGGCGCCAACAGGCGAAAGTGCACCAAAGCAAGCCGAAACGGTTTCATCTGCAGGAAAATTCATATCTACGGCTTTCTGGGATTCTCATGGTTCAATGCTCGTAGACTACTTCTAGAAGGGCACAATCATCACCGGGGAGCATTACGCTTCGTTACTGGACCAACTGAAGGATGCTATTTTGGGTAAACATCTATGCCTTGCTAAACAGAAAGCTCTCTTTCATCACGATAATGCGCCTTCACACACGTCCGGGATTGTTGCTGCAAAACTGCAATACCTTCACTTTTAAGTTCTTCCACATCCACCATATTCGCCGGATTTGTCTCCAAGTGATTACTTTTTGTTCCCAAACCTGAAGAAATGGCTGGGGGAACGAGATTTACATCAAATGATGAGGTTGAAGCTGAGACCAACGGTTATTTTTCACAGTTGAACAAATTTTATTTTACTGAGAGTATGAAAAATTTGTAAAGTCGTCGAACTAAATGTATTGATATACGACGTGACTATGCTGAAAAATAAAAGAATTAGTTCTCGTAAATGTTGCATTTTCTTGGTCAGGTCTAGAACCTAAGTTGAAATTCTAGTGACATAAATCTTTGCATATTTCAAAACATAATGTCACCAAATGTACAACAAGGAACTATGTGTGAGAAACATAAACTACAATTATTCATAGTTAGAAGTTATCATTTGTAACTACTCTGTTTAAAATGTTCCAATACTTAAGAATTGAAAATTTAATCGTAATGAATCGATAAAGAAACTTGAACTACTGTACGGTTCAAATCTGTTGATCTTTAAGGCGTGTTCATTCAAAAGACACTACCAATAATGTGCTACGTTGCCTTATAAGTCAGTAGTTTTCTTTGTTTATAAAGTTAAAACTGAAATACACATGCACTTGGGCGGGACTTTATATGTGTTACAGTACAGTGCGACATTTTCCTATGTTAAAACAACTGTATCATGTGGTACATAATCTTCGGCATGCAGCTTTCTATGAATGAGAGAAACTTATTAAAAAAACAAATAAAAGTCAAATTAATCTGATCTTATCCGGAATGGTAACTGGGTCCATTATAACCATTTTTCTTTATGAAAGAGGGCTTTGCCCTATGGCATGATCTAGGCTGTCTTAAATCTTAGATTCTTTCATTAACTTTTTAAGGAATCGGTAATAATTAAATATGTGTTTATTATTAAATTAATAAAGATTATATAATAGGAGTTGTATAAATTGTACTCATTAATATAATTATAGATTAATAACTTAATTTTGCTTAGTTTATTGGTTGTTAAAAGAAAGTGAAAAGTAATATTGATCATGCCTTCCTCCTTAGTGCTTTATGACGGTCTGGTATAATTGAGTGTTTAACAGTTGCAGTGATTACCAAAACGTTCTAATCAACAAGATTTAACACACATCTCTTTAAAAACAAACATACGGTTGCGTGATGAAACAAAAACAAAGTCTGTTTTGTGTCTGTTTCAATGTACTCGCTGTGTCACAAGGTGTTACAATACAGAATTCGAGAAACAGTGTTTTCTTCTTTAAAACCAATTAGATATGTCAATAAGCCACACCGATACTAATGACCAATCGATTGGATGTAGTAACAAAATAATAATGTGTCTATAATTTTCAAAAAATGAAGAAAAATGGATAAATGAGCATTATTTTAAATGTCATATCATTAGTCGTTCGTTTGCAAAGAATGTCTTAAAAGTCATCTTGTGTTATTTTCCTGTGTGCATATGTTTATATTGTTGTAAATAACAGATGGGAATATTATTTAAAGCAAACGTTATAACTTGTTATTTAAGAGAAAGTAGATATGTCAAGACATTTGAAAAGTATATATAAAGTGCCCTCTTAAATTAACTGCAGCAAAATGTATTACTTGCTTGGATTAGCGCACGCATATTGTAAGCATAACTAAACTGCTGCCCTAAAAGCTTGTAGGTAAACTTGTGTAAATAAATAAATAACTCTCCTGGGAGGAGGCAATAGCATCTCACGAATTAATTTATCCACATAAAGTGAATAATTTGTGTAATTTCATGACAACGAAGTCGAGATAACGCAACGAATCTTGACCAATGTGCACGTTATTTTAGTAAGCTACGCAAACAATAGTTACATCAATTGGAATTAACTGTGACTTAGAAAGCAGCAGTGACAGCAGTCGAAGCTTACTTTTCTCTCAACGTGCCCACGCCACATGCTACTTGGCGCGGTGTTCGGTTGCTTTCGCTCGGCATCGAGTTTCCCCTTGATCTTCACCAACATGTGCAAAACTCGTCCTTTCTCATAATAATACATTTTACCATTATTTTTTATGATTCTTGCAGATAGGTTGAAATCACAATTTGGTATTGCTTAGGTAATAATATCCTTTATGCATGGAAAGCAAATCTGGTTATTTAAAAAAAAAAAAAAAAAAAAAAAAAAAAAAGCTGAAATTATTCGCATACTTTCCTGCCAAACAAACAAGTGCATTATATTTCAGCAACAACGCTACGTTTTGAGAGATGTGCAGTTTGTAGCGATGCCAGAAATTTGCGCTATAGACTGCAATGGAAAAAGAGCCGTTATGATCTATTATACCAAAAAGTATAAAATTGTACCTAAGTGTAAAAGTAACTCTTTATTGTTTTTAGTTCTTAACATGGTTCAGAAAGTTATACTTTTTAAACAAGCAATGAAACATTTTAAAAAAATGAAATGAAATTTAAGAAATGAATAATTTTTAACATATGATGGACTTATAGGTATATGAAATTGAATACTCAGACTGGAAAAACTGGGGTAACAGTCGGGATTCTAACCACGAATCTTAAGCCTTCCGGACTAAGGCTCTAACCAACTAACTACCGTGCCCTCCTTCAAGCACGGAAACATGAGCATCTTTCTTCTGATTCTATGCACCCCGCAAACCTCCCTAAGGTTTCTCTACTATGAATTTTAATTCCTTAAGAGGCGTATATAGGACATTGCAAGGATGAAAGAACAATTTTTATATATAAATTATATATATAAAATTGGTGGTTAAACTATAATACTGGGTCATAAATACTCGTAGCATTACGGACCTTAAGAGATAAATATCTCATAGTGATCTTAAGGGCATCTTTGGGGGATACAGAATCAGATGAGAGAGGCTCTGCTGCCTTGCTTGGAGGAGTACATGGTAGCTTAATTGGTTAGACCGTCAGCTCAAAAGGCTGACCATCCATAGTTTGAATCCAGTCCGAAAAGTTGTAGTTTGTTTCTTCATTTTCGGCTTATGTCCTAAACATAACATTAATAATTTCTGTATTTATGAGTTATTATCAAATATAGTATCACGACTACGATGCCAGCAGAATACTTCAAAATATCAGTTCTTGGTAATGCGAGTAGCTAATTATGTTCCTTTGGATAACGTTAATTTATCCATACACTTTTTCTTTCTGCCTCATTTTTTGACTTTTATTTTTGTGTTTACTTTACCTATACTATTTTATCTAAGCTGTACAATTCAAATCTTGGTATCCACTGCAAGGTTACTTTCCGTATTTATGTATTTGTTGGGGGTTTGTTAGACAATATCAGTTATTTTGTTCTTGTTTACTATTTTAGTTTATTCAGGTTATATGAAGGGTTACGCCAGTTAAACTCGAGCGAACTTGAATGCTTTGCCCCCCCCCCCTCCGTTTTTCGCACAGAATCATTCTCCTTTTAATCCCAAGTCGCGGTTCGTACGGTCTAGTTAGTGAAAATGTCATAATATAAATTGCAATGTTGTACGTTCTGACACTGGATATTGTTAACGCAGTCACAGTGAGCAGTAGCCAGTGCTTCACTGAGCATCCTGCTGGACACACTAGACCAGTTTATTTGGGACGCCAGGACAACGCAATGGCAAAAGTGCAGCAACCAGGTTTCATATTGCTTCCTCGTCTACTATGTCCCTGACTTAATTGTTTGCTTTGCAGAAATGTTTGTCAAATAGAGACGTCATTGAGTGTATTAAGATTTTCGTACAGTTTGACAAAACGTTTTTTCAAACGGAATGTAAAAATTGCAAACTATGTGGATCAGCGGCGGCTCGTGACTCCTGTAGAAGGGTGGGCTAGGGGCATAACTCATAGCTTGAGGGGGATGTCTTTTTTAAGATTTACTTCTCCCCGACATTCTCTCATAACTGGAATACCATCGTGCTTTTGTGTTATAAACTTCTGATTTATATGAAACTCTTCTAACAGCTGTTAAGATACGCCTTGAGCCTCAATTCAGACATAGCAATGAAGTTTATGAACCTATCAACCGGCTTACTCTCACTTATGTATCGTAATATCACAGAAAATTGTGAAATGCATCAGTCGTTTCGTCGGCCTGTACAGAAACACAGTTTCCCTTTTTATTTTATGTCTAATCTCATGCTTATAGTCAAGTACATTTGTAACTTCATACGCTGTCAGCGAAGAAATTTTTTCCAACCATAAAAAATCTTTTTAATGTTGTGTCATACTGCTGAATAATCTCTTTTTTTTTTTTCGGTTTCGGTTGTGAGGTCCTAATCGTTTCACTTCCAACTTAATAGAAACTTACGTACAAAAATGCAGTCTTCAATAAAATGTCCACTTTATTCATTGCCACAAAACAATACTCTTTTTGTGACTTAACAGTTAACACTGTGAAAGTCAACTTTCCACTGACAAACCGTGAGGAAGTCATTCAATTGCAACAAAGTGCCAAGACAACCTCTAGTCAGTTATGCGTGGTGCCAGTAACACCTCAAAATCTGGTTTTTAAAAAAAGAAAAGAGAGAATACCGAGCGCCGGCTATGCTTGACCAAGCGAACGCAGAAATATCAGGAGAAAGACTAACCCATCTTGAAAGAGGACAAATGTAAGTCCTTGTATATCTTTGCTACCATGAAGGTATAAGTTTAAAGGTATCATTTTCTGGGCTGCCCATGTGATTCCTTCTCTACTACAGTAGAGAGGAAATGTGCTTATTGTGTAAGATACAATTAAGAACTAATCGGTCACAAATCGCTGTTTTCATGCACTTTGTTTTGTTTTGTTTTTTTGTTTGTTTTAGAAGTTGATCAGGAGAAGAGAAAATAACTATTGATAGGCCGCCCCTGCTCTGGACCAAGTATTTAGCCGTCGATTGAGGTCCAAGTTTGAAAATAACATTGGCCCTCTTTATTTCCAGATTTGTCAAATGACCTTTAAATTGCACTAGTATAACAAAAGCCAAGAAAAGATCGTCCTTACGGTGTGGATAGTAGAGAAAATTTAATGTGACCGTACAATCAACCCAATTTTGGACCAACCTCTTGTCTGCAGAGGAAATTAGGAACAAAGAAACAAAGCACAGAAGAAATGAACAAATAGATACAAAGAAACAAACCAGGAAAGGAATAAAAATGGAAGAAATGTAGGAACAAAAACGAAGAAAAACAAAGACGCTGCAGCCTGGACTTGTGTCGGTGTTTTAAGAGATTCTGTGAACATCGACCTATTCCTGAGGGAACACCAACGCGGCACTTATATATGAAAGGATGTGCTGAGTCCTGGAAATCTACTACCAGCGGAACAAAATAAAGAAAGAAAGAAGAAAAAAAATTAAAAGGGAAGGACCTCCCACATTAACGTCGTTGTGTGCGCGCCGGTGTATTCTCTCTTTCTTCTTAGCTAATACGTTTTTCCATTGTGTTGCACTGTTATGCAAATTTATCAAATCGTTATTTAAAAAAAAAAAAAAGGTCTGTTACCGAGATTCTTATCGTCCTCTCACTGAAAGCTCTATGCAGAAAAATGCTTCCATTTGCCGCCACAAAGGCATTCACGCTTTTCGTTGGAATGAACAGCAATACGGCTGGAGAGCTGTTCAAGAAAGCATTTTTGCTACGACATTTCCAAACCGTAATAATGATATCAGCACGAGGCTTTGGAAAGTGTGGCCGTATATCTTTCAGACTCCTTTACCAGCATTGGTTTGTACTAAAGGTCAGGAAATAATGTCAAAACAACTGGCACAGTGTAAACACGAATTAAAATGTCTATTTAGCAACAGATGTCTAATACTTAAATCATGTTTTATAGCCATTAAAGTTAGTTCTTTTAATTGTTTTATTTACGGACGCTCTTTAACATCTCAGGTCATCAGCGTCGCATTCAATTCAGGGCGTGAAACGGCCGACAAATTTTGCTCAGAGGCCTCTTCTTTCAGGCTTGAGGTTCTTTTTCGTGCCGTAAATGTACGACACGGGACCCACGGTTTTACTTCCCTTCCGAAGGAAGCCATATGCCCGAAAAAATCCATCGGTCCTGGCCGGGATCAAACCCGCGGTCTTGGCTTTAGGAGGTAAGTATGGTAAACACTACACCACCAGGACGACACAGCCATTAAAGTCTACCTTCTCCTACAGTATTCACTTCTAAATTCTTTTTCTTGATTTTTCCTCTATTTCTTTCATTAGCATTTCTCCGTTTTCTTTTTCTTTCTTTCCTTCTTTGTCCTGAGTATTAATTACAACATTTAGAGTAATTTTCCCAGCATTCATTGTTCTAACATTGTGGTTTACAAATGTCCCTTTATTGGGGGTCTCCAAGATTTAACTCAAAAGCCTTATTTTCATTCGTCAAGGCCGAATAATGCACATGCAGGTAGTAGCTTGCAGTTCTTTTGATAGCGGCTTTGTCAACGAATGGATGTGCTTTCGTAATACTCGGTGTTAATTGGTTTTCGCTAGTTGTCACTCATAAATACAGACTTTTATGTACGATATATACGTGAAAACGAATTTTTGTAGAGAACATGTTTGCCAACTTGTTAAATAGTAGCAAGAAAAAGGATCTCTCAACGACAAGAAATATGTTGGTACGGAAGAAAAGCTCGTACGCAGATGTCGGCAATGTATTGACGCTGGTTATTATCATCAGTTTTAATTTTATGCTTTCAGTAAAACTGTAATTACTCAAATAAAAATGCTAACTTTACGCGCAACGAGTCTTGTGCCTTTCTTTTCCCGATATTTTATCATGTTCATCAAAGATTTAGGAAATTTAAACTAAAATAAACACACACTTTTCAACGTTTGGCTTTTTATTGTAGTGGCTTACACAATAGTGGGTAATAATGATAATACAATTCATTTAAGAATAGATAAACAATCTAAAACACTCATTAACTTTTAATTCCTGAATGGGACATTGCTACCTTTTACTTAAAAGCCGTGATATATTTCGCTTAATAGAAGAAATTTGTACTATGATGAGTTCTGATTTTATGTTTTCCAAACGCTTTCTATATGCGCTTATTTGGATAAATGGTTGCAGATAAATAGGTTTTCACACAAGTAAATTGTTACTTTTCATAGTTCGGGATAATCTCAAATAGGAAGGCGTGCCGTTATGAGGGAAACTTGTTTTAAGGTACTCGTGTGTGTGTGTATATATATATGACATGTGTATACGAGTACCTTAAAACAAGTTTCCCTCATGTGTATAAAAAGAATCCGACCCCCCCCCCTTTTACGGTAACTAATGATGTAGATGTGGCAATTGCAGTTGCGGGTAAGGGACTTTTGTGCCCAAGTGCAAGGGATATTTTGTTTCCTCACAGGAAAGCCGTTAGCATCATAGAGTCAAACGGTGTAACATTTGTTCTACGCATTCTCATTTTGTTGGGATCACTGAACGCTTGGAGTAGCGATACTACATCAGAAACTAGGGAATGCCCAAACAGAAGCCATACTAAAGATTAGGAATGTTTCTGGAAGCATCCTAGTTCCCCAAGGCCGAAAAAAGTACGACAGATTCGGAGCAAAGTGCTGATTGCTTATTTCGACTACTAGGGCACTGTGCATCACGAGTACGCACCAGTTTCCTTATTGCATCATGACAACGCTCTAACTTATTCAGCACATCTGGTTCAGGATTTCCTATTTCTCCTGACATGACTACTCTACATTTCTGGTTGTTTCCGAGAATTAAGAAAACGCTAAAAGGATCCGCGAGGACATGATGAGAAACGCTACAACACAACTGCGTTGCTTCCAGTTGGACTAAGTGTATGCACTCACAATGGGTCTAAACGTTTTTTTCCGGCCTAAAGTCTTTTTATACACACCCCGTAGTGTCGTTGTGCCTATTTCACGTTTTCGGCTACTTATTTAAACACCTTTTCGAACAATATCCACAATTAATACGCATCGAAATGTTGTACATTTTATGTTATCACACAATTCATAAATAGATGCTGATAACAGTATTCTAATGCTTCATGAACTCCTCGTTTACTGCTGGGAGCTGGAGAGATGGCTAGTCAGAGGAATGTGTTGATAATGTCCAACTGTTCACTACTGGTATTCTGCTTTTGTTAACGCAAAGAGATGGACCGATTCTTTAAGTATGTGAATAGGTAGATGATGCTACACATGCATTGCATAAAGTTTTACTTGGCAGATAAAGCCCTCTCCCGACATATGTCCCTAGCCATCTCTCCAGTTCCCAGCAGTAGTTACGTCAGTTTGAGAACAGCTGTTCTAACACAAACCGATTGTTTATACGGTTTGCTCAAGTTTTGAATTAATTTTATCAAAAAGTATATACAGTTGAATTTAATGACATTTTACTCTAGTAACAAGAGATAAACACCGCAATGCATAAACTGTTCACTTAAATATTCTCTTAAACTTAGCATAAACATATCGCGATAAAAATGCTTTCTATGCGGACTATATTTCAAAATGCGATCTTCTAAAACGCTCAATTAGAAGACGCAACTTTGACGGTAGAGTTTCAGCTTCCAACATTTTCTCTTTCCCCCACGTCATGTGAACTGCGTAATGTGAAAATTCAAGCACTCTGCCTTTGTATTGAACCGGATCTCAAGTTTGATTTCTTTAGCTCTTGGCAGACCCAGACAAATTACGCGCCACGAGGACTAAATCGCCTCCTAAGTCATACTTAATTTGTTCCCGTCTCTGCCTCCGCGCAAGCGTCCCAGTAGCCACTTTGCCTGCGCCCTAAAGAATGGCCGGAGCTGGGAGCACCTCAGCCCACAACTTTAAAAGAGGCAGAGGGAGGGAGATAGAAAAAACTTTTCTTTCCCCTTTTTTTTTTTTTTTTTTTTTTTTTGTGGGCGACAGTTTTACAAACGACTTTTGGCTCCTGTGTCCCTAAGAGTTACAGAAAGCGGAAAGAGTGAAACGCTAGCCCATCGACTTGTCCCTTGCTGGAGAGAGGAGGGAAAGAAATTAACTTTCTCATGAATAACCACTTCATCCGGAAAGGTTCCTTTAGTTTACGGCAGGGCTACAAACTAGGGAGCGGTCCCCCTAAATTCAAAGCACCAGAGACCATTAGTTCCATATTTGAAATAATTCAGACGGCTTTGTGCATTACGATAGCCAAATTGGAGACGTGCTGGCGAACTAAAAAACACACACTTTTAAAAGTGGTACGGTAATGAAAATCTTATCTTATATGTGTTAATGCAATTAGAGCAGTTTAAAAGCCCCGCAACTTAGATCGGCCGCACAGCAGATCTACACCACACAATCGCTAAATCAGTTGCGCCAGTAAGATCTCGACACAGTCAGCCAGATGTGTTGTGCAGTGGTGACACATTCACTGCGTCTTACATTTATCTTTAAGGCAACGCGAGCTACAGGAAGTGATGAGGCAGAGCGATACAGTCATCTAGGCGCAAATGTCCTGATAGTTCGGTGTCAACACGAAAAAAACAATATTAAAATTAATACAGAAGATTTATAAAACAAGTTCTGCGACTGGCCAAAGAAAAATCGCAGATTGCTCAAGGTTAACTGACAGAATTGCGCCGTCCCAAAATTACAGAACCTGGTTTATGGCCACCACTTTCCCCAGATCTTACGGTTTGTTATTTTTATCTTTGGGGGCCATTGAAAAATAAAGTACATTCTACTAATCCTTTGGGGAAACTAAGCTCACTAGTGATGCGTGGCAATGAAACTTTCTTAAGATGATGTTGATTGTGTGTCAAGGAAAATGATCAATATTTTCAGCACCTACTGAAAGAAGGATGAGTGCCAAAACCTGTTATTTAATATGTTATACTTAAGTTCTGAAATGGTATCGGTAGTGCTTTAGCGTCGTGAGTTTACACAAGAAAAAACTGACAGCGACGCTGGGACTAACCGCCGACCGCCTGTACTATCTTTTGCAACATTTAAACTGCATACACACTGTATTTTAGAACAAAGTTTTTCGTTTTCAACACTGGAGTATTATTATTATTATAATTATTATTATTATTATTATTATTATTATTATTATTATTAAGCATTGCTATAGGCAAAAAGACTGTGTGATAAAATAAAAAATAAGCTAGCTGTGAAATGAATGCAGAAATATATCCTATTTCGGTACCCTTAATAATCCGTTTACATTCTTATAGGGTATACACAATTTTGATTTACAACTATTACATTAAATGTTTTACATTCAAATAATAACAAGTCCTTGTAGTCAAAAAACGATAACGAAAATAAAAGATGCCATAAACAACGATAGGACTTTAAAATTATTAATTTGAAATGTCAAACTCTGTTGGCTGGAGTGAGGAAGTGAAAACTTAAATGTAGTCTACATAGATTTTAACTTCATCCTGAATGTCTAATTTGATTTTTTAATTAAATTTATTTGAAATAGACTGCCGCTATGTCTTTATGATCTAGTGGTAGCATTTGCAGCTACTAATCCGCAGGCCCTGGGTTGGATTCTCGGTCAAATCTAGTCTAGATAAGGATTTTTTAGGAGTTTTTCCTTACTTGAGAAGGTGAATGCCACATACTTTTAAGTCGTCAACGACTCCGTGCTCATCATCATTAAGCCATTTCATTCATCTCAAAAGTTAAAGGAACTCTTCTAGTGCACCATAACTATACCTATTAACTTTCACCATTGTCTCCACTGATACAACATAGCGGCGTCCATTGGATGTATCCAGCCTCAGAAATTCGTTATAATACCACCAAGTCACAGGGAGAAAGCCCGCAAGTTCATGAGACCAATGTGCGGGACTGAAAACGTGCCACGATTGGGGCAGAAAAGTGACCTTGCACCAGGGCAATGCGCCATTCCACACAATGGTACCACATTTAATTCATTCCTCACCTTGACAGAGAACGAGTGGTTGGTTAACATGTCTAGTGGTTCACAACGAGGGTAAGCAGTGGCCGCGCTAAGTCAGCATTGCAGGTGGCGCAACAATTACATTATAATCATGCCTCACTCGGCGGATAGGAAGAATTATTGGGATGTAGGAATACAGCCATTCTATTTCCGACATTGCCACTGCAGTCGATATATCAGAAGACCAATATGTCCGACTTTGGATTGCCCAATTCCAAGCGGAAGGTTTGAAGAAACCATTTCCGGCAAGTATGGGAAAGCTTAAAAGTGAGGTCTCGATATCTGTGAGTCTCTTGTTACATCGTTTCCGAAGAAACTAAACGAGATCTTACATCACGATGGTTGGTGCACCCCACATTGATTATTACTTTTTAATCATTTTCTGGTGTATTTTAGTTTCCTCTTAAGATAAAACATTGTGTAATTGTGCTTTTATATATATAAATACGTTAGTCATAATTCGCAATTTTCATAGTAAAGTATTAGTATTCTTATTAGAAACTAGGAGAAACCTTGAAATATTCTCCAGTAAGTTTATATCAATCCAAGTTTTCCAGCACACATTATTTTGTCTAAAAAAAAGATTTCTGATTTAGTGTTATTTTATAGGATAAGACTTCTTTATATTTTACATTCCTCTTAATGTGGCTTTAATTCTATTACCTCTTTAATAATTCAAGAATATTCCTTCATCACTTTCATTTCTAGATTTAAAAAAATTAAAAACGTAAATATTGCTAATGTATATATATTTCAAATGTTGTTTGTACAACATGAACACATACACACGCAGTATATATATATATATATATATATATATATATACATACAGAGTCCTTGTGTTTAGTTTCTAATGATCTTTCTCTTTCTCACCACACAAGCGCAACAGACTACTGCCAGCTGACCTTTGAGGGGTTGCTTTATATCACAATTTATTTTTATCGCTACTCTTTTTCTGTTACTATACAAGTGCTGTACTGCACTAATATGCCTCATCCGCCGTATTTCCTGGATTTAACCACTAGGGACTTATTTCTGTTCACGAATTTAAAAAAAAAATTGTCTCGGTTGTAAGAAATGTTCATCGAATGAAAATGTTTCTTTGCAGAGTTTCACGAAAACTAGTAGTGGTGTATTTCTATATGGGACTATATAATATAAATTCAACAGGCTCGTGGTTCCGTACGCAGTTTTATTTGGTTTAATGCATAAATTACAATTCCATAATAAAAAATAAAATAAAAATATATATTCATCAATAAAATAAAAATAATACACTTTTTTAATATAACAGTAGGAAGGTCACGTACAGCCTAGATTGGTTAATTTGTTAGCCCTAAACTGATTCATATTCATCAGCATTTTACCTATTCTCTCCTTCGCTTCCTTACCTGCTAGTAGAGCCCAGGATGAGCATCTCCCTCTGTAAGATTCTTTTTCTTCCATTTTTATGTACCTTTACATTTAGGAAGTATATGTGCCCATGTTGATTTTATTTATTTCTTTATTTACGGACGCTTTTTTAACATCTCGGGTCATCAGTATCATTTTAAAATTGAGGGCATTAAAAGGCCTATAAATTTTGCTCCCATGGCTCTTCTTTCGGGCTTTAGGTTCCTTTACTTGACGTAAATTTACGCTAATAATCCTTCGACCCAGGCGGGGATGAAACCCGCGATCTTGGGTCTACGAGATAGGTATCCATGATTCTCTCTGTTCAGACGGGACAAATTCTCAACCTATTTTCTTCAGTGATCTTAATGACCCTAGTCTAAGTCCGTGAGACACTGGCTACTGAGTTTGGCTCCTGCACCGCTCCGTTCCTGATTCAGGTTTTAGTCCCAATTGTACTTCTAGTGAAATCATCTCCCTGCATTGCACAACTGTCTACTGTCTATCCATATTCCTGAAAGTCATTTTAACTTTCCTCCGCACAGTCCTTTCATTCCTATGACCCGTTTTCATATTGTGCCCAGCCCTATCCTTGTCCCCAGTCCCTTCTGTCAGAAACTATTTTTACGACGGAATAAAAAAAATACAAAATTACAGAAGCAAGTCTACAGCTCTCTATAGGAAATACATTCAAAACTAAAATGTACATTTTCCGTAAAAATATGTCTAATTTCCATTTCTAATAATAATATCTCGCAACGCAAAATAATCCGCCTGCTTTATCGCATTGTCTGATGTTTATGGGGTTTTACGCAACAGAAATAAAAATAGGTTAAGTTTCTTGACATTACACTGTGATAACGCACAAGTACCTTTATCAGCTTTAACTCTTTGTGCAGAATTTTGAAATTAGCAGGTCCATATTCGCTCGCAGTACACAACGGGACATGCGCCCAAGGATTAGAGAAGGCTTCCGTAATTACTTGCATAAGGTAGATGAACAGATCACGCAGACTGATGGATAGGCAGCAGTAAAGGGAGGGGGGGGAATACTGCCTGCAGTGCATAGGATTTACATTTTTTTTAACCTTTGGTCATTTCTCTCAGTGACACTTACTCCCACTCCCCTTCCGAAAAAAGTGAAATATGGCGTTAATCCTGCACACTTTTGTAGCAGACACCGTGATACGCTGCCACGAGGTACACTGATACTAAAAATAATAAAAACAAAACAAAAAAAAAAAAACAGTTTGTAACGGTGGAGGTAGTTAAGCCGTGAGGTCCACGGTTGACGTCTGGGAACGTGTAGGTTTAAGCTGACTACTGGGTTTAGCACGCGGTTGGTTTGTAGCCCACTTGCCTCATAAAGCACGCCATTTTATTATTATTATTATTATTATTATTATTATTATTATTATTATATACTAATGTGATAATATCATAACACAGTGTTACATAAAATGGCGATTTCTTTCTTTCAGAAAACAGAAAATTCAGGGAAGTGTGGAGCTTCTACTTTTTTCTCAATTTGCAGTCAAATTGACGTGTTGATGTTTTAACATCATTATATTCCCTTCCCTCAAACTGTGAACCGCGGAACTTCGGGGCTCTGTAAGGCTATCCCAGGGATTAGAATAGGCAGTGTTAACATAATATTTTATTCTTGAATATATAGATATACACTATTAATTACTAGAAAATGGAAGATGCACATTAACTATGTGTATTTATTGGGTTAAAGTCTATTAGAATCAAATTGAAGGTAAAGCTTTCATAGTTTCCCTATAAACAGCATGCATCATACAGCAGAAAACTGCGTAGGCTGGGGCTCGCCAGATATTCCCGGACTGTTAAAGGAGGCTACAATACTTTTTATACATTTGGTATGAGAGAGAGAGAGAGAGAGAGAGAGAGAGAGAGACTTAGAATATGAATTTCTCCTATTAAGCCCGATGTATGGGACAGCTTGTAGTGAAATGTGGCATCACCCCTCTCAATCAGAAATTAAAATTAATGAAGAATATTGGTTATACCTAACAATATAGTTTTGTGCATTTTCTAATGTAATGTTATTATAATTATTACCTTTGTGTTAGGTGACAGTACAATAGAAAGGTAAATATTGAAAAAATTAATATATATATATATATACACATACACACACAATGTTTCAGAATCGATTGCATTTTCTCAACTTATGCCCTGATGTACTTTTGTGCCTTATTCGTTGCATCTTTCAGGGGTTTAGGGATGAACAAAATTAGACCTTCTGTACCGAACAAGTTACAAAACCAATATTCAACCTATGCACAGATATTCATTCATATTCTTTCCCACCTTTGCTCATGTACCTCTTTAAATATAATTAATTTCAGCTGTAAGTGATTCTGACCTGATGATGGCTCGCGTAGGTAAAGTATATAAGCAATGATGGTCACTGAAACAACGGTAACCATTGTCAAAGAAAATATTTTGTGGTACGTTTTAAACAACCGGATATTGACAGTTGTTAAATCGTCTGCTGCTTGTTCTAGCCCTTGCGGCGTAATATGGGCTGCCTATTCCGGAAATTTTAACGGCAGTTCTAGAATCGTGCATATAATATTTATGATGCAGATGTAGATTTTAAGTTCAGATTAAATCTTATGTGGGAGGTCTTTAAGGGGGTTCCTTAGACAAGGAACATTTGGAAACGGCTGCCTTACACCTTTAAAGGGAATTTATGATTTTCCTTTGCGCCTGAGAAAGGTCGTGCTATTTTTAAGTAACTAGTTCGTTCACACTGGTCAACATGAAGAAAAATGTGTCAAATACCCCTTTACTACAAATTAACTGGAATTTATGAAAAATTATATAAAAGGAACGTATAACAATTCCGTTTCATTTGTGTATTTTAATTCTAAATTACTCAAAATTAGAGATTCAAAACTGAAGTAAAAAGTTTATAAACCATACATAACATTGCTAATAATGGAATGACAAAAAAAAAAAAAAAATAATTGAGGAAGGCTTCCAGTCAATGGAAAAAGCAGCCTGGTATACATGAAAGGTTCTGTTGTTGCTAATGTCTTGGATACCATTAAATAAAAAACTGCTGTGAAATAGCGTATGATCTTGTGAATTCATAAAAAGCTATGGATGTTGTTGATATGTTTTATTTACGGATGTTCTTTAACATCTCAAGTCATCAGCGTCCCATCCTATTCAGGGCGTGAAACGGGCGATAAATTTTGCTCAGAGACCTCTTCTTTCAGGCGTGAATTTCTATTTCGTGCCGTAAATGTACGACATGGGATCCATGGCTTTACTTCCCTTCCAAAGGAAACCATAGTACTTAGTATTTTTACTTCCGAAAAAATCCATCTACCGTGGCCGGGATTGAACCCATGATCTTGCATATCCACGAGATGGTATCTGTGGGACCCCTATATTCACATCCTTAAATAATGTTGTTAATGCTTTGAAATTTGTAATTAAAGTAATGCACAATGTATCTTTAAGCAGTATGTGCAACGCCTTATTATTTCACCTTTTATCACATAAAAATAATATATCTATGAAGTTTTTTATTTAATAGCACTGTATAAACAAACCATTAGTACAATATAAATTTAATTCTTAAATGTAATGTTAGTACAACATTATCTTTTGAAGGTATAATACTTACCTTGCATATGAAACATCTGCAGGGTTTTATTTTCATATAAAACTACTTCACTACTGTGCAGGAAAAATAAGGCCGGTAGTAATGCTATTCAATACTGGAATTTGCAAAGACTATGTTTACATTTTCTGGGACATATAATCACCTGTATATTTGGTACTAACCTTCCGCTTATTTTGTTAAAACGTTCAGGCAATGGAATATTACATTTTCCCATGAGAACACCGAAGCTCTAAAATACACAAACTTTCTTGGAACACTCAAGACAAACGAGAATCTTGCAAATTTTACTCCGAAACTTTGCATATCTTCTTGTTGTCAAGGTGATCCTTTGCAGCATGCACTAAATCACTGGTATAATTCTTCCAAAAATTAGCCATCAGTTCATGTATAAGGTATATTCTGAATTCTCTTTAGATATGAAAAAAGTAAGTTTCTTTGCAAGTTTCTTCATGAAGTTCATTTTCTGGGTAGCTGCTGTCAGTATATATGCACTGACACTACTGATATCTAAGATTCTGTAGAATATTGCCAAGGGCCATTCGTCATCTATTCCTCCTTCTATATCACCGATACCTTCCTCCATTAAATAGAAGACAACTTCAACAAATTTCGGATCGTTAACATAGACATGTTCTTGCGAACTCATTTGATACCTAGACTGAAGAAAATTAACGTACATCAGGAGGTATACGAAATTCCAAAACCTGTTAATATAAATTCTAGAAACGCAGGAAGGTCAGTGATGTTGGGTATGTAATTTGTGTAGGGAAGGGAGAGAGTAGCACCTTTTCGTAAAAAACGACCTTAGTGATTGGCCTCAAAAGTTCTTGCGCGGTCTGGTCGTAAGCTAACTTCATTTCTAGGATTGCCACCTAGACTTACTTCCAGAAAATGTTTGGGTCTGTCAGGGATGAGCAGGGGAGCATTCTCAACTGTTAATTTCTGCGATGGAAAAGAGGTAACAAAGCAATTGGAGTGCAAGTATGCTGGTCAACTGTTGATTAACCATGAAGAAAAACAAAATCAGTGGGCTGGAAAGAAACAAGTGACATTTTAATAGGGCGTTGTTACTCTTAGCAGGTCTAGAGGAATGGCTTAGATGTTCAACACCTCAGCGTCGCTTGTGCACCATCTGTAGACGGAAGAATACAAAGTTACTAAGTATTAATGCAAATTTGAACCGCCCTAAAGTGATGTTTTCTAAAAGAGAGCAACGTGCATGGATTAAAATTCAGGTGGCACGTGTTGGAAACGTGAGGGAATATCACACAAGTCTGCGAGAAGTCTGTGGCAATGAAATTTTGTCATATCGAACGGTGGATCGTGGGGTGTCCCACCTTCGACAAGGATGCAATAAGAAGATGCAATAAGTTTAGTCGTCTTGTCCTTGAAGCGCATTACGTTGATTCAATCACTGCTGTTGATAGAGAGTGAAGGGTTTAGCCTCAGAAGTCGGAAGAGGCTACTTGTCAGTGCTGGAGTAAGGCGTTCCTTCTCAAATATTAACAAAAACGTCTTAGTTAAAGAAATGCAAATCTCCTAGAAATGTAACAGCGGGTAATAAACGAGCCAGGGGAATGTAAACGTCTTCAGGTTCTAGAATAACTGTTAACTATTTACGAATGTATTGCATTTACTTTCTTTCCAGCCCTCGTATGTCTGAAAAAGCATCATGCACAATATTATAAATTAGTCAGAATGAGAGCATATTTGTCACCACTCTTGTGAAAACTCTGAAAGCATATTCGAATTTTGCATGAAAAGCACGTTTAGTTTTAGTTAGTTTAATTCCTGTGAACATTTTCTTCTTTTTCTTCCTCTTCTTCTGCTTCGTTATACCAGTGTAATTAGCGTTTTATTTTGCATAACCTTGAAAGACCTATTCACAACGAAGATTGTATACACTGTGGTGTAAAATAATCATATTTTTTTAATGCCAATGGAAGTTTGAAATTTGTCGGGAAATGTTGGTGCATGCGAGATACACAACTTGGGAATATTTTTAGGGAAGACCCGACATAGAAGGTTAATAGCTATAGTGAAGAGCGGAGGGTTGGGAGGGGGTGTGAGTAAATGGAAGGGGGACTCAAGAGTAAAGATTCAATTCATGATTATGTGTTTGTATACTTATTAATAGAAAACGTAAATATATTGATCTGTTTGTATATTTGTATGTATGCATATATGTATATAAATAGGTATGTGTGTATGGCCATTTTGATTGTTACAAGGACTATATTAGCATGTACGGCCTTAAGACCCATATGTTGACAGCTGAATGTATGGTACAATAAAACGTCTATTCTTTGCTCTTTATTCTTTATAATCATATAATTTAATGCAACTTTTCACAATAACTGAGTAAACAGAGAAAGTAATAAAACATGAAAGACTAATTGGAACCCCAAGCTTTTACGTTAATTCACTCTTGTCCCACAGTTTTTTTTGCAATTTTTTTAATCTGTCATTTCAAAAGAATAAATCTAAATTTATACGTCACCCCACAGAAAAAAAAACTAATCGGTTTTGATTCGGCAGTCTTGGTGGTCATCTTATTGATTGATCATGAGTTTTACGACTAGACCTTGTTGATTAATACAACTCTATCTCTCTCCCAAACAAATAGTACATCAGTAGCCTGGTTAAATGCTGGTAGTTAACAACTGGAAAAGTTGGTCTATTCGATTGTTCTCTCACTTTTATGGTTCCCCTACCGTAACTTAATTCAGTGAATGGCCTGTTATTATGGTTGCTGTAACAGACGTGTGCGCAGTCGTTGAACGTGCAGAGGATGTCGACTCGCTTAGAGAGCTGTACAAGTGAGAAAGTGCAACCTGTTATTTGGTTTCTGGCGAAACATGTGCCACCATTATAAATACATTGTGAATTGTTTGTTGTGTATGGTGAAACAGCAATTGTAATAATTTGACTAAATGGTGTCCACTGTTTACGGAGAAGAAACGAAACTGGTGATGCAGAACGCAACTCGGAGCATGCAATGCAGAGGACAACTCGAAGCCATGAGTAACTATGAAGAAATATCGATATGAGGATATGCAGCACACATTAGAGTGACTGCGTGCCTTAGGTGATAACATTTGGAACTCGCATTCGGGATAGATCTTTCTTTTCAGCGAAAGTTTCGCTCTCCCATTTTAACTCTTTTTATTCCGCTGGTTCTGTTACACAGTCGAAAGTGACAGGCTTACGCTTTGTAAGGGTTTCTATTAAGTCGTCTGGTGTGAAAGCGACCTTTCTGAAGGTCTCAAATCCTTTGGATGGGGAGCTCCGCTGGCACCGGGGTGTTCTATAAGTAAACAATGTAAGGGACTCCGTTTAGACACTTGCCTCCCACCTCTGGATTCTGACAGCCCGATATCTACCTCATTTCATTCCTTCCTTCTCTAGGTGCCTCCATTAGAGGCTTAAGCACAAACGGCCAGCACTTGATCAGGCCAGAAAAACTAAAACTCCCCCCTCTATTCCTACCAGTCAATCCATCAGTTCATCCGATTTCTGTGAGGCACTGGGATAAGTGCTTGAACAGAATGTACCATCCTCTCGGGCGAGTCAGTTTGTATTAATTTAATAAACACTCACTGGAATTTACAGCCTTTGTATTCTTAATTTCTGATTCATTCTCATATTTATCTATTTTTATATACGTTATTGTCTCGGAAATCGCTCTCATCGCATACAGTTGCACAACATGTACTACCGATGGTTTCGGTCCGCTAGTTCAAAGCCTGCAACAAATCTCGCATTTTGATTACTTAGGATCCAATATAGACAGATACACTGATAAATTTAAATCAATATGTGGAACAGCAAAGAGAACAATGCAAAACAAAACCGGAACAGATAAAAATAAAGGTTTACAAAACAATGGCTGTCCCAGGAAGTGAAACATGGGTAAACAGAACGACAGTAAATAACAGGCCAGAGAGATGAGATTACTTCGTAAATATAAGGACGGGCAAGAAATCACATTAAAACCAGAGCTACAGCACAAAGGATAAAACAGAGAAATAAACAGAAGAATTATAAAGAACGCTTGCGTTGAATGAGCAATGAAATAATATCAGTGCTGGTAAATAAATAATATTAAGATTGTTAAGATAAAATATAGCATGAAGACGGTTCAACCTAATTAACCTTGCTGCCTACTATCTGTGCTTGATAGAAGTTTAAATTAAATTAAATCTTCAGTTTATATCACGATTTTAAAATCACAAGCACAATAATTATATTTTTATCGATTATTCATCCTATTTGCCCCGTCGTAATATTCCTTTGTTTCGTCACAAACTCATAATACGAGGGATAAATAAAAAGTTATACCTTTACGAGTATTACTCGTGATTGGACTGAAATATTTCAACAAATAAAACGCAAAGATAATCGTTAATTCACTCTTTACTCGACTTAGTCTCAGGTAACTAAATAAACATCTGAAGTCGTCACGGAAGATGTCTATCCTTTGTTTCCACAAACAGTCCCACTTCTTTTGGATCAACAGCGATATCCAAAACATGGAAAGCTTGGTAATTCAGTTTCTTGCAGGTAATATCTCCCTATGCACATCGTAATAGCTTTGTCAAATTTCTGAGCACCAAAATTGTTTACGATTCCATTTTGCAGCACTGCATCTTGAGTTTCTTTCTCTGGGGCGAGACTATGCGCCGAGATTCAACGTTTAAGTTCTGGTTCACATTCGTATACTACGTTTAGTTATTTATTGAGCAGCAATTGAGCAGCAATTAACTGAACAATTATAAATAGGAGCTTTGTGGTCTGCGAAGACATCTTAAGAAGATGTAGGTTTAAGTATTTGGGGGACAGCATGAAGGCTAGGCAATTCATAATGCATTGTTTGTTTATACAGGAGTTGAGGCAAGCACTTCTTAAAAACTGGGAGCATATTCCTCAAGAAGTCATTGCTAACCTGATCGAAAGCATGCCAAGACGTATGCATGCCGTTATTCGAGGCAGAAATGGGAGAGGTCCGTTATTAAAACGCGTTTTTAATGTTTCAAGTACCGAAAGATGTACTAACAGTTAAAACAAAACTTGTCATTGTTTTATGAGCTTCGTAACTTTTCTAACCAGAGTTAAGTTTTTGTTTCTATTGTTGTAATTTAATGTGTTTAATAAAACTATCTTTTGTTTAAATTGATATTCTTTCATTTTAAAATAACAATATATAAGAATTAATAACAAAATGTAATCAAATATAAGTGTCCGTTTTTGGTCCCTGAGTGCATATGCGACTACAGCTGAGTTAACGCTATGACTGGATCTAGCCGCGTGAAGCAGGCGACTAGAGCGTTAAAGACTCGGTGGTATTGCATTACACACCGCACTAGTGTCGCAAGTTTAACTGGGTGCATTCTCTCCGCGACCCATAAACTCCACCCACGCTTACGTTTTACAGATAATACGCCCAACCCGTATGTAAACCTGTTATCACACTGAAACGAGGTATTTATGATTTCCACACTAAGCACGCGTGTGTTTAGATTTGAAATGGGTTATATAGGAAAAAAATCATGGCAGTTGAACCTTTAAGTCCATGTGCTAAACCGGTTTAATATAATTTTAATCCCATGTTAGCCGAAAAAACAACAAAAATGTGCAGAGCTCCGCACAGAAAGCTATGTGATAATATACGACACATTAATGTTGCAACGTATAACAATGATTTTAAGGATAGTGTTTTAACGTTTTCTGATGCCCATGTTGTAGCGATATGCATGACAATAAGTTGCTAATGCAATATGAGGCGAGAAAAAGGATAATAGGCACTGAAACGGGTTTTTAATTTGAACAGAGACACCACAGCTAAGCTACAGCCTGGTAGGACATGATTATAACAGCCCATGGTGTTACGAGGTAGCCTCGAGGACACAGTGAGAATTAATTGCTCGTTTTCTCGGTCCCTGTCCAACTGCATCAGAAAGACATGCTGCAAAGGTCACAGAAAATTCTCCCAGCCGTATCAATGCTTGCAAGCCTAGTAAATTGGCAGTGTACCAGTAACAAATAAGTGTCCGATTATATTAATACACTTGTTATAAAAGAAGAAGTACGTACTCTCTTCAAAGACAAGAAGTAATCTGATGATTTACTGATATGTTAATGGTGTATTACAATAGAAACGGTTACACATTTTTATATGAGGGTCATCTGAATATTTGGCAAAAAGCAAATTAAACATATTTTTGAAAAATATAAATATTTATTTGTCAACATACATTCTAACAAGTGCTGCACACTTGGTTCAGAGAACTCCGAAAAAAATCAAGTCGGAAATTATACCTTTGTCATAGTATGTTAAATAGTCATTAATGACGTTGACACTCCTTATTAAAAGAAACCTACTTTCCATCGAGCCAATTTTTTAAGTTAGGGAAATGTAAAAAACACTAAGATATAAGTCCGGAGATCGGGCTTAATGAAGAATAAAAATCACTGCACTTTTGGGATGTGTGGGAGAGCACGTTGTATTAGTGAAAGAATACATTTTTGTGCGCCTAACTTGGGAGTTTTTTATTCAAATCATCATTCAAACAATTTTGTATGTATAATAGGCTCCTGTTATTAATAATATTTTCCAAGTAATATACCACGCCAATTTCTTGAAGATTCGTGGTAACCATACTTGCCTTCTAAACCCAAGATCGCGGGTTCGAACCTGGCCAGGATCGATGGATTTTTCGGGGTGTAAAAATCCTAAGTGTGGCTTCCTTCGAAAGGGAAGTAAAACCGTGGGTCCCGTGTCGTGCATTTACAACACGAAAAAGAATCAAGCCCGAAAGAAGAGGCCTCTAAGCAAATATTGTCGGCCGTTTCACGCCCCGAATAGAATGGGACGCTGATGACCTGAGATGTTAAAGAGTATCTGAAAATAAAACAAATCACTTGAAGATTCGCAAAGCAATGGCTATCATCTTCCCAACCAACATAACTATCCTCTCAATTCCACCAGACCTTGTCCATTGCTTTGACTGCTGAACAGAGGTAGAAACACAAGGACATTGCAACTTGCTGAAACAAAGGTTCAACATTGAAAATCAGACATTACTGTGTCGAATTGTCGTCAATGATGAAACGTGAATAAAAAACTATGAGCCGGAGTTGAAATCACAGTCCAATGAAGGAGAGATTAATCTTCCTCAAGACCAAAACATTTCGACGAGAGCAATCAAAGATGAAGCAAATGGTGAGCTTTGTATTTGACACCAAGGAACCATTGACATAGAGTCCCGTGTAACAGACGTATATTATTGTTATTTCGTGAAAAACTGAGCAAAATTTGGAGAAAAAATACTTCAGTTTGTCAATGGTGCTTCACACTCACCTGCTCAATGGAAATGTTATGACCAATAGCTGCATGTTACCTCATCCACCCTACAGTCCGGATATGAGTTCAAAAGACTTATTCTCAAGTTGAAAAAAAAACTCGTATTTAGACCTTTTCTTCTCTGGAACAGCTTTCTGTCGAGCCATTCCACATAAGAACAGAAGTGGTGCCTTGAATGGAGTAGCACCGTTTGACAAAAATACTTAATACAATAAATAAGTTGAAACCAAAGGAATAGTATGTTATTTTCTCGGTCATTGAAAAACCGGGACTATATTGAAGGATAATAAAGAGATAGTGAAAAATAAAGTAAAAAAATTATGCATTATTTTATGAAATGACCCTCGTATTTTCCCAAGATAGGCAGGCATTCAGAGTAGCATTTATATTTTTGATATTGCTGCTCAAAATAGTTTTATTTGTGAGTTATTGTGTCCTTTTCATTGAAAAGTTTCAACCAAACCAGAATCCTTTACATACGGATTCGACACAAGTACTTTTATACAGTATAGTTCCGATTATCTGATACAAACGGGATTTGGATGAGGTCGGAAAACTGAACATGTCACACAATGCAAAAGAGTATAAAAAAAGAAGTAAAAACCACGAGTAAATTAAAATAATACGAAATATTTTATTTAATTCAAAAGTAGAAACAATTCAAATACATTAAATGTAATACAGGAAAAATATTTTTACAAACTTATATATATTTACTGAACTCAAAAGTATGTAGAAACGTTTAAATACAATTTCCAGCCACCGGAAGGCTTTATGATGACAATCCACAGTAACAAAAGCTTGATAAAGTGAAGTTGAGTTTATTTCGTCAGTATCTGAATACCAGCACATAGAGGGAGTCATAACGTATACAGTCTCCGTGAAAATTAAAAATTCACTCTCACATTATCACTGACGGATAATACAGAATTTCGGGTAATCGGGACTCTATTGTACGCAAAACGCTGTATTATTAATTTCCTCTTTCATTATCAATTATTTATTAATATTACACCACAGAAACACACACTTTCCACTCATTTTGAATATTATTCTAGCGAGTTTAAGTCCGGTGTAAACAATTTCTATTATTTTCATTGTTTTGTCTGTTACCGATTTTCCACAGCCTAAGATGGTGGCATGTTGCGTCTTTGTATCACTTCCTCTCTTCTACAAAGCTAATGATGTGGAGACTGTTTAAAGAATTTGCTAGTAAACTCAGTGCATACAGTAAATGCACTTTACTTAACTAATGTTTTCCAAAGAGTTTGTAATCATCAGAAACTAAAAAAAGTTACTGTAGCTCTGTCTGCCGAGGGCTGATATGCATTATCAAAACGCATTACGATCTTCCGGAGTGAAGTTGGCGTGGAACGGTGGGGAAGAGAAAGAGAAACGAGGCTAACGACTGGACATGGACAGATTCGAAGGGAATAAGGCGTGTACATTGAAGCAAACACCTCTCTATTATTACCAGTACAACAGTTTCATACATAGAATGTTTATTGCTTGGAAAGCCTCTTACAGCTACTGATTGATGAATTTATTGATTAACAACCTAATAACAGCCTGAACTGAGGGAATATTTTGTGAACTATTTACGCAATAGGAGAAAGACGATGTTGATGCTATGTTAATTTGATTACATTGCGTTAGACAGAGAACAGTGTATTTTTAAGATGAAGTCTTTTAGCATAAACTTGTTACTAAGGATAACAATATGAAAAAGTACAACTTTTCAGGAATACGATAAATGGCTCACAAATTTTCTTTTTTGTCTTGAATCTTTGTCGTAATAACATCAGTTATATTGCCTTATTATTATTACAACTTTGGATGCAAACCATATTAAATACCGAGCGAAATTTAATTATAATATACGAAAATATGAAACTATGAAACATTGTTAACACTTTGGCACACTGTAATTCATTGCTGATAACAATTGCCAACACCACAAAGTAAACAATGTTAGTGGGAGGGGTAATGTCTGTAGCTTGCTCTCTGTGGAGAAGGAAGGTTATGCCAAGCAGCTGCTGATGAATGGCGTCACCTGCCACACGAGCTCATTAGTTCTGGCTCTCACCCCAACCCTTCTCGGGTCACACGTCTCCAGGAGTCAACTATCGTGTAACCATTATGTTACGAGGACGTCGACATCACCAGCGTCACTTCCACTGTATGAATGAACGGCACGACCTAATAATAAGACCGGGGGAGAAAAAGTCTCTCCCTTACATCTGATGGGTCTGTTTGCGATGAAACCAAACATTTCAACTACAGATCAGCTTTTAATGCGACTGGGGTACACGATGTTCCATCATTAGTTTTTCTAAGTAACGGCAGAGCTCGCTTTATTTTTTGAGTTAAAACCGCCACAAAATAAAACAAATATAATATATATTAGTCAATAAATAAGGTATACTCAGTCTTCGTTTCGCTGGTTAATCAGATATTCATTTTGCCGTCGGCGAAATACTAAGAAAGATTAGGAACTGTTAAGACGCATCTTAGCGAGTCCGGAAGGAATTTTCTATTGCGCTTACACCCAAGAAGCGAATTTTGAAAAATTTCTTAAAATCCCCATTGATCCTACCTACTAGACACCGAAAATTATATATATATATATATATATATATATATATATATATATGTATGTGTGTGTGTGTGTGTGTGTGTGTGTGTGTGTGTGTGTGTGTGTGTGTCTGTCTGTTAACGCTATAGCGGTTACAATTTTTATTTTTTCTCAAAGAAACTCGGCACATGACCATCTATTAACAAACGATTCGTCGAATTCGTTAATCAGCAAAGTTGGGCCTTTGGGGGTGAGGGTTAACCTAAAGTGAAAAGGTTTTAAAAAAATTTAAAAATCGCTCTAAGGGCCGCATTTTTTGCTTTTGCTCAACGAAACTGTACTTATTTCTTCATTGATAAAAGTAGTTTTCGAAAATAATCCCAATCGAGCCATTGAGAGTGGGTGTTAGAGCGAAATTTTAAAGACCATCCATTTTATATAAAATAAAAAATTCTTTCTGAAAATCAGGAAAATTGAACCAAGAGCGTGGGGGTTTCCTGAAACCCAAAATATAAAAATCGCTTTAGCAGCACCAATTTGATTTTTCACAACAAAATTCGGCATATACCATTTAAATTAAATAAGACAAGTAGCTTCTGAAAATCACTGAAATCAGATTATTAGAAGCGGGGGTTTACCCGTAACCCAACAATTAAAATTTACTATAGAGGCACCAATATTTGCTTTTTCGCAACGAAATTCCACATATACCATTTAAAAAAAATTTAGCAAAATAGTTCCCGAAAATCAGGAAATCGGGTCAATAAAAGTAGGGGTTTAATTTCAATAGGATTAACAACTATTATTATCATTGTTATTATTATTATTATTATTATTATTATAAAGATTCTGATTTTCTTATGTAATACTTATAGAGTGCAAGAATTCTAATTTTGTTCCTCCAATACCATACAGTAATATCATAACTTATTTAATTTAATTTTTAATTTAATTAATAAGGTCTAATTTGGATTTTATATTCATTTTTAAAGTTATTGGCAAAGAATTTGATTAGTTTACGCAGCTACTGCGTAAAGGATTTTTTTTTACTTTGTGACAATTATAAAAATTAATGTTGTATTCATATTCATAGGGAATGTTTAAAGTTCTTCCTAAAAGATTTCAGAATCTAGTTTCAATTCGCCTTGCGAATATGACAAAGTCTCTCGGATATTTTGCTTTAGTGCGTCCAAGAAGAATAGAGTTCATCTTTAACACTCAACATGAAAATATGGGCCGACTTTTACGTACTTTGAAAGATTCTGGTCCCAATTTACAACTTTTCTTACAGTCCCTGGTAAGCGTGCCTTCATAATTTATGGGCCCAATGATTCAGTTTGCAATACTTATTGCATGTTATTCGTTATTGGTTATAATTAAGAAGATTTAGTAAGTCAACCGGAACTGTCACTACTCTAATATCTGTGCTTTTTGAGTGCACGTTTTCTTCTGTGTTAAAAATTAGATCAGGATCTATAAGACCTTCATGCATAAGATCGATAAACAAGTACAGAATCTCGCTCTGTTTTGCATAGAGTTTTTTTTTTTTTTTTGGTATTGTTCTTTTCTTTTGTATATTATTCTTAAAGTTCTACTGTTAGACATTTTCTCGGCTAGGAACGCACATTTGTAAATCAAGATATTAAATCATAGTAAATCATGCACAGCATTAACAAATTTTATTGTTGCTAAATGAGGAGATTTTTATGATATGCTTATACCTAAAGATTTATTTTGTCAGTAGTTTAATTAATTATTATGTGGCAAATGTGACAAACATTTGAAAATTTATAGTTAATTTTAAAGATGCAAGCATTTTAATATTTTTATTTAATGTATTGTTGACATTAGTTTACAATATTTGCATGTTAAGTTATTTACTAATATACCACAATTTGTTATTTTAAATGCAGGCCTTTTATATTTGTTATACATTTATTATTTATTGTTCAGCATTGATTTTTTTCACTGTTAGAATCCATAATTTGTTGTTCTTTCTCCGCATTGAAAATTTACCTTTCTTTGGCTATATCCTGGGGGTTATTGTTTATTGGAATTAAATATTTGTTTGTAAAAAGGGAAATGCAGAGAAATAATATTATATTTAAGCATCGTTTTATAGAAAACAGAGATTTGCGCCTGCCACTATATTTCAAGATAACTAAAGACACAGAAATGTGATTATGTTGAAGACGGAAGACATTAAGATAAAGGTGGAGATGAAGATCCACATGTAATTGGTAACAGCAGTCAGATGTTCAAGGGAACATGTTCTGTCTCCCAGGTCACGACGATTGTCAGTGCCTTACACGGCCGACGTCATCATTCATTCCAGCGTTGTGTAATTACGTGCAGACATCAAAGCGCAAGATACATAAAAACGATCAAGCAAACGTAAAAATATTTATGACACGAGAAAACTGGAATTTATCGTGCACGGCGAAGGTATTCGGCAATCTACGAACCCATTTTCTGCTACAATCAATCTGACAAGGCTTGTGGTTAGCTGAATGTAACGGCAATAAATTATTCCTGCGCAACGGGAGGAAAATGAAACGCCATAAAACTGGCGAAATTTATAAATGTCGCCGTCGAGGACATCTTGCAACAAAAAGGTTGTCTCCGAATCAAACGCCGTCACGCAGCGAAATGAAATTAAAATCATTCCAACTGGTGCCACGTCCCTTTTCTAGCTCACTGACAGCCCTTTTGGTTACTTGTGCACCTGTATTATGCGCATCTCTAACAGAGACAGCACTATCTGTAACTGAGAAAACTTGAAAATACAAAATATATCACTACAAATTGCACGTTTACGTAATCAGAAATTTACACAAAAGTATTGAAATTTAAATACACCTTCCTGCAAAGACTGCATTAAATTTACAATTGGACATAAACTCCACTGCACCGAAATGATAAGCTGGTGTTAAGCTAAGGTTTGGAATCAAGAGTCACATTGGAAAGGTTGGCACTCGATCTTCAGCCTGAATGGTCGATGTTCTAACCATATGAGCTACCGCACCTCGCCCGATATAGCCGCAATTTTCCCATCTGAGCATATATATCTTGCACACTTCCTAGGTTATCTCATCTTGGACAGAGATTTTAAATAGAATGTCATTTCATATAAATTAAATATAATAATAATAATAATAACAACAACAACAACAACAACAAAAACAACAAATACGAAGCCGGGGCAACAAGTACTAGAAAGGTTTCTTAGTGATAAATAGAGATAAAATGTCTGTAACAAAAATTTGCTTCTTGATCAGCTGCTTTCTTCTTCTTCTTCCGCAAGGCCTGTCGACCTATTCCGTCCTCAAATATATCACTCCATCTTGTTCATGGTCTTCTTACTTGGCGATATCCTTTACATAGGTTTATAAATTAATAAAAAATTTGACATTCGTTGCTCTTTCATCCTTAATATATGCTGGTACGGTTAGTTTTATTTTCATTATTTTTCTCATTTATATATACATCTATATTTAATTGTTTTCGTATTTCTACATTTCTTTGTTTGTCTGGAGAAAAATTCCAGCTACTGCTCTTAAAAATCTCACCTCTGCAGTTTCTATTCTTTTCCTATCTGTCCTTACAAAGTCCAGTTTTCAGTTCTCTAAGTTGCCATTGACACTGTTATTACTTTGTGTTGCTTTTGACGCATTATTCTTTAATTCTCCTTATTGTTCCAATCATTCATATTAATTTATTTAGTTTTATATTTATATCTTCAATTTTTACTGTATGATACATTAAAACCCAGATAGTTGAAACTAGAGATATGTTCAATTATTTATTCATTAATAACTATCATAATAGTTCCCTTTAAAAGTGATTGCTTTTGTCTTGGTTGTGGAAAGCTTTAAATCATAAGCCTCCATGATATCTTTCAAGTTATTAACACTTCTCTGTAGATCATCTTCCGCTTCCTCAAAAATAACCTGATCGTCAGCAAATAAAACTGTTTCCAACTTAAATTTATTAATTTGATACCCCCAGCAGAATAACTTTTTCACTGTTTAAGTTCATGCTGCTTTCTTCATTTTCTTCAATTCAGTAGAACGACTTTTACAATAATCTTGTTTCTGGTCAATTTATGCTGTAATGGTACAGCAACCTCGATATTTTATTTTTCTAAAAATAAAATAAAAATTTAAAAAGTGAAGAAATAAAGCGAAATTCACAGTTGTGAAATTCACAAAGAACAGTAAATGCTTTCAGAGATGTGTAAAAATTCTCTAGTAACACGCTTAGCGATATTGAAGCACGAGTGTTACAAACTAAAGTTGTATGTTACGGTTCTTATCTTACGATAACAAGACGATGTAGAAATGAAAAGAAAACGCACGAGAGGTAAGAAAAATTATACGAGTTCTGCGCTCGAACCAATGAAAACGCTAACTCGCTTGGCCGCACATTGCAGTCAGTAGTGTGAAGTAGATCAAAAGCGTGAAGAGTGGAAGCTTATATTTTATCTTGTTAAATCCGAAGCGGCCTAGAACATTCCAAGACCTAACAAGATTCTCAATGAAAGTGGAGTTGTTTAAAATACCTGCAAATCGCGTGTAAAGGTCGACTCAAGCAGCCGATTCTATAAAAAATAATCACATGTGGCATCCTTCCCTAATTATTGGAGTCAATTGCCACTGAATGCTGATGACAATTTGAAGACATTCTTCCAGTTCCAATGCATTTCTAAACACACAAAAGGATGGGGAAAGATAAAACAGATGAATTTAAGGACAGTCAATAAAGGGAGCATCATCAGCCTAATCAAATAATCAACAAACTCATTCACAATTAACTGATTCAGATGACGATTTCTGTGTTATATATAAAGGTCATTTCTAAAGTCAAAGACTTTAAATTATCCACCTGCATGAATTGTTTTGTGACAGTGATATTTTGAGCTACTGCAATGATGGGCTAGGAAACGCTCTTCACATTGTGATAAAAACATGCAAGGTTGATGATTAAATGTATAAATTTCAAACGCATCCCTTCATATATAAATACGTGTATTAAAGGCGGTCACAGGCCTGGATATTCGTTTTCGTTCTCGTAAGCGATAGGAGCTGTGCTGCTACGAGAATCTCATATTTCGGAAGCGGCCGCTCGGAAAAGAGGCGACTCGATAATTCCCACAGCCATTATACTAGCAACCAAAATATAATATTCTTGTACTGTGTATAAATACCACACAGGAAAGAAACGCAGAGCAGTGACGAAAGAGTATGAACACGAAAACATTGTTATCTCGATCAACTTAGACACCTCTCTTGTGATCGGACTTTGCTGCTGATAAGAACGAATAATTCTCGAGACAAATGCGATCTCGTAGGCAAGCCTCTCTTCCTGCGTATGCATGCCCCTTGCGGCAATGAGAGTGAGCAGGATAGGTCACCGAGATTGAAAGCTTTAAAGAGCGTATACCAGGGGTAAGTCATAAGTTATGGCGACTATTTTTTTCTCACAAACAATGGACAACTTTCAGTCGCAAGTGTGTGTGAAATGTGCTTTAGAAAGTCGTCAGATGGTGCATGTATTTCAGCACGTCCCGAAGTTCAATTGATGAGCGACAGTGGTCAGGAACGGAGGTCACAACCTTTCTCTACGAATGAAATGCACGAATATGCCAAACAGAGCTACAGGAAGCACTGGATAAACAGTTGCGAGATGGACAGAGGCCTTTAAACGAGGTAGAATGTTGACTGTTATGTCATGTGGATGTCATATCAATTAAAGGAGTTACTGAAGAGGACTCCCTACCTTCAATCTAACGAGAGTTCAGAAGATTTCATGCTGAATCGCATCATTGCAATTGATGAAATTAGGACAAAGGAATATGAACCAGAACTCAAGCGACAGTCCAGTGGATGGCGTCAATATCTGGGTCACCACGCAAACACAAGTTTGGCCAAACTCTTTCACCAACAAAAGGCATCGTCATTCTGGCATATGGCAGTCATGGTGAGCACGTATGTCATCCAGTGAGTGAGGTGAATGTTCAGCATTACGTCTGCCATTTTAGGGGATAAATATCAAATTACTAACGTTTATATGGGTTATTACTTTCAGCAGTGCTAATGTTATGTCAAAATCCTGAAACACTCTCACCATTGTTTTGTCGGTGTTTCTGTATAGTTCCTTAGTTATGGATCGTAACTTCGCTTGTGTTGCGTGAGATGTGCAACTAATAGGATATACTGTGGCATGTTATTTCTTTAAAGTTTATAAATATGTAACTGAAATATCAGATTTTTCACATTTATAACACTAGATGTTCACAATGATAACCTGCCGAAGTTTCACGAACGCTGGAATGGTCACGAAACTTGAGCAAACTTTACTTTTGCACTACCAATGTTCCTATATTTCTGGGAATAAACATAAACCCAATCCAAGAGCGAATAAGGGGGAATTTCCATACTTGTAGCACGATCTAACAAAACTCGTCTCTGAAGTGGGGCTTGGGACGCCTCTCGTGCAGATCAGGTTTCACCTACAGTGTGCGACTCCCCCGGTTATCTGAGGACAGTTGACATATGCTGTTTGTGGCGCCCTAAAAATACATTCATCCTCAAACAAGAGGGTGCAACTCCGTATAGGGACCGGTTTAAATGGTAAATCTTCACGTTCCAAAATTTATTCTTACTGGATCAGAATAAAATTTACATTACAAATCTTGGGGCCAGTTGTCTGAAGATTAGTTTTAACTGTAATTTAAAAAGTAACTAGAGGTTAGTCATCATTTCTGTTGTATAAAAATAATCTCGAGTCTACAATAACCGTCAAACCCATGGCAACATCGTGAAATAATAGAGAAATTCGTGTTTAGAGCGAGGTGATGTTCAACCGTTCAACCTGAGAATAGCAATAATTATTCAGTTTTCCCGGCTCCTAGACATTTTTTCCCTTTAATATTTCTTCAAACATGGATAAGGAAAGGTGATAGCGAATGCAAGCTTGTTTTAGCAATCGTGAGAAGGATATTATCATTAATCTGGTGCAAACATATCAGGGAATAATTAAAAAATAATAGATTCGATCTGAAAAAAGGATAAAGAACGTGCATGAAGGGAAATACCAAAGGGTATAATAATTCGACCTTGAAGACTTCTTAATTATAGCCCCCAGGCGATATAATGGATATGTGTGTGTGTGTGTGTGTGTGTGTGTGTGTGTGTGTGTGTGTGTGTGTGCAGTCTATTGTACCTAAAACTCCAGGAAAGTTGCGAATGTTATAAAAGCCTAGCACCACCTTCTTACATCACCCTCTTCGGCTGGCATGTCAATGAACTAAGGGTCTCAGAGCTACTATTGCTCTAGTAACTTTATGGACGATTCTACTGACCATTCCTGACCAATCCACTTAAAATATACCTCCAATAACAATTTTGAAGCTCCCTGTCGCATAGAACTTTAAAGTTCGTATAATGAACACAGAATTTTTTAAAAAAAAAAAAAAAAAAGATTTCGCTTAGTTTGTGATTGTAATCAGGGAGGTAACACCTGTTTCATTTCTTCGACATCTTTTGGTAAGCGAAATAATATTTTGAATTTTTGTTACAGTTCTAGAAATGATTATTTCTTTCATGAAATACACGAGAAGCATGGTGAAATTCATCTTCGGATGAGATGTCTGAAATCAGAAATATATATATACTATACCACTTGTAACGTTAACCTAACAGAGCCCAAAGAACGCAGCCCTGTCTGTTTTTATTACGTGGAAATGAAAAGTGAAACATTGAAGAAACGTTATCTGCACGAAAGTAAAATAAATGTAACTAGCCATTTTATTTATAAATGAAATTGTAATGCTTCTGTACTCTGAGAAATGTTTCATTTAACAAATACTAAACTCTAGTTAGTTCTTTTAGTACTTTAACTTGTCAAATTTCGCGAGTTTGATATAATTTGAGCAAAGACGAAATAATCTTAGATTAGTGTTAATACAACTAAAACTACAAAGTTAAGCATAACTGGTGGTTAATTTTACGTCCTAAACTGAAGTTAACTCTTTATACAATTGACCCTTAGCAAATCAAATGATTACAACGAAGGAAATCCTTTGCGTTTTCGTATTTCACAATGAAATGGACCATGCTGTATAACCTTTAACCTTAAATCAGACTTATTTAAGACCTTATTTTAATTGCAACCCTATATTAACATGCCAGTCTTGTACCGGAATGTATATAACTGACGAAGAAACTCACCTCCTATTACATGCAGCCTAGACATTCAAATGTTTGAATTAAGCAGCCCATGGTAGGGCTTCTGATGATTTTAATGGCACGTTAGTACCCAGAGACCTTGGGACTACTTGTTATAACTGTTCTCCAATCGGTTCGGGCAAGGAAATGAAAACAAGGGTATAATGAAATCTCAGAAAGCCATTCAAGTCTGCCAGTTTCCTCTAAGCCTCTTCGCCATAAGTCGATTAAATTTCTCCTTTCACTCCCGCCGGGACTGTCTCCTTCGCCCTCCCCACGCCCTTCCGCCGATTCCTTCAGGATGTAACGCTTCATTTCATTGGGAAATTCCCACCCCCCACTCCTTCACGGCTTCCCTGCACTGCCAACGAGGTATAATGGAGCTTTTAGACTACTAGGGGCGGATGGAGTTTAAGCCCAGTATAACAACATAAGAGGACAATGGTTTCCTGCACAATTAAAACAAGAGTGGAAAGAACCCCCAATAGAGGTGCATAGGATTTGTGGCTCCGATACAGATAGGTCATGGGCACCATCCCTAGGGTCATAAATCATTTCTTTATTTGTGCTCCATAATTAGTAATACAAAACATAAAAATCGTTTAATAAGTTCAAAGCAAGGTTGTACATTATTGCTATCATGTCAGAGGAAAAATAATTTATGGACCTGAATATGATATGGCAAGACAAGTTTGAACTTTAAGAATATGCTAGGACCTTCAGGATATGACCTTAGAAAAATACTTTTGCAATACGGGAGAGGAAGAATAATTAACAGTTTCTAACACTGGGAAAAACAATATAATTTGCTGAACAATAATAAATATATAAGATTCACTTCAAATACATTTCAATTTAGATTAAAATAAAATGAAGTAAAACAGAAATCAAGTTTAAATATGCAAATGGCATAAACGAATCTCAGCATATTTTTATTTAAAAAGTTATAAAACATTTACAATATGAAATTATGAATCTTGAAAGCTTTCAGTCTTACATTTTGATACTACAAATATTTAAATCTTACGAGGGGTATCAAAAAGTTATGCAACCAGCCTAACTATTGGTGGATGATGTCTACAAAAATGTCAGTAGTGCAGCTGGCAACAACGGGTTTTAAGTTATTAAAATATGCATAAGGACAAGTTTAAACTTGCATAGTCATTGTAATACAGTCTGTTGAATTCAGTCCTGTGTTAATAGTTGATGACAAATTATTAATATTTCTAAAGAAAACTTTAGGTTCTACATTTTCACAGGCCAAAAGTTAGGTGAAAAAGCGAAGAAAGTTCTTGAGGGATTGGTAGCTGTTCTAGTGTGTTTATTTGCTACCATTGCAAGACGGATTCGATAATTTGAAGAAAGGCGAGGGACTTTGAAAGACAATCCTCCCTCTGGCCGGACTCGAAGCGATGAACGAGAGAACAATACAAAGAGTGAAGAACATCGACATATCATTGATGATTTGTTTATTTACGGACACTCTTTAACATCTCAGGTCATTCACATCCCATTCAATTCAGGGCGTGAAACGGCCGATACATTTTGCTCAGAAGCCTCTTCTTTCAGGCTTGAGGTTCTTTTTCGTGCCGTAAATGTACAACACGGGACCCATGGCCTTACTTCCCTTCCGAAGGAAGCCATACTTAGAATTTTTACGCCAAAAACATCCATCGGTCCTGGCCGGGAATGAACCCGCGATCTTGGGTTTACGAGGCACTAGACCACCAGGACGGATACTAATTACTGTATTTTTAATAGTATTTAACGCCCGTTTTTACTACTGAGGCATCACAGGCGGTGGACACTGGTGATACATGAAATGATAAATGTGTCCTTCCTTTTTTTAAGGAAGGACACATTATAGATCTAATTAGGGTACCTCCTTGGCATTTGCCATTTATGAGGACTGAGGAAAACCTGGAAGAACCTTAGTGAGAAGGGACGGTCCTGGTGGGAATGGAACACAGACCTCCCGCTCACGAGTCCGCGCCTTAACGACCTCGGCAGTATATTACTGTGGAAATGCGAAGTATGGAAGTGGGTATCTATGTTGGGAGCATTGACAGTATACTCATTGAACATTTATAGTTACGAAAAATCTGTGCAAGATGGTTCTACATTCCATAACCAATGGAGAGAAGAAGAGGAAAAAGGTATGTGCAAGGAAACTGCTGAGCATGTTTCCACCAAAAGCTCCTAAACGTTTGAAAGGTATTTTGAAAAGCACTGGAGATGAAAATTGGTTGTATTTCCTACCACCACAAATAAAGCTCAGAACTGCGTGTGGATAAATGAGAATAACGCAATACCAGTTGTTTTTCTATAAGAGTTTCCTTCTCGGAAGCGAAAGTTCACTGCTTTCTTCAACTATGTAAAATCATTAGTGGTTGACTGTATAACAGAAGGAATGGAGAATACTATTTTATATTGGTCCTTTATTTAAAGAGATGAGTCGGTGGAGTCCAAAGACAGGAACTTTAAGGCTGTTACTTTGGCACGACAATGCCTCTCCTCACAAAACAGGTGCAAATTTGAAGACGCCATGGTCCAGTTGCTTGACCATCCACACTACAGGCCTGACTTTACACCGTGCGACTTCTGGTATTTTCCTCGAGTGAAATTATGGATTTTTGCAAAACATTTGAGGACCTTGCCCAAGCAATAAATTCAACTCTGTTGACAATATTTCAATCCAAGTAATATAGTGTTTTTGACAAGTGACTGCACTGTCTAGAGAAAGATGGAGAGTACTTTGGACGATATGAGGATAAGCTTTCGAATTAAGTCCTTAGCTTGGCCTTTAAGCTGATACTTGAAAAACTTTTTCAATGCCCCTCGTAGCATATAAGAATTAATAAAATTGCTGGCAAATAAACACATTGTAAACTCTCCCGCTTTAGTAATGAATAAAAGACTTTAGGTACCTTCTGTCCTTTAATTACAATTACTTAGATATCTTGGTTGGCTGACCGAAAAGCATAACAATGGAAATTTAAAGCAATATAATTTAATACAATCAAGAACTTTACCATTAAAAACTACGTTCACTTGGGTCACTGGGTGTACTGGATGAAGAAGGCCCCGGGGCTAGACATTTAGAATGAAGAGCCTAAAGCTCCATAGCTTCCGCGTCTTCTTTCTGTATGTTGAAGAAAGAGCCGTGCGCACGCCACCTAGACAAGGCTGTGCCATCAAAAGTCTCTCTCTCCAAATTGCAGCTTAAAAGAGTTATGGCTCAGAACGCCTTAGGAGAGAATAGCTGGTCCATAGTGGCAATAACGACAAACAAAATATTGTTTTGGAATTTCAACTATGTAGGTTTCAATAAAGCGGTTCAAAAAGTATAATCCTTCAGTTTTCATAGCACGAACTTTCATTTGTGAGGTTGCTATGATACAGCTAAGTAAACAAAGTTTACTCTTCCGAAAAATGAGCATCAAATGGCGGGCAGAGATAAAATACTTCGCTTTAAAAGGTAAAGGTCAACTTATAATTTCAGGCAGTTGAACTTCGCCTTTAAATATTCCTCATTATCGTTTTCTAATGTAAAGAAGTGGTAAGCCGAGTTAAACGAGGTCGTTTAAGTTTTGATGATGAAAGTTTAATACTCACAACAACCAAGGAAAACCGCATTAAATGATCGACGACTGAAATTATTGATATTGCAAAGATCTCATTAGACTGTATGCATAAACATTTGCATAGGAAAAAGCTCTCAGCACAAGAGAAGTCGCGTTTGATAACGGTCGTCCAGAAATGCATCTGAATGAACATTTCTCAGAGCCCTGTCTTATGCCACTTTGAATATGCACTAAGTGTTCATCAATTATAGAATCTTCGCTTTGAAAGAAGAGCATGGCGCAGGGCCGCTTTTAGGTGCAGAGGTACAGTCCGGCTGCTCCAATCAAACATACGTAATTATTCATTTCATTGATTTCCATTTTTAACTCAAATATGACCTATTTCTTAGCTGTGACATATAGGCAACAACAGTCCGATTTTTTGGCACGATTCTTCCACCTGTATCCCCTGGTAGAGCCCAATCCCGTCAGAAACAATTTGACTATCATGACAATGGTAGACGCTTTTTTATGCTCCGGGATAGCAAGTACGGCGAAAACACAATTGGGCAGTGAGCAGCATCTAGGGTGGGGAGCAAAGTGTTCTGTTGATTGGCTGCCCCGTTTCCATAGCAACAGAAGAATGCGCGAGCCGGCGATAATTGCCAATTTGCTAAATATAACTTTTTTTGAAACTTCGTTTAGTTACAATAATGTTTAAATGTTATATTTACTAGTATAGTGATTTCGCTACTTGTTTTATGGTCTGTGGTTACAAAAATACAACCTTCTGGATTGTTAGCTACTTATTTTAATTGTTATTGCATTTAGCTCTGGCTATGCTGAAGCTATTGGTAGGCTATTACTGTTTGAAGCTTCGGTTTTCTATGGCGCTATTCAGGTGCATAAGGCATTACTGCATTTACATAAAATGACCTACAAACAATGAATCCTATGTAAGTAGGTTAACATTTTTTAAGCTTAATTCTTCTATTATACACCTATTGTAACACTTCTTATATGTTGTATTTTATATTGAAATATAGTATATTTTGCTTGTGCAATAATTAGTCTAAAACAGCGAGTAGATAAAAGTGTTATATCACTATATTTTATACTTAAACTGTGCAGTACATACTTTTTATGCCACGAGCATGGTAAGTGAAAACAAGCTACAATGAACACGCCTCACCTCTACTATCTGCAGGAGAGATGATAGAGTGGCATAGGCTGCCACCAAGCATATCTCCATGCACAATTACTCTGTTGTGGAGTGTTTGGATCTTCTCGGTTTTAGGAAGCAGAAGTCCAAACAAAAGTGTTGCACTTATAGATTATCTTTAAAAAGTCAAAATCATCAATGGGGAATATAATGCAGCATTACTCAGGAATTGAAGGGATTATGAACTAACGATCGCGTTAGCCAAACAGAGAAATATTTTTTCTCCACAAATAGAGAAATATTTTTTCGAGTGCAATCGCACAATTACAATATTGCATGAATCGTGCTTCGAATTGCTGCTACATGCACCATACTCACCAAATGTGGCCCCAATGACTTCTTCCTTTTCCCCATTATATAATAATGGGTCGTTGGACAAAAGATGTACCTCTAATATAAAGCCCACAACAAAATTTACTATATTAAATATACACCTAAGTTTATATTGAGGTTTTACTTTCATTTGTGGGAATTCAGTATGAAAGTAGTGCGATATCAAGTATCAAAATGTACGATAGAGCTAAAATTTTATATTACATATAAGAATCTATATGAATGGAACAATGCTTTCAAATTTCTACACCTTCTAAGCCTTGACAGAAATAAACGATATATCCTTTATTTCAACTGCTCAAGAAATTGATGAAAAAATGAAAGAAATATAAGCCTTAATTTTAAAACAAAAATGTGTTATGTTTTTTTTTTTCTGAAACAGCAAATATATTAAATATTTAAACATATTACTATTAATATAGGGAATCCGTGTTGTTAAATTTCGACAATTTAAAAAGTTCCATGTCTGAAAAAAGAGATCGCTGGACAAAATAAAGGGTCATTTCACGTCCAAGTAATATCTTAGCATCATACTAGATGTCGCTTGAAGCGAAAGGATGACCGCATATCTTTCTAGCATCTAAATGCTGAATATAGTTAAATTCGAAAAGTTTATATGGTAAGTCACAATACGAAACAGGCCTCAGGTCTAATATTTATAAGTCCATGATGTATTTCTTTAGCTTTAACATTGTTTTGTCATCTTAAGTGATTCGACATTCATGTCAAGAAAAAATGGCTTCTCATAAGAACGCTATTAGCAATAACGTCATCTGCAGGGATTTTAAAATTCAAAGCATATAGTTGGAATTCATCATTGCATCAACTTATTCTATTAATTCTTCTCCTTCTATTGATATTTAACTACTACATAGATTGGTCTTTGTACAGTGAATATACGAGGATAGGTCCATAAGTTTCCAGCCTCGGCGATAAGGTTCTCGCTTTTACATAAGCCTTATCTGGTGTCATACTTTATCTATTAAGTAAATATTGCAGCTGTAACTTCCGCTCCGCTATGTTCAGTTGTTCAGGCATAGTTGCACAAAGAAGGCTATGTGTAGAATATTGTGACATGTTCAAAATGAAGTATCGAGTTGTTACTACGTTCTTCACAAAAGAAGGACTTATTCCAAATGAAATTAAACAGCAACTGGACGATGTATATGGGGAAGCATCCTCCTCATATTCTACCGTAAAAGAATGAGCCGATTTTTTTCGAATGAGCAGAGAAAGCATTGAAGACGAAGAGCGTGTAGCCGGCTCTTGGAGGAGTTTAATCCTTAAAACTTCGCTCTTGTGGAAGGAGAAATTGTGGAAGACTGGCGGCTCAAAGATACAGAAATATCAGCAAGGTTGCGCCTTTCTAAAACAACAAACAGTCCTACGAATTATTCCACCAACATTTAAACATGAATAAGGTTAGGGCAAGATGGGTGACTATACTTCTTTCTTCAATCCAAAAGTAGCAACGAGTCATCTGTTGATAGGCATTTTTGGAGCTCTGCCGTGGCAATGAGAGAGGTTCTACAAGCAATTGTTACAGGAGATGAAACTATGGTCCTCTACTATGATCCCTTGTCCAAAAGAGAATAAGAGTGGTGTAAACCTGGCGAAGCACCGCCTCTAAAGGACAAGGTCGCTCAGTCAACCAAGAAGGCCATGGCCACAATCTTTTGGGACTATGAAGGAATACTCTTCATTGACTTCAAGGAGAGGAACACCACAGTAAATGCTGGCCTAGTGCACAGACTACGTGCTTCCATCAAAGAGGAAAGGCGAGGAAAGCTGAGTGGTGGTGTGCGCTTTTTTCACGACAACACGCCTGTGCACACAGATCTTGTTGCAAAGGAAGCTGTGAAGATATGTGGCTTCAAGAAGATAGACCATCCACCCTACAGCCCAGATCTATCTCCCTGGGACTATTTTCTCTTCTCAAAACTCATTAAGGACCTTCGAGGAAGGAAATTTAAGTGTGACGAAGAAGTGATGGATGCTGTTTAAGCCCAATTTGCAGACAAGAACTCTGATTAGACCATTTTAGGGGGAGGGAGATTGAAATGTTAATTCAAAGATTGGAAAGGTGTATTGGAATATAGAGTAACTATATTGAAAAGTAAAACATAGTTTTTGTCTTTATCATGTCTAGAAAATGGTTAGGCCGGAAACTTATATACCTACCCTTGTAAATACCCTATCAAATTAATACACGAGAATTTTGCTTGTTTTAATTGTTGAAGGGCCACAGTAGTTTGATTGTGCAAAGGAAATTAAATTCTAGCATTATGACTTAATTATTAAACAGTATTTTATACTCGATTTTTCTCTTGAAAGCTTTAAAAGGTTTTAAAATCGGTTGTTTGTAGAGCGCCCTATATTAATGTTAAGTCTTACAAGCCCGCTTATGATCGAAATGATGACCGCTTGTGCACTTTCGAGCTGGATATCTGAATAAGGCACTAGAGTTCTGAATCGAAATACTCACATGGACTATCGATTGCCTATGAAAACAGAAGAAAGTATGTTCAAAGCGAACAAATCAATACAGGTACAGATCCAACTTTGGCAAGTCAATTAGTATTTCAACTATGACACAATTTCTGCGAATGTTGTAAAAATGCAAAAGAGCTGTTGCAAACAACACCGGGTCCGTTTTTATGTGAGCAGCTGCTGCTTTGGAAATGGCTGCGCTTGCACACAACATTTCATATGTGGATCATGTCACAGATACTGAACGCCTTAACAGTGGCATATTCCGGTTTACATTCAGTATGTCTTTTTACCCCTTCTGCAGCTCTGTTTGCACTAGTAAAATTGCGTCTATACTAACGCAATACAAATATTTGGACATACATAACCGATAATGTAGGTTTACTTTCGAAATTACTATTTCGTGCATAGGTTTAACTGCTCAACGCACTCATGGTTGCAGGTTTATACAGCTTTAAAGCGAAACGTATAAACTACGATCATTTTTACTCGTAATTAAATATAACCCTGAATGATAATTTTAATTCGAAATATGCTATCTTGGCTTGAAATTCTATTTATTATTATAATTATAATAATGAAACGTAATAGAATCTCTGGAATGATAAAAAAAAATGGAAAAAAAATATCAATTTGGGCAAGAATAATGGTGCATTCAAGATGAGAGATACGAGTGTGTATATTTATATATTTAGTTTAATAAGATAATAAATAAGGAATTAGATAGAGCGGGTAGTTCGCCTAACTTTTTAAACTTACAAAAATCATAAACACTCACCTTACAAAAACTTTGAAATGCTCTGAAAAATCAATAAATAAGAATGCGGAAAAAATAAGAAAAGACAAAGAATTTACGAGTAGAAAGGGGCCTTGGCAGTAATTAATTGTATTTTGACATTGAAAACGAATGATTTCAAACGTTTAAATATGGACTAGAGCATAGACGTATGGATCAACATCATAGCTACGCTGCGAGGGGACGTGTGTTCGCAGCCAGTCAAATGTAAATCAATGTCATTGGCAGAGGTGCAATCATAAGCACTCAATGCAATGACAAGTAACAAACTCTCTCAGTGTACAGTGTATACTCTTCGTGGAAGTGGCAAGGTCTTTGAAGAACTACAGTAGATAAGTTTTATGAACGATTACTTCACTTGAACTTCAATTAGAACTAGCGACCAACCCAAATAACGTTCTGTAAATGACAAAATAAATTATTTGTTTAAGGTAAACAATTCTATAAACGCATTCATAACTTTGGAGTTAACGTCCACGGCACAACGACGATGTGCAGAAGAAATTTGTTCCTCTTCTTGAGTTGGTTAATTCACCACATTGCTTTGCATTCCTTTACATATTTTCCGTACTCAAAGGCCATAAAACGTTACACTGGAACCAGCAGCTACATTAAATTAAGTTTAAACGCATCCATTATTTCCTTGGGCTGCTGTATAAATGAAAATCGAACACTAAAACCGTACAAAAAACATCAAAGTGGCCTGTTACATTCAGATGACCAGGTCGTAATATATAACAAAAGTTATACTAAATGTATGTTGTGCTAGCTTTGAGAATAATGCTGATAATGCACCGTTGAAAGCAACATCAATAAAATCGAACAATGAATGGAGGTGAAAGTCAAAAATAATTTAGAGCATTTTAAAGAATTAAATAGTTGGGAACTCTTATACAAAAGAAGACAATGAAGTAGATGTAAAATATAAAGCTATTCAAGAAGGAAAGTAATCATTAACTTGAATTTAATTCATTGGTGTAATACGATAAGGAACTAAAGAAAAACAATGATCTGTAAAACAATATTTGAAAGTACGCGAAAGTTTTTATAAACGGAAATTAAAAAAAAATTAAAAGCTTTAGAAATGTATTTTTGAAGCAGTTGTGATACCTCTAGATGAAACTGTGAAAAGATGCAAGTGAAAGCACAATTATAGATTACATTAAAAATAAAAATGAAAATTAGTATGGGTGTCTCTATAGAATAACACAGGCTACAGCTAGTCAAAGAAAATATTCAGCCGGATTCTGAAAGTGTAGGGAAAACCTACCGTCTACAAAGGAGTTGGGTCATTGAAGTTCAAAAAGCTATGGGGTAGGGGTTTCCTAGGTGATTATTGGCACGTTAAAAAAAATGTAACTTGGGAACGAGGTGCGCTTCGAGCTGCATTACCTCGCCTCTTTCTCATTTCCCCCCCTCCCCCCACACACACATACATATATACTGGGTGGACGGATTATCTATGAATCATGATCGCGGTGGAATTGCAACTCAAGGTTAGTTCGGCTTTGCCAACATTTGAGTAGACGGCAGTGATGCAATAATAGCTTAGGGTGATATATGTGGGGTTTGGTGTGCAATATCTTACGAGGGTGGATACGCAATGCACAGGTCTGTTGGATATTCGTATATATAAAAAGAAAAAATAATCCCCAGATTGTGTCAATCGGAGAACTTAGGACACGCTCGTAAACGCTGTATTCACAAGTACATGCAGCGAGTGCACACTGCAGTAGGCGCTTTGCCTATAAACGTGACGGTCACAATTCATTAGTATCTGGAAAGAGTACGTTAGGGTAGAGTAGCAGAGGAAAAACAGTTTAGAAGACATTGCTCTTCAGAATAAGTTCCTGTGTTCAAATACCACGCAACATTTTTGTTTTTGCATGTAAAACATCATGTTACCATAATATATTATATTTTAACGTATCATTTGAATTTTATGGCATTGCCTATGCACACATAAAAACGTAATCACAAACTAACGTGTTGTTTACAGATAGCTAAATAAATACATGAAAGAAAAAATCTTCTAAAGTGAAAACACCTAAAAATAAACACACATTAATATTGGATGTATGAACCTTCAGTATGTATAACTGTCCTCAATCTTCGGGATATAGATGATGTCACATTTTTACAGTGGTGTGGAAGAGCGGCTACAACATCCCAGGCTTCTTGCATTTGTGCCCATAAACCATCTTTTGTGTTTGGTGCATTTGCAGGGCATGACTGTGCAGCTCTTAACAACCACAACATTGAACACGTATACTATACAGCGTCTTTAGTGCATGTATGCCCTATAACACAACCTTGCTGGTTACCTTGTGAACCGCGCGCTGTAAAGAGAAGATTTTACAAGAATTTTACGTCCAAGAATTTTTTTGTGTGTCAAAAGGTGCACGTCTCCTAGGCAAGGTGAAAGGAAGAGGCATAATTATTCTATTGCTTATAGAGTGTTAATTTACGGTACGCAATAAGTTTGTGCTGTCAGCAAATTACTCCAAGAGAAGTGCCAAGTTTTGGAGTTCAGATATTTCTGTTATTCGCACCATTTCGTGAAAGGAGAAGAGTTAAAAGTTTAAGAATCGTTAACTTGCTCAACGAAGTCCGAAAACATTGGATACCGCCTGGAAAAACTCTATAAATCTCTTCGTTTTTTTTTTCCTTCAGCAAACTGGTATTTTCTACATTCAGTTTGAATGGTTAAAACCCTATAACGTTACAGTGGTGCAAGAAGTTAAACCGCACGGTTCTGTAGCCAGCAGTTTATTTTCTGAATGGTTTAACTCGAGATCTTTGCGGAGAAATCGATCCTAACGTCATTCTGTTCTGCATGCACACATGGATATTTTAATTAGCAAAGCTCCCAATATAAACGTTTCTCCTCTAGGAGCTCCACCAATCCCTCAAAAAAATTAATAATAATAATAATAATAATAATAATAATAATAATAATAATAATAAATAGTATGAGTCAACACAATGAAAAAACAAATAATAGATTGCGCAATTATTTTGCAACCATTCCTTGCTGAATTAAGACGGAGGAAGGAAATATTGCGTTTTTCTAGCTGATTTTTCGACGGCATATGCAATCAATGTTTCTCTGCAGAAAATTCACAAAGTGTAAGACAATACAGTTATCAGCACCAACACGTAGCCCCTCAGTTCTCCTGTTGGTAAACAATAAATCAACACACCTTAAACCAGTGATTTCCAAACTGTAGTCCACAAGCCTGCTGGAGATTCCCAAAATCTTTCTCTAATGATGGATATTGAGATTTATTATTATTATTATTATTATCATATCATCATCATCATCATCATCATCATTATTACTTAATCTGGAGTATCGAACTATGGCGTCCATGGATTAGACACATTGTTTTCAGTTCTTTGAAATGTGGCATGTGTTTAGTGACGGGGCGTAGCTTCCTTAGTCTGTTATAAAGAAAAGAGTGATTATTTAAACGGAGATGCGTGCTAGGCGACGGAAGGGAGGAACAGACGGCAGATACAAAGACCGCAAAATTTTCTTACTACATAAAACATTTCAATATAAACATGTGATTTTAAACATAAGGAAAGATGGAATTGCATCAACTTATGTTCGATTTTGGGTTTACAGTTTTAAATATAAAATATAGGTATAATTATTTGAAATTACGCGATGTTAACATTTTAAACGTTGTTGTACAATTTTGGAAGGAAATTTTAAGGTACGCTTATTTACCGTAACTACAGCAACTTTAGGCTAATCTAAGGTTGCTAAACATTTTGTACGTTAATAATGAGCTTGCTCAACTCAGATCTTTATTAAGAGGTTCGCAGAAAAAGTTTGGGAACCATTGTCTCATACGAATTGAAGAATACCATCCGTCAAGATAGAAATTTATTTCTCAAAGAAAAACTAAGAAAGGTAATGGGTAATTTCCTAAGGATAAACCGCCAAGGATGACTGAGGTCGTTAAGGCGCGAACACATGAACGGGAGGTCTGGGATTCGGTTCTCGCCAGGACTATCTTCCATGACTGAGGTTTTTTTTTTTTTTCAGATTTTCCTCAGTTCTCATAAATGACAAATGCCGGGGAGGTACCCCATACTTAGGCCTCGAAAGGTTCCTTCCTTATAAATAAATCCTTTCCCAATTTATCATTTCATCTCATGTGTCATTCTGTGTCCACAGCCTGTGGTGACCCATAGGTAAAAACGGGCGTTAAACACTATTCAATTAAAATAAAAATTCTTAAGCAGATGCCAGAAATGTGTGGAAAATGACGGCCACTCTATGAAAGCAGCATATTAGCACAAGCTCACGGAAATCGTTTTTCTCTGTATACTGCTACATTATAGAGAGTGATTCTTTTTATACGGGCCCCAAGCTATTGTCATAACAGGTTACGGGGCCTCTAGGGAGAGAACTATCCTGTGGCAATCACTGGAGTTTTTTTTATATATGTACAACCAGTCCTCAATTGGCTCTTGAATTCTTTGAAGATTCAAATCTTCCATTGTCCTGCTTCCATAACAGCTTATAATAAGAATCATCATGGCCATAGAAGAAAATAGAAAATTATTGTGGCAAGTTTTTATTTGGGGGGGGGGATGAATTTTATTGAATTATCATTTGTCTACGCCCCATACTATTTTCTTTATTAGAAGGTGAGCAATGCACTAATGCTGATCACATTAATGGCGTTCCACTTATACCTGTCTAACATGACTCATAAAATAATCGGAGGAGGTCCAAACCTTAACACCTGCAGACGTAGAGCCGTCAACGTGGCAAGTGGACTATCCGTAATCCTATAGCGTGCATACCAGTTTTTGTTCTTGCACTACAATAGTTCTCTGCTATTTCAAACCAGAAAACTTGATTCTAAATCTCCCGCGCGCTCGGAAACAAGTAGCGCGGGTTCGATTATCGCTCAGGTCAAGCTGTGTGGGTAAGATTTTTTCGGAGTTTCCCTGACCCTGAGAAGGTGAATGCCACATAGTTTTAACACGCCAATGACTCCAAACTCATTGCGTCATTATTCATCCATAGGTTTAAGATGTATGACTTTCCCCAGCATCCCTTTGGAACAACGTAGCAGTGCCCTATGGGTGTCCCCGCCTCAGAATCCAATACTGTCAGGGGGTAATGTCCACAACTTCATGAGACAATGGGCTGTTATGGAACAGAAAAATGTTTTATACTTCTTAGAATCGATTAACTACCATGCTATAGCAGCACAACGCTACTTTATAAAAAGCGACCGTGGTAAACACAAGTAAAGCTTTGATTCCGCACTGTTGTCAACTGGTATGCACAGGAGGAAGCAAGGTAAATAGTTTTCATCTTTTTCTTTCCAGAAGAAAAATAATTGCAGCGATTATTTCCTTATGTGACATTCATCATATTTCCTAACAATGAAATGTAACAAATTGTCAATTTCAACCGATTATAGTCCCATATTACTGTAACTAATACTTTACTCTTATCATTTTGTTGCATCAACGTGCATTTGAGTTCTCGGTGTTGGCAACATTGTCGTTAAGTCTGTGAGCAATAAATGATTCATCGCAACAACCAACAATCATACAACAAAGTGGTAAACGGAGAAAAATAATTAATCACTCCAGTCGTTCGTCTCCCGTATCACATTTGGCGCAAGCTGAAATCATTACATACTCACACAACAATAAAAGAAAGCCGCAATACATGAAATTGGCATTGTTAAATCTCTATTTTGTTTTTCTAAGTTGGCATTAGTGAGTAAATAGAATTGTAATCGACCTTCAAGAGAGAATGTATGCAATTAATAATATTTTCTGAGTGAATTCTAAGAATAAAATACATTTATTTTAATTTTATTTGTGAAATAGTCGTAATAAATATCGCTCTATGTTCTGAGCTTCCTAGGTAAGTTCACTCACATCAAAATTCGCACAATATCTTGTGATTTTACTTGTGATAATTTTCCATTTCCGTAATAATTTCCTCTTTGGCCGTAACAGCGGGGTGAAACAATTAAGATTTATGGACAATGCGGAATAGTTGCAAGCTCTGCAGACGAGAATGTAAGCTGTATTAATGAAGCTGGCAGTATTCAAATTAAAACTTCTTTAGTGAAACGAAATATTAATGATGCCAGCGTTTCCAATATTGAAAAACTTTATTTTTTGTAATTTAATGTTATGACCAGATTAGAACATTCGATTAATAAGTAGTAGTAGTAGTAGTAGTAGTAGTAGTAGTAGTAGTAGTAGTAGTAGTAGTAGTAGTAGTAATAGTATTAGTAGTAGGAGTAATAGCATAAGTAATAGTAGTAGTAGCAGTAGTAGTACTAGTAATGATAGTAGTAATAGTAGTAGTACTAGTAATGGTGGTAGTAGTAGTAGTAGTAATAGTAGTAGCAGCAGTATTAATAGTAGTAGCAGCAGTAGTAATAGTAGTAGCAATGGTAGTAGTAATAATAGTAGTACTAGTAATGGTAGTAGTAATGGTCACAGTAGTAGCAGTAGTAGTAGTAGTAGTAGTAGCAGTAGTAGTAGTAATAGTAGTAATAGCAGCAGCAGCAGCAGTAGTAGTAGTAGTAGTAGTAGTAGTAGTAGTAGTAGTAGTAGTAGTAGTAGTAGTAGTAGTAGTAGTAGTAGTAGTAGTAGTAGTAGTAGTAGTAGTAGTAGTAGAAGGGCTTGTAGAGAGTCTATAGACTCCCACACTTCAGCCAACATAGACTCTTTGTGCAACCCCAAACCAAACATAGCAGTTTGAACGTTGTATCCTTGATAAGGTCAAGAGTTCTTACACCCATGAAGGAATCATCCACATTATTATATGTTTGCGAACCGGAGAGTTGGTGTCTCCTCCTCTCCAGGACCTCACATTCTAAGAGTATGTACTTCGCAGTTTCGTAATTTTGTTTACAAACTCTGCAAATGGGTCCTTCCTGGAAGAGCTTCATTTTCTGAGATGTTTCCTGAAATGTCCATGTCCAGTAATTAAACCCACCAATGTCTTAACTTCCTTCTGCCGAACTTCAGAAGTATTGTAGTGAGAGTGGGATTAGATCCACTGTCAAAGATTTTGCCAAGAGTTTGTCTGGGATAATTGGACTATCGTTTCTTGTTTTGCTCCCTGACCCATAACCTTCTTGTGGTTCTTGCTACAGATTTACTAACACCGTAGGGTGGTTCAGGTCCAATTTAAGAGCTAGGTGCTTCCTTCTTGCCGGTTTGTCTGCTTCTTCATTCTCTGTCACGCCTCGATGGCCGAGCACCCATCTCAACTCTAAGGAGTTGTGCATGAAAGAACCATCATGTTTGAAGACAGTCCCAAACCAGTTTTGAATTAAATTGGTAAGGCAGCTTGACTGTCAGAAAGGACCAGAATGTGCTTACCTTGCTAACCTTGATCAATGCCTTTTCAAATATCTCTACCTGAAAGACAGTACTGTATTTACCAAAACTTATATTCGTACTAATGTCAGTCTTGGGGTTTCGCCGTATATTCCGGCTCCAGATGGTTACATAACCGTGAGCCATTATTGTATCATATTAGATGTCCAAAGAAATCATTTGGTTTTTGTCTGTTAAGGAAGTCAGTGTGAGATCTAAGATTGATCTTCAAAGCTCATTGAAAACAGTACTGGGTAATCATGAGATCTGATCTCATCTCCCGTTCTGAATTATCCATGACACCTGTTATCTTAGTGTGGCCAGAATAATAGCCGTGCCTCCAACAGCATGCATATAATAATCTATAGGCTGCTAGTGTTGCCTTCGCTTTAAGGAATATATCCCGTGATGGAAATCCGAGCAGAATATCTAGTGCGAAAATTGGGTACTTTTAAAGGCTCCCGTTGTACACATACATGCCGAATTGAAATTTTGATATCATTAATTAGCAACTGACATTATCAATTTTATACGTGGTGTGAATGCATGGATTAATGTTGAGAATATTTCTACAGAATTAGTCAAAGATATCCGAAAATTTAAAAAATCGGTATTTTCTGAATACTATTTTTTCTTTGTGCACCTTGCACAGCAACGCGAAGAAACTCTGGAAGTTTGTATTTATATTGCACTAGATGAACATAGTTGGAAAATTTATCACTAGATGTTGTTTTGTAACAATAGCGAAGAAAGCAGCGCATGCTGAAATTGCATGCGTCTAAAACATAATTTATAGTCGCTTTCCAGCAGAATACGGTAAGGATTTATCCGGTATGCACAATTTAAAGAGGTTTTCTGTGCAAGAGGAAATATCCACGCACCCTTCCACATCTATAGCCGATGTGGAGCATATGTGACAATGACCCACATTAAACATCTCTGAAATAAATAAAAAATGTTCATACCTGCTGCATTTGTTGGTATTTGCTTTGGTATAATAGTGTATATATAAAATACAGGAGATGATTTTTATTAACTCTATATGAACAGATGTAATGCTGGGAGCTGGAGAGATGACTAGTCAGAGGAATGTGCTAACAATGTAACTATTAATATTCCTTTTCGGGTAACACAATAGGAATGGACCGAATCTTAAGTAATGCAGTGTGTAATACGTCGATAGCCATCTCTCCCGCTCGCAGTAGTATAAAGATTGGATAAAAAGTAATGGCAACACGGCGGTCTAAGTCAGGTGGCCTCACAGTTTGAGGAGCTGTTAAGGAAAGTTAGACAATTTTTAATTGAAGAGCAGAATAACAGTGGATACAACTCGTGGGCGATCACTTCAGAAGATCAACAGAGATGGACGTGTAAGTGCGGGAGAAACCAGAGTAACCTCGCCCCATCCCACCGAAGTTCCGAGTGTTTAGTGTTATAACTATCGTATACACAGTAACAAACCATGAAATAATTAATAGTTCTCCAGCGTTGCCACTTTTACATTCGTGAATTAAATGTTGAGGTGAAACTATGATTATTTTCTTTTTCTCAGCCTAAAATTATCCGAGTGTGCCATAAGTCACAAATAAAGAGCAACTTAATGCATTATTTGCTCTCACTTTCAAACCCAATCTCTGTTAGCACTAACTAGGCTATGAAAGAGATTACAGAGATGTGATAACGTAGTTTTCCTGAGCGAGCACTTACATACCTCGTTTCTCATGTATATCCATCACGTTATAATAATAACGGTAACCTCAGTTCCAGGAAAAACAGGCCAGAAGGACCTGCCTCATGCTCTATGACGCCTTCCACAAGTGAGGCAGGACGTGGTAGATATGGGGGAACGTTACATTGAAGGAATGTAAATAGTTCAGTTTACAATGAATGGCACTGTAGCCATTATTTTTTATACTTCCCATGTAGATAAGCAATTTACAAGCATTCTCACTATCATACAAATAGGAACTACTTTTAAAATCCCTTTAAAAATCTGAATACAAATTATATGAAAAAGGACAAGTTAGTAACTTTTAATTACTGCCCATTTCAACCAAACCAGATTCGTCCTAGAGGCAACGGCGTTTCTTCTGCACCCAGTTTAAATAGATCGATAGTTTTATGGATGCAAAAACCTGGAGTGCAAGTCCTCCGGGAGGGACTTAAAGCCGTGGGTCCCGTGTCGTAGATTTGCGGCACATTAAACAACTTGGATAAAATTCGGCAATTTTACGTCTAAATAATACTTTAGTATCACACAACATGACACTTTAAGCAACGGGCTGAACCACCTATCCTTCTGACATTTGTAGGTGCTCTAAATTTAAATGGTTCATGTGGACCTGAAAGTAGCATTTAGTGTAAATCTTGTAAGTCGATACAATGTCAGTTCAACACTTGAAATTAAATATAAAATTATAAGCAACATGCCTGAAAATGTAAAGCCCAACACAGTCATACAAAGGCAATCGTAGCCATTCTAATAATGAAACACGCCCTATTAGAAGTGAGGTTGTCTTGTAGAGCCTCTAGCGCTAAGAAATTGCACGACTGAGCTGACAGTACTTCTCATGTATGCAATTATAAGATCTATTTCACTCAAGAGTAAAACCTATTCCACGTTTAAACAGTACCAGGTGCAAAAAGATATTAGTGATTTCCCTTCTCTATTTAAGATATTAGGGTGACTTACTGAATATAATACATTTAGACAAAATATGTCTAACTTCCCTATAGAGATCTATTAGTCCTATATGCGGAAGGGCAAAATTTAAAATCTACTTCTGCTCCGAAATTCAATCGCAAAATTTAGTTTTCAAAGATGTAACGGAAGTAGTTTTAAAGAACATTAACACAATATTGTGATTAGAAGAATTTCGAGGTCTCGCAGTTCACGTCATATAATTAAGATTCAGTGTTAGATTCTTTAATTTTCCCTGTTATCTTGAAAACTTCCGGAGATTATTAAATGAACATTTTACAAATCTCTATATGATGTCCGTTAACACCAATGGTTCTTTATAACTTTCGCAGTTTAAAAAAAATCTGCATTTTTAAAAAAAAAAGTTTTATAAAATAGTATTATTAATTCACTATTTTTTACATTCGTCTCGATAATTTTCCATAAAATAATTCAGTCATGTTTGAAACTGTAATATAAAAAAATAATAAAAAAGATTCACGTAAAAATATAATTTTTAAAAGAAAAACCTGTGACATAAACATTTTATACACAATAAAAAAATAATATGAAGAATTTTAGTGAACAATTGTTATGATTAGTGCACTGGTTATTCTTTCATTAGCACTGTTTTAAGACTACAAGCTGCTAACACAATAAAGTCGCAAAGAACAAATATGAAGACATGTGCACTGTCCTTTATAGAATTCGGAAAATTGAAGATGTTTCTCACACGCACACGCGCGCGCACACACACACACACACACACACACACACACACACAAACCACACAAACAAACATATTATTCATATAAATTTAAGTTTGGTTTGAAATCATAATTAGCGTACTTCTTTATAAACAAAATGTGATAGCAAGAAAACCGATCTGATTGAGCATTCGAATTCAGAATGCACTAAATATAAAAAGACAATTAGAAAAAGGTTAACCTAATAAATGCCGCAGCACAGTGTTAGCTGTTATGAACTCGATCTTTTATCAATGAAGGAACAAAGCCTCGGTTGATTGTTCACTTTAATGTGTGCTTTAGTTCCAATATAGCTGCTTCGAAACACGAGGCTTGGTAGCAAAGCGCGAGTCTTGATGGCAGTTAATAAATGCTAATTTTGGTGATGCAATTACTTGGCAAGGATGGTGTTGCTGTTTCCCATCTCCGGCGGGTCCACATTACGTAACAATTTGAGGCAAGAAGCAATTGAATTCCAGCGTGGCGAGACGAACACACACACTAGGGTTCTAAACCTCAACTCTCCTCTTCCTCTGCAATTATTCTGTCCCAATGTAAGAGACGGATGCACTGCTGAAACGTTTCGCCAAACAAAAGGACATCACCAAAAGAACTCCGGAAACCGACCTTCCTTCCTTCCGAACAAAAGCCTTCACGTTGAAAATTTATTTTCTATCTCTAATGTGCGGCGCCAGTGGTAAACTGAACTGAATGCCTACGTTTATATATTCAAGTGTTCGTTCAAACAGGACTGAGATAAAAAAAAATCTAACAGTCGCTGTTGTAAAATTAGTTCCGGCCTTGAAGCAATCTATCATATTTACCAACTTTTACAATGAAAGCGAGAAAAAAGTCAGATTTAAACGAGGAACAGTCAGAAAGTCTCCAGATCTGAGTAAATATTCAAGTAGATATTAAGTCATTAAGCAAGTTACAAATGGATAAAGAACTTATACAAATAAGAGTGCAACTGCAAAAATACTTTTTTCTCAATATATCTCCCTGTACATTTAGGACACTTGTCTGATCATTTCACAAGCCTCCGTAATAGGGCAGCATATAATTCTTTGGGCAGCTGTCGGAACCAGCGGTGACTTCTTTCTACGGCTTCATCTTCAGGAAAATGTTCACACAAAAGATGGTTTTACGGGGGCCGAACAAATGGAAGCCGCTTGGAGCAAGGTCAAAGCTATAAGAATGCCCTGCTGAAATTCAGCTTCTTGTTTGTATTGTTGGCAGTATGAAGACGCGCGTTGTATGCAATGCGCCTTTGGTGAGGACGTCATGGTCGCTTCTTTTGAATTGGCCTTACGAAGTTTTCTGAGAATGTTACAGTAGAAGTCTGCGTTTGTCCTTGAGACTAGAATCAGATGAGCAGTATGCCTTCGTGACCCAAGAAAACTGACATCACTGTAAACTTTTTATTCGTAGGTGACACGGATGTTCCTATTGCAATGCCGAACGCTTTGTCTCGGTCTAGTGAACCTAAGAGACGTCACCTGCAACAATTAGAGCTAGCATATTGTGATAGCGATTGAGATGCTGTAATGCCAGACCCATTCTTTGCATTTTCTGTGTAGATCAGTATGCGCGGACACACTTTGCGAAGACATGCAGAATGAACAAGTAATAGTAGCGGTATAGTGTGTATACATATCCTTCTTTCTCGGATTAAGTCTTCAACTTGTTGCAAGTTGCCTCTGTGCCATCTCCAATGGCCTGCTGACCCCTGTTTCCGCCCTTCAGGGAACTTCTGCCCCCAATTGTAAACCGCTTGACGTGACAAGCACTTCTCACCGTAGATGGGAAGCATTTCTTTATGAGTATTCTTGATTCCATTTCTTCTGCCCACAAAAATCATTGCCTTTCGATTATTTCGTGCCGAATGTCACCAATTGTCACCGGACTAATGCTGCTATCTACTGGCAATAGCCTGCATCTAAGGTGCCCCATGCAAACATGTAGTACCGCACATCAATCTGTCATACTTAACGACATACCTTCGTATATTGCCGTGTAGCCTCAACAATGTGTACTTGTGTCAGTACTGCAGTGCGACGCAATGGAACAGGGGCGCGATCAACGCCTGTAATGTTTTATTAAGATTTTAAAATCAGTTTAGGTATTCATGACACAGCTCTTGGAAAACTTAAATACGGTTTAAGGGCTCTTGCTCCTTCGCGTACAACAGTCGGGAAGAGACGAAGGGAGAAGCGGAAGAATTTAAGACGACAGAGGCTGAGAAAAACATGTCAGCCATGGAGAATGTGTTGCAAAAACGCCCTCGAATGAGCTACAAAGATTTACAGGCATTCCTTAATAATGCAATGGGAATCAACTACAAAAAAGTACCTAATTATTTAAGGGTGAAGAAAATATATTCTCGGTGGATGCCACATTATCTCAATGAAGGGTTGAAGACTGCATGAGTGGAAAGGGGCCGCGAAATGCTTCGAAATGTACTAATGAGACTTTCGCTGCGTTTCCGAAACCATAACATGAACCTAACAATATATTCGAAAAATAAAAGTCCCACACCAGTATGCATATCCCCAAATAATACACTCCCATCGAAACCCAGAGGCCAAGGAATGTGAGGAAGAAATAGAAGGTGACGTGCCTACTAACAATCTCCCTTTAAGATTGCTGCAATCATATCAGAGTGGTACACGACCGTTTATATCCCTAGCGTTTTCCCAAAAGCGGCCCATACTGCTTGGCGTTCTGAAACTTCTTCCTTTTCTCTTTGGTGAAGAACATTCTGCATGGGAAACGTTTTTCAAGTTCGCAAGATGAGATAATAGCTCACGAAAAACAACTTACCAGGATTCAGGACAAGTGGCATTAGTGTTTTTGAAGAATGGCCATATGTTTTGATGCTGACAGATTGTAGTGATACTCTTCAAATTATCATTAATATCATCCCATATCCGAATATTTTCAAAGTGTCGCTTGAACTATAAAGTATTTATAGTTTCGTGAAGAATGTCCATGCCACTATATAAAAGAACGGCACAAAAATGACTCAATATGTTCGAAAAAGGATTCTCCAAAAAGAGACACTGAAAATTTTTACTGAAACATATAAAGGCAATGAACCGCAAATGACAAGTCTAGAGAGTTTGTAGACATTTTTCCTACTGCACCATATCCAGAAGTAAATTGCACACTTCAGAGGAAATACAATGCGATTATTTTGGAAAAGAATTCCAGTGTTTTATTGCTCAATTTTTATCCCTGGAATGCTTTTTGACGATCTATGTTAAACATATCTAGTTGAAAAATGTGGAATGGCATGATATACCCTGTCAACATTTTTTTAAGTCGCAATAGTTTCTTTAGGAATCCAAAAGTGATGGGCCCTCAATTTTCCTTTGAGTTGGGTACAGGAAAAAGTCACAGGTGGAGTATACTGAGGCTTGCTCAACAGTGTCACTCCCAATTATTGCAGAAAGTTTGATTTGACCTTACAAACTGAACTATCCTTCAACCAGAGTGCCGAGAAGCATTGGAGAAAGTCAAATTAGACAACATGGAACGGCAGCGGAAACATGCAAAGAGAGGTACAAATCGTTAGTTATAGTGCGCTACAAATTCAGGCGGAGATAACGTAAGAGTTTGGGCAAGCAATCGCCATGTGTTTGGAGTTGCTGTCTAAGTTATTAGTGCATTTTCGCTTTTAAAATAAAGGCACATCGTGAGCTACCACTGTCGAAACGACGAACTGTTTCCTGACATCATTCATCAATTCATTCTTGCTAACTTTTGTTCTTCTGCGAGGTATCGAACGTCTTCCTCATACGAAGAAATGTGCATAGAATTACAGATACTGCGGCGAATAAATATTTATAAACCCCCCTCTTCCTGTCACTAGTTAATCGCTCTTCACTACGGCTTCTACGCGAACAATGTGCTTATCTGTGACTACTGTTGCTAGACGCCCTGTTTGCAAACCAAAGATCTTTCCACTACCGCTAACAGGAAACAAAATTTCTTCCAATCCCGGAAATTAATCGGCTACCTTTTGATGATGATGATGATGATGATGATGATGATGATGACGACGACGACGATAATAATAATAATAATAATAATAATAATAATAATAATAATAATAATAATAATAAATTTATCCCGCGCAACTATTCAAGTTTACTTTTCCCTTTTCTCTACAGATTAATATTATAAATTGCTTTTGGAAAACTAGTAAGTTTAGACCTGGTCCTTATTGACAGTTAAGCGTTTGCAAAAGCACATTTTATGCTGTGAGAGGAATTATGACGTGGTTCTCAATTACGGCTCACACGATGTAAAGAAAACAGTATATTGTGTACTTATAGTTCTCAGATATATTTACTGCTGCTATAAGAATGAAATGCAATTTCGGTTAAGTGGTTAGCCTTAGGAAGCTAGCGCTCATTTCATTAGATATAAGCAGACGTCGGGGCTTTAGGCCCTAAAAGGCCAACTTATAGGCACCTAAAGTAAGCTTTGAAATTATCAAAATAGGCACTAAAATACAGTTCTATGCAGCAAAAAATACAATTTACTGCATGTAAAATATGTTTTTATCTATTCAAACTATAGAAATGGAATTACTTAGTAATTATAGCGCTTACAGAACTACAATGATTTATTGTTGTTTGAAACTTTATTTTTGTTACTACTAGCTTTTCGCCCAGTATTATTATTTTTGTAATTTCTTGATACTCTCCGCTTTCCAACTTTACTGCACGCATCTTATATTGGTTATCTAACGTATAAATATCTTTAAATGTACTTTCTTTGTCGTCTGCTAATATTTCTCTAATAAGAACCTATATTCACCTGTTTTCACGTGTGTGTATTCCATTTTCCCCACCAGGGCGGCTCTTGCATCACCTTCAAGGTTTTCTCCATTGTTTTTCAGAACTTCCAACAGTTATATACTTTTACTGTTTATAATTTGACACAATTTTACTACGTACTACCTATATTACTGTTTATAAAAACCGTAGCTGAGGTCGTTAAGGAGGGAGTCATGAGCGGGAGGCCTGGGGCTCGAATCCAGCCAGCACCGTATTCCTTGACGTTTTTCCAGGTTTTCCTCAATCCTCGTAAATGGCAACCGGGGAGGTAATACTTAGGCCTGGAATTCTTTCCCTATTTACCATGTCATCTCATGTATCATCAGGGTCCACTGCCTATGGTGCCTCCGTTGTAAAAACGGGCGCTAAACACCATTAAAAACTGTTTATAAAAGGAAGATGTGTTTCATTCTTACTAATTTGTTAAGTAAACGATATAAAATAATTTCCTCTTCTTAAATAAAAACTTTACAGTTCATCAGCCAGGAGTGAATTAAAGAAGTTTGAGCAAACTGTTTTTCGGCAATGTTTCTTTTCACACTACTATGCAATGCAATCGACACAATGAGCACCAAAGCACACAGAGAGGAGAAAACTAGAAATGAAATGTAAAATAATTATTCTGGTCGTGGTTGAAACATTCAAAATGGTTGTTAGCAAAATGTTAACCACAGGTATGTCAATAGTTATGGCCATCTGTGAATGGCTTGTGTTGACTCAAATTCTTCTCCGCACATCACAGCCTCTCTGAGTGTGCAATAAATTTAAAAATAAATAAATAAATAATATTACTTTTATAAAAGGATTATTTTAGTCAACTTTATGTTTTGAAAAATATTACAATACCGTTAATAACCTTTTAGAGATTTTAGGCACTTTTAGCAGCCTGATTTTTTCATGGTTCGTAAACGTCTACACTATTTCCCACATCCCCCTATTGGAATTAAATAGGCAGTCTCCTAAAAATACGAGGTTAGTTATAAATATTGCAATTATTAATAGCGTTATGTTTTAATTAGAAACCCCACCATATGCCGCTATTGTACTGACGTCGCAAACAGTGCCGGGCTTTGTGTAAGTAATATTTCGTTAGGCGCGAAAACTTTGAAGCACCTTACTCGGTAACACCCAGCTTTATTAACAACATTCTCCCTTTATTCACATTTGCTAAGAATGTCAATTAACTTTGGCATTTGAAAGCGCGACTTCCACTGAAAGCCCGTCATTTGTTTTCACATAACTTACTAGCGTTTTATCTTGCACCGCTAACTTCTCCATTCGACGCATGCGCTTTATTCAGTCGAGGAGATGTAGCAGACATTACGGTCTTGGTCTTGCACGCCATTGCGTCATTAAGTTCGGCGATAGACTAAAACAAAAAGAAAGAGGTCTTGGGACAAATTTTGCGACCACAGCCTCTTGGGTTCTACGCTATTACTCTTCCAGATTGATCTAAGTTTTTAGCTTCTGCTACCCTCCCTCTTTTTTCTAACATCGCTTTTCCACTTTCGTATTACATTTGAAGAGTACAAGGAAATACAATCAAAATCCACTTTTTACCCTTTTTTAGTAATATATATTGTAGTTTAAAAACGTTACAAAATTTAGTACATTAGATATATAGAAATTTTTTTATTTAAGAATAATTCTTAAGGTAGTTTTCTAACGGATTAGTGTCATGTGTTATTTGTTCTTGTTAATTAGCAATAAAAAGTAAAAGTACACATACTTGTAGATAAAAATAAGCAACATCCACTAACTATATTATGGAATGTACCAAAATATACTAGATAATTGCCAAGGAAAATATAAACATTAATGAAACACCTTTGAAAATAATCACTCAATCAAAAATATTCATTGTATATCACAGCCTGAAAAAGAGATCTGAGCATTTTCGGAACAGAATATCTACAGGCATTGTAGGTCCTCTTTTTTGCATTGAAAAGTGGAATTAAGTCTGAATAGAAAGGGGCAGGCTACTCATTAGCCTGTGTATGGCTCATTTTGTTAACAATAACATGGGACTCCCAGGAACCATTGTAGGTTGTTCGACTCACTGTAGTTCTACATGTGGTTTTGTCAGCTTAACTTTGACGCATTTCTCTTATCTTCATTGGACATGTCTTTCTGAATTCTTTATTAAGGAATGAAGACCACGATTTAAAAATATTCTGGAAATACGAAATGAGACTGAAGGGAGATGGTTTCATGTGGCATCTTCTGGTGTACTCATTTCAATCACAATTTCAGGATGGATTTTTGATTTATTGAACCCATATCTTTGTTATATCCCATATAACTGTGGCCTCTGGTAGGAAAACTCACTTTTACTGAATCAAATATGTTGTAGTTATAAACCATAGCATGAATGATGCTAATAATGATATATTTTTTATTTTGACTGGGCCACGAATCACAAAAAGTTCGCAAATTCAAAGCTGATGGTTCCAGGTGATGGAAACAAAAATCAAACAACATTGATGCTACTTCATCAGTTCCCTTTATTCTTATGGTCTCTCATTGTATGTACGTATTTTACTCAGGACTCTTGAATGTTTTTCTCCTTATCACTATTATTCCTATGTTGCTTACATGTGGTTTCTTCCAAGAACAAATGTGTTAGAATGTAGTAAGTACTATATACCTACAATCCATTAGACCTAAATCTCAAATGTCACCAACTTTGGTTGTTTTAACGTTGTACCCTTCATTTTTAGCTACATGCCGGCAAACTGGCGCTTACCGCCAATTAATTTCCTTTTGAAATGCTTAAAGAAGCATCTTCACGGAAGCCTAAATTAGCAGACTCGTCAATCTGCAATTTTCCGCTACTAAGAGATCACAGGATACCAAGTAAATTTATTCGTTTGCATCTTACCGATTTCTATAAAGCCTAGTAGTATCGTTTTCCCGTAAAAACAACGGACACTTGATAAATAATTGTTGAAAATTAGGTAGATGGAGTCAGACAATATGGCATAGCTAGCCAGTGTGGTATTGCTTGTGCTATTGCAGGCTCACCACAGTTACAGAAATATCATGGTCACTGCAGAAATGTACTGCCGTGAAGCGTTAACCAATCGCATCGTTACACCGTTTTACAGTGTTGCCTAGAACAATATCTCGAAGTTCCCGCTGTGGATCACTTAAGGGGGGATCGTACAGAAACAGTTTTGGCGAACAAAGCTTTCTTTCCTGTTCAAACCAGTTAAAATCCTATATTTTTATTCATAATGGTTGTCAATATTCTGACACGCGTTGTTTCTACAGGATATTGACAAATCGAACTGGAGACCCAATCTGAGTAAAAGCAATAAACACCGACGAAATCAAAAATGTCAGATGAGAAAAAAAAAGTTGTTGAAATACCGTGATTTTGTCTGTCGCCAACGATTAATTCATTGTGACTACTAAAAATTTATAATTTGTGTTTACACATTTTTCCACTACTGTAGTTTTATTACAGCTGCAACATTATTGTTGGTGTATTAATTAATTAGTGCACTATTTAAAGTAATATGTATTCCGCGAACCGCAATTCAAGTTATGCCAAGGTCGCCGCCAGGGCAAAATTTGCGCTAATGTCGTTTTTTCAAGGACGCCGCCAAAGGCGCCAGAGTCTGTTTTTGACGCGTCGTGATGGACGTAAGCCTTTGGTAGCTAAACTATGAACTAAAAATGAGTTGGCACAAAATTTGAAATAATGGTTGATAGATTGAAATGTAATTGGTATTATAGTGGCGTAAGCCTTTGGTGGCTAAACTGTGAACTAAATATGAGTTAGTGGGAGAATTTGAATTACGGGGCAAATATATGAACTCCATGTTTTGTGCAATTACATTCCTCAGCCAAGGTCATTCGCCAAGGGAAAATTGGCGCTAATGTCGTTTTTACATACCTGTATTGTTGTACATATATGCGGTGATTGTTTACAACGAGTTTATTATACACGATAATATACAAGTACAGCGCTAGTGACCTTTTTTTTTTTTTTAAGTGGAATTACAAATCGGTGGACGTAAGCCTTTGGTGGCAAAAACTGTTAACTAAAAATGGGTTTGCGCGGTATTTGAACTAAACGAAACACTTGAAAAAGCTTTTCTTTCCTACCATCATAATAGCTACATTCCTTTGGAATTGGCTAAAACATCATTTGTACTTAGTAATGAGCTGAAATTTAGTTGGGAAAAGAATTATATGAACTAAATTTCTTGTGCAAGTGTATGCATTTGCTACGGTAGTCCACCACGGAGAAAATTGGCGTTAGTGTGGTTTTTAATACATGCTTTATTGTACGTATATATGACGCTTTCCCATAAGCGTAATCATATCGTTGTTATTTTTGCATTTATACCGAGTTATTTTCTTTAACTTTTCACTAATTTACTTTCCAAACTTACTGTTGATAAAGTTAATAGCATTTCTCCTGTTGGTGTTTCCAGTTTACTGTCGTAATGTTATTTTATTTTTACTCGTTTTATTTGACAAAATAATTACTTTAATTGTTTTAGTAAACAACTAAATGACACAGATAAAATAATGCAAATCCTTCAACACCCTCTCTATAAATTTTTACTTATCTTTCTCCTCTCTATGCTATTTTCTTTATTCTTCTCTCCCTTGCTCTCTTTCTCTCTCTTTTACTTTTGCACCGCCACGGGTGGCCGAGGTCGTTAAGTCTCGGACTCGTGAGCGGGAGGTCTGGGTTCGAATACCGCCAGGACCATCCTTCCTGACTGAGGTTTTTTCCAGATTTTCCTCAGTCCTCATAAATGGCAAATGCCGGGGAGGTACCCTAAACTTAGGCCTGGAACGATTCCTTCCATAAAATCCTTTCCCAATATATCGTTTCATTTCATTCATCACCAGTGTCCGCCGCCTGTGGTACCTCTGTAGTAAAAACGGGCGTTAAACACCATTCATTCATTCATTCTCTTTTACTTTCTCCATTCAACCATTTTCTCTTCTCTTTCTCTCCTTTTCTCTTCTGTTTCTCCCTATGCTCCCATCTCTTCTTTCCTCATCTCTCCGCTCTTTTCTCCTTTCTCACCACACTTCGATACTCTTTCACTCCCTTTCTTCTCTTCCCTTTCCCTTTATCACTCCTCTCTTCCCCTTCCTCTTCTCTTTCTCCCCTGCTCACTTCTTTTTCTTTTATAGCGGACAACTTTGCTCCTCTTTTCTCTGCTCTCCTCTGCCTTCTCTCATTATCTATTTTTTTTATAACCTGCCCGAACTCTTTTTATCCTTTCTCACCACACTTCGCTCCTCTTTCTCCCCTCCTCTTCTCTCTTCTTTTCATGTACTCTTTATCCCTTTCTCTCTTCTCTTTCTTCCATGGTCTATTCTCCTCTTCTCTTTTTTACTTTCCTTTCTCCTCTCATCTCTTTTTCTTCCCTCACCTCATCGCTCTCCTTCCTCCTCTTCCCACAGTTTGCTCCTCTTTAACCCCTCCTCTTATCTGCTCTCCTCTTCTTTCCTCGCCTTTGAGCTCTCATTTTCTCCTTTCTCTCTTCGCTACTCTCTTCTCTTCTCTTCTCTTCTCTTCTCTTCTCTTCTCTTCTCTTCTCTTCTCTTCCTCTTTTTATTTATTTATCTATTCCATTTTTTCCCTAGACAGGTAGATCTAATGTTGCTATTTGGAAACGTAAGTTGTTCTAGAATGTATTCATTTTAAGAGGGATATACTAACTGTAATAACGTTTATTACTACAATAATTATAGATTATTTTTCTTCGCCGAGATTGCGAGGTACCTAACGAGGTGTTTCAGGATGAGCTTCAGAGCTCTCAATCAATACAAATGATGAAACAAGGCCTTCAAGCAAGACATCAACTGCCACAAATGTAATATTTTAAGTTAACATTTTCTTTTTAACTTGTTTCTTGCAAAGTTAAACAGTATAACAAGTTTTTCTTTTTTTTCAAAGCTAATATTTTGTTTTTCAAAACGCATTTCTATTTTCAAATTTAATATTTTGATTATATAAGTTTCTTTTGTTTTTAAAGTTAAAAATATTTATAAAATAGCTCCCTTTTGTTTTCAAAGTAACTATTTTGTCATAAAACTTTTCATTTTTGTTTTCAAAATTAGTATTTTGTTAATAAAACTGTTCTCTTTCGTATTCAAAGTTAATATTTTGTTGTAAAATGCTCTTTTTTTTTTCTTTTCAAAGTAAATGATTTTGATTATAAAATTGTTCATTTTCGTTATCATATTAAATATGATTAAATTTTGTTACAAAATAGTTTTTTTGTTTCCAAATTTGATATTTTGTTTATAAAATAGTTCTATTTTTTTCAAAGTTAATATTTCATTATAAAGTGCTTCATTTTTATTTACAAAGTTCATATGCTGTTATTAAAATTATTATTTTTCGTTTCCAATGTTAATATTTTATTGTGCATGGTTAATTTTTGTGTTCAGAGTTAATATTTTGTTTATAAAATTGTACTTTCTCGTTTTCAAAGTTAAGATTTTGATATAAAATGTTTCATTTTGTTTTTCAAAGTTATTTTGCTATAAAATAGTTCATTTCTGTTTCAAAGTTAACATTTTGCTACAAAATGGTTCATTTTTTTGCTTTCAAAGTTAATATTTTGTAACAAAACTGTTCTTTTTCGTTTTAAAATTTAATATTTTGTTGTAAAATTGTTCGTTTGGTTTTCAAAGTTAATATTTTGTTATAAAATATTTCAATTTCGTATGAAAATTTAATATTTTATTTATAAAATTATTCTTTTTCGTTTTCAAAGTTAATATTTTGTTTATAAAAATAATTCTTTTTCATTTTCGAAGATAGTATTTTATAGAAAATATTTCATTTTTGTTTTAAAAGTTAATGTTTTTTTATAAAATAAGCTTTTTTGTTTTCAAAATTAATATTTTTTTTATAAAATAGTTGTTTTGTTTTCAAAGAAAATATTTTATATAAAATAGTTCCTTTTTGTTTTTAAAATTCGCAACATGCGTTATAAAATTGACTTTACACTGTAACGTGCGCCAATCCTATTCCGCCTTTCCACCACTTCGGTGCGCCGGAGGTCGTACGCTGGACCCCGTCTACCAAAGCGCCATCATATAACATTATACAACTTAAAATAAAAATATAATATATATTTTCACCACACTCTATCACATCCAAGAAGACATCGTATACCAATTACATAAATTTAGTGATACAGTTAATTACCTAATTATTGACAAAGAACGCATATTCATATCTAACAACACTAATGTATCTGGAAATTATTAATCGCGTTTATAGTTGTATGTTTTTGCTTGCTTAACATGGAAAAGAAATCACAAGCGGACACCATCCGCCCAATCACAAATCGTTTTATTCTGACCAATTATATTCCTTCTCTCCATCATCTCCATCAATCACAATCCAACTTATTTCCATCAATCACAGATGGCAATTCCTCATTACGTTGCTCACCGACACTCATCAGGTAAGCCGCATGTTATATAAAACATGAATGTACTTGCACTATAAGTCTAAAACAAGTTACATCCTGTCAGATTACTTCCCAGAAATGTGTCTTCCTTGTAGCATAATCAATTAACATGATCAATTCTGTCTTCGCCGGAAACTCTATGCAGGTCTGTACTTGTCTGATGACTTGGCAAGCATGTCCCAACAGGTTTACAATGACCCAACGCTGTGGCGGCACACATGTACAAATCTCAACTTGTTTGGTGACGTTATATGAAACTCCCTGCGATATATATTTATTGACAAGAGAGTGTAGAACCTTGCTGTGCAAAGCATTGTCCACTGTGCACTACCAAAAGCCTAACATTGGGTATTTGTGAGTGAACATGTTCCAGCCTGTTGTGACTTGCTTGGTGACGTTATGGCCCATCTGATTTCCTCTTCTCTCAGTCTCTCCTTGAACGTCCCCGGAAACATGTGCCTAGGCGCCTATTATCTTTGTAAGTACCATCTACCGTCATCTCCTCACCGATTAGTTTCCTTCATCACCACATATACAAAATACACGAAAAAATATTTTCTTCCCTATTTTGTCGCGCAGTTCCAATTACCCGCCCATTAATGTTTAGTTCATGAATTTGCCACCAAAGACTTGCGTCCACAAATATTGCATTTCCACCTTAAAAAATACGCTAGTCCTGCACCTGTATAATATCATGCATTAAATATTGCATATAATCACCACATGTATGTTTATTACAACACAAAAAAACGCACTAGCGCCAATTTTTACCTTGGCGGACGACCTTGGCAGATACATGTACTTGCACAAAAAATTTCAATTTATAAACTACTAGTTCAAATTCGCGCCAACTCATTTTTAGATCACAGTTTTACTACCAAGGGCTTACGTCTACCACGACGTGTCAAAAAGGATACTAGCGCCACTAGGGACGACCCTGGAAAACCAAACTATCGCCAATTTTTCCCTTGGCGGCGACCTTGGCGTAACCTGAATTGCGGCCCGCAGGACACATACTACTAATTAGTATTCAACATTCTGCTTTATTTATTTCTGCCTTGTCTTATTTCTGCCCTGTTCTTCTTTTACTTTGTTTGAATTGTCACTAGAAATCGGGAAGAAATATGGCAGGTGGTTTTTAACAGGAAAACATTAAGTCATTCGGAGACAGAGAAAATAATAATTTACAACATGCTTGGCATTTTGAATAGAAGTCATCCGTTGATGAGCTTGCAAAATTAGATTTTTCGAAGAATAATAGAATTGGTTGTTTAAATATTTGGGCTCAAAGAATTAAGGAATGCACTAAAATATACTATCACTTATTGTTATTTTTCCTAGGGGAAGTGCATTGAGATGGAAAAGTTGTCCTTGCAAAACGATTTTAATTTAGAAATGAGTGCAGCGGATGGTTGTAAAGTAATAACAGCATTCTTAATAAAATGTCACTTGTGTGAATAAAAATATTCAAATCAAGAACAAATTTTTAAAACTTTGTAATGCTGAAACTGATGAAAGCCGTGCACTTCATTTCTATGACGGATGAAAATATTTTAAATAATTTGTGCAATTTATTAATTTCACCATTGGTGTTTAGAGCAGGCCAGTGATTATGCCTAGCATAAATTGATGACATAATTTCTTAACTATATTATTTTTTATGTTTTATGTGCAATTTCCTTTTCAGTGTTAAGTAAATGTATGCTTGGCATAGGCTTTTAGCTCCATTACCATCATCACCATCTTAATATGTAGGTAAACTAATGATTGACATTTATATAGAAGTGGAGTGTGAAGTTAAGCGTGTTCCCGTTTTTAACCTGGAAACTCTTGTCACCATACAATAACTGGATAATTTCCCGGTGTAGAGAAAGAACAAGAGAGAAGCGCAGAAGTCAGTCGCATGTTCCACTATGGGGCAACAAGGCGCAAGCTCTGTTGCAATACTGTGTCCGTGAAATTCCTTAGTGTGTGCCACTTAGTGTATGGTCAATACTTTGTAGGCAGTTAAACGAAACAGAAGGTGAAGGTATCGTGTGATATGGGCTAATACAATATCCATAGGAAACAAAAGAGCCTATAAATGCAATTAATATTTTTAATTGGAATTGTACTCAAGTTTGCAAAGAACGTGGAGACTGTCGTTTATGATTAACAATTTGCGACAATTTTTTTGAAATATGATGGAAAAATAAAAAAAGAGGCAGCAGTGCATTTATACCAGTTACACCATTATCATAAAACGTCAAAAGACGAAAGGGCCCGACCAACTGTTCAATTCCGGCTAGGGTCGATGGATTTTTTCGGGCGTAAAGTACTAAGTATGGCTTCCTGTGGAAGGGAAGTAAAGGGTCCCATTTCGTACATTTACGGTACGAAAAAGAACTTCACGCCTGAATGAAGAGGCCTCTGAGCAAAATTTATCGGCCCTATCATGCCCTGAACTCAATGGGACGCTCACGACCTGAAATGTTGAAGAGCGCCCATAAGTAAATAAAATCATCAACCGACTGATTTCCTTTTATAATACGCTTTGATTTAATACAAGATTTCAGGTAAGTTATAAAAATCCATAATAAAATAAACGTATAATTATACAAAATTACTATCTGGGTAATTTCCGACCACGTCAAAGATTTATTAAACCATCCCATATTTATTGCATTTCATAGTGGCGTTTCTTAGGATGATGACCAAAGTATTTTCCTCAAGGCATTTTTAGCCAGTACAGGCATTTGGCGGACCGAAGAGACCGCTGCGTTCCGTCTTGCGACATCGCTGGTAGAGTGCAATTTGCAGGAGATCGTGTAATCAGCACACCCAATTCCTCTGGTCGCCACCATGCAGCGGTTTGATCAGAGGTTGCTACCTCCTATTAGGTAGCTTCCCAATGTCCTCACGAGAGACCTTCCCAACTTAAGTAGATATCGGAAATCGAACCTGGGACCTCTCGACCAGCAGTCAGCAACTCTAATTACTACACCAAGGAGGCGGTCTATCAAAATATATAATAAGTACTTTCTTTCCAATTTTGTATATTTGCAGGAAAGTATAATGATGATTGTGAATTTGCAAGTAAAACGTTCCATACGAACGTACGAAGACAGTGAAATTGTGTATTAAAACATAAAATATGAGAATGGTTGGTTACAGAAATCTACGAATATCATAACGAAAAATCCGGGTCAATTTGTACTACCTGCATGCTGATGAAAAGGTATGGTACATGTACATATTGTGAATTGGGGTTTTAATGCAGCATGAGGAAACAAAAGGGTAAAAAAAAGGTGGAGCGTTTTCATATTAAGAACATAAATTACATTTTCCGCAAATGTTAGACTGTTCATTCGTTATAATGCCGTAAAAAGGAAGTTTGCAAATAGGTATTTACAGGATAATGTGCTAGATTCCAATATGAGATGAAAAAATGACTGCACAATGCGAACTGTTTCTGAAAACGTTCCTTATTGCATATTTCCCACATAGCTGAAATTCGTTTATTAAGTATTTATAGGTTTATGGTGTATAAGTTTATTTTTTTTATTAAAATAGCTGAATGTCCTCTATGAGAAAAAGTGTACATACATAGAGCCTTATTAAATGGAGAATTTAATATACACGTTAGGGAAACATTAGTTTGTAAAACAATGCATAAGAGAAGTTCGTGAGTCCGAGGAGAAGAGGCCGCTGCAAACGTAGAACTACTAAGGAAGGTTAATGATCATTGTAAACGGTTGATGCATCCCGAACCTGGAATGGTGTCTGCATAATGATCACCTGCGGCATTGGCTGCGGCGTTAGACAATTGAGTGACAATGTCAATGACCCCTATATTGATGCAGTTTCAAGAAAAGTAAGTAGTATAACTAGTGACATGCTGAGGTAAAGTTGAAGCCCCTACTAGACCAAATCACCAGTGATTTCTCTCAAAAGGAGTATTGTTGCTTCACGACAATGTACGCCACCATGCTGCTGCGGATGTAATGGGGATATATTTATCATCTTAAATGTAAGATGTTGAAACCTCCATCATATAGTCCGAACTCGTGCCATACTCTCTTAATTAGTTTCGAAAGACAATTTGCGGATTAAGAAGTTTGCAGATAGCAATAAGTTAAGGGAGAGGGTGAAAAGGATGTTAAATTTTTCCTTTCTTGGGAATTCGAAAACTTGTAGACAGGTGGATAGCAGCGTGATCATGTCGAAAAGTAAGCATTAAAATTTTCAATTAAAGACCACGTAAACATTTTATTTTAAAAAGTTCGTTTATTTAATGATTTGAGATTATAATAATTGTTTTATATTTAATCACAACTGTAAATGGCGGAGAACGAAATAGGTATAACATGGTGGTATATGGAGGTGGAGGGTGACAATGTGTGGGGAACATGTACATGTATTGTATTTTATACCGTAAGTCTAATTGTCTGAAGCAATGGGAAATGTATAAAGAACTTTTATATTTCCTTCTCTTCTGTCTTGAGGTCATTATGCTAATAACCGTTTAGAGTTCGTCTTACATAACTACTCTCACCACTTGCTCCTGAACTTTCACATCGAGACTATTAGTATTTAAAAGTGACGTTTGCGATCTGTTAGTGAGAAAATAAGCTTCTGAGCATGCGCGAAACTTGCCGTTACAAGCAGGGCTGAAAGCACTAGGAATCGGATTTACCGCAAACAATTTTAGTCCAAGCTGAAAAAGCTGTATCGGAGAACAGTAAAAATATTAAAGATACGATGCGATCAGTGATGCTTTCCCCAGCGGCGCGGGGTTTTTCCTACTCGTTTGGGCGCGTGGTGGGGGTAACACGCCTGCTTGCTGACTGTCGCAGTCGTAGCGCAGCTGTTCCCGCAGCTGTGTTGTTAGTTTCTTAATTCGATAGTATACAGAAAACGTATTACGCCTTATGAGTTTACAACGGCACACCGTGTCTTTACTCATATGTTACTCTGTGGTGAAAAATTATAAGACCATTTTTTTTTGAGCATACAATTTATTCTATTATTGATATGAATGTCATATTAGCCCTCTTTTCAGAGAAGTAACCGAGAGGGAGTGTGATCATGATTTTTTCAACAGGACTCTGCCACTGTTCACCCTGCGAATAATTCCATGAGAGCAATTCACAATGTGTTTCCACAAGATCAGTTATTAGTAGAGATTTGTGGCCCCCTTGGTCCCCCGATTAATCTACCTGCGTCTATTATCTCTGGGCTAAACTAAAACTTGCCGTGTTCAAGACCAACTAGCACACTATACAAGAATCCAAAAGATAATATTCGTTCAGAAATTGTCCGAATTTCTAAAAATGAACCACAACGAGTGATGAATAATTTCCTAAATAGATGCCAAAAATGTGTACAGTTTCAACACCCCATTTGATAATTTGACAAGAATGAGCCCCTTAAATTGGTTTATATTGTTGTATGGTTGGGTTTATTGCTTTCACTCTCCCGCTAATTATCGAACCGGCTAATGAGCGGCACGATCGCCCAAAGGCAAAACACTTCGGGGAAAATCAAAATTGATCGCAGGGTATTTCCAAACGTTAGTGTTGACATATGTTTCATACAGGTTAGCGCTGTTATATTCTACTAATTCGCTTGATATATATATATATATATATATATATATATATATATATATATATATATAATATTAACTTTTGTTGATTCTGTAATTATGTATTCTACATTAAAGAGAGTGGTTGATTCTGTTGTCAAAAAGTGTTTCCGTAATATTAATTATAACACAATATTCCATCTATAATAGCAATAAAATATATTAATGACATAATTGTTACTATAATAGCTTTACTCAATTACAGCTATATTACAGCATTTTATTAACAATTTTGACCGATAATAAAATATGTTTAAAGATGATTCTTGAATACAAAAAGGTATTATTTAAAAGCAAATTATTTAAGCTTCATTGCGAGGCTAAATAATGTAAAATCTCTAAGTTGCCACCCAATAGATATAATATCTAAATATACGGTTTCTCAGCATTTCGTAGTTCAACAGTTAAGGCTGTGTACTATGAACCTCAAATATTGTTTTTCTATTGCTTTACATTTGCTTTTACCTCTTTCCTATCGGTTTCGTTGCTTTTGAGGCTTCCTTTTGTTGATTTTTCTCCCAGCTTTCTCCATTGTATTCTGTTGTTTTTCATCCTTGCACGATGTAAACAAATCAAGCAGTAAAGTAGATGCATAAAGGGCAAATGGAGCTGCGTGCATGGACCGTATTTTATGTGAGGATCATTTTATAAACGTCTAGATGCTTTTAGGTTTCTGTACACACACACGACGAGCAGTTTCTTTTCTGTGATAAGAGGGCTATTAGCATATTGTCTTATATAAACGACAATATGCATTCGTTCAGATTGGGGCATATAAGTTCGGAATCTTTTCCGACATGATTAGTGCAAAAGAACCCACACTTTGGTTTGCAAACAAGGATGCATCCCTCATAAATAATGTTTGCAATGTTTGTGAAGGGGTAATATATGAAATGACTGGACGCCCCAACCAGAAATTTAGAGGCATGAAATAAAAATTTTAACGTAACAGTTAAATAAAGGGGGGGGGGAAGTCCCATGCCGGAAGGAAAGTAGCTAAATTATTTTACATTATGCTATGTTAATAAAGATGAAGAGTTCATAATGATGCAATAAGAGTAGTAAAATAGATTTAATAAGAATGGAAATAATAGAAACCGTATTAGGAGAAAGAAAATTAAAAAATAGCCTGAGGCTGACAAGAGAAGATCGGGCATTAAAAATATCAGGTGCAATAATGAAAAAGACTACTTAACTTTATTAGTTTATGCTCGTTAGAAGGTTTATGTACAGGAGGAAATGCATATGCACAATAGAACCCAGAGCATTAATTACACAGGAATATTAATGTTAAATTCTACTTACAAACATTAGTAAAATATCCCAAATAAAACACTTAAGCCTAAAATGGAAGTTAGGATTCAGAAATATTAACACGGTTTCAGTAAGGAAACGTTTGTGGAGATTTTATTTTTGGTATAAACCATTTAACAGAAACAAACTGGGAATTCAATTTACTTATTGCTGTGGACCACAAAAAAGCAATTGTCAGGGCTATACGAACAAAGTTATGGAATGTATTATAAAAGCAAGACATTTCCATTTTATAAGATGAGCACAAAACTTTCGTCATTATCTTGGACTTGGACCTTATGGCCCCTTCCGATTCCAGAAATTTATAATTTTTTATCTATCCTTTATTTGGCACTCTTTGCAGCGTAAGTAGAAATCTTATCTGTGTGCATTCGATTTACATGTCAATTTCTATATTGATCTACTTCGCTATTCTTTTCATTTTGTAGTTACTCATCATTCGGAACCACAACTGCATGTTAGAACAACAATCACTCTGTAGCAATTTAAAATTGTTTCTTCCTAACTTTATCAGTAACGCTCTCAAATGCTCGGGGTTTTCTTTTCTGGAACTATTGAGTAAGATGGTTTTTTACGAGAAGAAGGCATCAATCCCTTGCAAAACCTATTTTTTGTAGTACCATTCCCCATAGGAGAGGGTTATCTGTCACAGTGTCCTTGCTTTCGCCATGGCTTACGAGAGTCTCGTTTCTGTATTTCTGTTTCAGATAAGCTCTTTCATTACAGTTGTGGGGCCTTATCTGCCCCGTCCAAGTGCCTACTCCTAGGTCAGGAATACTTAGGAAGGGTCGCTAGACCCTGAAGTGGGGCTATCTCTACGAGGTTTTTCCACCCAGTCTTTATAGAATTAATGCAATAAACATACGAACAGTGCAAGAAAGGAAAGCATCTACAAGTATTAACTCTGGACTCAAATAAGAATAACATGTGCGTCTAACTTTAACTTTTATATGTGTGTGTGTGTGTGTGTGTGTGTGTGTGTGTGTGTGTGTCAAGACAAAGTTTATTCACAAGCGTAAATGACATGATTTTACTATAGCTTTATTTATACTATGAGAACAAAGCATGAAATGCAGAAATAATATTCAAGAAGCGGTGCATAAATTAAGTCAAAATAACTAAAGAAAAGAATATGTACAACTCATCAGAGAAGACTTAAGTACACTGAGCAATTAAAGTCCCGAAAATTGGTTTGGCTAACCAACTGAACTCCAGTCTCTGAGATTCTCTCTTCTAGCCAGTTGCAAGCGATATTTTGAAAGAGTCGGACAGCTGTGTTGTGCAGTTTAGAATCACATTTCATTGAATAGTGCAATAATGTTGTGTCATAATGAGATACGTTCCTTTGTTGTATATTCATTTTCATGGTTTACATGAGGTAGAGAAAGTCACTTTGGCGTAATTTTCCTGGCAACATAGTTTCAATACGAAAAAACTATTAAAGTTAGCACAGGTTCGGTGACTGACCCGAAAAAAACCCATGATGGAATTGTATCATATATTTAGTCCCAGAGTTATAGACTCTGGTTTATTATCTCCAATATGTTAATGAACTGGGCAACATTTCCAGCACCTACTGTAAAAAGAACGAGTACTATATCCTGTTATTTAATATGTTGTACATAAGTTATAAAATGTAAACAGCTTGAGCGCCGAAAAACTACGCAAGAAATTCCCGCCATAACGCGGGTTCTAACCGCCGACCTGCTGAATTATATATCGGAACTTTTAAACTACTCACATGTATTAGCTTTTAAGATTCCAAAATAATTAAGAGTAATAATTATAATCAAGAATAAAATAATGGAACAAGTGAATCATTTTAAATTTTTAGAATATTGCACTATATCAAAAATGTCAAGATGTAGAAATTAACCTTAATAAATTTGGATAACCTGTGGAATGATTCTGCATTAAGAAATAAACAATGTTATTCCTAGGGAGAAATAAGGAAATAAAACCAATTGAAGAGTTTATTACAAAAACAACCCGTGTCTGTTTTTATTAATTTCTCGGGAGATAAAAAAAAGTTACAGCAACTGGCCATATATATTCAATTAAAATTTTTGAAATACTTTCTTACATTTCTTATGTGTTTTATATATATATATATATATATATATATATATATATATATATATCGAGGGTGCCAAAATGTATACACACTTTCACAGTAGATATCTATTTAATATATTTCAAAGTTAGACCGAAAAACAACAATAATGTGTAGTATGATGTTCTGTAAACAGATGTGACTCATATATTATGACAGCGTTACTACGTTGTTTTTTTTTTTTTTTTAATGATTTATTTATGGATGCTCTTTAACATCTCAGGTCATCAGCGTCCCATTCAATTCAGGGCGTGAAACGCCCGACAAATTTTGCTCAGAGGCCTCTTCTTTCAGGCTTGAGGTTTTTTATCGTGCCGTAAATGTACGACATGGGACCCAAGGCTTTTCTTCCATGTCCGAAGGAAACCATACTTAGGATTTTTACGCCTGAAAAAATCCATCGATCTTGGCCGGGTTTGAACCCGTGATCTTGGATTTAGGAGACAAGTATGGTTACCACTACACCATCAGGACCGACCCGCGTTGCTACATGACAGGTGGATCAACAATTAATAAATGAAGCCAACATTATTGTAATCAACAGTGAACAAATGAAACCAAGATTAGCGTATGATGTTCTGTAAACAGACGTGACTCACATTATGATAGTGTTGCTACGTGACAGGTAAATCAACAATGAACAAATGAAGCCGAGTTGATGGTATGATGTTCTGAAAACAGATGTGACTCACATACATTATGATACCGTTGCTACGTGACAGGTAAATCAACAATGAACAGATGAAGCCAAGATTATTGTATGATGTTCTGAAAACAGGCGTGACTCACATTACGTTATGCTAGCGTTGCTACAGCAAAATGGCGCCAAGATTATTCTTTGAACTGCGGAAAGCAATTTTGAAGTGGTATTGGAAAACCGAGAACGTTGTTAAAGTTCAAAGGCAATGGAGGCGTGTGTACAGGACAGAACTGCCAACGCGAGTAACAATTGCACGTATTCCAGACTCATGGTACGCATGCGACATTCACGAGGTCAGATCTGGGAGACCTCCCACACCAACAAGCCCCACGCACTGGATTCAAGGCACTATTCTAGGCACTTCCAAGGCATTGCACAGGACAAAGAGGTCCGAATGAATTTTCACCGGTTCTCCGGATCTAACTCCGTTGGACTTCTGCCAATGGGGAACTCTTAAGGATGTTGTTTACCGTAGAAAACCAGCTATACTGGCAGCACTTCTGGAAGGAATTGACACGGCATGTGCTGCAATCGCTGAGGACACTTCCGCAAACGTTGCTTAATCAGTAGTTTAAGGTACTCAGAAGTATATCGACGCTTATGGTGGACATTTTGAGCAACCGTTGTAACTGTAAAAGTCTAAGATGATTAGTACTCATCATTTTCTGTTTGTTGAATTCAATTTTGTTATGTTAACACAGTTTTTTCTTTGCTTGAAATGTGTATACATTTTTGGCACCCTCTCTATCTATCTATCTATATAGAAGAAGAAGGATCTAGAAGAAGAGGGATTTCTGCAGCATGGATCACGCAAAACAAAGCGGGAAGACCAAAGGTCTATCAGTTGGACTACTGAACAACCTTCTTCTTTGTCAAATTATTGTGCGTTACTCCTTTCTGTTATCGCGGCTTTAGTAACATTTCGGCTAAAATAGAAAGACAAAAACCTCAACTTAAAATGTGTTCTTTTGACAGTAATACCGTTGTATAGGTTGACATAAAATCGCTTTCAAATAAAAAGTAACAGAGAGTAATAGTTTTGTTCTATTCTATTCATGGCTAGGCATTAGTCTATTCCCACATCAAGAGAGCCAATCTTGACATCTAGCCATTGAATGGCCGATTCTTCTTTTTCTTTTCTGTTCAATAATGCTTTGGGAAGTCTGTCATCTGTCATTTTATATATAATCACTTATCTGCTAATTATTTAGTCTATCAGTTAAGTTAAATCAAACTAAGGTCTCTCTGATATTTACACTCCCTTGTTTATCTAAAATGGTCAACCTCGCTATTGAACGTAGAAACCTCATTTCCGCCGCTTCGATTCTTCTATTATCGGACCTTCTTAATGTCCGATTTTCAGGACCATAAGGGAGCATGGGAACAGTTGTCTTCTTATAAAACTTCATTCCTGTGCATCATCTCGTTTTACCATTCAGTGTACGTCGAATGGTGGCACACACTCTATTAAGCTTATTAATTTTTATATTGATATCTTCTTTCTTGCAATGAGACAATGAGACACACTATATCCTAAATAATTAAAATTATCAACTTCTTCTATAATCTGTCTATTTATAACAATTTTGAATAGAGTGGTGTTTTCAAAAATGTCATAATTTTAGTTTTTCATATGTTGAATTTTATATTACATTTGGCAACGGCTTCATTTAATTTGTTGACCGCAATTTTCAGTTGGTCTTCGGTACCCCTAAACAAGATTTGATTGTCTGCCAATTTAAATATAAAAAGGTGCAGGAGACAAGGCACATCCTTGTTTAACCCCTTGGTTTGTCCATTATTTATACCGAGTATTTCTCCTTTGTCAATAGTAATGCTAGTACTAAAATAATGACTTTTGATAGCTCGCATAAAATATTCTGGAATTTATTGTACGATTGCTAGAAATGGAGATCGAGATTCTTGAGACCATTCACACAGACTGGGCGTCGATTCACAGAATGGACGAAAAGTTTTGATCTTTTTTCATGAAATAATAGTTTGTCGGCAATTAAATTTATGATATATTTTGTTTTTACTTAATTCAACATGCCACATTCCATTTCAAAGCACTGTGCTCAACGGTCGAAAGATGTTTGTAAGCATAACGCCTGATATCGCTGTATACGCTTCTAGGATATGACTCTTTAGATCCTGTACATCTCTAATTTTTTTGTACACTCTTGACTGAATAAGCCGTCAAACAAAAGTCTAAGGTCGTCCATTAAATTCTATTAACTATGGTCGTATTCCCGTTCTGCGTATTCATCCGTTGGAAAAAAAAATGTCCTTTAGGTATTTCCACACATAAATGCTATTTAAGGGCGTGGTATCCATAATGTTATCCGAAATTTTGAGTACAACCTGTTACATTATGCATGTCAACCTAGAAGTAAAACACTGCAAATAACTGTTCGTTTGTGACAGTCTGAAATAAACGATAAACAATAAAAAATACTAATGTTTTAGAACCTTGTGACTTTATGATAGAGTACTTTGAAATAAATGGTGACCATATATAACATAAAATAAATACAAGCTACGTACACATACATGTCTACATGCCATATAAATTTACTTTACAACCTATTATTCCATGAAAATGGATAGAAAAATTTTGTCCACACTGTATAGGTATTCAAATTCAAGAACAACTCTTTAGTAACTGTTTCAAGAGATTCAAATTGCACGATTTCTGAAAAAATACTTCATCTCTCACGATACACCCAAAAAGAAAAAGCATCTAGTAGCATTTGAAAAAGTTTTGGCCCATATACTTTTGTAATAAATTTCTATAATCTCTAAGTGGAGAGACCTATTCTGAAGAACTTATTAACGATACAACTATTAGCAACAATATGTGCATATTCTTCTAGTCTATCAGATCATAGTCGACGTTTTGTGGTAAGTCTATGACGATCCTGTTTACTCAACCCGTTTGTTCAAATTTCGCATTGACGTTCGATGGTTAAACACTAGGAAATTTCTGTCCAAAGTCTGCTATCGCCAATTGTGTTTCTGGTTTATTTCCACCAATGATGTAGCACAAAAACTTCTGTGATTAACTTGCAGCGCATTTTATACATTGCAAGGACAGTGCAATTGTTGATAAAATCGACAAAGATAATCCAACATAGCAACACAAACAACCGGATAGAACGTCGTATTTGCCAACCCCGCCATCTACCCACGATGTCTACACTGTAATTGGTACAAGAGAACTAGCTTGTTCAAGTAATGACAACTACAATGAAGTTAAATTAGTTACGGGTACTAGAGCGCGACTGTATATTGGGAGAATTCAAGTCTCTATAACGCATGTGCAGGCAGACGCTTGAACTTGAGTTAGAGGGAGGATTTGTCAGCGAAAGGTTGTGCGTTCGTGTGTTACTCGGTGCTTTCATTGCGTAAATTTTGCGCTAGTTGTTCTTCGTTAGTTATGCCACTAATTTTTTTTTTTTTATTTTTTATCTTACGTGCGATACGCATGTGAAAACGAGCAGTGGTTACGCGACTCACAAGAAAATATACTTGCAATCGTGTTCCACGTACAGAAACTGTAGACTAACTTGTTATTCGTAAGGAACAAAAATTAGATATACAGGAAATTCCTATGCAGTTGCCGGCAACGTATTGCCGCTGAGGGGCATCATTTTAAATATTTCTTATAGCACAGGTTAGTGCTTGTTATTATCAATGTCAATTTTAAATACAGCAACACTTTACGCTTTCAGTAAAAAGATAATACTAAAATAAAAATACTAATTTTACGAAAAATCTATATCTCTGTTTTTCGGGGAGCTTCACAACCCTAGTAAGCAGGCACACTCGGTTAGTCCATAACATTATTATTTTCATAATATATTTGTGTTTATGCACTAACAAGTATGAAAACTAATTTGAGGAATTTTTTTTAGGAAAGGACGTAATAACTCTATGGCTGAGCGCAGCAATGCTACAGTATGTAAAAACGCAGAGAAGAATGTTTTAGAGTAGTTATAGTTTATAAAATAAAAAATAAATTCTTTTATACATTGGATAATCTAACATTAGCTCTAGATGACATTTTCAGCGTATACTCAATGCATTTTATTTTTGATGGACAGTGTTTTTGCAGCTGTTATGAATACAGAAGAATGTATTCCGGTAGTAAAAGTTTGTGTTTAGCAAAAAAGGTGTGATGCGAACACAGACAATTTCTGAATTTACATTGCTGAGCATTTAGAACTGCAACGCGCAGAAAGACGTATTTACCTGACCCCACATTTGCTAAGAAACGAGGAGTATGCCTCCTAGAACGCCAACAATAACAGCAGCTATCTGAATTTGATCGCATATCGCGATGCGCGATGAATTCCGAACAATTGGTGCTAATGTTGGACGAAATGCGTCCAAAGCAAAACTAGAGTGATTTATACAGAAGAAACAATTTCTTTATTTATTTATTTCAAAATAAATTATGCTAGTCACAGATCACTATACCTCAAACGACGAATATCTTTTGAGAGATTATTAGCCTCTATAGAAAATGCTGAAAATATCCTCCCTCCTGTATAAGACATAACTGAACACGTCGTTCCATGTTACTGGCCGCTAGTTGGAGGACAGTGTTGTCAGTACCATAAATCTTCTGTGTAATGTAGTGCTTCAGATCGTCCACTATCTGGGGGCATGTGGTCTAAACTCTGTCTTTTAACTAACCCCTTAAGAAACAGATTCTGTCATATCAGGAGATGCCAGTGGCTACAGGATTTTTGAGATTATCCGGTCGTCAAAGAAACTTTCAATTAGCACCATGGATTGGTTTGATGAATGGCATGTAGCGCCATCTTGTTGAAAATATCCATGACCCAGCTCTACATCGTCCAGTTGCTCAACAAACTCCACGATAATCCGGTGGTGCTTTGCAGTGTCCACAGTCTGATCAAAAAAATTGGTCCCACTATTCTCTGAACGGATATTGCACACCAAACCCCAACTTTAACTGGGTGCATTGTTTCATGAGTGATAAGCGGATTTTGGACGACCCAATAGCGTGAGTTCTGAGAGTTCGCACTGCCGCATAAATGAAACCGCTTCATCGGTAAAACATGTGATGGGCAATATCCCAAGCATTTTGCACAATGAATGCCTGAAACCAAATCGTTTATCCTTATCTGGTTCCTTAGATTGATGGACAACTGTAACCCTCTAAGGTTTTGTGAGCAGTTTTTGCAGCTCTCTGACACATTGAGTAGATGTACACGGTCTCCTCCGACTTACGGAGTGGCCGCACCAGTCGTGGCCGGACGTCCATAGCCATCTGGATTAACGATATTTGCCTTTTTCACTCACCAGAAATCCAGTTGTGTCCAATTTGTTTACTATGAGTATTGTGTTTCTTTCGGGAGGATTGCAAAAACCAAGTTCTATCTGGTATGCCTTTCCAATAGCTTTAAACGAATGCGTAAACCAGTAGTGCTTCAGAATAAAGAACTTGATTTACCGCATTTTCACAGAGACTAGGACAAAATATAAAAAATAGCTGTCAAATAAAAAAGTCAACAACAAAGAATAAAAATTAAACATCTGCACATCTCGTGACGGGAAATCAAAATTCCCAAATATCCCCCTTAAATCGACATTAAAACCGGGACATCCAGTGAAATTCCTACCAAATAAATAAAGAAAGAAATGTGTTAGCTCTATATAAATCACTCTGTAATATGGGATCAGTGAACAGAGGAAGGAACAAAACAGATATAAAGGATCCCAAAGGCCCCATCAAACAAGCAAACGATCATCACTATTACAGACCGCACAATGTGTTGCAAATGTAAAATCCAGGACCAAGTAACAAAACCGTGTATGAATTTGTCAGCACAGTCAACATAATAGCATGAAGAGAGATCTGTATGTCAAAGTAAATCACAAAAGAGCGTTGAACTGACACATGATAGCAACATGTAAATCGCCGAGAATTACAACCAAGATATTTTGATATATGTATTGGTTCTGACTTTATCAAACAGCACATGTGTCGCTGTAGTTTAGAGAAGCTTCAAATACTGAGATATCGCATCCTACAAACAGAGACAAAGAGTATCTATAGATGTTTTATGGATCTATGGATGTTTTAAAGCTTGTCTATTGAAGAGTTCCCATATGCAGTAATGTAGGATTCCTCCCAATTCATTGTTATGCCTGTTTATGGCAATCAATGCAAAAAACAGGGCTGTAAAATATAGGGTGATCCATTTTGATACGGATAATTTAAAATGCTATTATAAAAGCTAATATGATAATAGGAAACATTTTGGCTGGTAATGTTTTGCTTAAAAGATGGGGGTTTCCGTACATGGCAAGAATGAAAATTAATCATGCATAATGACAAATGAAAATTATAGATGATTGAAATGGCTACTAATCAACAGCGAACACAAAGCTTTATTTGATATGCTAAATTTGAGAGTGTGAAACATTTCGACGTGAGTATGGTGTGCATAATGCACCTAAATACGATTCCATAATCGTATCGAACGATTCCATAATCGTTGTGGTATCGAACATTTGGAGAAAGTTTTTTGTGTTATAAAACGCAGGAGATCGCAGGCGAATCCCAGTACGAGAAGCAGCTATTTCTGAAGCCATGACAAGGAGCCCTACGAAAAGCTATAGATGACTGTCAGTGGGGATGAATGTATATGCGTCCTGTCAGCGAATTGTTCGAAAGCACCTGATACTGCACCCATATCATTTACAACCTGGGCCTTAAGCTCGTGTTAATTTTTCATCCATGATATGCCAACGGACTGAAGATGAAGATGCCTTCTGCAACAAATGGATATTTACAGACATGTCAACGGGAGAGTAAATACTGACAACTGCATTATTTGGGCAAGGGAATATCCACATGTCACTATGAACTTGAAAGACCAACTTCAAAAGAAAAGATTGCACGCTGTGGATATGTTACAACTATTCTGTTGCCACAACTTCAGATATAAACAATGTATTTCAGCAAGATGGTGCACCCCTCACTGAGCAGGGAGGTTCTTCATTTACTAAATATCACTTTCAATTGTATGTGGCGTGGTGGTTAAGGATCAATTTCTTGGCCCTCAAACTCCCCAGATCTAACCCCTCTGACTTCTTTGTGGGGGGGGAGGGTTGTTATAGACACTGTCTCTTCACAGAATCACAGAAATATGATGATATGAAATTAAAAATTACTCAATCTTTGCAAAACTCCTCTGATGTTATATGGAATATGGGTCGATTTTTGTTGTGAGTTGTGTCAATACTGGTGGTCTAGTGGTAATCATACTTGACTCGTACACCACAGATCGCGGGTTCAATCCCAGCCAGGATCGATGGAGTTTTTATCGTGTGTAAAAATCCTAAGTATGGTTTCTTTCGGAAGAGAAGTAGAGTCGGGTTCCGTGTCGTAGATTTACGGCATGTAAAAGAACCTCAAGCCAGAATGGGGCTTTTGAGCGAATTTATCGGCCATTTCACGCCCTGAATTGAATGGGACGCTGATGATCTGAGATGTTTTAAGCGTCCGTAAATATAATAATAATAATAATAATAATAATAATAATAAACAAATAAATTTAAAAATTATAAATTGTGTAGAGTCCGCACTGGCAATCATATATGTTCCGAGAAATCTCTATCTTTTACTGTAGTATACCCAAAGTTTCATAAAGTTCAATAGTAAATGTTTTATAGTGTTTTCGTTTTATTCATACCCAAACGGATCACTCTGTCGCAAAATAATAATCCTATTTCCTTAGTGAAAGTATTTATTGAACACTATTGACAATAAATTAACACGAATGCTTAATTACAAAGAGCGCTGATCATAAAAAAATGAGTATATGGTATTAGCAATATTCTCAGATGACTAGTCAGTCACTCAATATGGCGTACAGCAGCATAAGAGTTGTAATGGAGAATAAATACAAACACTCCTGTTGTTGTAAACTCTATCTCTCCATGTAAAATAGTTTGTAGTAGTTCTTCCCATTAACTTTCATTCGTACATTAAAGTATGACGTGTTGCAAAGTTAGGAATTATTTCCTCAGAGAGATCCAAGTTCATCTTCTGTGAATGTTGGAGAGACTATGGCTAATTTCATAACACTAATCTTTATCAAACTTCTCTTTACAAGACACCATATTGGCTCGCAGGGATCAGGTGATCAGCAATGGCTCGCCGCTGAACATCTCCATTATTCTTCATTCTTGCCATTGTTTGAATGCTACACTACTCTGGTCACGTAAACTGTACTTCAGATTTGTAAAATAGACATTGCACTCGCGTAATGCATATTCTGAACCAGGGGCGGCAAGTCAATAAGGGCCAGATAGGCCCCCCCCCCGCCCAAGAAAATGTCAATTATTTACAATTTCTGTTCTCTTGGTCAAGTTTTAAAACAAAACAAAAATGGATGAAAACAGCGATGTATAGCGAATTAGTTCTTAATTCTATCTTACGCAATAAGCACATTTCCTCTCTGCTGTAGTAACGGTAGATTGCAGGTCCTGCTTTAGCGAGGGAAATTGATAGACCAGCCCGAAAAAAATTTATGCTTTAAACTTATACCTTCATGGGCCAGCAAAGATTTACAAGAACTTATATTTATCTTCCTCCAAGATGGTTTGCCCTTCTCCTGCTTGGTTCTGCGTTCTCTCGAGTCAGCAGCAAGAAAGCTCATGCCCAGCGCTCGGTATTCTCACTTTTCTTAGAAACCAGATTTTGAGGGGTTACTGACCCCACACATAGCTGACTAGGGAGTTGTTTTCACACTTTGTATGAAATGCTTCTTCTCTGTATGGAAAGTTCACTTTCACTGTCACAAAAAAGCATATCCGTTTTGTGGCAATGAATAAAGTGGACGTTTTGTTGAAAACTCCATTTTCGTGTATAAGTTTAATTGTTAAGTTGAAAGTGAAACGATTTGGACCTCATAGGAACTTATTCAGCAAGATGGCACAAAATTAAGACGGTTTATCTATGGCTGAAAAAAAAAAAAACATCTTGGCTGAGAGCGTGTGAAGTGAGAAACGTATATTGTCTATAGGAGTGAGATTAGAAAAGAAATACAAAGGGTAAATTTCGTTTCCGACGAAACGATAGACATTACATGCGCGTCACAATTTATTGTGATATTACAATACTTCAGTGTTGAAAAATTCTTAAAATACATTGTTGTTTCTGACATGACAACAAAAGCCTCAAGGCTTACTGTAACAGTCAAATTAGAAGAGTTCCATGTAAACCAAAAGTTTATAGCACAAACGTACGATGGTACTGCAGTTTTGAGCGAATATCAGAGAGAAGCACAAGTCTTTATAACAGAGATGTTTCTCATGCCATTTGGATGTCATGTAGTTACGCCCACCCTCCTATAGGGCCACGAGCCGTCACTGTTTTGAACTAACCTAAATACATAACATTCCCTAACACTTTACCCAACGTTCATATGCTTTGCGATCGTCTCTAGTTCAATGCTTTGTACATATTTGGTTGTTCATATTCGTTCCTATAGCGCACAAGGCAGTTTAGAAAATGTAACTAAGAATATATTTCAACAGAGTCGTATTCCTTTAAAAACTACCTTTAACTTTGCTCCTTTTCAACAACTTCTACAAGTACCACTGCGTTTTGAGAAAATTCATAATGCTCCTGTTTTAGATAAGCATGTTTCTGAGGCTATAAAAGAGCTTTGAAGCTACAGTAGAGGAAAGTGGATATTTTAACAAAGTTCTGCAGTTATACTGCACTGGATCAGCACAATGAAAACAATGCAGCGCTATCTAATTTTCAGAGCAACAAAACATGGCATTATATCCACTTTAAATTGCTTGACTCCATGACCGAATGGCTGTGAAACAAAACAAAACCCTGGGCCGATACAAAAGCAACAACATAAAATCGGTGCAGAGAGCGGAATACAAACCCCCCACTACCTCCCCTAGCCGGGACCCCAGTGTTCGCGTTATTAAAATGATACCTCTCCAAGCCCATGACAAACTTTCCCTTCTACGAACCTCCAAACTCCAAAACATTAATGAAGGCCAGAGTAGCCAATATTTACTTTGCATTAAGTATCTGATTGAAGGCAGCACAGCGCAATGTTGCCAACTTTCCCGCTGGCACAGCGCGCTAGATCTCAAAGGCGATCAAACTGGCATACAATCAAGTTTCAGCCCATATGAAATGATGAGGATTTCTGTGTATCAAACGTTCAAGTTCCGCTAACAGAATCTGTCAAACCCAAACCAGAACTATCGGTTCAGCTGGGTAACGTAATCTGTAGCCCTTATCAGCTAAAGTGTGCTGTACACTTAGTAATAGATTAACAAGAATACTATTTCCTTTAAATGTTACGAAACGCAAATGACCTTTATGGCTATACTCCCTTCTTAGCATTGCTTATAATTTTATGCAGGTCATTTCCAGCTTTTATCGTTAGAGTTTCTCTCTTATCCTTATCCAAGGTTTACACTCGAATCCACTTTTAGTACACTATTTTCCTCTCTGGTCTAAATATTTTGTATCCGCTCTCTTCTTTAATTTTTGCTACATTTTCATTGTCATATCATAGTTTCATAAAAATCTAAAAATAATTGATTACATATTAAAATACAAATTGATCGCTATTCAATATGCCACATTCATTTCATTAATCAAAGATTTCTTGTTCTCGCAGACTCATAAGATTTGATTTAGAGGTTCAAATTCTAATTTGCATCCCATATATTTTTAAAGTTACTCATCATTGGTTTACATAATTTAAAGATATAAACAAACAAATGCACATTTGTTCAATCTTCTTCCATTTATTGAATGTAACTTACACAAAATTAATAATCATAACAATAATATTTAATTATAAGGCATCTAAAACGCAATAACTTCTACCAACACCATATGATGACACAACATTAGTGGTTAATTTTAATTTCTGAATGAGATGAGCAGTGTTGCATTTCACTTTGGACATAATAGGAGAAATTTGTATTCTAAGTTCTGATTCTACGTTTATCACACGAGCTCTGTCTTTGTTTTTAGATAAACGAATGCAAAGAATGAGTAAGTCGTTACCGAAAGATCTGAACTGTTATTGTTTTCTTTGATAATCTGGGAAATTCTGAGGGATATGAGAAAAGCAGGCGAGCCCTTCAACCCACATAGTTGTCTTGCCGAAAGGTGCGCTCTACAGGCCGGGATAATTATAACGGTACTATGAGTGTTCTGTTCTTCGTCTTACCTATTTGAAAGCTCCCTCTGGAACAAACAGTCAGCTTCAATTTACTTTACCCAAATAAATGCACATCGTAAATTTGTGCCATATTTAGTTTTCTCGCAATTCATTGTTTATGTCCAGGCATTTATTAAAAGTGAAAACAACAGTAACACCACTCATTATTAATGGAAATAGGTGTTAAGATAATTTCTTGATCACATAATAAAAGTACTTAAGCTTACATTTATTGGTCATAAGTAACAACAAGATGTTATTTCAAGGTATCACTGTTACAGTCAGCCGCTTGTCAAAGTAAACGTATTTTACCATGCAAAAAGAACGTTCTACTTCCACTGAAGTGATCGGAGGATATTTAAACAATCTATTTCGGAAGGACTCATACAGTTACAACAGAACATTCACCTTTCAGAATATCACGGAAATGCTGATCAAGACAAAGTAAAGTAGTTTTGAATACTCCTGGCTAATGAGCAAAAGATGCACAGTGGTTTCTGGGCGAGTTCATTATCTGTTTAGGCGTTTATAGCAGAAGCAGGTTAGTATCTATCTTACTTACGTACTGAACACATTGTAGGGACGGTTTATTGCACAACTGTATTGCCCTCATCTTTCTCGCTTGCAATTGTTTGTTACATTTGTGCAGTTGAGAAGTTATCCCCACCACAAATTTCCTACAATTGTCCCGTGAAGATCGATACAGAATTGTTCGCCAGGACTATTTAAATCTAAAGTACTTCCCACGTCGTCTCTATTTCCCTGATATTTGTGTGCCCGAAGTAACCGTGCGTTTCTTTCACTAATGAAGGTTCTGCTATTTAAACAGTTTAAGTTATGAATCCATAACTTAAACGGAGAAACATTTTCACTGCTTAGAAAGAAATAAATGTAAAACAAGATTCTCAATAGATATTTTTGTGAGATGAACATGCCATTTAATTTTTATAACTTGTTTTCACTTCGATGTATTGAAATTCTTTATATGCTTTTTAAAATAAGTAAATAATAGCAGAAAAATCCACAATGCTGCAAAAAAGACAAAAATGAGTTTTAAATCTAAAATAGGCAAAAAGATAAAGAAAAATAAAATAAAAGCTGGCTCTACCGACCCCAGAAATACGGAAACATGTTCATTTCTATCTGACACTTAAATATACGCACCCACCCAGGTAGAAAAGAAATTTCCTAACTTCCGGGCTCTGTTTATATATATATATATATATACATCCAAGAATAAATTATAATAATATTTAATTCTTTATGGACCCCTTGGAAGGGCCTCGTGGACCCCCAATGATCCATTAACCACAATTTACCACTAGTCGACTCAGGTATGGATGGGCTTTGCACAAGTTGTTAAAAGTATGATCTATCTCGGGAAGCTATTCGAAAAGAAGACGCTGACAATGTGCTGCAGGATTCAGCTCCCGCCTAGATGCTAATTTCTTGTCCTCCCTGCAAGATTTTCACTGTGGATATGCCAAGAAATGTAAAGTAAAAAGTGAAATTCCGTCTCGTTTTCTTCTCAATTTCTGGGATCCAGCATTGCAGATTGCGATATAATAGCAGAGATAACTTGATGGAGAACTGACACAAAACCAGAAGGACCTTTTGGAAAGTTTTAAATGCGAGCGTGTCTAAAAATGCTGAACTGGAAGGGGTAGTCGGTTGTGACCGCATGGAAAAGAGCGACTAGAGTGGAAGGGCGGCGGAGAAGAGAGGGGGTTAGCTCCGGAGAAAATAATTTACTGGGGCACCGCCTCACTGCAGTAACGTTATGGCGCAGCTGCCGCCGCCTCCCACCGCCTCCTGCGCCCCACGAGTTTACCTGTTCTCTAATAAAGCTTTAACAGCATCACCTGGCTAAGTGATGGCCTTACACACCACTCGGAGACAAAAGACCAGCATGCAGAACAATTCGATGGACCAAGCAAGGATATACAGCAGAATAAAACCTCAAATGTCTTAACGGAGCCTCGGGGGAATGGAAACCACGTGGCCCATTTTCTGCTGTCTTTTCTTTAACGACTGGAGTAAAAAATGCCCAACTACACAGCCTTTTACCCTATACTATCATGTTTTTAAGTTTTATTTTGTTAATTAATTCTTGCATTTGTATTCTTTCATTTTTTAATTTATATAAATATATACAAGTTTTTCGTTTCAAAATTTGCCATTCTTACTTATTTAAAATAAATTGAACTAAACAAATGCATGCCAGTTTGGATATTGAGGGGGCATTTAAAACAATCACATTTTAGTTACAGCTTCACCCCAGCCACCCACACAATGAAATTGTAATGGTACCCCTAATTTATGATAGCAAAATGTTAACGTTATGAAAAAAAAAAATTGCCAACTATTTGGTATTCTATCGTTGCTTGAAGATCTGATTTGTTATTTATTTACATTTGCACAGAATAAAAAATAATGAAAAAATGTAGGTAATGGTAGAACGTAAGTAAATTAATGTTTAAATCTGGGTCGCCAATCAACAATAAAAACAAAAGATATATTAATTAAAGTTTCTTTAAATTTTAATTATCATAAGGTAGGGGTGCCATTTGAAATTTCGAAGTGTGGTGGCTGAAGTTGCAGTGATGAATCTTAAAAATTAATTATCATTGATTTTAAACTTCCCCCTTAATATCTAAAATGACTTATGTTTTTAATTATGCGTATTAATACATATAATTAAACTATTCAGACTGACAAGTATTAAATTGAAGGACCATATGTATAATTCTCCCATATATTGAATGAACCACACAAGCATCGACCACTCGCGCGGCATTTGCTCCTAGAGTCGATAGAAGTATTCTCGCTGAGTTGGGAAAGATAACTAAAATAGAACCCGGACTAGAGGGAACTGAACTGAAATTTATAAGTGAGAATTACTAGGGAGCAAAAGCAGGAATATTAAATCACATTATGGCAGTAAACAAAGATGTTTTGAAAATTAACGTGAGTGTTACTCTTTTTGCACCAGCAATTCTTTTAAGTGGTTCGTTCTAATAGAGCAGTCATTACGTTTAAGACTAGCAGTGTTACGGTGTTCTGGAATTATAAGCAGAGAAAACAGGCTGTCTCACTGCAGCAAAACTTGAATAACACTGATGGATAGCCGTAGCCTGACTGAAAAAGATGTACGCCCGCACCGCAATGAGAAGAAGCAGCTGTAGCTGTAGTAGTGTGTAGTAGCAGCAGTAAGAAAAAAAACGTAACGTGTCAACTTGAGATACACACGCAGTGACAGAACCCGAAAGATTATCGTAGGCAACACCAGCCCTCTCCCGACCACGTCATTTGTACCCGTCCGAAAGCAGATTAGTGGCTTGCCGCTGTGGAGAAATGAAACAAGCTCGACAAATAAGCGGAATTAACAGACAGTCCGTCTCGAATCGTTCCCCGCTGTAAGAGAAACTTCGTACATCTATTCCAGTGTTATTGTTATATTTATAGAGTTGAAACCAGTTCTTAATAATTAATGTTTGCATGCCACAATGCAGAAAACTGCACATTCAGAATCTAACGCACATTTTATATATTTCTGCAGTGTTGTTATAGAAAGCTTCCTCCAAAAATATCTCTTTAATCCTTAAGTAAAAGAAACTTGCGCATAAGTTAATAAATTAGCCTACTAATCTTTATTCTCTCTGGCATTTCTTAGCTTGCAATTATAGAGTTATCATTTATATTTCATTTACTTTTTCACTGAATAAATATGCTTATATTGCAAAAAGTATGTCAACTTTATATGTTAACATATCATATGAAAAATAAAATATTATGGGCTTCTCAAGAAAAGCTTATAGTAAAAGCATACAGTTCGTCTTAATAACAAAGGGACTAGAACAAGTTGGGAAATTTAATCATTCGGGCTGTAAAGTACCACTCAATAATAAGGAAGAAAGTTTATATTACAAACACGCGAAATAAATTTGAAACTTGAATATTGGCACCGCAACCGCAAATTTAAAGCCTTACTTAAACTTAACCTAAAATAATATGAAATTAAGTGCAGACATTATTGATGCATATTTTGAAAGTTTGCAGTTTTAGAGTTAGATGTTGCGTTATTACTATAGCAAAGTTCCACATCGGCAAGTTCCCCTGTACTTTCCTTTTCCAGCACCAGAGCGAATCCATTCGTCATCTTCAGCAATGCTTCGTTTATTTTTCAGAGTTACCGACCGTTATACCATTTTACCATATACGATTTGTAGTGTAACAGTAATAGAATTATAGAAATAGACATAGAAATACTGTTAAGTCCGCTAATATCATTCGTAAACTTAAACACAACTTAATTTACATTAGGGTCCGGTTTATTTCGTTTAGGTAGGCTAGGCGTATGCTAAAGTTTAATTTAAGAAATGTGTTTTATTGAGCTTTACCCTTTATCCCTCCTGTGCGGTGCTACGTAATGTATTTTATCATACAATCGGAAATTATATGATGATTGTTCGTGGTTTGTGTCTACAGGCAACATTTGAATATCAATGATCGTGACTGTGTTTTGTTCTTTTAGTGTATTTCTTGCTGTTGGCACAACTGCGACATCAATACACAACACTGCGATTTTGCTGTTCTTGGTGCGATTCTATAAAGTTAGACGCGCTTTTGGGGCGGTACGTTGCGATACAACGAAGTTACATTATTTATCTAATAATGTTTTATTTCAATTTGGTATTATTCTAGATAAATTTAAATGACAATTTTTGTTGCGTACTCATGTTCAACTTTCACACATACACAAAGGAAATGCAAATATCTCCAACTCTACAAGACAATACATACTTGTGAAACATGGACTTTAAGGAACTGGAATAATATACAAACAGCAAAAATAAAATACCTTGAACAGTAAAAGGATGTACTAGACTACACCAAATAGAAAATGAAGATGTATGAAAATAGTTTCCTATATTTTCATTAAATAAATTGGTATATTAGATTATGACATTATACATTATAGCATTCGTAAATGTTTAGAAAGCGAGGGTAGAGAGTAATGCAAATATTACCAATGCAATATTTGTATAACATACGCGAGTTTCCCGGATTATTTTTAAGTCTGATTGTTGTTAGTGTATAATGCTAGTCTTTAAAACTCGTGTGTCTAAAGAAACCAATTAGTTATTTTACGCATAGAAAAAACAGTTCCATTTTCAATGTGCAAACATAAATCAGTAAGAAATTAATCATTTATCTCGATCGCTCAAGGCGTAAAAATTACACGACACGTACATAAATAATTGACAAATTTAACGTTCATATACACATTTCAGCCCCATATTATTCTATGCTTGGATGTAGTAATTAACTTTTCCAATGACCAAGAAATCATCAACATATAACCTCCTCGTCTTGAAATATTTATTTAATGTAAATTTTGTGCTCTTGTAGAAAAAAAAAGTACATTAGATACTCAAGTAAGAGGACTAGTTTCATAAATTATGAAAAAATATAATATTAAAATGTTCAGAATTTTTTCTGAGGCAACCAGGGCAGTATAAAAAATGTATATGACAAATTGTTTTCTTAATATCTAAATTAATATGCTTATAATTTTATTTTTTCAAAAATATAAATTCTGCATTGTGCGGAACATTTAACACGTACGCATATAAAAATAAAATTTATTTTAATTTTATAATGTGTATTATGTTGTCAGGTGTTTCATGGTTTTGCCGCCTATTTCACCGCAGCTGGGGGTCGGCAGTCAGAGCGGTAATTCGCGGTAAAGAGGATGTAATACTCCCGCAACTGAGTGAAGTTCTCGCAATTACAATACAGCGAAAATTAGCACATATCTTATGACAGGAAATATGCCCTGCCTCACATTTCTGGCGGTTTTTTTTTTTTTTTAAACTATTATTCAAGCACATTAGTTCATCTTCCGAAGTTGAGTCACTTTCTATTCTGATATTTTATTTTAGTTCTTCTAATATGTGCGGGTTTGTTTTTACACTGTTTTTTATTTTCCCCTCCCCCCAAATCACGTATTGTCAGTTAATTGTGGCATACGCACTGTTTGAATTGTTGTTGTGTTTTCGATTATTGTTGGGGGAGGAAGTCCATTAGGGACAATGTCCGCTGGTGGCGAATGATTGTCAGAAAGTAAGTTTTGTGCTTTAATCTGATTGGTAATTGGGAGTTTTCCTCCATCTATGCATGTTGCAAATCGCGGAGAACGCTAGGAAAGATTTGATTGGGAACAGACTACCAAACAAGGACACGTCTTGTGTTACATCCGCCCACAGATGAGCTCAATGTTGTAAAATCAAGTATATAAAATAAATGTAACATCACTCTTTCATAACCTAGAAGAATGTAATACATGTTATATTGTGAGGCAGTGAAAAACAAGTGAATTCTGATTTGAAATAAACCCTCCAACAAGCATAGCAAACGAGCAGGTGTGTTCATACTTTAGATGTCATAGAATTAGATATTTTAGGAAAAGGAAACAAGAGTAGTGACATGTTATTGGCTAGGCGCCGAGTGTGTCATACAACGTGACAATATCGTTTCTATATATTTCTGAATTTATAGTATTTTCAAAAAAGATAGAACCTATTACTGTTCATGTATTTACTGCACATCATACACCGATTTTCTCGCCATGTAAGGAAATGCTGAAATACCTGTTAGTTTGCGACGAAGCACGACCATGTAAATATAATAATGATTCATTGGTACAGAATATTGGGCATTGATCAATTATTCTTAATGCTCCAAAACATCCAATTGCAGAAATTTAGTAGATATTATAATCACCTGCCTGCAGTTCGCAGACAACAGGTTTACAGTTGAACTGATGCGTGCGAACGACATTTCCACACTTTCCCGTGTTTGTTTTCATCGTAATTGTACTTGCGATAACTTGAATTAGTTTCATCCACTTCCGCTCTGACTGCCGACCCGCCAGCTGCCTGAAACGGACGACAAAATCATGGAAGACCGGTCGTAGAGCAGTCTGTGATAAATTTTGAACCAAAAAAAAAAGTGCATGAAAACTGCAAGATTCATCAAATTCACCTGCTGGTATACCCTTAAGAATTTGGGTTTAATGTAGGAGAGTGACGACATAGAAAAATCTCAAACTTCAACCTAGGATAAAAGTTCGTTTTACAATCTGCCAACTTTTCACGATGTAAAATCCAGAGAGAGTCGATCACACATACTGTAGCATGTTTATCAATTTCTATTATTCTTTACTCGCCACTATGTCCGAAATGCCTGGCTGCTGTAACTTCATCATGCAAATAGCAATGAATGTTTTATTCTTTTTAGTGCCGAGACCGCAACCCCCCACCTTCCTCGAATGTTTAGTATATTTCTAATGCACTTCCATCATGAACATAAAAAGTTTTACACATTGTGGCCCACACTTACATCGGGTTTAGTGGCATTTAAAGGTTATGTCTACTATCGTTAGCTTTCTTCCCTTTGTACATTCCTTGTCCACTGGCAATTTAGATCCAATTTCAGATACACGACGAACAAGGGAATGATAAAATAACAAAGAGGAAATAGCTTTTCAAACTCGGAGAAAACAAGGCAACCGTAACAAAATTCCGCTTGATGAATCAGTTTTATGAACCCAGTAACCGATTTATAAGCCATCCTTATCTTGTACCAAGAGCACTTGAAGCGGCAGCCTTTTAGTGCGCGTTCAACAGCCTCCAAATCTGGAGCACAAACTTTTAACAAGTACTTTATTCTAGTGATTGAAATGGATAGAGAGAGTCGTCACATTTGGGAGCATTTCATGCAGCACATTTACAACCTTTAAACGTCAACTTGTGAGGCATTAAACCGCCGAGATTAACCCTAGACGTAGGTTATGTGAGAGTGGTATCCCTGAATACTAATGGCTTTGACAAAATTCAAAATATTCCTTCCACTTGGCCTTGTTATTTGTATGACACGTCAACAGAAAAATCAGGAAATGTAGGCCTGACAGGCCTGTCTCATTCTCAAATTCATCAATTCATCATATACACTACATTTCTCACTTCTTTCGGAGTTATAATTGCAAATCAATAACTTCTCAAAAGGGTTTGATAAGATATTTTTAATTTTGAACATGCACCAAGTTTTCGTTTTTATAAAAACATATTTTCACATTTTATCTGCTTTTGATATGTTGTTCTCTTATGTATTTTCAAGGTTTAGCACATATCTATTCTGAAAAATTGTCTTCCTCCCCCCCTTCACAAATGACCGAATTCCTCCTGCGCCTAGCAACACCCGTTACCTCTTCAGAAGTGTGTCACTGCTGACCCTATTATTATTATTATTATTATTATTATTATTATTATTATTATTTGGAGCTTTTCTAGGAGACCATGTCCTCGAGCACTGACCACATTTGCGTTGAGACTGCAAGAAAGTTAATCTTGAAACATTTCTCTCAAGTCAAGTTTTTGCCAGAGTTGATTCTTACTTGAAGCACCAATTGCTAAGCTTCTTCAGTAGAGTAATATCCAACATTTTGAGGTTGTGTCCAATCCCTTTAGACAGAAAGGGAGCTTAGTAACATCGACATAGCTCAATCCCCACCAAAGTGCTACTGAGACAGCATGTTGGACCTTTACGACCCTCTGCCCGCTTCTCATTAAGTTGAGGCATATATAATTTGGTTGTAATTTTTTCTATATTCAATACTTTTTTCGTCATTTAAAAGAATTTCCCAGTGACCTTGTTAGCGTAACGCTGTAGCAGGCATTAGCATCTCAACTTCACTTCTTAGTTAATGCCCTATTCTCCAATGAAAATAACTTCAGTTCACGGTCTTTCTATGAATTCTGGGCACAGATTTCATGCATATGTAGAGAAGATGAAGAAGTAATCTAAACATTATTTTATTCGTGAAAATGCTATACCTACAGTTCGGTCATCCCACGGGCCTCGCTGCTTTGACAACAGCTATGATCCTACAAAACGCGGAGTTGGTCCTGGTGGTGTATTGGTATCCATGCTTGTCTCCTAAAATCAAGATCGCGGGTTTAAAAAATCCACTATCGATGGATTTTTTCGGGCGTAAAAATCCTAAGTATGGCTTCCTTCGGAAGGGAAGTAAAGCCATGGGTCCCGTGTAGTACATTTATGGCACGAAAAACAATCTCAAGTCTGAAAGAAGAGGCCTCTGAGCAAAATTTGTCGGCCGTTTCACGCCCTGAATTGAAAGGGATGCTGATGACCTGAGATATTATAGAGCGTCCATAAATAATCCAAATCAACAACAAAACGTGGATGCTCGGATATCTAACGATTATCAATAGTATCGGTCTCAGTGAAGCGTTAAAAACCGCCACGGGTGGCCGAGGTCGTTAAGGCACGGACTCGTGAGTGGGAGGTCTGCGGTTCGAATCCCGCCAGGACCGTCCTCCCTGACTGGGGTTTTTCCAGGTTTTCCTCAGTCTTCATAACTGGCAAATGCCGGGGAGGTACCTAAAACTTAGGCCTGGAACGCTTCCTTCCTTAAAAAAAAAAAAATATCCTTTCCCAATTTATCATTTCATTTCATGTATCATCAGTGTCCATCGCCTGTGGTGCCTCAGTAGTGAAAACGGGCGTTAAAACACTACTCAAAAAAAAAAGTGAAGCGTTGCGTTATGCTTGGTATGAACTTCTTACTGATTTCCAGTTATTAAAAGATCTGAAACTATGACAGTAATTGTGCTTGGCAGCAAAGCTGTTATCTGGCTGGCAAAACACCTAGCTTTCAACAGTTGCAGCAGTAATTAGCACAATACTAGGTATATCGTAAAGCGACCAGGGTAATTCCGTTTAAATGAAAAAGGCATATGTCTGATAAAGTACTAGTTTTGATATCTCAGTCCATTAGACCTTAATTGTTTATATGAGATTGTAGTGACGGTTCGTTATTACATTTTTCCTGTTTGGTTCGCTTTGCGTTGTTTTTTCAATATACGTGTCCTGCAAAGTTCAGAGAAGAAAATTTATATGAAATGGTATTTGTTGCAAATCCCTCAAGTACTAAAACTAAGTAAATGTTATCAAAAATGATAGGTGTTTGAAACAGAGAACTGACTTAACCGAGAGGTTATTCAACCCCTCTCAAGTCAGATCTATATCACTTGTTGACACTATGAAACAAAGTTTAAGACAAATTGAACAAATTTGGACAATGCAAGCTGATACGCTGTCAGAAACAAATCTTGGAAATTTTAGTGATTGTTACTCATGTGACATCATCTTAAAAGCATTCTAAGAAAAGAAACAAAATTTTGAATTCTGACCAATCACAGCCGGAGTACGGAGTGAAATTATAGAATTTTTTTATCAAATTCTTATTATCACGCGACGTGCATTTGTGTTGTGGTCAGTGTAGCCAACTCTATACCTATACTATAATTCCAGTGTTAAAATGAAAAATTGCGGACGGTTGTGCTGAGGTCTTTGTTTTAAAAACTAAAACAAAAACCACGGCACAACGCCCGGAAGTTTTTAATTTTAACATTGTGAACAGTGGTCATCAAAGTTTAAGACATGTATAATTCCTAAGCGCGCATCAGTAACCACTTTTCTATGTTTTCAGTAATTGTAAATTTAACAAATTTAATTTGTATTCATTCAACCAATTGTTTTGGCATATATAGCCAAACAGTCTGAAATAATTTTGTAAATTATGTAACCATATCTGCCTCTTTTTTTTAAATAGTGTTTAACGCCGGGTTTTACTACTGAGGTACCACAGGCAGTGGACACTGATGATACATGAAATGATAAACTGGGAAAGGAATTTTTTAAAGGAAAGATATGTTCAGGCCTAAGTTTAAGGTACCTTCCCGGCATTTGCCATTTATGAGGACTGAGGAAAACCCGAAAAAACCGTCAGGAGGGACGGTCCTTGCGGGAATCGAACCCCACACCTCCCGCCCACGAACCCGCGCCTTAACGATCTTGTTGGCGGTTTATGTCTGTCTAAGCAACCATAAATCTTAATAAACACGTTATTTAGAATGGTAAAATGCTTTCTGTGTTTTGTTTTTCTCAGTTGGTATTGTAGGTAAATCTAACGGTGGCGACTGTAAAGATTGTTTTGCATTCTCACGGTTTCTAAATAGGTACTTCATAAGTAAGTATAACATTTTATACAACTGTTAATAATCTGTACTCGAATTTCAAAAATATATTACTTTCATTCTTATTTTATTCATGATGGTCATTGTCTAAGGAGGCATTCATTATACTATTCATGATATAGTACAGAACCGTATTTGGCGCTTCTCTATTGGCATTACTGATAACCGTATGTTACTAAATGGCTTGAAAAGTTTTAATATCCAAAATGCAAATATACAGTTATTATAATATTATAAGCCAAGTTTACAGGAATTATATTTAAATTAAATTTTATTCGTGAAATAGTTCTAAAATATCACACGAGGGCATGAGGTTCCCAGATAAACTCACTCGCTACGTTCGTGAATTTATCCGCAATCTCAGACCCTCTCGTGATATTACTTCTGATAGCATTTTGGACTACTAGAGTTCGATTCTATGTCAGATCAAACTGTCTCTAGGTTTTATCCAGAGTTTTCTTTTATCCCGAGTAGTTGAATGCCAAATAGCCAAGGTCTCCGAGTTTATTTGTGCCATCATTAATACATTTCATTCACAGAATGAATACATCTACATAAGAGTATTTAACACTGATATATACAGATGTCCCGAAAAGAATAATATACAAGTGGGCGTGACAATAAATAAACAGTAAACAAATTGAGTAAAAGAATCCTGTCAACAGTGTGACATTTAATAAAAAAAATATGTTTATAAGAAACACTAACAAAACCGCTTTATATGCAAAACATATACTATCCGAAATGTACTACTATTATACTTCATTTCTGAAGCCCATATTTCAATTATGCATGTGATCAATCAATATTCTGTTTGGACAATAATATTAACAATTTGTTATTACACGATTGCAACTTATCACCCTAATCTAGGTGATAACGTTCAGTTTCAACTCTCTGCTAGCTCTATAGCAATTCATCCTGGTTAGGAAAGCTTCTGTGTGAATTGCGTTAATGATGTTGCCAGTCAATATGTGCCAAAGTTTGCTATTATTATTATTATTATTATTATTATTATTATTATTAAGATGATTAATAAAATTAATGCACTCCTCTGAACTAAAGGTCGATAAGTTTTCAGGGGGTAAAAATCTTGAACGCAAATCCCCCGGGATGGACTTACAGCTGTGGATCCCGTGTTTTAGATTTCCTTGCCTGAAAAAAAAGGTCCCTGTACAAAATTGCGTTCATTTTCGCCCATAGCATTTCACTTGAAGCGATGGACTACTTATACTTATGACATCTATTGGTGCTATATTTAACTAAATTCAAATGGTTGGTATGATCCTTTAGGTGCTTATGCCTAAGCCTTGTATACTGTTATTAAAATTCTCATTAAATGAATGCTATTATCACAAGTAATATTACAAGATGTCGATAAATCAATGAATGAATTTATCTAAAAAGCTCAGACCCTCCAGTGATATTTATTAGGACTTTTTCATGAATAAAATAAGAATTTAAATATAATTATCGTTACCTTTGCTTACAAAATTGTAATTGCTGTATTTCGCATTATGAATACTTAACTTTTGGGGTCATCTTGCAACAGACTAATGTTGATTGTCAGTAATGCCAATAGGGAAGAGCCAAATACGATTTAGGACTATTTCATGCATAGAATAAGAATGAAAGTATTCGTATATTTGAAATTTATGCACAGAATAAAAACAATGGTATAAAATTTTATGCCTACTTATTAATACCTACCTGTTCAGATATCGTGAGAATAAAATAGACGAAAGTCACTGTTACAGTCGCTACATTTAGATTTACTAATACCAACCGAGAAAAACAAATCAGATATAACATTTGATCATTTTGAACAATTCGTTTATTAAAATGTATGGTTGCTTAGGCAGATATTGTTACATAATTTACAAAATTATTTCAAACTATTTGGCTGAATATGCCAAAACAATTCAATTGAATATTTAGTTAGTTAAATTTACAATTACTGAAAACACAGCTATCATATTTGAACGAGGGGGCTGCAATTTCATTGGATACAATGGACATTTGGAAATTAGTAGATGAAGATGTGGATGCAGAATTCCGCACTTTATTTAGCATTGCCGAATGATGTTCTTGATTAATGTGTATGAACTTGAGGAATTATAGTGGAAATATGGAGTTGGATACACTGACAAGATAAATGCACTTCTCACGGTACAAGAATTTGATACCACTTTACGACATTTTCACTTTAGAAAAACACCTCCGGAAGTCAGAGCAGTTTGCTAGCTTGCAGCGGTTACACCCTGTAGAGTCCGAGTACTTGGGAATCAGAAACGTGGCTTATACGAACGAAACGGTAGGCATCGTAACAAGCCTGAACAATGGGGCAATAACTCTACTGCCACTCTTTTTATTTGAGGCGAACGAGACACCCTTCCTACACGCTGCTAGCCATTAGTGTGTTCATTTGGTATTCAAACGTTAACAATTGCTTTGGGAGAGGGGGGAGCGAGGCAACCTGTAACGCAACGCAACGCTTCGCTTCTTCGCTAATTCCTGCTGCATTTCAAACGCTCCGTTACCAGCCATCAATTCATTAAAACAGAAGCCATAAATCGCTGAGCAAATGAAATCATGTGCCAGCGCGAGATGTGCCTGCCTGCTATGTATACATGCAAAAAATATCAATACTTGACCAGGTAGAGCACACAGAGAACGCTTCGGCACGTTCGTAATTGTCCTAAAGGTGTTAAGAGATGAAATCGAATACCTTAAAAAATTATCATTGTTGATGGCTCTGTTCCTCCTTTAAAGAAATCTGGATTTTAGCCGTTCTATTCCTCTACTGTATGTTAATGAACAATATGGAAATACATACACTTTATATAGGGCGGTTTTATAAAGCAGGTATGAACCAGCTCATGCGTAAATCCTTTCTGAAACTTTGCACATGATTATATCTGCACTCCAGAAAAAAAGTTCTAAAATATTACCTGCCATATCGAACTGTAAGAACCCACAAATAAAGAGCGAATCAAAGATTGACGAGAGCTATATGGCCTAACTATTTTCTGTAGCTCATTAACTCGTGCTCTTGCAGGCATACGACGTTGCAGCGCTACGGTGCAGAGTTCGCGTTACGTATGTCCATCCAGATATATAATGGAGTAAGATTGAAGCATAGTCTTCAATTGTTGATCTGTACAAATTATTTTCATGAAAAATAAGATTTCCACCCAATGAAATTAGTTAGGAAGAAAATGAAATCATACAGTGCATTATATAAAATCGTTGTTTAAATAAAACGCAAGGTGGCATATGAAGACAGAACATTCGTTAGATTGCGTCCAATCATGTAAAATCTTCGCTTTGCTGTGTTGCATACTTGTTATTTGTAATATCGGGCTTTCAGAATATGTCCTTACCGCTCACATGGGGTTTTTCTGCCGGCAACGCCCCCCCCCCCCCCCCCACGGCTGTCTGTTAGCCTGCCTGAGCTCTCACCAGTCTACATTTGCTCACGAAGACTTTAGAGCAACGTATTTTTATGTGAAAATGTTATTATAAATATCAATCAGCTAGCTCCGTCCATGAGGGATTGTTCGGAAGTTTCCTGGGTAATTACCTCCTTCCACAACTACAATTCACGATCTTATGAATAAATGTGATAGTGATTCAGTGAAAAACAAAAAACACACCAAAATAAAGTTTTAACAGAAAACAAATTAACTGGCGCAAATCTTGAATGTTCGTCAACAAAATCACTACCGAAATTACTACAAGTTGAGGTTTCAGTATCTTCTGCACATAAAGCAACTATACTGTAAAAACTCAACTCTTACAAGTGCATGTATGTCCGTTATCTACGACAAAGTTGTCCCATAGCAGGTGTGCGTTATTGTGAGTGGTTTCTTCCATCAGCGACTGAAGGGCTAATAAATCCCACAGCTTGTATTCTTTTCAGACGAGGCCTAGTACTACCAAAATTGTCGTTAAGTACAGGCGTAGTCGGTTGTGGCATGTCCTGCTGCCGAAATGCAAAAATCCATGCGAGCAGTAAGAACATATTCTGGAAACCTGATCATCATTGGTTCACACTGAATTCTCGCTACTAAGCAGTAAAATTAAACAAAGCTGATCTAATACACTTTCACAATGCAGTCTGTGTCACGATACAGTTTAGATACTATAACTGTGTTCGTTTGTGTTTAAGATGTCATAAGCATTCTAGTACAAATAGTTATGTGCCGAATCCTTGGGGCTTGAGGCGCCTCGGTCCGGGGGGTGGCGAAGGGGGCCTCCAATTTGTCGCTGAGGGACTGAGCTTTATTCTTTATAGTGAACTATTTCTTCCCCAAAAGAACGCATATTTTCCCAATTTTTAATGTCTTTGACCACAGGGTAACAAAATTTGCTTTGCTACTATTCTCCTAGAATTTTTCCTTCAAAATTCCATTTCATATTTAGCTAAAAAGTATGTTATTCGTTCATTTATTAATTATTTACATCCTTTTTGATAACGTGTATAATGCCTCAGTATTTAAAACATTCATTTTAATTAGTTGAGCATTAAGATGGGCTGGTTGACATTTTTAATGTCAAAAACTTTGGGTTGTTATAAATGCTGGCTAAACTATACATTATTTTATTTAATTACAATTCAATTGTGCTATGTAAGAAATTGACGAAAAAAGTTAAATTTTATCATGAGAGAATGAGGTAGTTCGTCCTGAATGAAACATTATTTTAAGAAGGAAAATATTATTAATATTGTTACTGCTTACTTTAAAATAAAATACATTCCTTTTAAATAACAGCCTTCATCTCCCTTTGCTTATAATAATATATGGGCAATCGTGATGTTTTCATACTTATTATTAATGAAGGTAAAATTTGAAATACAGCATTATCATAGGCTTTGGCGGCCGAAGTTTGTTATGCTAAAAGTTTTTCCGCTTATAGAGCATCAATTTTTTAACCTTGAAATACAATACAGAGATTATTTTTGGTTTGCGACCAGAGGAGAAGGAAAACCGTACTGAGCAAGGTTACACCAAATATGTCCATGAACAAGTTTATTAGTATTTCTACAATCATAACAACAACAAAAAAAAGAAAGAAAATCTATTAATAGACATTTTTAAACACATAAGCGAACATGTGAATGATAAAACTTAATTTGGCTTAAGTCCACAATTAAAGTTAATCAACAGAATTCACACTCTAAAGTCTATGGAACACCTAGTTAGTGCTCTTTTTTATATAAAACTTATATTTCATAGAAATTCAAAATAAGTCATTAAAATAATTGCAGTATAGCCTTAGTATAAAGGGGAAATGTGATTGCAAAGTTTAACCAGCACATCATGTGCTACGCGCAAAAGGTTGTATGTAATCCGCTGTAACAACTTGCATTCAGTAATGCTAGGTTTGCGTATTAAGTCGTTTGTGCTAACATGCTTTTAGTTTGCTTTCCCAGGCTGCTGAGTGCTACATATGAAATCCTAAAATTTACACCTGCATGTGTGGGATGATGTGTAAATGACAGATTACACGATAGCTGGATGGGATTTATCCAGCTTCCTTCCTATGCATCCATCATCATTTGGACAGCTTTAAACAGGCAGGCTTATTGCTTGCTGCTTCCTGAAATGAACTGTACTTAAATTTGCGATCGATGAATAGTTGGAATCAACACCAGGAAGCGATGTAACAATACCTGACAATGACAGAATTTCAGCATCTATTATTATCAATACTACTATTTCATTTGTCGGTTTTTCACAGAAATTTTATCCAGTTCTACAACGCCATTTGTTGCCTAGAATATACATTTCAAACAGTCTGTGATGAATGTACCTAGTTACTTCTGCGTTAAAAGGCTGATATCTATTCTGAATCAAACAGATCAATAAGTTATTGACATTTTAATAATATTTAAACTCCTTTTAACTGCTGAGGCATCACAAACGGTGGGCACTAGTGAGATGAAATGATAAACTAGGGAAAGTCCCTTCCCCCAGGAAGGAAGCTTCCAGGCATAAGTTTACCGTACCTCTATGGCAATTGCCAATTATGAAGGTTGAAGAAAATATGAAGGGGAAAAAAATAATAAAACCTTTGTCAGGTCCTGGCGGAAATAGAGCTCGGCCCTCTCGCTCATGAGTCTGTGCCCTAACGACCTCGGTGTCATTCTCAAGAAATGGACAAGAGGAAGCGTTCGACCATGAACGTGGAAAGCTGTACTGCGCTGACAACTGGAGTGACTTTGGTTGAAGACAAAGAACTGTTGATGGATGTGTAAGCTACCTACCACAGTTTCATCTTCTACCCACTAAAATGACACATGATCTAATACAATACATGCCAATATTGTTGAAGAATTTTATTGTGTTCTTATAAATGTATACAAAAAGTTGTCATGATCCTGTGAAGATGAAAAGAGTTGGCCTCAAATTACTTAAAAGTGTATTAACATTTCCATTATGCATTTCTTCCAGCTCACCTTGCAGTCTACACCTATATATCTTGTAATATCTCCCTAACTCCACTTGGTACATGTTTATGTACAATTTCGGTTAATTTTCTGCAATATATTGTAAGGAACACTTCCACTTGTATTTATAATAAACTAAATTCGGGAGACTAAGGTGTTGCCGATAAAAATCAGGATTATCACAGTGAGAGCTTTAAGGTCATATAAAGGATTCTCCACTATGTAAGCACAAATTTTGTGAATGGACCTTCAATTCTCAATATTTGCTCAAATTTAATATTATTTTAAAACAAGTGGTTGTAAGTTTCAGCTTTATTCTCCTAAAATGGGAAAGCAAGTAAGCATTTCAGTGATTTTATTCCTTGAATATACCCGCAACTAGCAAAACGAAAAAGTCGCGCGAGTGACCAATACTTGCATGGCTCTCTCTGCATCAATAAATAAATAATAAAAACTTACTCTCCGTCTCTTTTTAAGGTTTGAGTTTTGTTAGTAATGAGATATATCTTTTAAAAAATTAGAAATTGATACAACAGCAAAGGCAAGCTCAATGAGCGGAATTGAGCTTTTTTTTTTTTTTCTTTCTTTATAAAAGATTTTCAATTTCCACCTAAATGTGTACATATAATACATTTAAAAATTGCACTGGTTTTTCAGTCACTATCGACCTCTCCCAGTTCCTTATAATAAACAAATTAAGGGATGCAATTCATTGAAATTTATGATGGCTACATCTAGAAGGACAAGAGTGATGGTACTATTCTCTAGCATGCATTGCGCATACCCATGAAGGCAGATTGTATTGTTGGCAGTAGTGTGACGCATCTGCATGTGCTGTTATTACAGGATTGTCATGAGCTATCCTGCCTTTGTGTAATACATACAATGAAATCGTGGTTGTTCAATGTCCGCATCTACTGAAAAGTGTGACCATAAAGGAATGCCAAAGGCAATTATCGTGCATTTTAGTTTATTTCGGAAAATACGGGCAAAGTCCTCCATGCACTATCTGGTTGAAGAAAATAATGACCATGGAACATTTTTTTGGAAAACATGAAGGAAGACATGCCAAAGTACCAAAGCAACGATGTAGGATATTTATGTTTCATACATAAAACAGCTGTTCCAACAAACAGAAAATACTCCATTGCTGACTTCATCAGTTGTATGTTCTGTTGCGGCGTCGCGTCCCTCTTCTTTTATACAATGGTAAATGCCCCAATCTACACTTAAATCTTTCGCTTATGAATCAGTTGCGCGCTGAAATGCTCAACACTGGCTAGCAAGACAGCCATCTCTGCAATGTCAACATACCTGAAACTGAAACATCATCGCCTGTGTCTGGTCATTAAGGTAGCAACTTTTATCCATGCATGGTGTTTATTGCTTTGAACTGGACTATAGCGTTTGAATGAGCAATAACTTCGAGGTGAGATAGATGGGACTCAATCCTTGCTACTGCCTAAGGGACTGGCACTTGACTGACAGTCCAGTAATGACCCAAACTACATTTCCTTCTAATAACACATGTTTTGAAAATGCAAAGAAAGCCAGATTTTATGAATCTGTAACATACGCGAACAAAATGTTTACTGTACACAGATTAAAATTTAACAATGAAAGCTAATTAATTTACTACAGTAACCGAGTAAATCAGCAATTAACATTCAAGCTACAAATAAATTTCCCAAACAAACACTTGCATATGTGTGTAGTCGTTCTTTTTCAGCACTGTACTGATATAGTCTCTGCTGATTACGTTTCCACTGACAAAGCAGAGATGCATTTTGTTCCAATCAACTAGTTCACCTTTCAAAGCTAAATGAGGCAATGTGATCATTCAAATGACATTTTACAGTTCACATCAAACTTAATGAATGTATTTCCGAAGCAAAACAAAGTTAACTATTCATGACAGATTAATAAACTCCCTAAAGGTGACCTTTCTATACAATTGGTAAATGTGTGGTTATCTTAATTCTCCATGCAGGGAAATCCCCGGAGAATTAAAATGTACAATATGGTCTATATTTTGTTGTTCACAACGGTTCATTGTAAAAACAATTTTAAACAAAAGAAAATTCGAAATAAGGAAAACTGCAAATGTGGTAAACAAATACATAAAGCGGGAAAAGAGATGGTTAACGTCATAACGTTTTATGCTTACACTACAAAAAGGAATGACTTTCCTTTTAGGTTTTCTCGTTGCTTTATTTTCTTTTAGTAAAGTATTAAAATAAAATGACAAAATTAGACAAAGCTGTGCTAATATTTTTGCACATTCATTTAAACATTTTAGGACATCTCTTCTAATAAGAGACAGCGTGCATAATGATTCCACTTTATCGTGATGTAAACACTACCCATGTTTGTCACTCAAAGAAAAATACTTTTAAAGTAAGCAATCGAGATTAGAATCAAGTTATGTAGGTATATCATTGAAAGCTATAACGTAGCCTTTAGATCTCTGGTTGTTCTAGAAGTTGCCAACAAGTGTGAATACATTCGTAATCCCTTAAAGCAGGGGTTCTCGACCTTTTCCAGTGTCATTCAACGCAGGATATCACATGTACCAATAAGCAAATTTTACGAGTGAAATGCTGATTTTGTGTTACACGGTTTAAAATACACATTCCTCTACATTTACAATAATACTAGTGATTTGTACAGTTATTTCTTGTATGCAGTATTTAGAATTAGATTATTGGAGAAAAACTGTTCAATCTATTCCTTTCAAATGGATTGTTCAGTGAAATGCCCTAAAAGTTAATTTTGTTAAGGTTAAAATACAGTGAATGAATACTTGTTGATTTGTTTTGTTTACAGACGCTCTTCAAGGCGTGAAACGGCCGATAAATTTTGCTCAGAGGTCTCTCCTTTCAGACATGAGGTCCTTTTACGGGCCGTAAATCTTGACATGGAACCCACGGCTTTACTTCCCCTACGAAGCAAGCCATACTTAGGATTTTACACCAGAAAAAAGTCATCAATCCAGGTTTGAACCCGCGAGCTTGGGTTTGGGAGGCAAGTATGGTTACCACTACACCACCAGGACTGACGTGAACGAATACAAAAACAAACTTCCACAAACATATATTCCTGACACTGGTAGGTATTTCAGTATTCAGATTTACATCATTAAAATCTATCAACTTTAAAAATTTAACTAATTTCTGACTCACTTTTATTTCAGTGCGTAGGTTGTACTTATTTAGCTAAACACAGTTCTTTAAAATTTGGTTTCAACTGACTTAACTTTATTTCTAGATTTGTTTTTATACAAATTAGAGAACAAAATGCACTTTCACAAAAGGCATGCAGTCACAAACACCAATAAAAAATGCACAAATTTTTCTGAGAGCATTGGATATCTTGCCAGCCAGAAGTGTGTTAAATGCATCTTCTTGATCATTGTCCTGAGACTTCTGTCACATGATACCTCCATCAATTCTTCGTTCTCTGAACGAGTTGAAGTTTCTGGTAAGGAGTCGGGCATAGAAAATTGGCCTCTAATCCAAAATGCTGAATTCAAGTTTTTCAGAGAAGTATACATTGAAATCTGCAATGAGGCTTCCAAGCCAGTTCACAATGAAGAGCAATTTCATTTTCACTTAAGAAAGCAACCAACAATGGAAAGGAAGATGTGTTTCCAATATTCATTTCTGTTGTCGTGAAGCTTAGTATTTTCTTGTTTTATCCTGTACCAAGAATATGGAAGAAAGCGCACTCTACAAACTCTTGGTCAGCTGGTTGAGACTGCAAAATACATCTCTCAAGTAAGACAACCGAGCAAGCCACAACTTATCATAAAATAATTGAAGGCTGAGGATGAGTCGGAGAGAAAAATGTGCATTTCTGAACAACTCAAACAGACGAGTTGTTTCATTATACAAAATGAACATAATCGTGAATTCATAGGTCTGGACTTAATGAAATTGACAACTTTCACACTTTCATTTAAAACTGTCTTTCGAGCAACAGGCATCGTTCTTGCAGCTAAAGCCTCGCGATAAAATGCACAAATGAAATTGCTTCTGGAGCAAATTCTTTAACCGTTGCAACAACGCCGCTGTGTTTCTCAGTCATTGCACGTGCTGCATCAGAACGATACTAACGTTATTCCACTGTATATCATTGATTCTTACAAAAGTATCTAATTTTGAAAATATTTCATTTGAGATTGTTCGACTAAGCAGTGATTCACAAAATAAGAAATTTTCCTTCGCAGTTTCCCCATCTATAAATCTTACATAAGTTAGAAGATGGACCATGTTTACATCAGTAGTTCCATGCAATTGTATGGAAAAAAATGAATTGGCGCATCCCCCCCTCCATTAACTGCTGCTTAACATTTGCAGACAAATCCAAAACTTTTCGGGACGTGTGACATTGGATAATGGAATCACTTCAAATTTTTTTGCTGCCTTGTCCCCCAACAACATTTTAACCATATCTATAGTTGCTGGTAATATTAATGACTCTCCGATCGTGTGAGATTTCCCCGCTTTAGCCATTCATAAACTGACTTCATAAGATGCTTCCAGACCCTTCATGTTAGATCCTGCAAATGAAGTTATATGTTTTTTCCTTGATGACAAATGTGATGGTTTTCTCTGAAAACATTCCAACGGTTTGTGTTTCAAATCGCCATGCTTGGTGTCAAAATGAGTTTCAAAAGGGAAAGAATTATCGAGTGATATGAATTTGTTTCATGACAAGTTGCATGGTTTCCTTTCCATTTCCAATATACGTGAAACCATATGATAAATAGCTTATATTGTACTAACGCATTGTTATGTATAATGATGTCCTCTGTTGGATGCTTTGCATTAGAAATAGTGGCTTCTGGTAGAATGGAATTAGTTGTCCCGCTTAACTCATTTCTCCCTTTGAGCTTTTCGAGCAGAGTCCTTTAATTGACCGCTTATCCATGTTCTGGTTTACTTCTTCTAAATCTGAAAACAACTATATATAAATGTGACAATTTAACTAATCGCATTCAATAAAAAGAATGTAACTGGCTGCTTTCTTAACTGTAAATGCGTCTCGCAGCTAAACAAATGACAAAATGTATCCCATGTTGTCTGATCAAATACATTAGAGTTGCGCTGTCATTGTCGTAGGATTAAAAGATTTTGTGATAATGCAAAATTTGTCTTTACCGTTTAATTATAGTAGAACCGTCAAATATTTGTTATATGTAAAACAAATGTTAACTTATTTGTTAAAACTTTTACATACCACCTGGCAGTACATGTGTACCATAGGTTGAGAACCCCTGCCTTAAAAAACCAGTCATTCAGCAGTTCGTGGGTCTTCAGACGGACAAATTCTTTCCCTTTACTTGCTGGAAAACTTTCTTTAATACACGAATGATTTTTCTTTCCAATGAATATTATTCGTTTCCTTTTATGTTATACAGAAAAGTTTAACGCTTGTTATCCGAATACCAAACTCTAACCTAACCTGTAGGCTACGATGACCTTAATAGATGAACTGCGAAATGAGAACTCAATGTTAGGAATACGTGCTTACAGAATATGGGTGAAAAATAACACAAATGAAAATCGCAACTTTTGCAAGTAGTGATTGTTTACTTTCTGCACAATTATTAAGCGCAACTAACGAAAGAGGGGGCATTGGTTATAACAGTGACCAACGAGGACGAAATTGTTTGTTTATTTGTCCTTATAAATCATGTAATGCAAAAATGGTACATGATACAAGACAAGTCAGAAAATCATTGAATTTACATAACATTTAAAATTATATAAGGCTAGTAATAATATACAAAGTTATCATAAACCACAACATAGTGTAAAGTAAATCTTTAAAACCTGCTCACATACTCTAGAGTAAAATGAATTATCAAAATAAAAACAAATATATTAACTTGAACAACTTTACCAATGTAGTTAACTGTTGTAATAATGTTTATTTCATTCAGTAAAAATACTATCATTATTATTTAAAAACTCGTTCAATTAATAGAAACAGAGATAAAATAATGACTGCCCTTTAAATAAAGTTAACCTTCCCTTTAACTTGGAGTGGTAATTTGTTGTATAATTTGATGGTCATTTCAGTTGCACTATTTTGATATGTTTTGGTGTTGGTTTTCATTATATGAAGATCTGTTTTTCTTCTTGTATAGTGCTGGTTTACTTTCATTCTTTTTCTATAACTTGTTTCTTATAAATTATGTACATGCAGCGCAGTGGCAAGATTTTCAGTTTTCAGGAAGACTTCTGATTTGCAGCAACTAATTGCTAACAATATCTTGTGTTAACATTGCTCAACCATCTTGGACATGTTAACGAGCGGAAATCGTGTTACTGCAGTTGAAATTTATTGAAGTTCTAAAGAAAATATAAATACAAACTACAAAGGGGCTTCCATCTATGTCGCCTAGATCATTTTAGGTGTAACATCTCACAATTGCAACAGTTTTGATACAATCATTTTGTACTAATACCTTTATCTAAATTCTAAATAATTAAACACAGTAGAAAATCTCCACCTCGATTTCATCAGACCCAGTCCCCGGTCTATCAGCGGTAGCCTACTGGAATTCGAGGGGACCAGGCTCCGACTAAACCCAAGGTAAATATTTCACTTACCGTACTATTGTCATTTTTGTTAGCTAGCTACAGCCTCTACAAACTACTAATTCTTTTATTTCTCCAGTACCAACAATAATGCTACATTAATTCGCCTTCTAGAACAATTTCCAATATCACAAGCTCAATAATTCAAATAAATTAAATATAATTCCACTGCCAGCCATTCTCAGACCAATGAGTTATTCATTATCACACATTATTGTTCCTTATATCTTTTAATAGTTCATTTCAATTTTCCTTTATTTCTCTAAATACTACCCCGTGTTCTTACAGTTTTTGTCTAAAATTTATTTATATTAGTATTCTTATTCGCTCTAGACCATACACTTTCTGTACTCCATATCATTGTTTTCGAATATTATGTGTTGCACATCTTCTTTTCCCCCACATAGTGGACATTCACCTTGCGAATAGCCTTTCGTTGTTCTTTTAGCCTCCACACTTCAGCTATGAACTATGTTGCCCCCCCTCCTCTTTCTTCTTTATTGTGTCTATATACCTCTCTCTTTCCCAATTGTTTTCCATTGTAACATAAAATACTCTCTGTTATCTGACCGAACAACTTTTGTATCTCAATGTCTTCAAACCTTCTTCTAATACCCTTCCAAAAACATTTTTTGTTTATCTATCTTTTTCTCCAAACAACTCCCAGTTCATTATGTTCTTAAGTTATTTCTTAATCATTTACTCTATTCATTGTTTGTGTTACTGTAGTTCAACAAGGGCTTATAGACTGCCCATTGCGTTTTCTCAGTTTACTTCATTGCCCGTAACAATAAATATGAAAGCTACAATAGGTTCAATTTATATATTTAAATTCTTCCTAAAAAAACTGGCGTTAACAATCATGTTTCTTAAAGCATTTAGAAATAATGGTGTCCTTAAAGTATTAAAGAGGTGCCCTGCCCTGTATATGGAATGGGTGATCATTTATTAACAACAGCACTCTGACCATCCAAAATTATACTACCGCAGCACTGGCTCCATTTTTAAGTGTGCTGTCCCAAAGAGGTCAAACTGGGCTCCTGATTTCGTATTCAAACGTTAACAAGTGCTCTGCAGTCGTCAGTATCGATGCACGGGGGTGCGGGAGTACATCCGCATTGCTTTAACCTTATTACAACGCCCGCTCGATGGACATCCGCGAGGCCATGTACTGATGTTCGATGTCTCTTTCTGCTCGAAGAAACATCAATATGTTCATTAAGTGCCCCATCCGTTTACTCAGTCGAGTAATTTTGTTAGATAAATGCAAACATTTGAGTGCCAATTTGCCAGAAATATCCAGTCGCTTTAAAAGGTCACTCAATCACTTGGCTCCAGGAACAGCAGCAGCAATTCACCAACGAACGATGAAAGAGCTTGATCGCAGGTCTTTCCTCATAATCATTCATCAATCTAAGTTTGGCTTTTGATTTAAACAATTTATAAATCACGAATGCCTTTCAAATCCTTCAAAGGCACAGCTTCGCTCTTTTCACAAGCAAAACCTCCATAAAGTCCACATATTGATAAAAAGGACGTATTACTGCCGTTCAGCTTAGAGGTGAGCTCATGCAAGAAATGATCAGCTACGCTGCACGAAGAAAGACGTCTATTAACATGGTAGCCAATTCTTTTAACTCTTCACCCAATGTTATACTTACATTAATAACTCTTTCATTATTGCCAACCATGAACCCCTCAGTATCTTACGACGTTTTATTACTTACTACACAATAGAATATTGTCATCTGTTCATGTGATATTTAGTGATTCTTGGCCTCAATGACTACAGTCATCCGGACGGCTATTGTTTGCAAATGCTTTGGTATAGTTTGTGGATATTTTTTGGTGCTCTATCTCGAGCATTTAATTACCCAAACCTGAGACTGCAATGATGAAATGAGCAAGAAAGAAATGAAAGCAAGCGATTTTCAAGCCAACAAATGCTACAGCATTCAGGACAAGAGTGGCGCTTGCACTTGCAATCTTAGATCCGAACACTTTGATAAGATGTAAAGGCAAGTTTCAAATTATCATTAATATCTGGCCCTTAACCAAACTAAAGCTATTAACTGTTTCTAATTTTTTACAAAAATATTGTCAAGAAATATAATACACAAGCAAGCAATTTGTTGGTTTAACGTTTGTTGGAGAAACTAGCGATGAATGGAAATATAGAAATACTTCGTAAGTATTAGAAGTGTATAGAAATACTTCGTAAGTGTTAGAAGTGTTAAAAAGCGCATGCACGTTAACCCCCGGATTCTTCCACCAAATGCTCCAGTTGTTTTTCCTTATGCTCTTAGTTCACGAGATGTTGGCAAAGTGAAGACGACGCTTAGGTACTTCACATGCATGCAAAAAGCTGAAGAAAACATATTTGCATGTGACATGCATGAAACTTTAACATTGTCACATTTCCTTGTCTCGGGACTGCTGAGTAGGTTCTTCGCAGCAGGATATCCAGGAAATGGGTGTCACATCATCAATATCCTACATCATCAATTTTGGCACACCTTTGTTGTAGCGGCGTGAACATTTGAGGCATGTTCGTACCATAACGTTAACAGGGAACAGGAATTGCAGTATGTACACTATACATTACCAACTGATTGTGGGCTGTATCTATTTGGGGATTTTTTTTTTTTTTCATTTTTACTTACATTGGTTATTTAATTTAATTTAACTTTATTTGTTATGGATTTGTTATGGATATTGCAACAGTTTTAAAGTATATAAATGTTAAGTGTAACTGTCGCATGGGCCTTACGGCCGTACACGCTGATACCGTCCTTTTAACAATCAAATACTATAATACACCCAAAAACTAGTAACAGTAATTGCTATTATTAACTTAATATACATATATAGATATACATTCACACTTTACATATACTCTGACCGCCTGTGGTGCCTCAGTAATAAAAACGGTCGTTAAGCACTATTAAATAAACAAATGTAAATATATATACACTCTGATATATTTACGTCACACATTTTCTATATATATGTATATATATATATATATATATATAAACATGAATAGAACCCTTACATCTGAGACTTCCTTCCTTTAGCTCACCCGTCTGTCACAGGCCACTAGCTGAGAAGAAAGAACAGACAAAACTTCTTGCTCAAGTCATTTTTGTTGGGGAACCCTCTCCTGGGAAGGCCCATACCGATGAGTGAGTTCAGTTCCTGAATATGCTGGTATGTCCAGCTTTCATCAGCCGTTATGGTGTTAAATGTTTTTTGATCTTCCTTCATCCAATTTTATCAACATTTTCTGATCCACACGTCCATGTTTCTCATCATCTGTAAGGTGGTAGGGGATGCAAACGACTGCATACTTTCCTGACACGAAAACTTTCCTTGAAGAATAATAATTTGCTTTTATCACATTTTCATGTTGTTGCTGTAGCATGTTCACCTTAGAGGATGCCCCTCTCCTAAAATCTGCAAATCATTGATATAAGCTGGATTGCGAAGGACAAACATCTCCAAATACACAATGTAATCTTTCAAGGCATTCTCTCTCCTAAACCGACTTTAAAGTTCTAGTAAATCATAGTACGGAAATGCTCCGGCTGAGATCTATCCTACCGCATGGCGCAGCAACACGCGCTAAGACAGCTAGGAAATCCTGCACTGATTTGTCAAGCTCCTTGTTGTCTATTTTCAAAACTTTCAGCGTGACCCACATGTGTGCGATTTGCAAACACTTAAACTGGGTTCTCTATTTTACAGTAAGAATGGTGCGAGTGAAACACTTTCTGCCGTAAGAGACAGAATTGCAGATTATTGACAGAAAAAAGAACCGTAATAGAAAAATTCCTCGTCCTTAAATATGAACTTACATGATCTTGTGAATGAAACACTCTGCTAAACGCGAAGTCATGAGTCTCCACTTCAAGACCCCCAGTAAAAGGCACATAAAAGGAATTGGATCCTCGTAAGCTTGTAATTTATGTAAGACGGTGGTGTCCTGAAGGAATCAGGTCGGAAAGTCCCAAAGGAGGGACGAAATGGCTTGGAGTGCAGATTGAAAGTTGCTTTGACGTAGACCGTCCTCGCCGCTTTGCCTCATGACAAGATTTCACTGAGGCTTCACCGGATTGCTCTTTGAGTTGCGCAAAGGGCACCACATCCATCGCCGGTCCGCTACTTCCATTATTGCAGTATGGTATTGCTCCCTCAAGTGACAGCCTGTCTTTCTTATTTAGACAATAGTTACAACAGTGTAAGTAGGTGCCGTATCAGGAAATATAAAATATGCGAAAGCTGAAGATATATATATATATATATATTTAAATGTCGTATATTTCTGCAAATCACTCACCCCTATGCTCAATAAATGTGCGGCTGAAGGAAAAGAAAAAGAAAGAAAAGAACTACTTAAGAGTTTCGATAATAATTCACGATTCCCATTATCAGAACCATTAAAAAAAATAGTAAATTAGAACATTCCATTCTGAGTACCTTACAACAATGGATAGTTTGTAATTTAAAAGTCTAACCGCACCAGGTAATTACTCAGTTCAGTTAGAATTGTTTGTGAGAATGCTTTAAGTTTTAGTCCGAAGTCTGATTAATGAAAGAATGCTAAAAATAAAAAATGAACAAATAAATGAAGTTTGTTCCTCCACAAAAGCAGAGGCCACCCAAAGGCTCAAGTACACGCAAAACCTTATATTATTATACGTTCTTCAGGCTGTGTCCAATCATGTGTCATTTTATCTCCGCTGTGTTGTCAGTTCACGCAAATACAAGTTCGAAAAGAAATATAATCGCCAGAAATGTCAATGTTCTCTGCACAAGTAAGTCATTCGTCGTTGATTTACGCTGGAATCTCGCCCTTCAGTAGTAAACTAAAATAAGCTAAGCAAAGCACTTTTAAAGCAGAGCGATTGGATAAATAATATATATAAAGAAGCAGAAAAAGAATAAAACCTTAAATATTCACAGATTATCGCTCGTTATATTTCGAACTACTGGTGTTCTTCAAATGGAAGTTTTTGTTGCAAGTGTTGCTTTATTTTTCATATATATATATATATATATATATATATATATATATATAAATTTATTAACACGTAGTGTTGTGTAGTCAAAATAGGAAAATTATTTATGAATAACAGTTTTCATAAACAAATTATCTTGTCCGAGTAAAAAGCTATTTTTTTTTTTAATAATTCTGCAATTTTTATATCCTCATAACTTGATTTTATATCAGGACATAATATTCGTGATTAATTTTTATTTATTCCTCTTTTACATTTATCAATACAATTTAAGTTCTACAGGTTTTAAAAATACAGTACTAATACTATAACTAAAAAAACTAAAACTTCAAAATTAAGCCAGTACTGGAAGCTAGCATAAAAACTATTTTACTATAACATATAATTAACTTAAATTTTTACATTTCACTTCACTTCACCTATATTTCAATTAACGTACATTTTAGATATCTTTGTTTTTACAATTAATTACATTTATAATTAATTAATCTGTAATTTTTATACAATTTACAATCTAAAATTTTCATTTTTACTGAGGCTCGGTATCCTGGCTGCTATTCTTTAAGTAGGACTTTCATTTACACTAAAATAATGGTTGTGCAATTTAACCTGGACATCAATGAGATGGCTGCCGGTCTCAAGCAGTAGCTATGCCCATGGTGTGTTGACTGTACAGTTTCCTTCACTCCTCTACGATTCTTCATTCTTCATCTTTTACTTTTTCCATATATTCTTTATATTTTCCTCCTCTTGTTCTCGGTCTACTTCTTCTACCTTTCCACCCGAAGACTACCATTATTCTCTTCTTCCATTAATTCTGCTCCCTTCTTCTGATTTAATTTGGTTGTTACCCAATTAGTATACAGCTAGTGTCTAATTCTCAAAAACTCAAGTCAAGATCATTGCGGCTTGTTCTGGCGTGTACAGTGCTCGTCCGCACACGCCCGCTTAGTAAATAATACAACTGTCACATGGTCTTACGGCCGTACATGCTAATGTCATCCTTATAACAATCAAAAGGGCCATAAATAAATACATACATACATACATACATACATACATACATACATACAAATTCTTCAATATATTTACGTTTTCTATAAATAGTTATATATATACAAATACATAAACATGAATGGAACTCTTACTCTCGAGTCCCCCTTCTATTTATTCACTCCCTCTATCCGACTCCGCCCCTCTTCTTTATAGCCATTAACCTTTTTTGTCAGGTCTTCTCTGGAAATATTCCCAAATTGTGTATCTCACATGCACCAACATTTCCCGGCAAATGTTCAAATGTCTATTAGAATGGAGAAATTGCTGTGATAAGTCCTCATTTCTAAAATCTCCGTTTCCCTGCATTTTGCCAAAACATGCCTCCAGGTACCGCTTTCTCCGCACAATGGACAAATTCTTCCCCCGAGAGCATTAACAGTTTTATTTAATTTCCAAGCCCCTAATCTGAATCATGCGAGACCACTTCTTTCTTCCCCGCCACAAATATCTAAATAACCCCACTCCCCCATACCGGACGTATTTGAGCCTGCAGGTTAAGGGATACTTTTTCTGCGCATTGAGACAAAACATTTTATCTATTTATATCTCGCAAACGCCTGTTAACTATTTTCCAATATATTTCGTGTAATCCCTGAAGCAAATATACCCCAATCCTATTTTGTCTAAGCCTTTCCTTATTTTGGTGCCCATCCCATAGCCCACCCTTCCTTTATTTGCCCCCTTAGACAGACTGCTTGGCTCTCCCTTATTAACCAGTAATTAATTGTTCTTATTTTTAAATTCACATTTTCGTTAGAAATACCAAACTCTTTAAGAACGCCACAATTTGCTGCACCCCTCCCTACTTGCAGCAACCGTTTTAGAAACTGTGTTTGTACTTGATTAAGTTCCTCGGTGTTTTCCCGCCCCCAAATTTTAGACTCCGTACGACATTGTTGACCTAGCAACCGCCCTGTACACAACTCCATTGTTCTAGGTGCGGTTTCTGGTATTTTTACTAAGATCTTTAATGCCTCTGTATTTTCAATTATGCACTTGCGCTTTGTGATACCTAATGATTCTTGCCCAGTTCTCGTTCATAGCCAAGGTGACTCCCAAGTATGCGAATTTCTTCCAGTGCCTGACCTGCATACTCCCACCTCTCTTTCCTGCTGTACACTGCACCGTTCTTGAATGCCATTGTTTTGGTCTTCTCATTAACTGCCATTCTCCATTCCTGGAAATACGCCTCTAAGCAATATGGCAACGGCGCTACGCGCAGGGATTGGCTGACCGTTGTATGTCTTACGTGTAGAATCGAATCAATAAAAAATATTGCTCCAGAGTAGTGTGAATGAAATACCCGTAGGAAACTGGCGGCGAAATAGGAACAAAACAGAACAATTCTGTTCATTGAATGGGGGGACATAGCATGCATAAAAGTATGCCGGAATTAAAAGAATAAAGGGGAAGAAAAAGGAAAAAAAAGAAAGAAAAAGGTGACTGTAAAAATGTAGTACCATAATACTCTGAGCTTCCTCCTTGATCTGGTGATTAGCGTTGCTGTCTGCGCCCTAGCTGGTCCCGGGTTCGGAAATGTTCGAGTTAGGGTGAAATGACGTTCACCCAGCCTCGTGAGGCCAATTGGTGAGATGTCTGATGGAGAGGCAGTGTTCATTCAGCCTCAGAAGCCGCTGGATGATGGCTAAAGGAGTGCCTGTTTGCTGATCACATGCATTCCTGAAGCACTGCCTTCTGTCAATTAAGTCACGAGATGGAGGCAGAGTAGAAAGTAATTGAATTGCCCAGTATTACTCCTTCGACAGCTGTCGCAACATGGAATGGAGGAAATGTATTGCCATGTTTATACATCGCAATGATAAGCGGTTTATTAATAAATGTACTGTAATTTATTTCTACTGTATTCTAGTGATAGAAAATCTATGAAATTTAAAAATGACTTTACGTTTCCATATAAACACTCCATTATATATGTTAATGATTAAACCTTGTGATGATAAAAATATATTTTGTCTGAAAACTATTCAGAAATATGCACTAAAACGAGAAAAGTATGGTATGAATTGTTTGACAACGGATGTCTATTTTATTTGTCATATGCATATGAACCTGCAATTTAGGCCTGCGACTGAGCCTGGACACATGAGTGTGGAAGTAATAATTCAGAATAGCTTTTTACCTCTAAATCGTTGAGCAAAAACCGATATCTATAGAGCTATACATAGTGAATATTCTAGCAGTTCCCCATTGAATTTGTACATAGGAGCCGTTGTTTCATTTCAACCTGCATCTTAACTATGAAGAATGTACATCTCTGATCGTTTTACTCAGTTAATGCATTAACCGACTGTACGTGCGTCTATGTTCGAAGAATTCAGTTCTCCGTTTTCTCTGGTAAATGACGCTACATGCACGTAAATAACAAAGTCAAAAAGGAACCGAACTTGGCCTGGCTCCGCCGTGCTATTAAGGCAACTTTTTGTCTTGGCTTGTGGAGTATAGCATAAGTTCTTAGGCATAGGCAGACTGTTAAACAGATGGGTACATATCGAATTCAAATCTGAAGAACGAAACATCAATAATGAGATGTATGCTGTCATTCTTAGGCGTATTCGTGATGCAGTCCGAAAATGAAAAAATGCTCATTTGTGGCAAGGAAAGAATTGGGTTCTCCATCACGACAACACCACCACGGTGACTAAGTCGTTTAGCCGCGGACTCGTGAGCGGGAGGTTCTGGGTTCGATTCCCACCAGTACCCTGACTGAGGATTTTTTTTTCCAGGTTTTCCTCAGTTCTCATGTATGGCAAATGCCGGGGAGGTACCTTAAACTTAGGCCTGGAACGCTTTCATCCTTTAAAAAAAAATACTCCTTTCCCAATATGTCATTTCATTTCATATATCCCCAGTGTCCGCCGCTGTGATGCCTCGGTAGTACAAACGGGCGTTAAAAAATACTAAAAAAATCACGACAACGGACGGAACACCGGTCGCTGCAGGTGAACGCGTTCCTTGCAAAGCATAACATACCTGTCAACCTTGCTCCAGCTGATTAATACTTGTTTCCGAAAGTCAAAATCGTTCTCAAGGTCTGAAAACGTGAAGAATTGTGTGCTGCGCGCTCTGCAGAACTGACCAAAAAAATAGATTGCAGGGCAGTTTCGAAAAGCGCTACGGACACTGGCAGAAGCTTGTCATTGCATAAAAGACTTACTTTAAAGGAAAATTCTCCATTTACTATGCAATAAAATTTCTACATTTGATCAGTTTCTTTGTGACTGTATTAGTAAAAACAATTACAGAGTTGTTATTAATTTAAAAGAGAAAAAATAAATAACAATAATATTTTGCCAATGATCTCAAAATAAGACATGAACATTATAGTATTTCGTCTCATTTCTTCGAGCATAAAATCCGTTCTGAGTTTTTAATTACTGCAATAACGATATTGACTTTAAATTAAATTAAACTAGAAGAATGTATACCGTTATAAGAAGAACCCTTGTACAAAAAAAAAAAACAGAAAATATAAAGCTAAAGCTTTATCAAGTTATCATCGTTTCTACTCTAACTTTATATGTTGAACCACGAAGATAAAAGGAAAGATGAAATTCCCTGAAATGAGATTTTTGAAGCAGAGGCAGGATTTGCTCTTCCCAGTAAAAAGACAGATAAAAGACATTCGGACTCAATTAAATACGTATAACATTAACGACTGAGAGGAAAATGGCAACAAAATTGGTATGGGCATACACACAGAAATACAAATCTAAAGCCTTTCCCCAAGTATTTAAAAACATAACCCAAAAAGCACAGGCAGTCCCAAAAGAAGCAAACTCGTGTGTTTTAATATGAAATGGTTTTATATTTACATATTAGAAGGCTGGAGATCATGTATAAACATTGGGCATACCATCAAATTACACATCTTGACAGACAGTGCGCGAGACCTGAAAACTGTCTCTTTTTTTTATAGTCACACAACATTTCTTTCTTAAGAATAAACAAAGCAAAATCTAAAAACACTCCAGATTTTTTTGATTTGTTTTGTTTTATTTACGGACGCTCTTTAACATCCCAGGTCATCAGTGTCCTGTTCAATTCAGTGCATAAAATGACCGGTAAATTTTGCTCAGAGGCCTCTTTTTTCACGCTTAAAGTTTTTTTTTTGTGCCGTAAATCTAAGACACGAGACCCACGGCTTTATTTCCTTCCGAAGGAAGCCATACTTAGAATTTTTCCGCCCTAAAAATCCATAGATTCTGGGCGGGATTGAACCCACGATCTTGGGTTTACGAGGCATGGTTTACGAGTGACATGGTTACCACTAGACTACCAGAACTGACTCCTGAAATCGACTCGTACACATAGAACGATATAATCCGCAAATTTTATAAATGTATAAGTGTATATTTCATCTCTCCATTTCCGCAGTTTGCACGAACGGGTGCTTAACCTCCTTATTAAAATTTAATTTACACATGTTAAAATATTTGAAGTATTACTTTTGAAATCTTTAAGTGCACACGAATGCATCTATACAATAGAATTTTTGCTACTTAAAAGGGAGACACGGATGTGAAATTTGGAAATTTTGAATAGTTAAACCTAGAGATGTTAGATTTTGCACACATGTTGTTTAGATTTGTAGAATTGTCTGTACAAAAGTTCGACTAAATTGATCATTTTTATTATTCTAAATATTTATTCAAAAATAACGGAGTTTCAAAGTTATTGCTAAAAACCTCCCATAAAAGTGGAGATTTTTTTTTTTTTTTTGCAAAATTTTGCAAATGTGTTGTAAATATTTTCTTATATAAAAGTTAGCATTGATTTTTAATTATGCTTGTTTGTAACTTAAAAAAAATGAAATACTCATTTAAACATAAAATAATGTAACAATTAATAACTGACTGTAATACAAAACGTTAAATTTATTTTTGTTTTTACGGAAAAATGCAATGCAAGGCTAACTGTTACGAAGCAAGTCAACAAAATGTTTCATGCATATGCTTAAAAAATTGGGTATAAGATAAAGCATGAGTGCAGGCAAATATACTAAAAATTAAAACAGAGAAGGTTTGATTGCTCTAAGTTAAAGGCCAAGAGATGGGGATTAAAGAGTGCAGACATTTATAAAAGGCTGCTAAAATAATTGTTCCAAAGAACATAAGCGTATGAGACTTCTCAGAGATGTTCTCTGGGACTCAAAGAAAATTTTAAGAGAGAAAAAAATTGAGGTCAAAATATTTTCCCCCTCTACCAATTGGGTGGTTCGCTTAATATTTCAGACAGGTAGACAGATTCTTTAGCGTAAACTGTGTCCGTTTACTCCAAATATAAACTTTCCAAACATTCAGTACATTTTTGGTCGTTCGGGGTGTTCGAAAACTCAACGTTTCATGCCTCAAGTTTAGATTATGAAAATAGAAAAAAAAAATATTCATTTAAATTACAGAAACTTCATAATGTGCCTAAGAAGTTTTTCTTTTTTATTGTGCATATAATGAAAAATTCAACACTGAAAGAAAAGATCATAATATATTTATTGCCTCTGCAAATGCATTCGTCTTATCGTCACATCTGTTGGCTTGTGATCCCATGAAACTTGGCATAGCATGCAGTTCACTTATTGTCAGGCAGATGGTGTCAGTACCGTAATCGCTTTCCTGCAATTTATCATTTTGCTGACAGGCGGCTTCAGGAAACCAGCTTCTAATTACTATATGTATTCCATTTTTATTGTTTTCTAATTGTAAATTGATTCTTTGCGAGCTGTGGTAAGAAAGCTGCAAAACCGCCTTACTCTTACTGAATAAAAAAAAGTATGAATACACTAGTCTAATAAAAATGACCAACGTCCACATGTAAGTCCCTTGTTTTGAACTGATTCGCCAGTACTTTTCTCACTTCTTTTATTACTATGTACATAAAATCGTTCCGCATCTGTATTTCAAGAGTTACATAATAACTTCGATTGTTTAACATAAATTTACATACATTTTATCACAATCGGGCCAAAATAACACTTATTAATAATCTAATAGAGCAAGAAAAATGTTTAAATTATTTGGCATGTGATGTGATGTGATTATGTTATTACGATACGGGTTTTAAGCCAAGGGTTTGCAATTTTAAAAATATGTGGTACCATAAAACAAACATTGGAGAATAAATCTAGGATGGACAAATTTTAAAAATAAAGAAGCAGTCAAGATAAGGAACGCAGTTTAATTGCGGGACCACGCTGTTATTTTGACATAATCACCAAAGTTTTTAAGTTTGTTGGGGTAAAAAGATTTTATTATAAAAAGTGACGTGTTGGTTGTTCCGACATTTCACCTTATTATATTTATTTCGTCATCGCTGTATGAATAAAGTCGCATACCTTGTAGATGTTTCTTTATTGTCCAAAATATAAAAGATGAAAGTGCACCTCCAACGCAATGTCACGGACGGACATCACTGCCTCTGCTTTATCTCATATGAACGATATCGTCTTTTTTGATCACACCTTCTCCCACGGCAACTATCACAGCACTTACACCCCAACTACATAAGTTGCAGTCAATTCCGTTCCTTTGTTTAGGAGAGGAAAACTTACTTATTGACTTACCCTCTTGAGTTTGAGTGATCTCACAACACAAAGGCTTTGTTCGTTTATTAACTTAATATTCTTGAAGCCATTCCACGCACACTGTCTCTACCATCTACTAAGGCTAGTGTTTCAAACTGCCTACGCTTACCGGAGTACAAAAGTTGCGCTATGAAATTGGTGCGAGATTGACTAAGCAGATTCTGCCTTTGTTTGCAGCAGTGATTATCCATTTTCAAAAAAATATTTCCGCTTTAATCACGCAGTACTTGAGTAAGGGCAATTGTATTAATCCATCGATTCACTTTTTATTATGGCTTGCTCCGCCGCAGGGTTTAATCCCAAACTGCCCCATTTATTTATTTTATTTTTGGGACAGCTACACCGAAAAACTTTGCTCTTATCTGGCTTACAGAGCTGACAGGGCAGATAGAACGAGAGAGAGAAAGAGAGATGTACCGTATGTGAATAATGGAGACAGAAAGTGCGCGTTGAATTTAATTTATTGATAGCATTCTGCACTTGTAAAGCTTATATTAGCATTTGGAACAGCGGAACAAATTGTTTTGTGAACAAAATTCAAAATTATTTACAAACGGTTTGATTTTAGTGCTTCCCTCCGCTATAGAGGAACCGTTTTTGTAGATTTTTTTCCCCGATTATATAATGTGTCAATTCAAACCAATGTCTATCCATCCGTGTTAAATACGTACACAAAAACTTCAAGAACATTTTCCCTCTTAATGTATTCCTAAAGATAGAAACTGCAATTTTAGATCTTATATAACATATTAAATACATATGGCCCACAAGAATGAAGGTGGGGTTTCATGTGGCTACCGTGAGGTATTATGCATAACGGAAAGTGATTTTAATTAAGTAACTAAAATATATTCTTAATAACATTTTTAAGTTTCAATAGCGTGCCATACCTCGAAACTAAATTCAATTTAATCCATACTCTCACAAGAACGTCTGGAGTAACGTTTACAGCTGTTTCTCCGACTCATAGTGAGTTGATGAAGATTTCCAATTCTTTTTCTGTAAACCTTATTCGTTTCAGATGATTAATGGAGTAAGATCAGGACTTCTTGCGGGTCGTGGAGTAGGTCCTTTTCTGCCAATTCTCCGGTATGAAAATCGATGATTCAATTCTTCATGCACATGATTTGCGTAGTGAGACGACGCTCCATGTTGTTGAAACTTGGCGTTGTCCGTTTCTTTTTGTTCGATTTGAGGAAAAAGAAAGTTCTATAGTAAGTCCACATTGGTTTCAAGGGAATAGAACGTTGTGTATATATAAGGGCGTACCAGACTTTTTACATATTATAGAGCTTTAAATATTCTTAACAATCTTCAGAAGATTACAATTAAATCCACTTTCAAAACCAATATTACATCTAGCCTTCCACATTAAACAAATTTTATCGTAATTCAACTTAACCTCTGCAGAATCTTGAAAGTGTGTGTGTGTGTGTGTGTGTGTGTGTGTGTGTGTGTGTGTGTGTGTGTGTGTGTCACACGTGCATTTCCCGAAATTGAGCAATTGTGCCGATTTACACAACCGCTCATGTCTCATTCAAGAGAACAGTTTCTAGAAATATGGGTTCATCACGCCTTTGTAGCATGCTAGCAGCTAATTCAACCCTATGCACATTATTCTATGCTTTGATTGCATGTAAGAGTTGAATTTTATGAGGATATAACTTCAATCTCTTCTCACAATGTCATGCAAAGTTCGCTTAGGTAGAACTACGGCATGCATGAGCTTCCGAGAACTATGAACACACAACTGTAGGATCTTTTAACATTCCCTTGATATTCTGCGCCTTCTTTATGTTTTTCCGAAGGAACTATTGCGATTGTGTCCCTGAAATGATTATTGAAAAATTGCTTCCAAATTGCATCGATCCTTCTCACTAGGTTTATTAGGTATCAAAAATGAGAATGAAAAAAGTATATATATATATATATATATACACATGTGTCTGTTAACGCTTTAGGTGCCGCAATTTTTGTTTTATCTCAACGAAACTCCGCATATGGCTACTAATTAATAAACGGTTCATTGAATTCATAACCAGCAAAATTGAACCATTAGGGATGGGTTAACCTAAAACGAAAATTAAAAAAAAAAGTATCTCTAGCGGCCACAATTTTTTCCTCAACAAAACTAGGTATATTCCATTGAAATAAATTATCAAAAATAGCGAAATCAGACTATTAGGAGTGAAACATAAAATTTAAAATTTCTCCAGAGGCACCTTTTTTTTTCGTACCGAAATTTGGTATATACCCATTTAAATAAAATAATTTTTTAAAAATAAGAGAAATCGGGCCATTAGAACAGGGGTATACCTGTAAACCGAAATTTAAGGAGTTACAGCGACATGCAAATATTCCCTTTTTAAATCATTTTAAGGAAACTCGGTACAAGCCATCAAAATAAAACAAAAAAAAAATGGTTTCCGAAAATTAGGAAATCGGGCCATTAGAAAGCGGGTGTGCTTGAAACCCAAAATTTAAAAATCGCTCTAACGGCACAAATATTTGTTTTTTCATAAGAAAAGTCGGTATTTACCATTTAAATAAAATAAGAGAAACAGTTGCTGAAAAAGCGTTTTAGCATTTAATTTTCTTTATATTGTTTCAAACAAATTAACTCAGCATATAAACAGTATTTAAACGATGCATAAGTTTTATATTTAACAAAAAAGATGTCGTGAAGATAGCAAATGTGAAATGTTAATCTAATATGGTGTGAATTACATTTGTATATAAGAGCGCTCTGTAATAACACTCAAAAACGTTTGCACGTAATGTTTTTACAACAATAACATTTAAATTAAATTTCAAAGTCACTGAAAATTTATCTAACTTTCTATTTTCATTGTTGAATGTGTATATTTGTTAGTAATTGTAATTATTTTTAAATAGTAACATGTTTTTTTTTGTTTTATTAACACATTTAAACTTGTTAAATACACAATGTAGCTGGAAACTTTCTACTATTGCTCTCTATTTTAGTGAATGTAAAGATTATATCAAGGTCTCAGTTCATAAACCTGGCTACATTTAAAAATGTTTATAAATATCCATGCAATATTGCTTTATATGTCAGCGTCACATATTTTATTTAAGTAATATTAAATAATGAATTTTTGTGGTTTAAACTCGATAACAATAAGAATTCTAAAAAGTTAATTAACTTTTGTAAAGCGTATAGATTGTAAGAATTCCAATTTTGTTCCCCTTACTTTTGAAAATTAGAGTAATTTTATTTTAGACATTTATTTTCAAGTGATTTTGAAGGAAAAAAACAGACGAACCTTAGTGTTAAGTAATGTATTATAGTTCAGTTTTTTTTTTTGTTTTTTTTTATTAGTTAGCTTTGGAGTTTGTCATGCTAATGCCATAACTTATTTCATTAATTAATAAGATCATAATTTGGATTTTATATTCTTTTTTAAAGTTATTGTACTACTGAGAAATTCGCTTAGTTTACGCAGCTCCTGAGCGATTGACTTTCGTATACTACCGACTCTTGGAACTGTTTGAACTACAGCCTCATACTGTGGAATATCCTTGCTGTGCTCTCGTCTAAATTGTTTGCACTAGAAACATAGTTACTACCGAGATAACCAGAAGAGCACTTCGAAAACGTCAACCACGCCACTGAAAATGTCAACTATAACCGCTGACGAAACGTCTGGGCAAAGGAATTTCAGTCGAGCACTGCTCTACTCTAAAACCAGGAAGCGTTAGTGACACCGACTGTGAAAGCCTACAATCTACAGTCAACTTTCTTCCCATCGTCAATAGCAACCAAGCAATGTCTGCTTACTTCCTTAAAAGCAACTCAAATATTTCAAATAGCGGAGCAGGAAAAACAACATAACCATATAAAATATTTACCATACAGAATTCCGAATAAAGCTTTCGCTTTTAAAACAATAAGTATGAAAAGGTCCCTTAAAAGATGACTGGAACAGGCTGCTAGCCTAATGTGTATCAGATGATGATATAAATGCTAAAGATTACTCCTTTGCGTTCAAACCCGGCTGAAATGGGAAGGTTTTTTGGAACGTAAAATTTTCGGGAGGGACTTTAAAGTCGTGGATACCGTGTCATAGATGTAAGGCACGTTAATGAACTCCACACCTTAAAAAAAGAAGAAGCAGAAGTCTCTGGACGAAATTACTGGCCAATTTACTTCCAAGTAATACCTTAGCATCATACTAGATACTAGGAACAATGAACTGACCTCCTATCCCTCTAACATCTGTAGATGCTAAGTATAACTGAAGCACAATGGTTCATACGATCCATAAGAACCCGGAATAGATCAGCAGCCTAATGCTTATACTATTTTTATGCTCACATGACAAATCTTCAGAATAATAATAATAATAATAATAATAATAATAATAATAATAATAATAATAAAAGGAAAATGTGAAAGTATGTTTCGGCTTCGTTTCATTAGAAATATAAATTGCATTACATTAATTTTACAACGGTTTTTGTAGGCCATAAAAAAGTTTTGCCATTAGAGCTATTGTTATCGAAAGGTTTTGGCAACTGGGATGTCACAAAACGACCCTGCTCTAAATCCTGCAACGATTGATAGTCCCAACAATGTTCCAACTGTAGCGATTTCTCCAAGGCCGTCCCAATTTACCAAGTATCCTCGGCAGCGGTGAGGAATTCTTCCGGGAGTTGGAGCCGTGCTTCGACTTCTGTTTCTGTTTCGTTTTGTGCCACGGTCAAGTTCCGCAAAAGAGAAGAAACTAGCTCCTTCTGCTTGATTCAATTTACGAAAAAAATCCAAGAACGGAAGAAAAGACCAATGAGGGGCATGGAGATATGTTGCAGGAAAGGAAAAGGCAGCCATGTGTGGGATCAACCTCTCCAAAGTTCTTATATCGACCCGAATTACACGTCTGGGTTTCTTTCGAGCAGAAATGGAGCGGGCTCGAGGGGAGCTTGTAGTGTTTCCAATAGAAAGGAAAGAAGAGGCTCTCTGTCAGTTTTAAAGACGGTTCTTTGCATTAAGAAGATAAGAATATCGTATTCGTCTTATGCTTCAGGTTTTCTTTACAACCCGTCATATTAAAAATACCATTCCTTCCTTATCAACTTTTGCAAAAAACTACATGTATATCTTTTTTTTTTTTTTTTTTCCTTTCTGTTTCAATATTATTATGGGAATTGACCTTCATTTTTTGCATTTCTAAATGCCCATTTTCCAGAACGTATCTACAGTTGTGTTTCACACCTGCGGCGAGATGGGCCCAGCTTCTAAGTATTGCAGCCCCTTAATATTAAATTTAAATGCGCATTAAATTCAACTGTTGAAACATCTTTACATGCCATGCTATCCTGGTAGGATAATCACCAGTTTGCATGATACTGCGTAACGAGCCTGTTAGTCCAAGGCAATGGCCCGGATTCTGCAAGCCCGAGGCGGACAGGAATCTCCCGGTAGTCACACGAGTTCAATTTTGGTGCAATATTTGCAACTGCTCTACCAGCAAAGAAAAAGATACTTTACAGTTAGAATTATATAAATACCTTCATATTTTAGAAACGCTGTTTAAATACAGGGAGTTTTATTTTCTTTGCACGGAAATACGACGGTTTCTGGTATGCAGATATCAACATTGTCAACGGCTTGCGCGAGTGCATTCTTATGGTGAAATGTGGGATGCTATTTGTGTTTAGCATAAAGATAAATAGTCTGTCATGCTTAACAAAGCGAATTCCTCAGCAAGTTGAATTTGAGACCGTTATTACAGAGTGCTACAGCAGAGAAGTTAAATGTTGAGTTTACAGAAATTGGGAGAAAGCAGTGTCTACCACCAGGAGCCCACAATTCAAAACACTCACCTGTGTTCACCTCTCTTCTCTTGTAGAAGACGGGCCAAGCTAATGGCATCATATTCACCTATTATCACATTGGTGGTTGAACGAGTGTCAGTGGGTAAAAATAGTATATATTAAAACAAAATTGTTTAACACACATAGAACGCAAAAGTTTTCTGAGGGTAATTACAAGGCGCTCTAACATTCAAATATAATTATCATACAAATATTATAATATATTAATATTTCACAGTTACTATCTTCACGACAATGCTTTTGCCAAAAATAAAACACATGCATCGTTATAAATTATGAGTTCATTTGTTCATTTTTTATACAACTGAGAGAAAATTAAACGCTACGGTGCATTTTAAATTTCATTTTGGCACAAACCACTTCTAAAATCTGATTTCCCTTATTTTCAGGAAGTAATTTTATTATTTTATTCCAATTGCATATACCGAGAAAAAAAGCAAAAATTACAACCGCTAGTTTGATTTTTCAATTTTAGTTTCAGATAAATTTCAACTCTTAATTGTCTGATTTCGCTGATTTTTAGAAACTATTTTTCTTAATTTATTTAATCGTTATATGTCAAGTTTCTCTGAGAAAAGATAAATTGCGGCCTCTAGTAAAACAGATATACAAGGCACACACACACATACACACATACAAATTATATATATATATATATATATATTATAATATGTTTTTTTCATTGTCATTTTCGGCGCCTAGTACGTAGGATCGATGAAGATTTGAAGACTTTTTTTCAAAAATATTTTCATGAGCACAACCGCAAAAGCCTTATTTCCACAGAATTGGCTAAAACATATTTCCTCAGTGAAATAATTAAGTCTTTAGATATCATGAAAGATGACATTTAAGAATCGTTATAATAATACAAATTTAGAGCAGATCGGTGCCTTTAGTTATTTAGATTGAACTGACACAGAAATAAAACTATAACAATTTTTATAATTCATTAATACATGATATGATATATAGAATTTTATGGGAAATCTTTGTTCTATACTATATTTCTGTATCATTACAAACAGTATACACCCGAAGGGAAGTTAAATTGAACACTATACGCACAATTCTCAACTTGTTACTATCCTTCTCTTGTCACATATAAAGTGCAACTCAGGCACCCAGAATGAAGAAATAAACGTTTCGCAATCAACTTCGAATATCATTTAAGGACACGGTAAAATTGAATGAATACGTTATGTTTAGCCTAGTCGAAAAATTAATGAAATTTCTATAACGCTAGATAACCGTTTGAGTCTAATTTTGCCACACTTTTATATGATTTATCCCAAGGTTTAATATATGAAGCAATCCATGTCCTCCTAACTTTAGCAATATACCTGTTTTATTAAACAACAACTTTATATAATATTAAAACATTAACATTTTAATTTGTATTTAGCATAAAATGGAAAGTTTGATATATTTTCCGGAGTTGATTGAAAATTTCACAAAAATGTTACATTTTTATCTGAGAAGTGTAATAAAGCATGAGGGAAATATCAAAAGAAAATGATATTCCTCAATCCTTGCTCTATAGCCTCCTCCTCCTGAGGTTCCTATCTGACTTCTTTCATATTTTCTGGAAATGTAGTTATAGTTCTATTTTGTAAACACTGTTCACTATATTCTAAACTTCTTTAGCCTACTACCTATGCTTTCTTTTCATGTCACAAGCCAACTACAAAAACTCAATAACAATTTTTTTTGTATAAAAATCGGTCTACAACTGCTAAACATCTGGTTCAGAACTAGTTACCAAAATGTACACTAACAACCTATAGGTGCGACAGCTGGGCCGCATAGGTAAATCGCTGAGAAGAAGCATTTAAATACGCCAAAAATTAATTAAGTTTGATGAACTAAATGTGTAGTTTTTATTGTGTGCATAAAAAATTGAATTTTGACCTTTTATGTGATAACTAAAAACAGCTTTAATTAATTGCAACTTTCATCTAAAAACTGTTTTCTGTTTTCTCCATTTGGTTTTATTTTAATAAATACAAACAAATTTTTTTATTCTTGATCCTAAACAGGGCACGAGCCTATACTATTTTTGTCCCAAGATACTAAGGATCGAACATACGAACTGTTACGTCCAGAAGTAGGGCAAGTACTCGAACTCGAGACTACAGAGTAGCCACAACACTACAGATGAACTAAAGCGCTACTCTGCTCGTCAACACAAGGATAGCAGTGCTGTTGGTGACTGGGAAATCCTGACCATTTGCTACTGACAGCAAGCAATTTCCTTTGCAACACCATAGCCTTGCACCCTCCCCCAGCAACGCTCCAATTTTCGATATTTGAGAGGGAGGAGAGAAAGCGGTGGTTTAGCTGTAATGCGTGGAACCTGGAAACTGTTGATGGTACATGGAACTATCAGAACACGCTATTCTCACAGATATCGTTGTGGAGTTAGTACTCGTATACTACCGAATATTATTCCGCGAATGGGTTCTGAATGGCTGCTAACGGCATTTTAGTTTTTTCAAGCGCAAAAACACATTTGCACTGCACGAACTTATTCCACAAAAGTGTGGACTGAAATAGTACAAGTATTTACTTGCAACAACTGGAGAATTGTGATTAGCAAATCTTGCTCGTTTTCATTACTCTGTCGTGTACAGTTTTCTCTGTACAAGACGGGCATATATAGCAATATACAGATGAACCATTAAGGCAGTTGACAAAAATTAATGATAGGGTTCATTAAAAAAAAAAAAAAAAAAAAAAAAAAAAAAAAAAAAACCATACATACAAAAACTGCATCAACAAGTCCAGGGCAGATGCTCAAAGTGTCCTCTTTCCTTTTTAATGAAAGATGACATTCAGAAGCAGCAATTTTGCCACAAACGTTGCGTAAGTTTTAGAATTCAGGATGAAAACGGCGATGCAAATCACATACGCATGTCTTGAAAGAATAGTATATCAAGTAACGCTTAACCAATGCCAGAAATGTCTATAAAAGGCACCTTGCGAGTGACAATACTGTCCAATGGGCTAAAAGGGGCGTTAGATTTTCATCTGGGAAAACAAAGAGAAGTCCTCCAAGGGGTTCATGGTGGTTGCTGGCTACTGTGCCAGTGACAGGATTCACAGAGTTTCAAATACTACCAAGGTAAATGCAGCTTACTTCCAGAAGACCACGGTCCTAATTTTCGACAGATTGCTTGGTTATATGTGAGGATACTTCAAAAGTTTGGATCCACATGAACAAGGCATCCAGTTACATTGCCAGGCCATTCCTCACCTACTGTCACCCGAAATTGGTTGAGACTGGTGTTCATGTGGTACACTTTAATGAAGTCACCAGCTGGCTCAACCATGGAATTTTACAGTATGGTTTGCTGAAGCAAGACACCGAATGTCTTTGAAAAGTCTACTAGGGCGTTTGGATTACATTCTTTTCCTACCATGCGACGCAACCTTCTGCACGCAAGAGTCAGGCCCATGAACATCACATCAAAAACAACTGCAGTGGTGAAAGGGAATCTCGCCATAAAACAAGGCAAGGAAAAAAAACTCCATTTCTTAACTCGAGCAATCCTCCGTATTTTGCTTGTGCACCATTTTGGAAAAGAACAGGACCCTTGAGGAAAATCTCTACTACCGCATCCTGTTAACCGAAATTGTTACTGCTACTCACCATTTTGAGACTGCGAATGGACTTCTTTCGTAGCATCTCAAGATTTTAAAAGTCTAATATAGTTCAGAGAATATTACCTTCACGAATTACTTCACCTGTTTAAATATGGCATTGAACTCAAATCATGAACATAATTAATAGAAAAATAAATTTCTTTTACATCATTTATCGTTATAGACGATTTGTGACTCAGTTGGCACGGTTGTCTGAAAAGAAGAAACTTAGGTAACAAAAGATACCGGTTTATTATTATTATTATTATTATTATTATTATTATTATTATTAATTCCATTCATCGATCATATTGCTTTAAAAGTTAGGGTGGAAAGTTTAACTATTACTAACAAAATTCTTATGGTGTTGTTTATATGTATTATTTAATAATATGCAAGCATCGTGTATTATTTTACGGAACCAGAAGATATAATTCCATGTGCCACAAAAATATTTTGTAAAATATTTTTAAGGCATAAGCCCCAGATCATTATTTACTCCGATAAATAGGAGGCCCATTAGATAACTTAACTGTCGGATGGCAATAATAATGACAGATGATCGTTTATGCTTCGGATTCCTCATGTCTTCTGTTTTTTGCGCGCAAATCCTCCGCTTCTAATGCGTTTCCCTTCCCCTTCTCCGTCCCTTCTATTTGAAAACGTCTACTTTGCCATTGGTTCTTTAACCTATGATAAATTCTGGCAAGCTTTGGGGCAATCATTCTGATTGACGTGTTCTCCTTATACTAAATGCAAAATTGACTCTGGTGCTGCGAGTGGAATAGTTGCTTTTTGGATTTTTCTTCTAAGTTGTTAGGCCCGGAGACTTCTTCGAAGGATAAGTCCTGTGACCAAGGTACAGCGTAATGTAAAATAAATTTACTGTAGTTATTTAAATTTAAATTTGATATACCGGCTTAAGGTTCCATTTTATAATTAATTTAAACGGGCACGAAATTTAGATTTTGAAACCAACGTATTAAAGCTGATTGAAAATTTTGAACAGTATTAAAATTCTTTTATTCATTATCCAAGCGAGAGATTTTAAGAAATGCTTGCGCCCAATTAATTCTTTATTAATGAATTGCTATTTATATTGGGAATATTTCGAAGTTTAATCATTTGTTACATCTCACATAATTTCAAACCGAAATCTATTTAATGTATGCGATATACTTACATTTAATATTGTTTAATACATTGTAAATCATTTTTCTTTCGTACTGTAAATTTAATTTTCTCTGAACACATACTGAGAGGCTTCCTTCCAGTATATTAATAAGATTAAAATTTAATCATACATTAACGGGAGGATGTCGAGTTCCGATTATTGCATTGCAGAACCGTCATACATAGTACTGGTCACTATGGCATTACAGAAAATAAGCTAATCAAAAACAGATTTCAGTAGGTTTGTTACTCCCAAATTATTGCTAGGAAGAGAACTGAATGTATTTCAGTATGAATGTATTAAAGGAAAATAATCGTATACAAGCGTTGACCCAAAACGAAAACCTCCCTCCACTATTTAAGCCGTTATGGCACTTAAATGACATCGAGCGTTATGGGTTATGTAGGGATAAATCCCCCTAAATGCCAAACCAGTAATCTAGATCATTGTGATCATTTCATCAATGTAGAACAGAAAAATGAGAGCCGATATTAAGGAGTCATTATTTGTAATAGTGTGTTACAGAAACGTTGAACGTTCTACAACTTGGCCTCTTAGACGGTGCACGTCCAATATCGTGAGGCTGATCACACAGAAGCCTATTCAACTTATACAAGATGTGCGAAAAATGACACAAATGTTTCAAAATAAACACAATAAGAACAATAACTTACCCCTAACTGTGCTTCAATTCAAATAGAATAAAATGCATTTAATCCGGAAATTTCATCGTGTTTTGTTAAACATTTGTTAATGTTTATAAGTCTTTCTTTTGCTTGGAAAGGGTGCAGTAAAACTATCATCCTAAGGTCACACATCGCCATGTTAAATACAAACTACGAACACTACAGTACACCATTGTCTGCGATGATTTAATAAAGTTAATTAAGATGATTGACGAAAAAAGTACGCAAAATAGACATACGTTTAACATATAAATACATAAATGTTACAGTTATAGGCACTAATATCATAGACTTTTTCATTATAATCGGACGTACTTTCATAAGTTTATCTCGGTCAAGCGAAGTCTGGTACGGGTGCTTGACCAGGCTACACTACTGCACCGAGCCTTATTTAATTTACTCATTATCTTTCGCCGTAATCATTGTCCGCCTCTGAATGCACTGCCACAGGGCGACAGAGGCTACTAAACTTAGGAGCATTTCCTGAGTGAATTTTAGCGCAATTAGACTTAGGTTCATTATGTTGCAATAAAAATATTTGTTTTTGTTATAGAATTTACCCATGTATTATTACTATTATTACCATTGTTGCCACCTTCTTGTTTACAATGATGTTTTTTCTGTCTTAATGTTTTCCTAACAAATTTATTTCCACTCTGTTTTATGTTTTTCAAAGTATTATATATATTGAGGCATATAGGGGGATAACAATATGGGAAAACACATTGTAAGATTAAGTTCATTAAGAAGCAGAAATGACGGTTGCGAAAGATTACATGTAATAAGCAAAATTAGAGTCTGCGCATGAGCAACATGTTGTTTAACGTCTTCCTTAGAGAGTCAAGGGTGAAAGCTTGAATAAAGAGGATGTTTGCGCCAGCGGTACCTTTACGGCGGATCCATTGAGTACATTGCAATGTTATACGCGGTAATAAAAGTAGGATTTAAATTAGAGAAATGTTTAGAGTTGTATAGCATACTTTGGTCCATTATCCTCTTGTTTTTATTTAAGTTTGATTACAGATGTGTAGGATTCGCTTGGATAGTATTACAGCTGTGCTCCTAGTCATGGCCCCATTTTGTTAAATAGTTACATATAAATTACATTATAGCCAAGCGAGTTGGGGGGGGGGTCAAGATAATATATGCCAGTTGATCCTCTTAATCAAAGTATTGTTACTTTAGCATTATTACTATATTTGCACCATAATATTCTTAGTTTAATTGATGGAATGGGCAGGTCTGATAGATTTAACTGCTATAATTAGTAAATAAATATTCTTTCGTACACTTTTTTGTATTTATCTATCAACAATTTTGCATAAAACATTTACAACGTATTAAGTTTACCTTGTCAAAATACTAAACTCTTGTCTTCGGTCCATCAACAGTTTCCCGTTCGAATATTCAGAAACTTGGGCTTAGCCACTCATAAACATTATTTAAGATTACACTAAATATATATTCTCTTTGCTTATACCACTGTAAAATCCAATTTAAATAAAAATTAGACATGCTCCCATTATTTCTTTAAGTAATAGAAATCATCTTTCTGCCCCTCGCCAAATTGACGAAGAATTTGTTTTCTTTTATGCCGCAAACGTCTTTGAGGCACCGACGTCCTCCTGCGTCGCATTCAACGTACTCGTACACTGTTAAGGAAAGTGATCTCGTAGTATTTTGGGAGGCAGTGAAACAGTCTCAGCAGTCAACACACGGTGTTTGTTGGTAAATGTCGTTTATTAATGCTCTAACTGTGATAAGCATTCGAAGCCATTGTCAATCATTAACAATTAGAGCAAGAACATCTAAAGGTGTATAATTTTTTCCCTTGCTATTTTATTTTTCCATCTGAATATATGCAACATGAATGCCCTGAATTCAAATATGTTTTCAGTTTTATTCTATCGGGCTAGCTTTTTAAACAAAATCACATCAAATGTAATAATGCATTTACAGATTTTATGAAATATTATTAATTTTAATGCATATAACTAAGACAAAAATGTTTTAGTAGTTTTCATTTTAACTGAAATGTCAATGGATATATTGGGGGAAAAAAGCATTATCCGTCTATAATTATGAATTTCCAAACTTTTTCCATTATTATGGAAAGGAACATTTCATTTTTTCCAAGCCGTCACTGGTGTTCTATTTCAAACATTAACAGTAATCAGTCATCAATGACACATCCGAATGGCCTTGATAGGGAGTTTTCATTGCTTTAATGTCTTTCATCTTGTTCAATCACTGCATCAAGATTCTCAGGGAAGTATCAATACGGCTGTTGAGAAAATGCACTTTAACACTCATTCTACACCCTAGATTTCTAAAATGTTGTAATATTTCAAGCACAATTTCCTTATAATTCTCAGATTTCTTGTTGGCAAGAAAGTTTTTGTCACTTTTTTGTATACCAACATCTCTAACTCGGGCATCGACTGAGAAAAGATCTCATCCTGCATAAGCTCACGAATCTGGGGTAGATCGAAATATCTACTGTTATTTTAGCTTCAGTTTTCTGTGGGAACTTTGTAACAAGAAAGTTGAAACAATCACTACCCCTTATTCAGAGCAGTAACAAATTGCTTCATCAGGCACAACTAATATACAGTGTGGACAGTTGAAGGAGAAACCAATGGTTCACACTTTATATATATATATTTTCACCAGGAACTAAATTGCTCCTTTGTGGCCAATTTCTGTGGTCAAATGCTCTAATTTAGTCCTATCCTGTTCACACAGTAAACAATGTATTATTTTTTTTTAAATATCTCAGTATATTTATATTATGGATTTGCTCAATGAACAAATAATAAAAACTGTTCTTTTCTATAATGCCGATTTCTGAAAAACTGTAGCCCGATTAAACAAAACTAAGGCTGGCTTGAGAGATTCCAAGTGGTAAGGAATCAGAAAGTATGAACAGTTTTCATTCACCAAAAATTGTGTACACCAGAGATATACGTACCGTCGCCGAACACTTTTATTCCATAAGCACCACGACGAAGAAACTCAATCATATCAATGTTTGATCACCCAATTAGTCGCAGAAGAGTCATCGAACTTCACCCAATAGCGTCTGTATATTTTACAGGCCTCTGAAACTCGCGATTCCAAGGTATAACCGAGTTTCCTCAAATAAAATATGCACAAGTTATTCATTTATTGGTACTCCAACCCAAGCGCTCATTTCCAGGATTTACACTATTGCAGCGTCATTATGCTTTGATTTTGTTGACTCATAACTTGGGAATTTGCTACCATGAGCTTCTTGCATGATTACCAAAGATTTTCTTGCTTTTAGCGTACTCTGTCTCATATTTTATTGGGAACTTTATTTTAACGTCGTGGTAAGGAAAGATCTTTTGTATTAAAAGGAATTTCCAAATTTTCTAAAATAGTATAGCGGCGTTGCTCGTTTATTGCAATACAAAAAGATACATTATTTACATAAAACATTTTGTGTTTTGTTGCCCTTGTATCTCATTCTTTATATATTCATCCTGTTAATAACTCCACTACTGCTCGTTCTTTATTCTACCGAGCACTGTATTTTATTAAGGGCACCCGGTAGGCCAAAAATCTGAAGAAAAAAAAACAGTTTTTTTTGATTTTGACCATTCATTACAATTCAGACTTTCGTCCTCAAAATTGTTTCCCTCTTTAAAATTGTTTATCATTTATATTCCTATGACATTTCTGTACTAATTATTTATTTTAAAATATATAAAAAATATATAATTTGCTAGTGGGTGTGTCCATTTTTTCATGTTACATTTTTTTCCTTATAAATGTTTCTTTTCCTCGACTTCTACTTGAGATCCTAGAAAATAGATTCTTAGAAAAAGAAAGCTAAATTTTAATAATTTAGGATAGGATGTACCGGGACCCTTAAAGTCTTCTAAACACAATATATAAAGGTATACGTGGATGCTTTGTGAGCTATCTTGAATCTATTACAAATATGAGTACTTTTAATTTGTCGAAGACAAATGTGTATCATTGTTAGGTTAACAGCATTACAATCACTCTCTTACCTTTCCGTCCCTCTAAAATTTCCGACAGCTGTTTTAAAGACTCTGCGTGGATTTAAAAGTGGCTGCCAATATCTTGCATACAATAGGCGAGGAAAATAAAGGAAAGACTTTTATTAGACTGCCATAATAGCGCTATAAAACAGAAGAATGCGGCACTGAAATTAAAACACTAAACTACTTAGGGGGCAACAGTTTGCTCCAGAGTCGTTAGCAATAAGAACACCAAAAAAGCAGTCGTGTTGAGAGTGTACTACACTGAGCTGGGTTTTAACAAGAAAATACACTGGTGTTCTATACTCTACTTCTGATTAAAAACTTGCAATATAATGATTAGTTTCATTTAGTTTGAAGAATTCGTAATTTCATGGAAATAAGTAAATTGGCATTGTTAGTATAAATTTCACAAAACAGATATGCGCGCCTTGCATATTGAAGCATTTAGGCAGAAATCCGTAGCTTAATTATGCACAATGCAGATCAATATGAATGATTTACATAGGCAAGTTAATTAGTAGTTGTAATTATTTACCCCACTTTATCTTATGCATTACACCAAATATTTCCCTAACAATGATTAGAAAGTAGCCTTTGCTTTATTCTATCAATAATATGGAGTATATAAAACGTTTTAGTTGCTTCTTAAAAAGTAGCAGGAAAAAATACGAATGACATTGTATAAGCTTTATTAGCGTTCCAAGAGTTCGTGCACAGAGCTACTTTGAATAAAGAAGGCGTCAGATTTGTATCATATATTTAATGGAAATAATAGTATAGTTATTTATTTAAGTATTAGAGTCAAAAAGAAACCGTATATGTGAAAAAACGTTTATTCCAGAAAATTAAAAGCTTTTACACAATAACAGCTTCAAAGTATGGGGCTTACTTAGACAATAACACACTTCCACTAGGGTCTGTACAAATTTTCGAAACAGCGTACGTCGCACATGTCTTTACTTCTTCGGCCGAAGGGAACCTCTGCCCATTGAGCAACTTTTCGATTTTTGGCAATAGGTAGTAATCAGTTGGAGCAAGGTCTGGAGAATACGGAAGATGAGTAAGGACTAGTATATTATGCTTTGCAAGGTATTCACTCACCTGAAGCGACCGATTCGCTAGGACTTTGCCAAAAATCAGGCCTTTTTCGTCGCACTGCATCACGAAGACGCCGAGAATAGCAACACATGTACCCTTGTTCGACTTTCAAGAATGAGTTCAAAATGTATCTGGCTATGTTACTCACAATCGATAACTACTACTCCTGCGATGCCGCAGTCTGTCATATAACTCCACTGATAATTCCACGAAGGCAAGATAGAGAAACAATAAGGTGGAGCCAGGCCAAGTATTTTTTTTACTCAGTATATATTATACAGGACAAGCTAGTATATTAAATAATTGTCACAGTTTAATGCCAAATGCATTATAAAGTAGTAATTCATAGGAAGAGTCCTTTTATATCTATAAAAACTATTATATGCATTATTACTCAAAGTATATGAAATATAACTTGACAAAATATAGTTATTGTTAAAAAATAATTGTTCATTTATAAATGCTTCTACAGAGTAATAAGTCTTGTTAGGTATCTCATAACAGCAGATTTGTATTTATGTTGGTTACCAGATATTAAAATGATTTTAAATTGTTTAGTAGAGTATTAAATACTCTTCTGCAATCATACTTGACTCCCTTTTGATTTGATAGGAAAATAAATTAGCAACGGGCCTATGAATATTCCTTTTTTTTTTTTTAGTGATATTATATGTTTGAATATTTTTCATAAAACATTCTTAACTTTTAATAAAAAAATGTATTTGCAAGGAGACTTCATAGTATTATTATTAATTCTTGGAATCGGTTCCTGCATGAAGTTCTGTTGTAAAAATTACAAATTATTTAATTGCCCCCTTTTGTAGTACAAAAACATATACTTGCTTTCAATACTACTTCAAAACATTAATCTATATTCATAATTGAATAAAAATAAACGTTATAAAAACTCTTGGAATCGGTTCTTGCATGAAGTTCTGTTGTAAAAATTACAAATTATTTAATTACCCCCTTTTGTAGTACTAAAACATATACTTGCTTTCAATACTACTTCAAAACATTAATCTATATTCATAATTGAATAAAAATAAACGTTATAAAAATTCTTGGGATCGATTCTTGCATGAAGTTCTGTTGTAAAAATTACAAATTATTTAATTGCCCCCTTTTGTAGTACAAAAACATATACTTGCTTTCAATACTATTTCAAAACATTAATCTATATTCATAATTGACTAAAAATAAACGTTATAAATTAGAGTATAGATATGAGACGAAATGACATACTGATCTGAATGCGTGCAGATCTTAGTTTTGAAAGAATAAATTCAACATGTACTTTGCAATTTACAACTTGGCTGTTCTACTAGTTGATTCCTAAAGGTAAAGTGGGATTTGGGGAGTTATATATTATAAATTGGGTAACATTTAGCTTAGCAATATTTGGCGATAATTTATTATGTTAAACGAATCGCATAATACAAATTTGAACACGTAATTCGACAGAATAAAGGAACACAGAGGTGAGAGATGAGGGAAAAAACCCTTGGTCTCCGATTAGCCTGAGAGAAATTTGCCTAATTCACCCTTTCGTCGTATGTTGCTTATTACTATACAAAGGATTACAATATGCATTTTCTTAAAAGTTGGATATATTTATTAAGTAACACTATTAACAATGTAACAAATTAACAGCAATAATAAAAGTAGATAAGGATAAAACACTTAGATAAAGTCACACTTGAAATTGCTATATTTCGAACTCCAGTAGTTCTTCTATGGCAAGAAGCTAGACAAGTCTACTGTTTATATATATAACTCCAGTAGTTCGAAATATAGCAATTTCAAGTGTGACTTTATCTGTTTTATCCTTATCCACTTTTATTATTACTGTTAATTTGTTACATTGTTGATAGTGTTGCTTTATTTTTATTTTTCATTTATATTATATATAAATGAAAAATACACACACACACACACACACACACACATATATATATATATATATATATATAGGTAGTATTGTCTCTACTGGACATATTCTAGACTTCCCAAGGGTCTTGTTTCGACCTTTGGCGCAGCAATAAAATTTGAATATTTCAGTAGTGGGTTTACCAATAGTTTTGTACAATCACTTGATTTTAGTTTGGTTAGTTATGACACTATATAAATACAGTCTTGAAGAACATTTAAAAACTGACTTTTGCACAGAAGTGGTAAGACGACTTGCAAGAAAAGACTATGGCAATGGTGTTCCAAGTAGAGAAACCGTTCGCCTTTGGTAACGAGAGAGAGGGAGAGAGGATCTCCCAATGTGTCCAAACTGTCGTTACTGAAAAAAAGTTAAATGAAATACAGAAATTTCCAACTGAAGTCATCATTTTCAAAAGGTGTTATAACACAGGTTAGTGCTTATTATTATAAATTTTAAATACTGTATCAATTTATGATTTCAGTAAAAATATAAATATTAAAATAAAGATTACTTCTACGCGTGCCCACATTATCTAATTCTTTTACGGTTCGCCGAGTGCACTTTCTGAATAAACAGCCACGATCTCGCGGCCCATAACTCAAATAATCTCAATGTATTTTCTAAAAAGTTCCTAAGAATAAGTTATGCATAATTGTTGGAGAGGAAATACCTCACAATATTGTGTAAATATTTTTTTTCAATTTAGATATTTTGGAGAAAGGAAAATTTTCGGCATGGCTCCTGTATTTTTTTTTTCCTGCGCTTATGAATTTTATGAATGCAATATATTATTAAGAAAGCATTAAACGTTGTACAGTTACAATTTCATTAGTTAATGTAATTCAGCGTGAAGACAAAATATGCCATACATTCACAAAGTCTTAAACAAATGACAGCAAACAACGATGAAATAGAAAAAAAGCACTTTCATTTTTTTTCCAATGTGATTGAAGCAGCAACAGTTAAGCTGTTCCGAATCATGTTTTGTGAACATTAGCAAAGGGCAGATGTTTTCTCTTGTGACCGCTTATGATTACGTGAGCGCTAGATCAACTAATTGCCGTACACGTGTTTGGGATGCCTTCTTGTCCTGACCGTGGAACATGGGCCAGAAGAAACCTTGGGCGATCGATCTCTCGGTGAAGTCAAGTGGAAGTTATAAGAGGAGCATCAGATCTGAGGGAGGGGGCGAGAGAGAGAGAAAGGGCGTTTTTCCTCATAGATGTAGCCCCTTTTCGGATAGGCCATATTACAGGCTACTCAACTGCTATCTTGTTCGCCCAACGACTCTTTCTCATCTATTACTCTATTTCTGATGTCCTCGTTTTATCCCATATGCAAATTTAAGCTTTTGACAGTGAGCTCACTATTTCTAATTCCTGATACACATACAGATTGCACAATTAAAATGAAAATGAGCAAACGCCTTATATCAAGACAACTTGTAAAAACCTGCAGGATTATTCTACTGTAACTCTGGTTGCTCAGTTCCTCGTGCATGATACTACTCCCAAACTTCCAATGAATTCTATGATCCCAACAGGTGCTCCTTCAAAAATGTGAATATCCCAGTGTTATATGCCAAATGGTAGAATTGACAGCTGTTTTAGTTTAGGGGTAAATGTTATCAATAATCATCAAGAAAAATTACTCCTGCAGTGTTGAGATTTGAAAAATGTCCACATATCGCAAAACATTTGCGATGTTAGGAGGGAAAAAAATTATGCTGGATGGAATGTAATATCTAAATAAAAGCAAGTGAAGAAAATGTTATCACACACGATCAATGCAAACTGCGTGCTTGGATGACGTTATTGGGTGACAAGATTTGGCGAAACATACACCGTACCATAAACATTTTAATTTATTTTTTTGTTTTTAATATTTGGTCTTTAGAAATGCACTCATGAAAATTTACACAAGAAACATTCTTTTATTACAATCATTGCCTCACAGTCTCGACAGTGAAACGGTACTGTTCACCTGTTTACATAAGATTCACCATCGAAACAGTTCTTTCCGATGCTGCATTTGTTACTGGAATTCCCACAATAAAATCAAACATTATGTTCTTGTTGTGTATGCCTCTTTCTTGGATTCCTGTAAAACGTCACACACTTCCAGTGTTCGATTTCTTCCATTCTTTATTCTTAGTGTTTACAAATAATGCATACTAATGAATGAATATCTTGCTTCTCAGTTTCAATGATAAATTTTAGGTTGTCGGAAACTTTTAAGTGAGTCAACTTAATCCAGTGATATGCCACTTTTGCCACTGTGATGTCAAAAGAGCTCCTATTTAAATTTTCTTTATTACTCTGGAATATTTTCAGTTGGCTTTATATGAAATAGCGCCAAAGTAAGCTAGTAACTCAAAAATGGATTTAAGAGTACAAGGGGTTACACCTAAATTACAAGATAAAAAATATTATTTCAACTCATCATACAGTCACAGCTGAAAGCAAAGATAACCAAACTACTTTACCCTGAAAGGTAAATATGGGAGTATGTCACTTATATCCAATTCAAGATCAATACACAAAACTAAAATAAAACAAAAAGACAAAAAGGGGTAACTAATGCGTCTTTCGTTAAAGCGAGAGGACAACACCAAAAGGGAAAATCTTGCCCTAATTTACCCCTACTCAAACAAAACAAATAGGTACAAGAGTGTTTGTAGAAATGGCGTCTTCTGTTAAGCTGGAATGTCAAGATTATGCAGGCGTACTGATGTTCAGACACGTTTAGGTAAGCGAAGAGTCAATTTTTATATTGTGAGATTCCTGTTAAGTACACGTATTTGTTTTCTTTTAGTTATGTAAATTAGAAAACATCAATAATTTAAGAAAGGGTTAAAATTACACACAGCATTTTTGCAGAAGTCTCAGAGGCCACATTTCTCATCAATTGAACAAAAAAAAAAAAGTATGAACTTTCATTATGCATGCTGTGTACCCTGTGTCAAACTTCTCACTGGATGGAAGTTAAGTATTTTGATTGCCCATATGCCGAATTCTGTATTACACAGAAACAGACATGAGAAGTGATTCTACATTCGAAAAAAGTTGTTCATCATCTCGCTCATCAAGTCAAAAACCCTTAATGATTATATTGGAGTTTAAACTTCTAAACTATGTGAAGCTATTTGTTGCAAGCGATAAGGATCACGAGCATTTTAATTGGCAAACATTTATGATGGACACGAGGTACCTGGCCAATTATTACTGCACAATGAAAAGATGTCCTAAAAGCAAATTAAGCCCAAAGGCATTACACAGGAGTTCGGTTCAAAAAAATAACCGAACTATTATATATTTTTTAAATGTGGGCTTATTTTTACTAAGCTTTGTCCCCCTCGAAGAAATCCTTCCCCTCTCCTAAAGGCGTTTGAGTTTCCAAAAGCAGTCCTGATATCGTTTTTTAAGAATGCTGATAGTACTGTCTGCGAATTTTGTTTTATCTCCTCAATTGAGTAGAATCTTCGTCCTTTCATCGTAGATATCGGCTTAGGAAATAAAAAAGAAGTCTGAGGTTGCTAAGTCGGGACTGTACGGAGGGTGAGGAAGAAAAGTCACCTGTTTTTTTTTTTTTTTTTGTTTTTTTTACGAAAGTCACTAACAAGCAATGATGAATGCGATGGTGCCTTATGATGTTGCAGAATCCATTAATTGTCTCCCCAGAGACCCGTCCCGTTCCTTATCACGTTTTCTGAGAGACGTCTGAGACCAGCTGGGTAATACTGGCATTTCACAGTTTGACCCTCCAGCAGAAATTCATTATGAATAACAATTTCACTTAACCTGGCGAGCTCTATTCGGTTTTGGTGAAAGTTTACAACCTATTGCGATGAGTGGACGAAAGTTTAAACATCGTAGTCATAGGCGCATGTTTTGTCACCAGTTTTATTATTATTATTATTATTATTATTATTATTATTATTATTATTATTATTATTATATTTGTAAAGATAACGTAATTCAAGAGCTCTGATAGAGGGAAGGACAAACTTTGCTGCAACACAATGCATATCAAGGTTTTCTGTCCAGACTCGATCCCACAGAAGAACAACTCTTGGCAATTTCTCGAAGATCAGACATTGATTTTCTTGGATGATCTCATTATTTCTGGCCGCAGTTGATGTGGATGGCGTCCGAGACGCTACATTATTTACGGACACTCGACCACTTTTAAACAGCATATACCAATTATAGCATTGGATATGGCTTGAACAATTATCACAGTGATATTTTATTAAAACTATTTCACCAATAAAATAAGAATTTAATTATAATTTCCAGTAAACTGGGTTTATAAAATTATAACAATTGCATGTTTTTACTATGAATACTTAAACTTTTCAAGCCATCTAGCAACAGACGAATGTCGATTATCAGTAATATCAATAAAGAAGAGTCAAATACGGTTTTAGGATTATTTCACGAACAGAATTAGAATAAAAGTGCAGAAAATTAACAATTGTATAAAATGTTATAATTACTTATGAATACTTAACCGTGAGACTGAAATAGGCGAGAGTCGACTATTACAGCCGCTACCGTTCGATTTACTAATACCAACTGAGAAAAACAAAACAGAGATAACGTTTTACCATACTGAACATTATATTTATTAAGATTTATGGTTGCTTAGGCATATATTGTTACATAATTTACAAAATGATTTCAGATTGTTTGGCTGCACACGCAAAAATAATTGCTTGAGTGAATATATTTAGTACAATTTGCGTGCTCAGGAATTACATAGCAAGGGTATAGAGTTGGCTAAACTGGCATGACAAATGCACTTCGCGCGATAAAAGGAATTTGATAAAAAAATTACGATATCATTGCGATATCGGGCTGTGAAATAAGATAACACAGAGTGATTGGTCAAAATAGAGCTAATCAGTGCTACCACCTATCACATTTCTTTGACGCAAAATGTTTAAAGTTCGAACATTTTAGCAGATGTCATAGAACCCCCCTTACATTATATGTGTATTTAATATTCAGTTACATAAATGTTAATTTTGTAAAACTCAAAACGCATATTCCAAACACTTGAAAATGCATCTTTATTCATTTTATTTTCCTCTTGGGTATATTTTATTTTTTATGGACCATAACAATTAGATTCTATTTCTTTTATTTGTCTATCAGAAATCAAATGGCTGCTTCTTTCAGAACAGCAATAGAGACACGTCTTTACAGAATTAGTCTACTTTAACACTTTACAAAATATCTCAGATTTAGATCAAAACATCCCAACAAAGAACGATCGCTGTTCACACACCAGTATAGTCCTGCTGTAGGAGCAAAGTGGGTTTTCTTGAGTATTCGTTTTAACTATATATCTAACGTAGCCTTATTTTTATTATGTGCAAGACGGATTTCCCTTTTATTCTGCTGCCTCGTATCAGCATTATAGGAGGAAATGGAATCGCGCAAGAATAAACAACAAGCAGTCTAAACGAAAATACTGAAAAATCAAAGAAAGGGAAGGCAAAAACAACTTTAGAGCGAGCGGAAAACGTTCAGAGAAACATATTAAAATACCGATCGACGGATGGAACAACGATATGCAGACACGAAACAAGACAGCGAGGTCATGAATGACGGAAAAGGCAAATACAGTGCATATAAATTAAGTCACAGTGAATTTATAACGCCATCTCCGGCGAAAAGAGAAAATGTATTAAAATACTATATTTCTTTTCTAGTTCTCACAACCTGCAGTTTCTGTTAGATCAAAAAATAGTGTAAACACATGGTTGATGTCCTCCTTTTTGGGGAAACTAATAGAAATCTGATATTGTGTGATTTTTAAAATTTCTAAAACAATAATCATGTATTTAGATGTATAAGTCCGAATTACTTTAACCGTAACGGGTGGCCGAGGTCATTAAGGCACGGACTCGTGAGAGGGAGGTCTGGAGTTCGAATCCCGCCAGGACCATCCTCCATGACTGAGGTTTTTTTTCCCCAGATTTTCTTCAGTTCTCATAAATGGCAAATGCCGGGAAGGTATCCCAAACTTACGCCTGGAGGGTTTCCTGCCTTAAAAATAAATCCTTTCACAATATATAATTTTATTTCATGTATCATCGGTGTCCATTGCCTGTGGTGCCTCTGTAGAAAAAACAGGCGTTAGACACCATTCATTCATTCATTCGTTCGTTCGTTCATTCATTCATTCATTCATTCAGAATTACCTTAAAGTGACATAAATGTTTCTAAGAAAATGCTTTCAAAGTCATTTCTAATAAATGTTCAAAAACAATTTGTTAACACGCTAAGCTCTGAATATTATGTTATGTTCGTAAATCTCTTAACGAGCATTATGATAAATTTCGATCATGCAGTATTTCATGCAAGAAAATATCGATTGGTATAATTGTAATATAAATAAATACTTAAAAATTTAAAAATAACAGTAATTTCCTTCATCATATCAATAACCAATAGCTATTTTTTCAGTATTTATACAATGCCAACTGGTCATGTCCAACTTTTGTTTTATTACAATTTTTTTACTCTTAGTTAAGATCAATCCTTTTTTTTTTTTTTTTTGAATGGTGTTTAATGCCCGTTTTTACTACTGAGGCATCACAGGCTGGGAACACTGGTGATACATGAAATGAAATGATATATTGGGAAAGGATTTTTTTTTACCGTCCAGGTCTAATTTTAGGGTACCTTCCCGGCATTTGCCAGTTATGAGGACTGAGGAAAACCTGGAAAAAACCTCAGTCAGGGAGGACGGTCCTGGTGGGATTCGAACCCCAGTCCTCCCGCTCACGAGCCCGCGCTTTAACGACCTCGGCCACTCGTCGCGGTAAGATCAATCGTAAAACTCATACCGACGTTAAAACTGCAATATTTCTGGTCCATTTTCTTTGAATTTTAAATTAAAAATATTAAAACTTAGATTTACATTTGTATTCTTGATTCATTGGTTCATGGCACAAAAAAATACATCCCGTGTTTCCCGTTTCGATCTCTGTAATTGCGAAAACTTAAATGTTGAAAACAAGATGTTCAGAAAATACAGATTAAATTTCATTTGTTAGAAAATCTAGCTCAAATATATTACACAGAGACTCAAAAATTGCAACATATTGCAATATGACCTACAATATTTCCCATTCATTTTTATTTTATTAATAGAGAACAATTTGAATACCTGGACAATGTAAGCAAATGAACTTTTTTCTTTATTTTTTATACAATTAGGTAACTACTTTAAATTTACTGAATTCAAATTAAAATTTACTGTGGTCAAATTAAATGTCGATTTAAATAACTACTTTAAATGTGTCTTCATGCACTCCCTCCCATTCCCTCTCGGTAATAATGGAAGGCATTTGGCGTGCCCTGCCTGTAATAAAACATTCGAGATTGTGCTAGATGGAAGTGCAATATTGTCCAACAAAGTCGATGGCGGTTAAATTAACTACTTTAAGTACACTACTAACCAAAAAGTATTTAATGTTCAGACTACCTACTTAAGATAAAGTGTACGACACAAGGGTGGGAAGCATGGCCACATTCAGAGCCGTTGCGTCCTTCTTCTGTTTTTTGAAAATGGGTAAACTCCTGCCTGGTTCTGCTTGTACTTTTCATTTCTTGCCAGTTTTATAGGTTATGTTAGTTGTTAGACTGCTATAATAATATGCGTAATTGTGAAGAGTTGATCTTACAGCACAGAGCAATCCACTGAACCAACTGGGCGTGTGTACACGTGTTTTCTGCCGTTGAATGAAACAAGGTCACGCTTGTTCCTGGCTGTCAGTGTGGATGTAACAGTGGCTGAGTTCAGCTATTACGAGTGGTGTATTGTTCTGTATTTAGTTGCAAAGTATAACTTCTATTCCACGACCAGTATTTATTTATGAATCACGTGTGTTAACTTAACACGTTAAGATCAAAGACTATATGAATAAATAATTCCTGGGTGTAAAAGTTCCAGGTAGTGCTAAATCCATAATTTTTATAATGCATTTCAAAACAGTCGTTACTGGAGTGTTGAGAAACCTGATATCAATAAAGTGCCGCTCTTGACGAAAAACTTGGTATATGGTGCACTAAGAGCGGAGAAAGGCAACAGATGATACCACTCAACTACGTGGTTTACACCCCCAGCTCATATAGCGAATGTTTCACAATGACGAAGTTATTAGCAAAGAATTTATTGCCTCCCGAACCTTATGAACTAACTAACCCCTTGTGAATTTTAACGCTAGGGTATATTAAAAAATATTGTATACAAGACAAACCTGCATATTCTGAAGGAATTGAAATAAAATATAGCCAACATTATTTACCATGAACTAAAGCGAGTGACAATTTTTAAAATGTATGGAAAAACGATGATGGCCAGTTTCAGCACCTCTTTTCATAAAGTTAGTAAGTAAAACATTTTAATAGAGTTAAGGATGCTGTTATATGGTTGTGTCAACGCCAATCTACGATACCACTTGGCGCTCTCCCTTAAGGCAAAACACCGCAGGTTGGTTCATATTTCATTGGATCGCTCTGTATACACACTCCTATTTCATTCATTTATAGAAATAATAAAGTAAAAAACGTGGAAAGCATTTTGCTTCCAACTGAACCGAAGACTTAGTGTTTGCCTGTTAGCGTGAGGGTGATATCCTGGCCTTCACGAAAAGAATGTGGAGGTGTTTTATTGGTTCAGTTAATTTATCACGTTGCAATAAAGCATTGTGTTACTGCCAGTAACATGTTGCACTAAGTAAAACCAGTGTTGTAGTACTTTTAATATTTAAAAAATATAAATTTTGCCAAAATAAAAGGATTTATGACTGAAGTATCAAACATTCTCCTTTACAACTATTAATTCATATAAAAACTGCTAACGAGTAAACAAATTAATATAATATATACTTGATGCGTTCATAATTTGTCAAGGAACACAGTATGCAATTAATTACCCAATTTTATTGAAATACACCCTGCAGCAGTGGCCACATTTTCTTAAATGGCACAAACGCGAGCGTTCGATAAGAAAAATGGTCCGGTTGAACATTTCTGCTATCTCGAGAATTAACTCCATAAAAACTAGGGAGCTGCAAATGGGTGCTCGCTTAATCCGTGTTTATGTGCGCGTAAAGCAGGAACCCTGCCTGGTACGCTGGCATTGAGTAGCATAAGGGCGCTGCCGCCTTCGAAGAGGTCACCGCCGAAAGAAGGACGGATTTGCTTCACAGGAATTTCAATCAATTCTCACTGCAGTGCCCGCCCGATCTTCCTCCTCCAGGGCTGCCTGCCCCATCCCCTACTGAAAAGGGTTCCGCATGCTGGCGCGCGGTGCGTGTGTGTGTTTTCTGTATCCACCAAGACTTGCGGTATTTCCTTCCTTCTGCTCGTCTTTTCAATTTCCACCACTTTTCCGTCCTCGTCTTTCTCTCCTTCTTCCGAACATAGAAGACGTGCAAGAAGAAGAGAAGAAGGGAGCATTTCCCTCCACAGTTTCCTCTCTCCATTTCCTTCTTCCTTTTCATCCATCCCTGGCCCGCTTTTTCGCTAACTCCGACATAACTCAAAGTAAATGGGGTTTTCGTCGTACTATCCCCCCTCCCTAGCACTCTGTTCTATCCCACCACCACCTCCTGTTCCTAATCTATATAAATAAATGTTTGGTTTCGTTCTGCTGAAGAGAGTGCGATGGAATGTTCCACAAACATTAGTGTCGCCGAAGTTTCCTGCCTTCCAGAACGTTCGCCGCTGCCAAACTCCATTATGTTGTTCTTTATTTTGGTATATTTCTTCTCGATAAACTTTACTGTGTAATAATAAATCAAATTAACTACTAAACCTTATGTTTCGGACGAAAAGCTCTACAAACTTAAGGAGAATCAGCCTTTAATGGAAAACGTTTCCATTCTGTAGATTACCCATAAGGAAAAGCATAAAATGAGCTATATTTATCGTAATTATGTAAATGAATCCAACTGAATTTCTGAGCATCTCTTGGTTTCAACCATAGGTGGCCATGCAGCTTTCACTATTGAAAATCTGCTATTTAAAGAGCTTAAGTAAATGGGTTGAAGAGAAACTTTATGATGCTTGAAAAGAAATAAGTGTATAACAAGATACCCAATATATATGTTTGTAAGTGAACATGCCATTTAATTTGTACAACATTTTTCACTTTTATTGCAATGAAATTCTTTATGTGCATTTTAATATGCGAAAATAATCGCAGAAAAAAGTCATAGCTATCCAAAACAGGTAAAAAATGTTTTAAACCTTAAAATGGCAACAGAAGTCAAAATAAAAAGGAAAAAAAGGCCAAAATAAAAATTGACCTTACCGACCCCGAATATACGGGAAAAATGCTCATTTCTATCGACTCTTAAATATATCTACCCAGATAGAAAAGGCATTTTGCTTAACTTCCGGGCTCTGGTAATTACGCTCTGAGTGCCCAGTTAAGCTCTGCTGCAAATGTCTTGTAACACTTTCTCGCTGTTACTCTCTGCTGTAGTTTATAGTGTCCGCGCCACGTGTCGCTAATGTCACTGGTTTAGCGCGTGCCCTAAATCAGAAACTATAGCTCAAGCTCCTTAACTCGTCTTCAGTTAATACTGTCGGCAGGTAGCTAAAACCGCAAGGTATTCTTTTATTCCCATAATTTTCCCCCTAACTCAGCGCCCCATAATTGCTCACTGAACGATCAGTAGAGGATTCCATTTCCATCAAAGGTAGCGACTATTGCGATATTGATGTGATGTTCAATATGGTGAATGTCCCTGAATGGTGAATGAATCGTATAAAACATGGCACATTAAATTTCTTCCTTGTCGAGGAAGAAATTCATCATTCTCGACTCAAAACGTTGGCATCAATAAAGTCAAACTTGGGGGGAAATACTTATAGAGCGGAGAAACAAACATCGTTGACTGGGCGAACCTTCTACGCATTGGGAAGGGATTTCTAAATGTTGCCACAGTTGACATTAGCCCCTGCACAAATTCTCGGGCAGCAAGAGACGAGCGAGAGCTGCAGTTCCGAGCGACTGCGGAGAGAACCGAACTTAATCCACGTACTTTTGTAATTTGTTTTCACTTCATAGTGAAAGGCGTACGATTGCTTTTTTACAAGAGGCGTGAAAACATTTAAGTTTTCGGGGTGATTGTAGCATACGAACTGTTTTGATGCACTCTTTATTACACAACATTTACACTTCCTTATTCACACTTAAGTCACGCTAACATCACTTGAGAGCCGAACTCATGCTTTACTTTCAATCCCGAACGACAGTGGCGGACTGAAGTCAGAGGCCGCGGCTATAGTGCAATCTTGCACTTTTCCAGCTTGCAGGAAAGAAAAGGCGGTGCTATCAAGTTCTTCTGTAACGGGTTTTGCAACGGGGATGCGATGAGATTTTTAAGCGAAAAATCTTTTTGATGTTCCTCTTTTGGGCATGCGCATTTGTTCATTGTGGTTGCGAACAGCGGCTAATGTTGCCTTTAAGGATGTCATATGTTTCTTCACACCTTCAACTTCTACTGTTGTGGAAATTCCCTCAACGTTATCCCAAAGCTCGCAAGCAAAATTTTATTTTTGTTCTGTTAGGGGGACAGAACATTCCGACTTTGTTTGCTCACTTGGGCGAGCAATTCCTCCTTTAAAAACATGTTGTCTTAGACTTCCCACATTCCAGGCATACGAACTGTTTTGATGTGCTCATGACGTTGTCATAACACAACACTTTCATTCGACTTCCTTATTCACTCAGCCCGAGAAAGTAACTCACAGAGAAAGTAACTTCAGTGCATCCCTTTCGGCTGTTAGGCTCTCTCCGCTGTCTCTCGGGACTGCAGCTCTCGCTAGGGTCTCTCGCTGTCCGAGAATTTGTACAGGGGCTAATATCAAGTCTTCCTTACCTCCCATTACAAGCATCCCACACATTCCTTCCTATGCAGCAATTAAGTTCAAGAGAGTATGTACCATAGAAGCACCACTCACGCTCACATTTCACTCTCACCCTCAAGCGGCTGACAGCGACAGAAGAACTGATGCATTGATCAAAAAGTACCGTTACAGAAGTGGCATATCTGACTTTTAAACAAATTTAAAAAATGTGGGCCCTGATTGAGCAGATAATGCAATTTATTAATTAGTGATTTCAAAATGTATATTAATATTAATATACATTTATTTAATTATACAATATATATTAATATTAAATTAAGTTTATATTAAAAACATATAAAATACTGAAAGTAATAAGTAAAAGGTCAGTAAAAATATTATAAAATAATTTATCCAAAATAAGAACCCTCATCTATTGCCTAATACAAAATCCCCACTCCTTGTCTTTTTGCAGAATTCTATGACAGAAGGAGGGATTTTCTTTCATGTCTATATGTAGATCTTTCTCTTATTCTTGTAAATGTTTTCAATATCGAAAATAAACGCTTGACTAACGAATTTAATCGAATGATTTTCACTAACTTACACAATTTATTAACGTTGAGGCGGCCATTTGAAACTTAAAACTGGTGAATGTCTCCTAAACTCTTTCCCTTAGCTCAGGTTTCAAGCTTATAAGATAAAAACAAACGTCCTCATACTTTCTATAACTGCGAAAATTGTTGTTTCGGAAAGTTATGAGAAAATTATGTGAATTTAGAACAAATTATATGTTAAAAATGATAATTCTGGAAATGAAGCAAAGCATGATTCTAGCTGCAGTTATGCTACGTCGTATAAAATCCTCTTACAATCCTTTATTGTATTGTCTTGATTTTGTTTTTTCCCCTCTCTGTGAATGTCATGATTGTGTATTTTCAGGCCAAATTATTTTTCAAAACAAGTGTACGTTTTATCACCAATGTTCCATTGAAGTCAGTAATTTCCTTTGAGTAGTTAAGTAATATCTAAACACTTAGCTTAAAAGGCTAAGCGTATAAACTTGAGCGTTTAGATAGAGTTTCCCTAACAGTATTTTGACAATGAATGTTGCCGGGAAGAAAAAAATTATTCGCGTCCATAAAAACGACAAGAATAGTTGTAGTTATTGAAGTTTGCCAATTCTCCAACATATGGTCGGTAATAATTTTTATCGAATGATATAACTAGTGCCTCTATCTTTAGGACCCACGCGAAATTAATGAACCAGTTTTGAGTTTGTATTCAGTAAGGCTTTTACCGCGCATATTCCCTACAAAACAACTAAAAATGACGTCACTGAATACAGCCAAGACCATAGTGCCACAGATCTAGCCTTGTGAAACTAACAAATTTGGGGCTTTGAGTACGAAATTTCAGCTAAATTTTGAGCGATCATAAATTTTGTAAACTCCATCTTTCCAACGACATCTGAGAACACACAAAGCATGCCTTGCCTTAAAGAAGTCGCCTTTATGAATTCACCGTTAATGTGCATGGTACCAAGTATCAGAAAACTAAGTGTGGCCGTTATCAATATTAAGGAAAAGGTTCTAGAAACCAGAGGCCGCATGTGGGAACTTGTTGCAGAATAATGTTGAGTATCTACACTAAAATATAAAGATATGCATTTCATGTTTGGGAAAAGGTCGCGGTATTCATTTATTTTTTGTTTCGCAGATCTGCCACTAGGGGGCGCGGATTGCATGTGGAGAACCACGGAAGTCACACAAGTTATTTTCGTTATTTAGAAATACTAAGCCAGTATCGTGGCATAAAGTAACCATCGATGCCGCAGTGGGTAGTTGCAAAACCTTATAAAAATATAATACATTAGTTAATTTCGTGGAATCGTGGATAACATCGCCCACGCTCATTTAAGCTTATCTACAGCTGTGTAAAAGTTTTATCAGCTTTGTTATTATTGGTCGGATACTCCAATCAGGAACGTCATTCTCGCCTTTTTTTAATATCTATCTCCTTACATGAACATAAACTGTGATTTCACTATAGCAGTTTTACTTCTCTAAATCCTGTGCAACCCTGAATAAAAGATAAACAAATGAATAAAGTGACCTATTCTGAAACATTACCACATGTATATCTACACACTGTAACATTACCCACAAGTATATCTACTGTAGACAACATATAACACAACAGAAGATTGATATAATAAAAACTACTATATTTCAACATAAACTACAACACATCTGACGTACTGATGTATAATAGGAAAATGAATGCTTAAAAAGTATATTAACGACTTACACAAATTTATTATTTATATGGACCGCCACGGGTGGCCGAGGTCGTTAAGGAGCGGATTCGTGAGCGGGAGGTCGGGGATTCGAATTTCCCCAGGACCGTCCTCCCCGACTGAGTTTTTGTTTTAGATTTTCCTCAATCCTCATAAATGGCAAATGCCGGGGAGGTACCCTAAAACTTAGTCCTGGAACGTTTCCTTCCTTAAAAAAAATCCTTTCCCAATATATCATTTCATTTCATGTAATATCAGTGTTCACCGCCTGTAGTGCCTCAGCAGTGAAAACGGGCGTTAAACACCATTAAAAATTGTTTGTATGATTTTTATATAAATACAATATTCATCGGAATAGCCCCAAAGAAAAACGAAACTACAAGCAGTGGTACCACGCTAATCGCTTGAATGCAGCCAGAGCTAAATGTAATATGTTGATATGTTGATAATACGGTTTTTAAGCTCAGATTATAATACAAATAGCTAAATCACTATACCAGTAAACACAAATTTTAAAACTTGTTTTAGCTAAACGAAGTCTCAAAAACTATATTCAGCAAGCTGGCAATACTCGCCGTCTCGCGCATCTCTCTAAGTTATTATGGAAGAAGAATAGCCCAGTCAACAATACATATTTCTACCCGAACTAAATGCTACTAACTGCCCGATTCTCTATGTTGGCTGTGTTTGCTATCTCGGAGCAAAAACCACGGTAACCGCTATGAAACAGGTTGCAAGTGCAACCAAAATTAATTCTGACGGGTTTGGGCTATACCCGAGGATACAGGTGTAAGAAGCATGCCAAAGCAGAGTGCTGTTATCAATAAATGTGTATGTAGGAGTTTAAATTTGAATAAAAATAGAAAATCATGAAATTAAAAGTCCGGGCCTGCCCTAAATGTTTGGGTCCAGTAGGTTCCGAAAATGCTGACAGACGAGCACAACACAGACCAAAAACTTTTTTTTTTCCCCCGTATTTATGGAACATTGCTCAAACGAAGAGACTAAATATGGATACTTCATTACAACGCTTAGACCTAGAGCAATGACAGTAGAAGACTTTATAAAATCTCTCTCACAAACGGTGCAAGCGTACAGAGAGAAATGTGAAAGCATTTCTTTCATATCCACTAAAGTAAAATAAAATTTACTTTCACATTTGAGCAGCGACTTCTTTTTTGCCAAAACCGCATTCGAATTCGATTGCTTAAATGAATTCTCTACATAGACATTACATGCGCTAGTTACAGTTATAATGGAGGCAAATATGAAAATTAAAACAGATTCGTTATTCATGTATTCATCCCTTTCTACAAGTTATCTGCAAGGAGATGAAAAGAAGTTAATATTCTTACAGAAGCATCGCAAACCATCCCTTTCATAGCATTCACCGGCAACAGCGTCTTTAATTAACTGTGGAGGGAGGGAAAGTAACAAAATAATAAAAGCATCAGGAAAAAAAATAACAAAACCACACAGCCTGATAAGCAATTCCATTCAGTTGCTGAAAATGGATTATTTATTGAGGTTTAATCAGTTTCAAAGCGTTTAAAATTTTTTCGAAGGCATTTGCATTTTGCCTGATACGGTCTAACCTACATACGAATTTGGTTTAAATGAGAGAGAGAGAGAGAGAGAGAGTGTGTGTGTGTGTGTGTGTGCGTGTGTGCGCGCGCACTTTTAAACAACACGCCCATCTAAGACGAAAATGTAAATATATATATAATATGTATGTGCAAACCAAATCATAACATTTTAGTAATGTAAATATAATGCATATATGTGTTTCATGAGATGTAACTTTAATATGTTATTTGATATCGACAAAAGAGAAAGTCATTGGTGTTGTCTGTTTACAATAGCGTGGAAAACCAAAGAGGCCATGAAACGCTATATGAAGGGCAACATAAGTCCTACGATCAAGTGTGATGCCACTTTTAAACGGACTATCGTTGGAGGGTTAATAAACCCAAGCTCTTTTAAATTCATTAGGGCTTTGAACCCAACATGCGAATGTATATTTAGCTTTTAACATAGTCAATGTCAATAAAAGTTTTAAACTTTCAAATAATTACAAATGAATTTAAATCAGGAAACAGTAAATGTATTTTGAATTTTTAAATCAAGGTGCGAGACGCGCGCTTGATTGCGTTACACCTCTTTTGAGTCGTCAAGCCAGCGCTTAATAGTAATAATAATTTGAATTTAATATATAAGGAAACTTTTGCTCGGATGGGGCTCAAATAACAGATAACATGTTCTTGTTCGGACCATAAGTTCTACACGCCGCGACACTAATTTCGAAATTCTACACGTTGCAAGACTCAATTCTAAGATCTACGGGCCGCGACAAATCTTTAAGCTTGTGTTCTTTAAGGGCAGTTTACTCATTGTTAAAGTCTACATGCTACGACGCACGCATTTCTAATTCTATACGCTTCGAGATATATGCTGAAGCATTCATAATAAATTCAATTTCAGGAGCGATTCTCAGATTCAGCTCTTACGGGCGTTAAACACTATTAAAAAAAAAAAAAAAGATTCAGCTCATATCCGTGGAAGTCCGGCAGCTAAGTTTATATTCGATGTAGATACATTTTATAGTACGCAACACCAGCTCTTGAGCATATTAAATTGTCATATACGTTATACCTCATCGTGTGGCTATTTAAACTACTGGTCTCCTCTCCCAGTGCTGTTGAGTGCGAATCAACAAAAATAGTCGAATATTTCACTGAGAAATTGTTATCGAAATGTATCGATACCTACCAAACCGGTTCATAATTTGGCATCACCAACGTGGGCCAACAACAATAACAATAATGTCACCGACAAAACTATCTCAAGTTGGAGTTTTATATCGAAACTGCATTGGTTCTTTTGGTACAAGACACCTGAAAACACGATTATCTCATTTCTTTATATATATAATGATGAGATAAGCAGAAGAAAACAAGGGGAGGAGTGAAACATCGATAAAGAAGGGTGAAGCGAGTGGCGAAGTATAGCCTTGAACCTACCGAGAATATTTCTTCCTCTCATTTGCCACTATAGCCCGGGGTTGGCCTGCCGCGGCGACCTCTGTCTTACGACTTCGTTGGTAGAGGGAAGTACTGTTGGGGGGCTAGGTGATCAGCACACTGCGGGTCGCCTATCACGCGGCTTTTGTCAGAATGTTGCTTTTCATTATTTATATAGCAGCTTGCCCTGTCGCCCGCTTTCCTGTATTTTACTCTGCTACAGTTACTTGCTATTACTGCTGAAACTGACATGCGGCACATAGTGCCGGGGTGCACAACTTGAATACTGTATTGCTGAATAGAGACCGCAAGCTCCTGGAATCTTAATAACCAGAAATAACACTCATAGCTGAACAGCACAACAGAAAGAAAGAAAGACAGAAGGAAAGAAAGAAAGAAAAAAAAGAAAGAAAGAAAGAAAGAAAGAAGGAAAGAAGGAAAGAAAGATAGAAAGAAAGAAAAAATTAATAAAATATCGCAGTAATGTCCCTATTAAAAAGCAAAGTCTAGAACCTTAAAATAAAATGGTCTAGAACATTTTCTTCTGATAGTTTCTTATACTAAGATAATGCGAAATACAAACTTATATTACAAAGCATGTAATAATCAAATAATTAAGCAGAATCTAACTTCTACTTGTTATTCATTTTCACAGCTAGGACAAATCTATCTAAACGAGATTTTAGAGTTGAACTTGGCCAATGCATCTGTCATTGTTTGTCTATACTTTAATGCTGTTCCACAACTCGCCTTCAATGGACGTATGTAGCAATTACACTAGACACAAAATTTAATGGCATATGAAGGTCAGCCAATCTCTGTCTATAAATGCCTACCCAAAGTTAATGCGTTGCTCTTATGTTTTAATTTTTATCGAGGAATGTATTTCCTTATTTGAGCTAGTGCGCTGACATAGTGACTCATAATATGGCTGAAGGCTCATCATCAGTCAAACTTTCGCAAACATAGTAGTGATTTTTCAGGAAGAGGGATTTATTTTTATGTCTGCTCACTTCTGGAATGTTTTAGAACCTAAACCCCAACTGAAAGACCTGAATGCAGACGACACCATTTTAAAACACAGTTTTTCGCTATTTCTAGTTGAATTGTAGTGGTATGGAATGAGATAATAATTTTATTTTTGCATAAATACCATTTATAATGACTATTATTTTTCAAACTCATTCTTCAACTCCCATAATCGTATTTTAGTTTTGGCGAGACAGTATATTGTTTTCCTGTTATTTCTATGTAATTGTCAATTGTAGCAGAAAGGCGTTGCATCTTAGCATAATTGTGGTAACAAGTTTTCAGTGTACTGCCAACTTTCAATTTAAATAAGTAAACGGTGTATTTGCACAGAAACGAACCAGAGGATTAAGCTTATATACAAACAGATTTCAGGAGACGAGTCTTGAAAAATGATTTCTTTAATACTGCGTGTAATTTAATCATCACTTATATTATTGCAGTCGCAATGCCAACAATTTGAACATGAAAAATTATTATAAAACCTAGAGGATTCAAGAGTGTTTTTGGAAAAAGCTGCTCGTCTGATTTTAATTTAAATTATGCGTTACTTAAATTCGTTGTGAGATTAAAGGAATAATATGGGCAGAGATCGTATTATGAGTAATATTTTGGAACCCTCTTTAAACATTAGCTAACATTCAATTACACTCCCTCTTATCGCATATTTTCTTTTCAACTTCCGTTGGGGCATTAAATCAAAGCCAAAGTGAATAGCGAAATGTTTTTATGATAAAAGTTAAGTTCATATCTAAACTACCTTTTAACATAATAAGAGTGAGACACTTGTGCCGGTGTATCAGCTTTCCAATATCCTCTGCCACCTGTCTGTTTAGCCAGGTGTGCACAGTGTCCTGAAGGTCCTCATTAGAGCGAAACCATTGTCCTTCCAATCACTTTTAGATTTCTTCATTCTCAAAACGAAATCACATTTCATCGCCTGTCACAATAGTTTTAAAAACTGTTAACCGTCGTCCGTTTAATGCAACATAAACGTTAAGCTGGTGTCATTTGCCAGGCCTTGTGGTTGTCAGGCAGATTTTTGGGTATCAATCGTGTATAAATTTTACGGTATCGAAGGTGGTAGAGAGTTTTACAGGGTTCACCTTCAAATTACCAGCCGATGTCTCTCAAGAACCACTTGCTGAACGAATCCATCTCCTGACCGACTCTGATCAACTTCACCATGAACGTCCGTTCGGCCACCTCTAAAGTTCCTACACCATTCTCGACCATTTTGTCACTCATAACGTTTTGACTGTACAGTTGGCTCATTTTACGCTGAATTTTCGCTGCATTGTGTTCCTCTGCCTGTAGAGTCGGTCCTTGTGGCGTAGTGGTGAATACTTGTCTCGTAAACCCAAGATCGCGGATTCAACCCGTCCAGGGTGATGGATTTTTTCGGGCGTAAAAATCCTAAGTATGACTTCCTTCAGAAGGGAAGTAAAACCGTGTCCCGTGTTGTACATATACGGCAAGAAAAAGAGCCTCAAGCCTGAAAAAGAGGCCTCTGAGGAAAATTTATCGGCCGTTTCACGCTCTGATTTGAATACTGATAATCTGAGATGTTAAGAGCGTCCGTAAATAAACCAAATAAAAAAATCGTATTTTCGAGTCCTGCAGAGTAGGTTATATACTTGTTTATGTTCTAAACGTGCATCTTAATTAGTACGCCTAAATGTTACATACCACTGCAAAACTGGGAGGGGAATCAACGGCAACTATCCGCTTCAACTTGATGCCAAAGAGACATGTTCCACAACTTGTGTCCGTTGCTGTTACGTACAGAACGACCCGATGAACTATAAACCGCCTACGGTGCTTTTCCTCTGAGTATGTGCACCCATGTTTTCCGCAGTTGTCAGGAAATAGGTTAAGTTAGTTTCTTGCTGTATCAATACGGATCTGATAGTGGTTGAATATTGCTCAATTCAGTGTGTGATGTGTTTCGTTCTGTATTAATCGTGCAGTGAATTACAGCTTGAATATATATTTATTTACTGAACGTAAATGATCCATGTGTATTACCTCAACTCGACAAGTTCAAAGAAAGGTTCCTGACTGCAAACTTCCCAGACCTATAATAACCGGTAGGTAATGTTTACAATAAAATTCAGGCTACAGGAAGTGTTCCAATCTTATGTAATTGGAAGATTACATAATATTGTTAATGGTCAGTAGAATTATTCCCCCCTGAAAAAAAAAACACTTCAGACATCTTTAAAAACAAGGAGCACATCTTGTGGCTCTATGCAAAGAACCACCAAATTGTTAAAGTTAAAAAATCGCATAAATAACGATGGCATACATAAATACAAGTTTGCCCCCCCCCCTCTTTTTAAGAAAGTTAATCGACAGAGAGCACAATTTCGTCTTTTTTCAACAAGACGGTGCCACAGCTCATAATATTTCGAAATCAGAATGACATACTTATTTTTAAGGATTTGTGGCCCCTTCGGCCCCCCGACTTAATCCCCTGCGCCACTCATCTATGGGCTAAATTATAAAATACCATATACAAGACAAAGCCTACATGCCCTGGAAGAACTTAACAAAATATCCGCCAGGAAATATTCGGCATTACATTAAGGGAAATATAGCGAGTGATGGATAGTTTTAAGAGGTGCACAACAACAGTGCTCAATTTCAGCACCTTCTTTAATTTTGTTGGTAAGTAAAACCTTTTAAAGCAGTTAAAGAAAATGTACGGTTGTGTCAGCGATATTCATTTATAGGCAAAACACTGCAAGTTGGTTCACAGTTCCTTGGATCGCCGTGTAGTGTTTCGAATGAAAGCTTCGTTACCCAGTGGTGTACTGATTATCTTTGAACTTAAACTTATATATTTGAAATATGAATTGGCAGTCTATAGATTTCCAATCTCAAAATGTTTGTCTACAACCTGTGAAAGTATTGCAGTGTAGTCTAACATTCGAAATAAGACAATGCTGCAGTAACATACCATAACACTTTAAACCGCCAAGGATGGCCGAGGTCGTTAAGTCGCGGACTCGTGAGTGGGAGATCTGGGGTTTGAATACCACCAGGACCGTCCTCCCTGACTGAGGTTTTTTTTCAGGAAATCCTAATTCCTCATAAATGGCGAATGCCGGGGAGGTGCTCTAAACATAGGCCTACAACGTTTCGTTCCGTAAAAAAATCCTTTCCCAATACATTATTTCATCTCATGTATCATCAGTGTCTACCGCCTGTGGTGCCACACTAGTAAAAACGAGCTTTAAACACTATTATAACACACACACACACAACTTTAAGAAATTACATAGTAGTTTTACGTAACATAAACATGAAAGAATGATTGTTAGCTGGGAAACTGGAATATTCTCAAACACTACATATTAATAATATTCTGGAAATGTCCATACTTACTTTGAATGGACAAGGCAGTTATGACCACCTTGCACTGAGAATCTAACCCGTAATGTTTTGGCAGCAGCAAAGGAATGGGGAAGTATAGGGGAAAGGTCATCTTGCCTTCCAGACGTTATCAAGTTTTCATAAGATGCATCATAACCAGAAAAAGCGACGAAGAGTAGACGAAATAAGGCTTCTTTGAAATTTATATATAAGGTTTTATATCTCCACGTACTATGTTACATTTATTGAAATTCAGTATTAAAATTAAGTAGTCTATTTAAAGCCTCGATTTTCTAAATAAGACCCAGATAGAGACTGCTAATTTGCAGCAATAGCCAATGTGGACAATAGTATGAATATCGCTTTGATGTGGTGCAGCGGACGATGCACAACTCACAAAGGCCCCGCCCATCACACCTATTAGTCTACCTTATAAATATGCCATATACCGTTATCAATTATCCCACCGCGCTTCTATGTTCCGGACATATATTTTACGTTTCTTCTACTATTTAGTGTTTTGACCGCGATTAAATGAAAAGTATATTAATGAAACATGTTGACAGGAAGGGCAGCGGGGGTGGGGTGAAGGGGCGCTACTCGTTTTGTACTGCCAACAAAAGTCATTATTCTACTGTCAGGTCGTGGCTGTTGCCTAGCAACCCTCGGACCACTGCACATCGGTCTCACAGTGGCGGGCCTTCCGGACACAATGATTGTCAAAGGGACAGTTAACAATGCATGCGCTATCCGCAGATTATGCGATTTAGTTTTGATATAACCGAAGATATCGAACACAAGAGATATCTGAATAAACTACGACTGATAGCTATGAATCTAAATATATGAAATTAATCGACTACGTTTTGTGAAAAACGACTGAGTACGCTAACAATTATTTTTAAAGAATTTGTTTTTTAATATTTATAATATCAAATGTAAATGGCAGAATGATTTAATGTGAGCAAAGTTTAGATATCTATACCTTGCAATCTTCATGCAAATTCCCTCAAATTTTTAACAAGGTATAATATACATCATTAAGTTTCTATGTTAATATGTGAAAGTTACGGGAAAAAATATTTAATTTTTTTTTATTCGATGTGCTATATGTTGCACAGGAATCATAATTTTCCGTTTTTTCATTAAAAAAATTAAAATATTAGCACATAAATTTGATGATAAAAAGTCAATAAACCCATTTTATACCCCTGTTGTATTAAAAAGCATATTTTAATATTGCAGTTTTCATGTTTTTTCACAATTGACCAAATTAATAATCTTGAGCAATAAAAGTGTTCTAGAAATCATGAAAGCAGTTCTAATTAAATTTTGAAAAAATTTAAAAAATGCCTGAAAGCTGCATTATTTTGAACATTTTAAATAAAAAGATCAGTAAAATTAAATGGGAGAAATAGGCATTTTAAAATGCTACAAAAAGTTATTACTACACTCGTAATTTTAAACTGGTATTTAAATGACTCTCATGTCAAAACATTTATAACAAGGCGTATAAATATTTTAGGCGTAAAAATTAATTCTTTAAAGATTTTCATCCAATTTCACCTTTGGGTGCCCTTAACCAAATAATATTTTATAAATGACACCCATTAATACCATCCTATTGGCTGACGAGACATATATGTCAGAACAGAAGTTTAATTTACAAACATCACCTTAAAGAACAAATACATTTAGATTGCCAGAAGAAAATGCAATACGAGAGAAATATTGAAGGTAAATTATTTTAACTATCAAGGTTGTAACGTTTCATATAGACAACATTTGCGAAAATAACTGGTACTTAAAAGAGTAAGCGGACACAATGTTAAACAACAGCAGTTTGACAAGGTTTCGAAATATATACAACTAACCAAACAGCTGAAACACGAATCCCAAGAACATTACCTGAATATAATCTCACCTACTTTACATACAGACTATGCAGGCTCCTTACGCCTCCAGCAAAGACTGGTCCATCTCTTCTTAGGCCGACCTAAATTTCTCCTTCTAGTTGACGGTCTTTCGGTCTTGGCGATGTAGTGGTAACCATACTTGCCTTCTAAACCCAAGATCGCGGGTTCGATCCCCGCCAGGACCGATGGATTTTTTCCGAACTTAAAAATCTTAAGTATAGCTTCCTTCGCAAGTGAAGTAAAGCCGTGGATGCTATGTACATTTATGGCACGACTGATTTAAACGGGACGCTGATGACCCGAGATGTTAAAGAGCGTCCATTAATAACCACCCCCCCCCAAAAAAGTCTTCCAGTTGGTTTATTTATTTATTTATTTATTTTTTTTTTTTTGTTATCCTAGTATTAACCATTCGTATTAAATAAGCCCATCACTAGCTTCTTCGTATCAATATTATATCATTATATCATTTATGTTCTCAATCTTTAAAGTTCTTATTATATCTTCATTTCTAGCTTTTTCTGTTCTTCTCGAAGACGAGTAATCAATGAAATGGTTCAATGCATAACTCATCAGTCCAAACTGATTACAATTATTTGTTTGTTTAAATTAAAATAAATTTAATTATTTTATAATGTCGGTTATGTTTAAGGATAATTGATTTTCAGTATTCCCTCCACATTTCTGCTGTTTGGAGTTCTCCTTCAGCCTCCTTTGCCCAAACCCTCCGCTCTATATAAACAATGACGGGCGATGGTTTTATATATTTTCATTTTTTGTTTCTTTTCTAACTTTATTTCTTTTTAAATTCCATTAATAGCGCCATAAATTTTATTCATTTTAAAAATATTTTACAAATATCGTTATCAAAATTATAGGATACTTCATAGCCATCCATGAACGTGAAAGAATGTAACAATCCGTTATTTTCAATAACAGTCTTACTTCTTTTATACCAGAAACCCCGAAAGTCATAACTTTTGTTATTTGAAAGGGTATTGTTAAATTATATTATTTTATACTTTTTCCAATTGGATTAATGTTCTGTATAATGTTCATTAATTTTAAGCAATTATAACCAATCGATCTCAAATAATATAGTAAATAATTATTAAACCCATATTCAGTATAACTAACTGTAACTTTCCATTATATTCATATGTAAATATAAAATTAAAAGCCAGAGGTGACAGGTTATATGACCGTCTTATCCCACCTATTTGCTATTATGGGTTTTGAAATTATTTTTTCTACCAATTTTATTTTAATATTTGTTTCTTTGCATTACTTTTAGTTACTTGATACATTTAATGGTATTTCTATTTTATAAAAAAATAATGCATTTTTTTATCAAAGAGGTTAATAAAATGTATTAATGAAATATGATTGCTTATTAAATTCTCCATGTTTTTTGTTTATTGATTTGGAGAGCAAATACTTTACATATAACTTGTGTCTTTACGAAATTCCGTTTGTACTTCTAATAAGATATTTTCTGCAGTTTTTTGTAATTGTTTACTAATTATTTTGGGATAAATTTTATGTCCGCTACTACAATCAGCAGTGCTGTGGATATTCCATTTTTAAACTAGAAATTGTTCACTACTTTAAGAAATATTTTTAAATGTATATAAAGTACATTATAAAAGGTTCATATTCAAACACAATGTCATGTTCCTTATTTTTTTTTTTTTTTTAATTTTTGCTCCTTTTTAATTCTGACATTTCAATTGAATCTGGTCCTGGTAATATAATCACTTCATATTCTTTATTACATGTATCAGTGTTTTCCTATAATGTTTTCTATATTATTCTAGTCAGTATGTGGTTAGGATTGCTTCTCAATGCATCTTTTCCTGCTTTGAAAAGATCTTTAATTACTTTATGCACATACTCTTGTTTGACATGCAAATCAAATTCGAACTCTTACTTATACTTTTCCGAATCAACTGTTTAATTTTTTTAACTTCTGTTTTTGCTATTGCTCTAAGGTATTCTATTTTTAGATTATTAATACATTTTATATAAACTTTTTCTTGTCTAAAATAGTTTTTATTTCGTATAACAGAATATATGATGTATGTAATATTTATGTTTATAAACGAACTGATATAAGCTACAAATTACTAACACAGAATGTTAACGAGAATGTGTTTTCTCAGCGCAATGTTTTTAATCGAGAAAAAAGACAATTTCAGTATCTGCTCTAACGTTTAGACGTAAAATTCTGGGCGCAGGATTAAACCCTAAAGTATAAACATCAATAAACGGCATATTGTTTCCACCTACTTTTTCCATAAATCGCTGTTTACACGATCGATTTTCCACTCAGTTTAAAAAAAGCAAACGTTGTAAGAACTACAATTTTTATATGCGTAGACATTTCTCGTTCTAAAATTTCACGTTACAATATTCTATTGGCTTAATCCGAAATGTACCTGCACTTGGTTCCCAATTGTGAGAAGTGGGCAAGTTGCTCGGTTCCGCCTACAGCAACATAGAGGGGACAAGCGTTAAACAATATGCTGCTCTGAATCTTCAGCTCAGATCTTCCCTATACCACAAAGCAAAGATAATTAGAAGGGCGGCAATCATTTCAAGGGAAGGTGGACCGACACTCTAGTTCGTACTCTAACGGGAAAATACATTAACGCCGCCGCAGTCATTCTGAGAGGAGATAGTGCAATAGCAACAATGCTTTCATAAATTTTGAAAATTACACTGAATAGCACCCAAAGTTGCACATTAAACGTGTTTGTGCACGGTGGGTTTCAAGACTGCTGATTCTTGAACAAAAAGCTATTCGCGTGCAACGTTTGCATGCAGATGAAGATGATGTGACAGGAAGATGCGGAAGTGAGTTTCTTTAAAAGAAAGTCATTACTGAGACTACATCATTTCGATCAAGGAGGGAAAAACACCTAACCGCATTTCTCGCCGCGCTGGATGCTGCACCACGATAATGCAGGACCGAGCATCGAAAATGTTGATGTTAAGTTCTTACGTATGTCCCTTAACCTCCTTATACTCCAGATTTAGCCCCGTGTGATCTCCTTCCTTTTCCCAAATTGAAGAAATATCTTCGCGGGAGGCATTTTCCATAATTAGAAGCAGTGGTGAAGGCTCCTAAAAGTGATTGTAAAGGACTTGTCAGAAAATTAGTTTCTGCATGTCTTTGAAGACTGACAGAAGCGTTGGGACAGGTCATTGCATCCAACGAACACTACCATGAGAAAGAACATCAAAATTATGCGGATATGTTGCGATTGCTTTTTTCAAATGATATGATAAGCATTTGCTTTAGGCTTAATTCAAAACGTTTGCCAGATAACAATTTTCACGGAAGGCCTAGCGTAGAAGTTTCACTAATTTGGGTCGTACGTTTTGATAAAATGCTTCCTTAGAGAGGGGCTTTCTCCAACAAACAGCGATTTGATTATGTTTATGGGGAGTGTTCTGTAGGAACGAACTAAACACTTTCACCTTGAACGTGAGAATATTGAATATGATTCATATGTGGAAGTGATGACTGAAGTAGACCGCCACGGGTGGCCGAGGTCATTAAGGCGCGGACTGAGCGGGAGGTCTGGGGTTCGAATCCCGCCAGGACCGTCCTTTCAGACTGAACTTGTTTTTTTATGGTTTTCCTCAGTTCCCACAAATGGCGAATGCCGGGGAGAACCCTAACTTGGCCCTGAAACTTTTCTTTCCTTAAAAAAAACTCCTTTCCCAATATATCATTTCATCTCATGTATCATCAGTGTACACCGCCTGTGGTGCCTCAGTACTAAAAACGGGCATTAAACACCATTAAAAAAATGACTGAAGCATACGCCTCTCTTGTTGAAGAGCAATGTTTTAAAGGTCAAAGAAATCTAGCAAATATGGCACTTTTTATTACTACAACCTTTCGAATCATTCACGAGAACTTCACAGGAAGGTAAGCTAAAGGTGAGTACCCCAATTTCTTTCTGTAGTTCCAAAAAATAGCATCGTGATCTGTTTCCACAACATGTTAAGAGATTTGTTAGGATAATCACAAACAAATACTGGAATTCATTGTCAAATAGGAGATGAAGTCAAAGTCGTTCATTGTGATTCTCTTTCCTTTTGATTGTTTGACTTGAGTCTACACTGACAGTTAAACATACAAATATGAATTTCCAAAATAAATTGAATAAAAATGTGCATACAAAAAAAATTAACTGACAATTTTTGCATTAAAATTAAGCAAGAGTACAACTATAACAATATAAATTAATTAAAATATTTACAGGTGCTTCAAGAACTGTTTATGACTATAGAATGGGCGGGTTCTCTGTTAGCCAGCGATTCATGGTGATATTAAAAGTTTTGTAATTTAATTTGTGTTTGCTGTGGTAACTTATTAAACATCTGTACTGCTACAGGAACTAAAACATGTTTTGATTTAGTTAATTTATCTTAAAATTTAATAAGCAGTTGTGTATATTGCGTCCCAAACAGCCTTAGGTGTTTTCAAGTTATACTCTCATGTACTTTCAGCATGCATACAATATTAGGTGCAACTTGTAAGGGTTTAAGGACACGTTATAAAGTTTCTTTCCTTTAATTCTCTCTAATATTTTCTTTGCCGAATAAAACACAAATTAGTATTCAATCGATGCACAGTTATTAATTTATATTGTTAAAATTTATCTGTTAGTGACTAAACTGTTGAATTCATTGACAATTCGCGTGAGTTAATTATTTATGCAATGATAGTTAGTGAAAAAGGAAACCATTTGTAAAAAAAATGTACTGTCTACAGCACGTTATCAGCAGTCAGGAATTGACAACTGTTAAATCAGCTGTTTTACTTTATCCTTACGGTGCAATTTGGATTGCCTATTCAGGAAATATATACGGCGATTCTGAGACATCGTGATAAAGATTAATGACCAAGAAAATGTTTCCACTAATAAGCAAAGGCTATGTGTTGGATCATAAATAGAACTTTTCATTATAAGTTTATTTATTTATGTAGAACCAACATATTTAATATACTATTACCCCAAATAGCAATATAATATAACAGTATAGAATTAAAAAAAATGACCTACTGGGATTATGTCATTTACCTCAAGGAAAGAACGCCACTATGAATGCGATTATCATGTCTCATCCTGCACACACTTCCTTATGCCGTAAAGAAGAGATTACAAATGTCGGTGTGTTCGCCTGCATAGTGACAATGTCCGTATGGCTATTGTTGCGAAAGAAGTGGCTTCCGACCCTACAGCCCAAATTTAGTCCCCAGTGTATATTATCTCTTCAAAATTGAAGAAAAATCGTTGAAAAAAAATTTAATGATGCTGAGCTGAAATGAGCCGTAAATAAACTGAGATATGACCTTTATCTCCTCAAAAAATTAATCAGGCCAAAAACATTAGTAACCTAATTTGTAACACACGTAAAATCAAATATAAATGCCTATTTCGCTAGGTTCATCTTCAATATAGCCCAGTACTAGCAGCTGGAGAATTTGTTTTATACAGTTCCAATGGTAATCCCAGAAAAGAGTTGCCAAAGCAAATTCATTTCTGTGTGCAACATTCCTAATTACTAAATTACTAAACCATAACAAACATAATTTGTAATAAGGGTTAATTATTGCTCATTAAACACTAAAATTAAAGGCACAAATAATGTCTATATTAGCCAGTAAATTCTACAGTTTGCCGCAGGCGTTTCGTAATTATGTTGACTATACTGAATTAACAATCTCGACACTAGTGCACCTACTGGGTAGTACTAAAATAAGAGAACAGAATCTCTTATGACTTATATATATATATATATATATATATATATGTGTGTGTGTGTGTGTGTGTGTGTGTGTGTGTGTGTGATTGTTATTAACTTTAATGTATTCTTTAACTACCGTGGCTTCTGAAAGTACTCTTTGAATCAAGGAGATAGCTGACAGTTGTTGTAGCTCGTAATACAAAATGTTTTAGTGTGTTTTATCAGTTTGTTTCCTTCTTAAAGCATTGAATCTCTTCATTATATGTAATATTCAGAATTCGGGGTCGAAATACACGAATGACATTAGTTATCTTACTTCACAATGCATTTTGGCCTACACAACTACACAGTGTATACGGTATTGTGTGTAAGTTATTTATTTATTTCAGCAACGGATCTTAAAAATAACCCATGCTCCAGCTACGAGAAAGCGCATTGGGATATGCTCAAAGCGCCACAACAGAATCCAAAAGCGCGGCATAACTGAACACAAATTTTACTAAAAATAGTAAATACTATAAAATATTTGCTCACCGCAAATGAGACTATACCATCCCGAAGGGTTGCCCATATGATGATTTAATTCGTTTATTTCTAGTTTTTGATGATAAAAATGCTGTAAAATTCATAAAAACATTAATGAATGAAATATAGGTAATTTTAACAACTTTCGTTTAAACAGTAAGGCAGAAAAACTCATTTTTCTAGCAAATTATTTACTTTGGAACATGTAACACAGGCCAAACTACGCAGCTAGTATTTAAACTAAAGAGAGCTTCGCTCCAATACCTCCGATAACGAACGGATCACGAAAATCCACCAACCGATATGCTCACAGCACTAAAAACAGAGCAAGCTGTGGAGATTTCCTCGCCACATGAACAGCGTATGGACAATGTTTGCCTTGGAGTACATGGAAAATGAAATGTCAACACCCTTACATGCCTCGCGCGAGGATACCCTGTCTTGGTTGGATTACCAGATTATTATCAAGTACCGGAGTAGCATGTTCGACACGAAGGGGTGCAGGACACGCGCTTTATTCTCGGTATACACAGCAGGACCGCAAATACTCTCTCGTTAAGCATCTTTTTAGTACAACATTATTGATACCCAGATTAGAAACTGCATAGCATAAATACAACAGATCTGGGGAAAATGAACTAGAGCTATTTATTTTTATTGTCTAGCCTATTAACGAGCCTCATATAAAGAAAAGAACGTCATGTTTCATCAACAGCTCTGAAGATGCGCTGCGGTCACGTTTATCTGCATGTCATGTGTGCGCAGTATCCAGGAAGTGAAAGGAAAACGCAAACATCATGTCTTTCCAAAACTTATTTCCTTAATATTCTATCTTATTCCGTATTTCATAAAGAGAAAGAAGGATTTCCTAATTTCACATTACATGTGAAACTTACGTACAATTAGAACTTTGACAACCATTATTTAAATATAACATTTTTAATATTTCACAACATATAAAGACGAACGCCCATATGAAATGTTATCACATTTATAAAAGTTAATACAAAAATTCATCTAAGTTACCGTATTTTATTACAATTTTTAATCTGTTTTTGGTTGCCTATTCCGAAAATATATATGCCCCATTTTAAAGGTCATAACTTGCCGATCTTATTGACTTATAAAACATTTCATAGATTTCAGACATGTGCTTCAAAAGAAAGGGTTATAGGAAAAAAAGCATACCTAGAATTACAGTGCTTAAATTTGTCTTACATGCTAATAGAGTTATCACACAACCAGCACTTTCAAGTGAAAGTAGTACAACTGACTTCTTGCTGACCTAGTACACAATTAGCGAGCCTGCGTTTTCGAGATATAATTTAATGAAAGTATTTTTATGGTAGTTCTTCTTGGTGAAGGATCAAAATAGGTTGACGCAATTTTCTTACACAGCAATAAGTAATGTATTTGTTTTTACTGCTTTGGGCGGCGATGTTATTCAATGAACCAACTGATTTATGTCCCTATTGATATTCTATGTTAAATATGGCGAATATTTACAGAAAGTGTACTATATGTAGCATAAGTTGTTAGCATTTGTATTTTTGGGATTATGTTCTTCAAAATTTTTCAGATATAAAATTATAACAAGAAAATTAACGGACTTGGGAAAAAATGGCCTTCAAATATGCGCGCGCGCGCGCGCGCACACACACACACACACACATATTAAATCTCGTTATATAAAAGTCAGTCCTGATAGTCTAGTGGTAACCATATTCCCTTGTAAACCCAAGATTACGGGTTCAATCCCGGTCAAGATAATGGATATTTTGAGCGTAAAATCCTAAGTATGACTTTCTTCGGAAGGGAAGTAAAGCCGTGTCGTAGATTTACGGCATGTAAAAGAACCTCAAGCCTGAAAGGCCTCTGAGCAAAATTTGTCGGCTGTTTCACGGCCTGAATTGAATGGGGCGCTGATGACCTGAGATGTTAAAGAGCGTTCGTAAATAAAACGAATTAACAAATGGTTATATAAAATCCTATGTAATACATTTTCAATCCTTGCATTCCTGCTTCTCAACATTTGAGAAAATTTGCTATTCCATTCAAAGCACCACTTCTGTTCATTTATCAAACCGCTGGGTTAATACGCGACAGAAAGCTCTTCCAGAGAAGGAAAACATGATCCCCTCCACTTTAGGAATTATTCAGTCTGTTAAATTCTTGTTCGGTTTGTAGGGCAGATTAGGTAACATTTCCCACCCCTAATCGAGCAGCTTATTTTCACAACATTCCGAGCATTGTTATGGAGAATGATGGCTCAGTCTCGAGTATCTGAGGTTGGTTTTTGTGTAGATTTTGCATAAAATAACGATAACAAACGTCACACTGTCAGAGTCCCACTTGGGACTGTACCATAGTGATAATTTGATAATTAAACCCAATTATAAACATTTTGCTTGACCTTTGCTTTGCCTTACAAAAAAATGTTTGGTCATAGGAAAGATGATCATCTTTTCCATTCATTGCAATGATAAACTCCGGATCAAAGTTTCTAATTCACATTTCATCAATGGCAACAACTCGACATAAGAACGCTTGAACTTCAACATCGAATCTTTGTTTCAGAAATGTTCCTATGTCCTTTCGTTTCCGCTTTTGTTCAGCATTAAAAGAGTGAGGGACTCATCGCGCACAAGTGTTTCTCTTCTATAAATCAATAGTCAAAATACGGAATACTGATGTTGGCGTTTCCCTGGCTGCTGAAAGTTCCTTACACGACAATCTTCATGAAGACCATTTGCCACAGCTAATATTTTGTTCACCTGTTGTTGTCTTCGGTCTTCCTGGTCTTGGGGCCATCGTCTATGCTGACACGATTAACACGAAAACGGTTAATCCAATCAGAAATTGTCCCACAGTTCACAGTAAGCTCCCCATAAACTTCACTGAAAGCACTGTCGATTTCTGTGGAGTTTTTACCACGTTAAGTTTCGATCTATGTGTGACTTTTGATCTTCAACAGTCACATACCCTATATACCTGCAGGCTCCATTTCCAGCTCTAGATATGTACACAGAATATGCTATGGACAAAATAAACACATTGTTGCGTCATCAATTCGTAGTACCACCACTGTGAATTATTTATGAAATGACCGTCGTAACACTGCTCTCAGATTTTTTGTAAACTTATATATTTACCTAAGCAGTCAAACACCTTTTCATTTCTGCCAAAAGAACATAAGATGCACTTTCCCGGTGTATTAAAACAGCGTCTTACTCAAAGTTGCCAAACAATAACAATCAGACACAAGCACCAACATATTTACCAGCAAGACTTGCAGATTGTTTCAGAATTCATTGCTTAAAGCAAGCGTGGTTCTTGAAGAAAACCCAATATCGCCTTACAAAAAGTTATCATAGCGAGCAGTTGCGCCTTTGAGGTACAGGTAACGTTATTTCCTGTCATATTCTTTACATAGAGGGTGGATTTTTAGATAATAAAAGCCTATGGTGTACGTTCTTAAATATAATTAAACAGAAATCTATAACTATTTATTTTTATTAATATGGAAGTCATGCTTAAGCACAAAAATATTTAGCATTCGTTATTTTTTGTGACTCGTCATGATTAAGAAAAGGTATCAAAATAAATGAGGATAGATAACTTTAAAACGTATATTATCAAGCTTTAAGCGCTTGTTAAACAATAATATTTTATTCATAAAATAAAAACAATTATCATGACAACTTTTTACAAAAATTACTTTACAAGCGGTCAAAAATGCTTCAATGTTGCTGATTCATTCTACTGCAATACCCAAATTATTTTTGGCCTGCATCAGCAGCTCACTATAAATATTATTTCTGTGTTTGGTCATTATTTCCCAGTTCACGGATAAATATCAGTATATTAAAGTTTTTGTGTCATTACAGGCTATTGGTATATCAATGTTAATTATTAGAGTGTCATCAGTAAGAGTAGGCTTTAAAGGCCGAAGTCACAGCTATAGTTGTAAGAGTTTTTCGGGCTGAGGAGTCGATGTATGCTAGCACCTTATTGTCCATACATTTCATTCACTGAAGGTGTTTGGCAGCTTCGACCAAGCCGTTACTTCGACCGCACCACTGAAGATGTTCGCCACAACAGTGAACGAATAGTCTGTAGGGAAAGGTGCTGGCAGTCCACAGTTTCTCAGTCCGAAAAATGCTTACACCATAATTAGTTGTTGATGTAAACTTTACTGCATGTATTATGTTGAACTGTTACAAGCGCAAAAAAAAAAAAAAAAAAAAAAAAAAAAAAAAAAAAAAAACCAATATGTACAGTAACTAAAGAAAATATCAGAGCAGAATTTGGAAGTAGAGCTTTTGCTAGTGAATGAAAACGTCGATAAAAGAAGTCAGAAATGTGTGTGACATCTGGTCTATAGTCATAAGGGTTGAAACAATGCCAATTTGTATAAAAAGAATGAACATGATATGTAATACTGAATAGAAAAGCAGAGTCCGGTAAATGCTGACCAGGGCGATGATTTTGAATGACTACATGCTGAGAACTGGACGATGGTTCAATAAAAAATCCTTGGCTTGAGATATGTTTAAACCTTAATGTACGAATAGAGACGTTTGCTGACTTCCAGAAGTTTCTGGTTATTTGCAGAAGCTCTAACATCTCAGGTCATCAGCGTCCCATTCAATTCAGGGCGTGAAACGGCCGATAAATTTTGCTCAGAGGCTTCTTCGTATGGGCTTCAGGTTGTGCCGTAAATCTATGACACGAGACCCACGGTTTTACTTCGCTTCTGAAGGAAGCCATATTTAGGATTTTTAAATCAAAAAAAAAAAAAAATCATCGACTCTGACCAGATTTAACCCGCGATTTCTACAAGGCAAGTATGGTTACCACTAGGACCGAAATCTTCCAGAAACACTTGCGGTAGAGTGCCTCTCCAAAACCAGTAAAAAAGAAATCTTAACGCCGCTAACATTTCCAATCTCTACGAGTGACGTAAACCAATAGAAGATTCTATATAGAACCATTACTAGGCGTGTCGCCCACCCACAATCGATATCGATGGGAAGAAGCAGAAGATGGAATGGGACGGTTTTGCGGTACCCAAGTATAACGTCACGTACCGGACATTTTTCACAGAGACTGTATTCGACTGGGTCAAATGGGATTGCCTTCAAGTGGCCCTTTATAGAAATATACAACTCCGAACAGAAACCGCAAACATGGGCTCTGTTAAGGTTGATATTGCCTCCGTTCCTCAAGTACGTAACAAAGACTAGATTTAAAAGAAGTAGAACTAGAGACACTGCAAGTTGCAATATTTGCTCGATCCTCGAGGTAAGGTTAACTGGTTTAGCAGAAGCCAAAAATGATATTTAAGCTACGCTATATAAGAGATATACGTACATTTGTCAATGCAGCTGGGGAAGATAAAAGTAAATAATTCCATACTTCTTCATACTACACATAAAATATGACATTATCGATCATCAATTCGCAAACATTTCATATAGTGTGATGAAATTAATAAACATTACTTATTTAAGTTCCCTTTAGTATAAGGGGGGTCTTCTAAAAGTTCTCGACCTGACCGAGAAACATGATTTAAGAGATTTTTTTCCCAACAAAGTCACCTTTTAAATCAATATATTTAGCCATAAGACTTTCCAATATTTTAATGCCCCCAATAAAAATAAGATTTGTACAAGTGAAAAATAAGCGTCTATCAACCTCATCAGTCATTTCTTCAGGTTTGGGAATAAAAAGTAATCGCTAGGAAATCGAACCCGGCGAATATTTGCGATGTGGAAGTACTTGGAAGCAAAGGCCATGCAGCTTTGCAGCAACATCCCCAGATATGTATGAAGGTGCATTATAGTGATGAAAGAGAACTTTCTTATTTCGCAAGCTGTGGATGTTTAAACTGAATAGCTCCTTCAGTTGGTCCAGTAGTGAAGTGTAATACTCCTCGGTGAGGTTCTGCCCTTATGGAAGAGATAGTCTACCGGCACCACATCATGACAATCCCAGAAAATCGTAGCCATGACTTTTTCTGCACATGGTACTGTTTTGGCTTTTTTTTTTTTTTTTTGTGCACTTTCATCTGTTGCCACCCACTTTTTGAACTGCTCGTTCGTTTCTGGCGTACAGTGATGAGTCCATGTTTCATCTACTGTTATAAAATAACGTCGGAGAAACTCACTGGAATTGCGTGTAAACACTCTTGCAAAATATTCATTCAAATGCGTTTTTGGCCCATTGTTAATTAACGCGACACTCATCGAGGAGAAAGCTTTCTCATACCCAAAATTTCGTGTAAAATGTAGTGGACACGGTCTATTGAGTTCTTTGCAGCGTCAGTCAACTAGCAACCTTCAATCAGCAATCATTTGTCACAATCTCGTCGATCGTAGCAGTTTTGGGACACTCTGAGCGCGCGTCGTCTTGAATGGATGTATTACCATGCTTAAATTTGGCATCCCACTTTTTAACCGTCGAAAACGAAGGGGGGGGGGAATTTTTTAGTGGAATCAAACTCTTTTTGTGCTTCTGTTGGGGATAAACCCTTCCAAATGAAGTACTTTGTCACATCTGTGGAAACGTAAAAAGTATGCATTATTGAAAACCACAAGAGCAAGTCTCGAGGACCTTTTGCGGCCAACAAAGCATTGTTTGAGAAACACTGAGCTAGATGATCATTTAAATGACAATTAGATGTAGGGTGAATGCCCAAAAGTTCAAGAGATAAATAAGTTGAGACTGCACAATGTTTTTTTTTTTTTTCTTTTTCTTTTTGCATCTCACTATATTCATTTAACGTATACCAAACGTTTTCGAAAAAATCGCATATTCATATTTGAAATTATGCTTTACTTTTGAAGACCATTGTCTAATTAGCATATACACATTTTTGAATTGAAAATGGTCATCCTCCAAGAGATGGTATCCAGTTCTCATAGAAAACTATACCATTTGAATGTTAATTTCTTACTAGGTAACAAAAATATTTAGATTTAATGCCCACATTTTAATAATTTACTTGTTCCTTTTGTACTTGTAGCTATTTAAACCATTTTTAAGCAATTGGTTGACGTTCCACGAAAGAGATACAAGTAGCTGCTCGAGAGCCCGCCAGCAGGCACTGATATGCCGCTTGGTCAATCGAACCAATTATCCTGTAGTTTGTTCCACGTGGTTTAACAGACCTAGTTATGTCATCTAATGCAGCGGATATCACATATATCAGTGTTTCCTGGTATTATTGACAATGTACAGACAAACCTGGTGAATACACGAGAACATCAACTCCCCTAAAGTGCTTCTTAGCTTCACCAGTCCTGCCAGGTAAGTAGTACATTTATTCCAGCGCACTGTTATAATAAAACTTCACAGGCGCAAGGGTACGTGGTTTTATAATACATTAGATCTAGACAATTTATACACAATATTAGATATTAGGTTATATTATATATTCTGTAATAAAATACAAAATGAAAAAAACTATATTTAACAATAAAATTAAAACAACAGTAAGAAAGAAGCAATAGGACTGTCACACATGGTCTCTTAATCAGACTTAATCCGAGCTGTCTCACTTTCATCAGAAATACACCTATTTTATTCTCTGTTTTGCATGTCAGCAGAGACCATTTCCATTTGTTCCATCTGGTAAATTTTTCTGATGCACAGACTTTTATACCGCCTGTACTTCCAGCGCAATCACTCTCCTCATTGCGCAAATGTCTGTTGCCTATTCACATCCCTCGAGCGGTTGTTAACCTTCCTCCATTCGCTCTTTTTATTTCCTGATTCGCTATCCAAATATAGACCAGATCTATCGTTTCCAGCTCCTTTTTAATTTGGATGCACATGTCATGTTACAGTCAAACTTTAGCTACAGTCCTAATTAAAGTTTGGTTCCCATGAATGAAGCCAGTACTTCACCACCCTGGTTTCACTGTAAGTCCCAAATGGTGAAATTGTAGTAAATCTGTGTTTACCGTCTTTGTTCACAAATGCATAATTTAAATCCTATTGTCGCATAGCGTGTCTTCCTTTTCTTTCCTTACCTGGTGGCAGGTTGAAATTAGATGTTGCGACCAAGAATGGAAATTAATACACACTTATGGTAAAATAAAATACAATTGTTACGTATTAAATTATATTTTCATCAAATAATACTTTTTAAGTTGGTTGCAACAATGACATTTTACTTTCTGTTCTTTTATATAAAAGTTTGGACATTTCATAATGGGTTGTTTTGAAATATACATTCAAAGCTTATGGCGGTCGGCAGTCTTGTTTCTTCTAATGGGCGTCATAGCGTAAAATCAATGGATAATACGACTGATGAGTATGATAAGCGCGAAGAAGGGAATGTAGAACGCAGGTTGTGTTAGCGAAAAATAAAGAACAACATCAGCGATAAGAATGGGAGAAACCTAAGCCAAATTAAACTTCATTGCTTTTTAAATTTATTTCTAAATTTTCAAAGATTGTTGTTTCATTTAATATTTAGCATTTATAATTATCATGATGATGATGATGATGATGATGATGAGAGAACATAAACTTTCACGGCCGGAATCATAGATGTAACGAAACGTCCGGAATTCATTTCCAGCAGATCACGGCACAACCACCCGGAAGAAAAGTGTATTTACAACAACAACAATAATAAAGACGTTATACGTTTATTAAAATGTCCATTTTTAATTATAATTATTGTCTATATATTTAGTAGGGCTTTATGTTTACAGTAAAAGCCTTATATCCGGCACCCAAATAACGCGCAATACCAAAACAACGGCACTTTTCAATAAAATAAGAAACAAAGGGGAAAAGGGTTAACATATCACAGTTTTAGACAAGTAATCATTTTGGTTAAAGTTTGTTGTCTTCTAATAGCGCCAAAGATACAGTATACAGACGCACCTGACTTCACAATACCGAGCCTGGTAGTCGCACAACACAGAATATGTGGATAGTAGCTAAAACAACTAACACTGCTGCACGGTGGATTACGTGAAGCGCAAGCAAATGTTCTTGCGCTTAAACGGAAGTTGGATATGCTGAATAAAATGTAAAAGTGTGTTAGTGTGACACAGTTAACGGAAGAATCGTTACGCGCTGCTTCGTCTTCCCAGTTTAATTGGCTATCACGATCTCGCCCTCATATGGCCACCAATTATCAGACATGGCAATTGTGACGTGTTTATAAGTTTACACCAACAGATAAATGTACGGTATTGGAAGGAAAAAAAGTTTGTACTTCAAAAATTTAAAAAGCCACATGAAAAAAAGGTTCATACAGTATGTCTTTACATTACCTAAAAAAGCATGTCTCAGTTATACGGCAAAATCTGTTATCCGGCACTGTTTTGTGCCTAGTTGCAGGATATGATAGATTTTATTGTGTATTCCTGAGATATATATATATTACTAACATAGTTATCTTATTAAAAAACCAACACACCCAAGACACAAAATTTACCTCGCCATCTCAAGATTGTTTTTAAATTTGGTGCACTTATTTTCACCATTATTACATAATATCAGCTCAATGAATTGGCTTCTTTGCTTTTTAGTAAGGAGGATATAAATTGTAAACATGCGCATTTCAAAATTCATTTAATTTTTCTTTTTTAATAATTACATTTTCACTTAAGTTACAGGAACTGTATGCAGATCATTTGAAACCGCGTTAAGTTCACTTTCATTTGATAGTAAAATACGTTCCCTGTAATCTACCACTGTAATAATATATATTTGAATGTGAAATATTTTGATATCTCTTCTCTAGAATATAAAATCTTCAATTTGGGAGAAGTGTTGCTTTCATACTCCTCTATTAACGCACCAGAATATATCCTGGAACCCCTTATGATGCCACTGTTATTGTACAAATGTTGGATATAGTACAGATACATCAGTGCTATTAAACTATAAATCAGTCCATGTTACATGTACAAAGATTATACAACTTTTTATACTTCTTTTACACGTTTAAATTTATTTCGGCACATTGGGAAATACTATTTGAACAGTTTATCTAAACAATATTAGTACCCCTTGGCTTCGACAGGAAATATGTGATCACTGGATAAAACCTACCAAGTTTCCACTTCGGGTAGTAACGAAACGAAACACTATGTTCATTAACTCCTACTAAATTATACACTCTGGATATAAAATACTGTTTCCAGATTTATTTAAAAGTAACCAGCAATTGTGAATCTTGCAGCCTAGTGAATAGCACCGCCGTTTTATTCCACGGTTTCCGATTATGTACTCCACTAATTTTCAATCAGTTTTGCTCATTCCTACATTGTTTTATTTATTTATTTATTCTTTTCCTAATAGTGTTTAGGGCCAGTTTTAACTACTGAGGCACCACGGGCCGTGGACACTGATGATACATGAGACGAAATGATAAATTGGGAAAGGATACTTTTTTTAAGGAAGGAAGAATGCCAGTCCTAAATTTAGGGTATTTCTCAGGCTTTTGCCATTTATGAGTACTGCGGAAAACATAGAAAAAATCTCAGTCAGGGAGGACGGTCTTGGTGGGAATCTAACCCCAGACCTCCCGCTCATGAGTCCGCGCCTTAACGACCTCGGCCACCTGTGGCGGTCCCTGCATTGCTGTTGTGAGTTGATTGACATCTGAACAGTATGGCCCAAAACGTAAACAAATATTACTATACATAATATTCCTACAACAGGAAATTCGCTGTAAGCGAAATAAGTTCTGTTCGAAAGTTAAATCACAACCCTTTGCTCAAGACGCCTTATTTTCCTAGAGAGACACCATTCTTATCATTTGAATAGCCGTTATGTATGACGTGATTAAAAAATCTTGACCTTGACACTATACACGCCGCATTTATACATTTCAGGAAATCACGGGATGCTATAGAAAATCTCAAAGACTACAGTGCTATCAGATGTACATATGATAAGGTTTCCGTTATTCGATGATTATATAGGACATTACCAACAACGTAAATTTTCAACGGAGAGAGTATTCGCTTGACGCAAGGGAATCGCGACATTGCACCCGTCATAGAGCGTTACTAACGAATGAGTTTATCGTCCGTAACGGCATGATCACACTTCCTCACAAGCTCTGCTCTTGAGACTTGTTCTCTATGAAGCAGCAGCTAAAGAGTCGCCGTTTTGAATCCATAAACAAGATTCAGCGCAACTGGTAGAAGGTGCAGACATGCTTCAAGAACAAGACTTCCGAGGAGCTTTCACAGTGTAGAAAACATACTGGGGATGGTGTACTACTGTTCAAGAGGAATGTTTTGAAGGGGAGGTTACCAAAATGCAAATCAGATATCAACTTTGCTTAAAGCAATATTAACATGCGAGCCAGGTGTGATCTTTATCATCATTTAACAGTTTAAATGAATCCATAATACAACGCAGGCAGTGACGGCTCGAGGTCCATGTAGAAAGGTGGACCAGAGGTATAACTACATGACACCCAAATGGCGTGGATAAAGATCTCTTATCAAGACTTACACTCCTCCCCGACAATCTCTCAGAACTTGCCTCCTAAACCCAAGATCGCGGGTTCGAACCCGGCCAGGACCGATGGATTTTTTCGGGGCGTAGAAATCCTAAGTATGGCTTCCTTCGGAAGGGAAGTAAAGCCGTGTGTCCCGTGTCGTACATTTACGGCACGAAAAAGAACCTCAAGCCTGAAAGAAGAGGCCTCTGAGCAAAATTTGTCGGCCGTTTCACGCCCTGAGTTGAATGGGACGCTGATGACATGAGCTGTTAAAGAGCGTCCTTAAATAAATCATTCAAAAAAAAAAAAATCTCTCAGAACTGCAGCGCCATCGTACGTTTGTGCTATAAACTTATGATATAGATGGAATTCTTTTAATTCAGTTGTTAAAGTGCTCCTTAGGTCTTTTGCAGTCAATTCAGACATAACAATGAATTTTACGAATCTTTCAACCGGTTTATCCCACTGAAGCATCGTAATATCACAACAAATTGTGACATGCATGTAATATCTGTCGCCTTGTACAGAAACGAAATTTGTCCTATTTATTTTCTAATCTTATTCCTATAAACAACAAATGTTTTTCACTTCACAAGGTGCCAGCAAAGATATTTCTCAAGCCATTAAATAATAATAATAATAATAATAATAATAATAATTTGGCGTCTTCTTGCTGAGTAAGATCCTATAGCTTTCGGTTAACGAGGTTTCAATCGTTTTACCTACAACTTAACAGTTAAAATTAGACACGAAGATGGAATCTAAAAAAAGTCCACTTTATTCATTGCCACAAAACAGATACGCTTTTTTGTAACTTAACAGTTAATACTGTGAAATTCAACTTCCACTGACAAACAGTGAGGAAGCCACCCAATTTCAAACAAAATGCGAACACATCTGCTCGTCAGTTATGTGTGGTGTCAGTAACCCCTCAACATTTGGTTCCTAAGAAAAGATAAAATCTAACCCATCTTGGAGGAAGACAAATATAAGTCCTTGTAAATCTTTGCTGGCCTATGAAGGTATTAGTTTGAAGCGTAAAGTTTTCAGGGCTGGTCCATGAGCTTCCCTCGCTAACGGAGGATCCGCGTGCTACTGCTACTACAGTAGAGAGAAAATGCTTTGATGCGTAAGATTTAATTGGATATACATCGCTGTTTTCGTGCATTATTTGTTTTAAAAGTTGACCAGCAGAAGAGAAAATGGTACATAATTACGGCCTTTTCTTTGGATGGGCCAGGCCTCTTGGCCCTTATTGAAGGGCCGCCCCTAAACGAAGGCATCCTCAAAGAAAGCCATTTCCTTGGAAATGGGCGGTAGACGTGGGGCTCGCTCTACTCATGCTTCCATCGCTGCAGACCACGAAGCCAGGTATAAAATATAATGACATTGGGAAGAGCGGACACGAGTGACCATTATGTGGCGACCGTGTCACTGGAACGGAACCAATCCGGCGATCGCGTGTTCGACACGGGATTATACTGCCACAACCTTTAATGCCTTTATTACATGAGTTTTAGCGTAATTTAAAATTTGGGCAACACGCTTTAAAGCGTTACCGCCAACAGCGCGTGTTATTACACCATCAAATGACCGCCATTATTCAGCATTACCGAACGAGTGTGCATCACTTTGCACGCTAAGTACTGGAAGACTAACAGCAGCAGCTAACGAGTGAGCCTCATGACCTGAAAATGATTAACAATTGCCTATAAAATTATTTACGCGTTTAGTGCTTGGGAAAATTGTCATGCCTGCAGTGGCGATCCAATTTCCTCCAGAAGGTTGATATCAGTCGATTTATACATTAATGCTTTATTTGCTTCAGTCTCAAATGCAGCTCAATAGGTGAATTGTTGAAGCTAAAGAAGTTTTAATTACTTATTTAATTTCGATTTAAAATGCAATGTACATTAAATGTAATCGTTTGACACCAATAATACTAGAATTCTTATTAGAAACTTCATCAACAGATGTTAAACATGCACTAACATTTTGTTTGTTATCATTACATTAACATTTTAACAATATGTTCATACTCCTGCGTTTCACCAAGCTTTGCAACATATTGTTAGTTAACACATTATTAAGCTTTGGAGCGTGTGTGATCTGGAGCAGTTTTAGTAAAAGTGTGTTCGGCGGAAGCGGTAGTTTCGGTTGATATATGATTGTTGGAGCGTTGTTCTGCCGGCTTCCAGCTCTGTTGCTCCAATTAAATTATGATGTGGGTCTCTCTATTCACTCTTAGAGTGAACCTAACATCAATAAACATAAGAATATCCTTCCGGAATTCGCGCCAAGGAAACTCCCCAGTTGTCAGACACACATGGGAAGATGACAAGAGTACGGTAAATTCTTAGGTTAGGTTTACCACCTTTATGCCTTACCCGTTTATGTGTCTGTAAAAAGAGCAGCACGTGCTTTGTTAGAGTTAGCCATGATAACAAGTACCACCACGGGTGGCCGAGGTCGTTAAGACGCGGACTCGTGGGCAGGAGGTCTGGGTTTGATTTCCGCCATGACCGTCCTTCCCGAATGAGTTTTTTTCCAGGTTTTCCTCAGTACTTATAAATGGCAAATGCCGGAGAGGTACCCTAAACTTAGGCCTGGAACGTTTCCTTCCTTTAAAAAAATCCTTTCCAAATTTATCATTTTATTTCATGTATCATCAGTGTCCTCGGCCTGTAGTACCTCAGTAGTGAAAACAGGGCGTTAACCACTATTAAAAACTACTTGCATCTTGCCTTATTTGCACAACCGCTGCATCTTGGGAGTTGGGAATTGTAGCGCATCATTTTTAAACTTGGAAATTCAATTTTACTAAGTCAGCAGTAATTAAATTCAAGCCATAAGTATTGCTTTTTTGTATAGTAGGTGTTATTTATTACTCAAACCATCCTCAAACTTAGAATTGCTAATATGGAACTAATTTCATTTCGTGCATTCCTACTGTCTTGAATTTGACTGCACACACGTCATGCTAGTGACATCAAGTCACGTGACATTGTTTTGATCGGGAGGTGTTTAAGAGTCTCACTAAAGATTAAATGTTGTTGTTATTATTGCTGTAATTAAGTTTAACATATACACTATGTTCTAACTTCATAATAATAATCTTAGTGGTTATCAAGGAATGTAAAAACACACATATAAAAATTAATGATATAATCACTACAGTTTCTGAGAAAAAGCTACATGACTTTGTACGGCATTAATTTTACAATGGTTGTTCGCATAATTTATTTTAAAATAATCAATTTCATACTATAAAAATGTAATACTATCATACCTAATATTCGCACGTATTACAAAAACTTGAAGAAACCCCATTTGAGACATTGCGAAATATAATATCTGAAGTGAAGCAAGTATATATCATGAGTAACTTGTCCATTCATTAATTATTTGGAAAAAATAGATAAAAGAACAAAGGAAACGTCGGAAGTCTATCAGTATTCTTGAGCAAGTTTTAGCAAAGGAACTCTTGAGTGTTATACTCCTTTGTTTTAAAGAGAGCGTCAAAATGTGATAAAAAAGAAACTAAAGATCAGAAATATTTCCTGTAATTTCCTGCAAGGTTTCAAAGACGTTAATGTTGATTCTCGCTGCGGTGTTCTAAGGTGTTATCTGCACGCTACATAGATAGGTACACATATTCAGACCCTACCTTGGATTGCCGCGCAGAGCTGCGTGATGGAGGGCGTTGAAGCCGTTGTTGTTAGTAAGCATGATGTCAGCGTTGTGGTCCAGCAACAGCGTCAGCATGTCGTCCCGCTTCTTAGAAATGGCGTCGTGCAGTGGTGTGTCTCCTTCGGAATCCTAAAACAAAATGAACTCACTTTATACTGTGACCAGAGTTCGGTTGTATATGTGTCTGAAAACTTAAAACGTTTACAAATTGGGGTATTAGAACCATTATATGCAATTTTGAGTGTATGCCACGTGTTGCTTATTCACCGGACCTGCACCTTCCGATGTCTTTGGACCACTCATAGAGGTGAAAGACGGGGAGCATGCACTCAGTCACAACGATTTCCAGGCATTACTGCAACGCTGGAACACTGCATTGAACGTGATGGGGATGATGAAGAATTAAATGTTTTCAATTCCAATGTACATACAAATTTATGAATAAAGATATTAAGCACCAGAACCGACAGGTAGAATGTGGGCAGGACAAGGAAGAGGTAGTTGAAGGACCTTGAAGGCACAACAAGCAACAGGCAATAGGCCTTAAACTCTAAAGAGAAGATAACAATGAAATAAAATCCTAGTGCTCCTATAATATTGAGAGGGAGAAGAGAAAAAGTTGAGAATCCTGCTCCTTAAAGAAAAATACGTTACAAAATAGTCATTTTTTAGAAAACATTAGCAATACTTCACCCGTTCTTCCAAAAGCCCGCACTAGCAACGTCTGCCTTCTTCCTGTTTATTATAGTAACGAATCCAGATGTAAGCAGAGAGAGTAATTCTTGAGATCTCTTCAAAAGACAAGAGTAAGAAACATTGACGTCAGTAAGCAGAAATCAGAAAAACTGAAGGTCACATAGCAAGACTAGACGCAGCCAGATGGGCCTGCGGAACAACGATGTGGGACCCTATTGGTATCGATCGTCCAGAAAGTCAGATCTACTGGTTGAAGCATCCGGGAAGCAATGATTACGTGTGACTAGGGTTAGGGAAGGAACACCCTAAAAGTAGTGCAAAAATGTTCAGTTTGTATGTGTGCGTGCATGCTAGGCAGAGTTCACCCTGCGACAACAGGAAATCTTCGCAGTTACCCAATTCTACAGGCATATTTGTTTATTTAATCCAATGTTTGTTGATTTGATTTATTTAAGGACGCTCTTTAACATCTCAGGTCATCAGCGTCGCATTCTATTCAGAGCGTGAAACGATCTACAAATTTTGCTCAGAGGTCTCTTCTTTCAGGCTTGAGGTTCTTTTACTTTCCGTAAATGTTCGACAAGGGACACACGTTTACTTTCCTTCCGAAGGAAGTCATACTTAGGATTTTTACTCCCGAAAAAATCCATCGACCCTGGCCGGGTTTGAACCCGCGATCTTGGGTTTAGGAGGGAAGTATGGCTACCATTAGACCACCAAAACCGACTATTTAATCCATGTATGTGAAGTTGCTTTTCAGCACTGATTTTGTATGGCCGTGATCTTTCTTAAATTGTTTCAATAATATTTGGTTACATTTAAGAGTTTATGATAACTTGCATCCAAAATATCAGCAATAATGCTCTGTAAAATTCACTCCTGTTTTATGTTCTCCGATGAATGTGGTTGTTATTCAGCACAATGAACCGTGAAGAAACACAGGCAAGGCTCATGAACAAACAGAGTGTTTCACTATGATATTTTACATTTCCCAAAGCGCGATAAGGGAAATGTAGCCTTCCATCAAACCAGATCTCACCCGCTCAGAGGGGCAATGGCATTAGTTCCTCCCTCCGCTGCAGGAAAATAGTGTGCTGTCAACCTCTCCAGGAAAATAAATCAATGTAACGAACGAATCCAGAAAAATCCATCCAATGTCAGACGTGTGAGGAAATGACGTAGGTGTGCCAGAGAGAGAGAGAGAGAGAGAGAGAGAGAGAGAGAGAGAGAGAGAGAGAGAGAGTGGCAAGTGCAGTGAATGAGTAACCTGGACTATGCAGTTCAGATCATCACGGTATTCGTCTATTGGAAATCGCTTAGGTTTGTATGGAGGAAGTCGTTCCTGCAATATCTTACAACTTCCGGTTTACTTCCGAGCGATAATTCCCCTTATTTTCATGATTTTAAACGTTCCCATTATGTCATTGACAGAAGACGTGTTTTCTGTGGAATCTTTTGCCCCCTAGCACCATGAACACCAGTTACAAAAACAGGAAGGAACAACTCGTTTATACCAATCTTTTATCCACTACATACATAATTATTAGTTTCATGTTCTTCCCTTTTTAACTCAAATTATTTGAGGGCTGACATAATTTATTGGTAACAGTGCACTGTTATTGCACGATTCCTACACCTGTATTCTCCTATATAGCCCAATTCCGTCAGTACTAAATTGGCTTTGCAACCTGTTTCACAGCGGTTGCCATGACAGCCATGCTTATGCTTCGAGACAGCAAATACAGTCTAAATGGAGAATTGGACAGTGGGCAGCATCTAGGACAGTGAAAAATATGTATTGTTGATGGCTACCGCGTTTCCATAGCAACTCAGAACGATGCGCGAGCCAGCGATCATTGCCAGTTTGCTGAACGTTTTACTTTAATTACCACTGCATTTAGCTCCGGCTATATTAAGCGGTTAGTGTGTAGCTTCGATTTTCTATAGCGCCGTTACGGTTCATAAGGTGTATTATTGCATTTACATAAAATGACGTACAAACAAGAGAACCTGTGCAAGTACGTTAATACTTTTTCAAAAGTTAAATTTCCTATTACATCCCTAATACAGTGTTGCAGTCTATGTTGAAATACAGTAGTTTTTACTTTATCAGCCTTCTATTGTGTAATAAACAGTCAAATAAGTTAAGGGTATAATTGTGCTTAATTTTTGAGAATAGGTCAACTTATTCATTTGTTTTTCTTTTATTCAGATAGCAGGCATGAGGATTGCACGAGGGTTTGCAGGAGTGAAACTGCTGGAGTCAAATCACAGTTTAAGTTCCTGTAAGAAGATATTCAAGAGAGGCGCCAATGGCTGTTTCTGAATGGAGTATCCGAATATTAATAACACTGATAACTTTTCATGTAGCTGTAGGTAAGCGGTAAATGAGCGTGGTGTTGTTACCCACGATTTCACGAAATGAACTAGTGCTTATCTGTTTGTATGTTTTAACAGGATTTGCAGCTATCCATCACAATCGGGCATCAATAGTTGTGTTGATACATGTAGTATTGCTATATAACGAGTCTTTTGATTTCGGTGATTCTCTCACGCAATCCACCTACCACTAATGGCAGTTCTGGGAAGCAAAAAACAAATGAACAAGGGAACTAATACCTAATTTGCATACAAGTATATTTTTACTCACATTGTATTGTATATAATCACCATTATTTCCTAATTAAACTACACCAAATTGTTATGTCATAAGCCCCACTATAAACGTATAAACCCAAACAAAAGAAATAGAAATATACTTTCAGATAAACAGTTCTCCGTAGACTTTCTCTCTATACAACATTTCTCTCTATGCAACAGCGTGTTCCTAATTAAAGACTATTTTGGTATAATATTTTACTGCGTGAACGTGAGTGTAAATATATATGTACTGTGAAATTTGAATATAATGTTCTTTCCTAGTGCTTGGATATTCACTTGGTGGTCAAGTGGAAATCATACTTGCCTCGTAAAACCAGGATCAAATCCGACTAGATTCGGTGTATTTGTGTATTTATAATAATAATAATAATAATAATAAAAATAAAAATAATATAATAACAATAAAATTAATATTATAATAATAATTGTGTCCCTAAGAAAGCCAAAGGCCTTCTACAAAAGGGTAGCTCGTACTCGCTAATGCGATGAGTCAATTCGCATTAGTGTTATGCACAGTAGTATTACCCTGACGCTACATTTTGTTACACTTTTGTTCATCAGATTTCACTCATTTCGAAGTTAACGTTTGATAGTTTTCCACGTATTCCTGCTTCTTGCTGTTCTACACCATTGTGGACCTGCCTGTGCCACGTAGGAGTCACCTCATCCTCGCCTTGGCCTGCCTCTATGTCGTTTGCCTAAACGTGTATGGTCTTATACGTCCATCTGTCGTCCTGCACTCTCGCTATGTTGTCTCCCCATTTGCACTTTAGCCTGGCGGCTCTTTCTGTGACGTCTGTTGATGTTATTTGGCTAACTCTTCTTTGGAGATTTTGCCCCGTATTGCTTATTCCTAATATCTTGCGTTTTCTTTTGATTTATTTGCATTGCATTCATATTTCTTTTTGTCGTCGACCACGTCTGGCATCGATGTATTTAAGAGTGCAAAAAGCCTAGGTCCTTGGAAGGGATGTAAAGACTGATTCCGCGTCGTAGATTTACAGCACGTAAAAGAATCTCAAGCCTCTGGATTGAATGGAACGCTAAGGGCTAGAGATATCAAAACGCGGCTGTAAATAATAATAATAATAATAATAATAATAATAATAATAGTTCTAAATGAAGAATTAGACTTGAAAAATTCGTGTCACGGCCGGGATTCGAACCATAAATCGTCAGCCTTCCATGGTGATTCCCTAACCAACTGAGTTACTATGTCCTCCTCCAAGCAGTAACCACCAACCTTTCTCATCTGATTATATACATCCTAGAAACCTCCCTAAGGATACTTTAAAGAGGTCTCCGGTGTAAGTAGATGGAGTTTCGTGGCTCAGTTGGTTAAAGCGTCAGCACGGAAGACTGAAGTTCCGCGGTTCGAATCCCAGCTATGACATGAATTTTTCAACTCATATTCTTAATTTCCTACTATTATCGTACACATGGCAGAATATTTTTACAGCTGACAACAACAACAACAACAACAATAATAACTATCACTTCAACTGTTACTGCAAATTGAATATATTCCCGTCAATTGTTGACACAATTACAATAGCACTTACTACTCAAGGTCGACAATGGCTAGCGGACGTTAACCGCCACAAATATGGATCAAAGAAATTGGAAGATGACTAGCATTATATTAACGCATTAAATGTTATCTTTCAATAACAACTTACTAACCAGGCATTTCAGTGACTTTTGATTTTTTCTTCTTTCGGTAGAAAATTTCGATCCCAAAGTTTGTCCCAGTATTTTTGCAACATCCTGTGTAAACAAAGTGTTAGGCTTTCTTTCTATTCATTTGGCATCTTCGTGTCTATAGAGTTTTTTTTTTTTTTTTTTTTTTTTTTTAAGTATATGATAAATCTCTTCAAATAACCTGAAATGTAGCCATTTCATTGCTAATATATCCATTTGTGTGATTTTTTTTTATATGTTTGCTTCATTAAAAACATTTCCATTTTCCAGAAAGTGTGTCCAATGAAGTTTTACTATAGTTGATATTTCAATTTTCTCCAATAACAATATTTAATTAGGTAAACATTTATACATCTTAGAAATGCTACGTTTCCTGCTATTTCATTTATGTGGTAGAAAAGAAGACTCGTCTCATTTTTGTCTGGCATTGGTCATCTATCATTCATCGTTCAGTACTGCAATATAAACGTCTTCATTGTTAAACTTATTCATTTTGCAGATTCTGAACAAAATGAATCGCATTAGTCAAGTTGGTTTAAACTCCAGATCGAGCAAAATAAACATAACTGAACTATGAGACAGCAAGAGAGAGAGAGGAAAGGAGGAATAAGACGATGACATGAAGGAAGATGATTACTCAGAACATTACGGCAATAATTAGAGTTAGGGCGGGGAAGACACTGAGCCCTGACATTGCGCATCCATCACTTCGGCCTGGGACGTTGCTCAGCAGAGAATGTGGAGTAGAGAACAAGAAACTGAATTAATATGGCATGTGACACTTAGACGTACAGAGTTTCAATGGCAATTAATTACTTTTCAGATTTTGAATATTCGTGTACATAAAGAAAAGCAAACATATCCACTACATAACACAGTGACAAGAAGGAGTGGATAGAAGAAATATTACTAACAACACTTTCAGATTTTTTCAACATCTTTGGCACGGTAAACATCCACCTGTTCATGATAACTGCAATCATCTGGCAATGTCATAGTCTGGATGGGTTGCTACCTTCCTGGGCACTCACTGCTCCAAAATGTGTATTTAATCTACCGTATAGAAACAAGTACAGTAGTGGGCTCTATGTAAGGGTACAGATATATTATAGTGATGCAATTTGAGTTAAGTACAGTTCCTTACTGAGAGAAGCTATTGTCAAGACCTACAGAGTAAAAGCTTATTGTTAGAGCGAGGCTGTGGTCTCGTGTGTTAGTCAGTGTTTCAATGTATAGTGTATTCCACGTCCTGCTTATTTGAAAACCTCTGTCTTTGTTTATTAAGAGTGATTATGTAGAACTAATAACCTTCTTTATTTAATGCCCGCCATAACTTATTATACCTTAAATGTAGAGTATTTTGGGGAAGAATATTAACGCCTGTAAAAAATGTTGAAAATGTCCTACTCCTGCATAAGGCACAATTCAACAAGTCGTTCCATGTTAAAATCAGCTCGTTGGGGGACTGTGTTATCAATACCAATCTCCTGCTTATGTTGTGCTTCAGAATGTCCAGTGTCTGGGGACGTATGGCGTAAACTCTGCCTTTAAATAACCCCATAGAAAGAAATCCGGTGCTGTCAAATCAGGAGATCTTATGGCCAAAGGTTCTTGGAGATTATCCAATGATCAAGTTCTACATCGTCCAATTGCTCAACAAACTCCTTGAAAATCCGGTGGTACTCTGCAAGGTCCACAGCCTGGTATTAACAAATATTTAAAAAATTGGTCCCACTCTTCTCAGTGCGGATATTGCGCATCAAACTCCAACTGCAACCGGGTGCATAGGTGCGTCTTTTGGACGGCCCAATAGCGTGAGTTCTGTGAGTTCGCACAGCTGCATAACCACGTGTCAGGATTTTACAAAAGAACGGGTGTTGTGTTAGGTCTTATGCAGGAGAGACAACATTTTTAACATGTTCTATAGAGGTTAATAATCTCCCAAAGATATTCTACATTTGAGGTATAATATGTTATGGCTAGCATCATTCGTTTGTAAATAAAGAAAGAAATGTGTTAGTTGTATATTAACCTGGACCCAGTTCTATATCTGAAGGCATCTCTTCTAGCCAAAGACAAGTCTTAGCAATACAACTGCTTCTAGATAACATAAGCAAAGAGGTTTTCAAGCAAGCTATGACGTAGAATCCGTTACTGGTTAACAAACAATGTCTGCACAGCGCCACAACGGTTCTTTCCCGTTGCGTCTACAGACACTTCATCATGCTGGCCGCACAGCTAGCGAAAGCTTTGGTTGGTATTAAAGCTCATTTGAATCAACGGACTGTTGCAAAATAGTCAGATAATGATAACTTTTAATCAATATTTGGGCTCGTTCAACACATTCCTGACTCTCAGGCAGCAAATGAAAAGTACGCATACGAGGAATTGCACATGAAGGAAATAGCAGCAAGACAAGCAACAGAATGATGCCGAAGCAGATGCTCAAACTGAGCAGCATGTGTCACGTTCAGATACTCCGCCGCGGGCGTCTTTGAAGTTGCCTTGCGCTACATCGAGCAGCATGACGCTATTAAGCAGCATTACGCTTGCTTAATATTGCACCACCCAACAGATTCCAATTCGTGCGGCAAAAGAAAATTTCTGACTTTGTAAATAAGAAGATACGTTGCAGTATTTTGTACCGATTTATTATATGAAGAATGCGAGGATAACCTTTTAAAGTGTTATAAAGACCACTAAGTGGCGCTATTGAGACGTGTCACTACTATTTTAGAATCAATTGGCAGTTGTAGCTTAGAAACTGACCGAGTAGTTTGTTTACAGTGAGTAAGTAACCAAAGAAATTTGCGAAAAAATGGAAATTTCACGTAAAGATTTTCTTTTGATGACTTTTTTACGATTTTAGTAAATATCTAACTCAACAGCAATACATAGAATCGCTTCATTCAGCTTTTCATAATGAAGCACCATCAGAAAAGAATGTTGCAATTGATTGCAGTAGCTCATTGTAGTCTTGGGTCCGTCAGTGATGAATTTCGTAAAGGTCGACCAAAATCGTTTGTCATTCCAAAAACATCGATGCTGTGCGCAACAAGATTGTCATGTTGCTTACGGTGAGATAGAGGCATCCTTAATCATATCGAAGACTGCAGTACATTCAATTTGCATGAACATTTAGGTATGAAAAAGATCTGTTCCCGATGGATTGCGCATAATTTGACAGAAGTGCTAAAAAAACGCTCATGTTAACTGGTGTGATGAAATGCTGAAAAATTCCACCGAGGTAATGTAAAATCCGAATACAGCATCGTAATAGGTGACGAAACTCGGATATATTCATATGAATCGGAAACTAAGCAACTATCCACTGTTTGGATATTTCAAGGTAAACCGAATCCCACAAAAGTTACTTCCAAGAAAATGATCGTTTGTTTCAGCTGTTGTACTGGACATGTCGCAACCATTCCTTTAGAGGATCGAAGAATAGTTAATGATGAATGGTATACAACAATTTGTTTGCCAGAAGTCATCGACGAAATCAGGGAAAACAACCGAAAACGTCGCATCATTCTTCATGACAATACCAACTCTCACAAGCATATCAAATAATTGATTATTTGTTGGAGAAAAACACATTATTAATGTCTCAATGCCCGTATTCATTTGATTATTGCCTAAAGACTTCTTTTTGTTCTTTTTGTCAAACAAAAAATGCTTGATCATCGATTTTTATCACCTTCACCTCAAGAAGCTGTTGAAGCCTTTAAAAACCATGTTTTTGAGACCCGAACTGGACAGTGTAAAAATATTTAAAGAGTTAGTTTGAACTCATGCAAAAGGGTATAAATGTTAAAGGCAAATATTTTGAAAAGCAATGAAACAGTTTATTTCCTTTGTTATTTTTCCTACAAGGTTTCTATGGCATGATATTTTTTCTAGAGGCAAAAATGAGGCAGCGTTTACGAAAACTTTGCTTTTATTAACAAAGCCGTATCAAAACGTATGTAGTATTCATTATCATTTCTTCAAAACAAGTTTTTCCCAATATGCAGAAGGAAGCCATTTCTCTCTGCTTTTAGATCAAATGAACACTGTTCTGTTTAGTAGCCAGCGTCACAGCCGAGTGGCTCAACATTATTGCCCATCACACAACAGACAATCATTTGATTACCGACACATTTCTTCTCCAGTAATCAGGGGTCTCTACGCGCCATTGGCTTTTGCCGAGTCAAGTGACGGGAATGAATCACATCGTAAAAGGAATGAAAATACAAGGGCAAAAAAACCAAAATAAATATTCTGCCACATACAAGATTTAATGCCAATAGCTCGTAATGAGAAAACACTACATAAACTACTTAAATGTTTTCATTAAACAACGCCTCAACCGTCAGCTGCTGTGAAGCTCCTTTCTTTGTCATAGTATGCCAACAAGTTTTTTGGGCTACAGCAGCTGCTAACCCTTTTGTTTATATCTTATTTCAAATAACGAGGAACATTTTCAAAGTGTCCCCATTATTTAAATTCCTTTGATTTTATGTATTTTTGCTTCACTCTCTGAAGATTTTGTTTGGCAAATAAAAACTGGTGTGAAAAGTGCCAAGCACCGACCAGATTCAAACACAAGACTTGCTTCTGGAAATTTCTTACAATTAACCGCCATCAACGCTCATTCATTCCACAAATAATTAACCATCACACTAATATAATCTAAACACTGCGGATGCCAGAATACGATGGTCAAATACGTTAATTGAGATGAGAAATTGAAGCATTATTTTAGCTATACGAAAGAGAGAATGAGACAGTTGTTTATGTAATGTTACTGATCAAACTTACTGAAAACAAGAAAGTTGCACTAGAACTTTCCGAAAAGAACTAATAACGGTAAACTTTAAACGAAGCTTTGTAGTTTGTTGAGTGAATCAGGTTTTTAACATTCGGATGACTGCTGATTGCGTTATCGACCTTCTATCATATAAAAATAACATATACTGATACAGGAATGTTAAAAAATTTCTTTTTTCAGTTTTTTATATAAATTTCGGTTTATGTTCTCTCTCTCTAAACAAAAGGTAATTTAAAATGGAAAATGACGTTATCAAGTGCTTAATTATTGCAATCATACTGCTTAAAATAAACTTAACAACTTTACTTTTTTTTTATAATCGATCAATGTTATCATAAAATGTTAATTAATGTACCAATAAGTGCCTAAAGCTAAATTTTTGGAGAATTTTAAAATACCTTTAGAAGCGCGTGTAAATAGATAAAAGAACTTAACCTATGCATTAGCATTCCACTTTTTATTCGCAGGTATTCCATAAGGACGAGATAATTTGTTTATTTGAAATAGAAACGCTTCCGAGTTAAGCCATAAGCCATGAAGGGGTAAAGATTGCACATGTGTTTTTCAACCCATGGAAGTGACGGGGCAGCATGCAAGAACTATTTTTAAAAGCTTTAATAATCCTATTTTTGTTCATGCCAGGTTTTAAGTGCTTCGTTGAAAGCTGACACCTGATACTTTGAGTGTGGGAACGTTTCTTGGTCGCCTTCCCCCCAAATGGTTCTGGAAATTGCGGAAAAATAATGAATGCAAATTACTGCACAGGACCAACCAGTTGAAATTTAACGCCATTTTGTAATTCGACTTTCCAAATTAAAGTAACTCATCACAATCTTTCATTTTCCGCCATGGAATAATGAATAATGTTTATTTTTTACTGGTCATTGCAATGCCATCAGCCATGTAATTAACAAATTTGTCACTTTAATTAAATAAACACACATAAATTTAATTAGGTGCATTTCAACCTAATTAAATACCTACATTTCAAACTAATTAAATACATATAAACCTAATTACAAACATTTCACCCTCATTAAATGCATTCAACCCAATTAGATGCTTTCCTATCTAATTAAAAACATTTCAACTTCATTACATACATGTCATCCTAAATAAATGCATTGCAACCTAATTAATACATGTCAACCACAATAAACACGTATTAATCTAATTAAACACTTGTCAACCTAACTAAATCCATGTCCACTACAATACGAGTGATCTAAATTTCTCTGAAAAGTTTTAACTGTTAAAAGGCAGCGTTCAAAGACTGCTGCAGGTAATGTTATTGAGGGTTTTGTGAAGATTTAAGAAAAGAAGTAACTGCTTTCAATATGTTACAAAATATTGGTAGACAAATAGGATAGCATATATTCCAAAATGATGCTAATAAGCCATTTATAGATCGTTCCTTATATTGCCGGGCCGCATATGCGTGCTGCGCGCACTATCTATCACACTGGGGGTTAAATGAGCATTTATGTACTCCAGCGCCTATTGTTCTGTGAGGCAACATGACATTTAAATGAAACCATGCCTCATCTGAGAAAATTATTAAATGTGGACCAACAGTACCGTCAGCGATATTTTGTAACATTTCTATTTCACTTCTTAGGTTTAGCGTTTAGCGATCCCGTTGTCCTAAACTTATTAATCACATATCTAACAGTTTCTCTATGTGTCATACATAAAAAAACTTTGTTTAAGCGTGAATTTTTCGATAGACATTTCAATAAGGTGAATTACCCTTTGTTAATCTGAATGATAAATATGAAAAAGAAATATTCCCAATCCTAGTAGGTTTGCTTGATTTTTGCACTACTCTCTATGTGCTACTGCAATAAAATTAAAGAGAAATTAAAATAATAACAATGGTATTAATTAGTGAAAATCGCGGGAAAATAATGCTCCTACGCAAGGGTATTTGACTCGTCCAATGAATTGGCAGTAGAGGACATGCTGATTGGGCTCCCCGATCACCGGATTTGAATCCAATGATTTTGTGTCTGAGATTTTTCAATGTCTCCGCAGGGAGATCTTGGAGGCTTTTACGACGGTTTTAACATGTTCATCTGTGGATGTGATTTGCTGATGGAGTTAAAATTCTCAATGCTTTTCTTTATGTGACGTCTCTTTGAGAGACACCGTTTTTGCTGACAGGGAGCTGGTAACGGGAATAGCTATCTGCTGAAAATGTCCAGGTATTTTTTATATATTCCATTGTTTTAACACTGCGTTCTTCTGGTCACATAAACTTAAAATAGCTACTACATCTGCTCAAAGTATATTCTGAACTAAACATGCCAAATAGAGAGGAACTCCTAACGCTATACCCAATGTTCCAGGCACGTTTCACATGCTTCGTGACCATCTCTAGTTCTATGTTCTAGGCTACCTAGTTTTTCGTTTATGTTTCTAGAACGAACGAGGTCGATGAGGAAAAGCGAGTATTCTTTTGACACAGAGGCAGTATAATAATTGAATAACCAATCATATGATGCGAAACTTTTGAGACACCATGTAGTAATAATAATCTAGTACGCAGTAGCAATGCTTAATCAAAACAATTTAGAAAAAAAAAACTGCAAATGTGGTCAATTGGTAAAAAAAAAAAAAAGTTTTGATTGATTGGAACTCAAAGCATAGCGAAATAGTGTTGGAAACTTTTTACTATAAAAATATCCGTCTGTTATAAGAGTGCGTGATATGAATTTCAACATTAGGTGTGAAGGTGATAAAAACGCTAAAACAGTTCCGTAAGGAAATCGAGTTTTCCAACATGTTTATTACTTTAGTTTGGGTTTATGAAGCATAGGGAAAAATACTGCACTTACTACAACTAAAAGCATACGTTAAAAACGCGATTACCGGTATCTAGGACGCAAATGCTTCCCGGTTAAGTTAAGTAACTGCAGTCTTACGCTCCGTAATATTAAGAAAACCTTGTTAACTAAAAGCGGAGAAAGGAGGAACTTTGCGAAAGTAATATAAGCTTATGTGCGATATAAAATTCGTAATCAAGAGAAACTTGCAAGAAATCTCGAAGTCGTGATGAGTGGAAATTCATCTTAGTACCACCCACACTGTTAAAAAACGAAAGGGGGGAGGGCTGCTAAAGATAAAAATTCTGGTTGAAGTCAATAACTGAACGCGACCGAATCCCCGACTCGTTCTTCAATTAAGTTGCAAGACACGGGCGGAGTGCCGGATAAAATGAAGTTTCTTTCCAACCCATCTGTTTGTGGGTGAAGAGCAACTAATAACATCAAGTCAAAGCGCACACTCTCTCTCCAAGAAACAAAAGTAACAGTGCCATACAGATGCTGACCTCTTCCCACGGCACAAGGTACTTAATTACGTTTCCATTAAGGAGGACGCGGCCTAATGCACGCTGACCAGACCAACGAGTAGCAGACACGTTTCAAAACTGCTAGAAGGCACGAAATAAAACCACGAAGCTTTATGAATCTCTCTGTATTTGAATATGCGATATCCCTCAAAATGCGAGTGCTGATCAAGATATCAGGGCAAGTTCCTGAACACATTTCTTGATACTCTAGAGGTTGTGACGAACAGATAGCACTGCAGGATCCTTGGGGCCACCTCAAACTTGACAGAGAGTTCTTCTCCCACCTCGTCAAAAACACAAGCAGAAGAATGAAATCCACTTCAAGTTCAACTTCTTGATTTTCTTGCTCCTTCCTTCTCCGTCTGTTCTTGCTCTTCCCTCCCCATTGTTAAACCTATAAGCAAAGTAAATGAAATTTCTCCGCAGAGGCACCTCCTTCGCCTCATTCTCTTCTTTTTCCTCTCATCTTCTCCGCTTTCTTCCTTCTCTTCACAAATAAAACCAGAAAGAATGAACGTTTTCCTTAAAGTTATCTTCTTGGCGTGTTCTCCAGACTTCGTATCCTCCTTGGCAAACTATATCATAATCAAAACTGATTACAGTACTTCATTTAACTGTATAATTCATATACTGTACGTTGATATATTCGTTCCTGAGTTCTTTCTTTGGCATATATTTAGCACATTCTAAGAATGCTTCTCTGTCATTTCTGATTATTTCATTCTGGTTTCCTTTAGCTGGTCAAAAGCAGCTTGAATACTGTTTGTCCTGTTTCGTTAAGGGGACACCGAAGTGAAAAAGTACCAGTTTGGGTGAAAAAAAACCAAATCATTAGAATTTTGCTTGCAAAAATTACTTTTAACCCTAGAGAACCTCACTGAAAAGTTTAGAACGCTTGAGCTTTGAAATTGTTGCTTTAGCAGCCATTTTTAAATGCCTACACTCTTTAAAACCCAAAGTCTTTGCCTTTAATATATAGCATCAAAAACTTCAAACCTATTTTTCTTGGTTTTAATTTTAACTGTGTCTTCTACCACACATTTTCACATGCATGCATAAAACTGTAGACCCTGCTTCATAAAAGCAAGTATGAATTTCTTTGGGACTATAAAAATTGTTTAAAGAATGTTTAAAGAATGCTATTAATTTTTCAATGATTTTGCATTTCAATGCATATTTCATTTTTTAAATTGCGACAATCTCAAAATTTCTAAATTTTAGTTCCGTGTCCCTTAAAGTGCCTTATGTTATTTCCACAATTAAAGAATTGTATGTTATAACATTTTTATTTGTCACTTGTTAATTACATGAGCAATTTCTGAATGCAATACTCTTTGCTTTGAGTAACTAAAGGAGTAACTCGCCACATAAGAGTATTTTACGCACAGTACTGTCACGTGTACAGAAGAGCGAGTTTTAAAAAAATGACAATTAGACTAACAAAAGTAACCTGAAAAAATTAAAAGGATCCAGATTATGTATGTGGAATTTCAAAGGAATTATTACTTCCTATTGGGTTGCTCATCATTGAAGTATGCATGGCTAATGAGATATGCATTTTGTTTTGTAATTTGATTAGCTATATATGAGCACAACATTCTGGGAACCCATGCTTTTCGTGTGTGGCATATAAGGCAGGACTCTAAAGGTAAGACCATCAAACATAGAAACTGAACAGTGGCAAGTAGTATAGCCGGGGGCGAACTGGATTTTGCGGACGAATCTACACGGGGGAGAAAAAAGAAAGAAAGAAAGAAAGAAAGAAGAAGAAGAAGAAAAAAGAAAGGAAATGCCTATACGTGGTTAATAGGGTCATTTGGTTATGCTCTGGTCTCACTTATTACTGTCAAAAGTACTATATGCAGTTGAATAATCACAACAGAACTGCACAATGTACACACGTAACGAAATGAAATATAACTGTTAGTGGTGTAACACGGAAATACATGAAGTAAATTCCCCTTTCGTCGCTCCAATGCTAATACGAAGAACAAACATAGGTTAGCAAGTTTGGCTCGTATTTGGCCTGTTTGAGACCCCGGAATTAGAGCTCTTTGCTAAATTCCTTCTTTTTCTTTGCCTTCTCTCTTTGCTCTGAAGTTGTACCACGTACTACCTCGGCGCAGATTAGATAATCGGTGTCTTGCAGGGTACTTACCCAATGAGCATAATCTTTGGTTTGTATTAGTCATTCTCCCTGTTGTTTATTTTATATTGTTTGTAATTTTTAGTTACCTTGGCGCTTCTAAGTTGCATTAAATTTCGTGTTAATGTTTGTCTCTCTGCTTTATTTTTTAATTATTACATTGACGAAATTTAACGAGCCTGGATAGTGAAAGTTAGAAGTTTATGAATATGCATTTATTTACAATAATATTTTCGAATTTGCAGAACTATGAAAATGACAGAATATTACAAAGGGCATTTTACGAATTGGAAAGAATTATAAATTCAGATAAATAAAAAAATATCCTACCGAGAGACAAAACTATGATCCTCTCGGGTCTTTATGTAAAAAGAAGATTGTTGTTGAAAATAAACTAATTAAACAAGTTACATTCATTAATCTTCTTGGCTATGACGAGGTCTATAATCCTGATAATGATATATAAATATAAAATATTTACGAAATGAATAAAATGAACAGCACTGTTAATATAAATTTTTAAAAAAATAGGAAAGGAACAAAAATAAAAGACATAAAAGTACTGCGCTTTCTGCTTGTTTATATAGAGCAGAGGTCTGGACTCACTAAGTAGAAGATAAAAGAAAATTCCAAACAGCAGGAATGGAATTTCTGATAATAGGGGAAGGAATGTGAAGAACTGAACTAGTTAGAAACGAAGTGAAACAGCAAATACCAAGACAAATTTTACAACATAAACCAACCTTCAAAGAGTAGTTTAGATCGGCCGAAGAAGGGAGTCTCTGTTTTTTTTTTTTTTTTTTTTGACTAGTATTTAACGCCCGTTTTTACTACTGAGGCACCACAGGCGGTAGACACTGATGATACATGAGGTGAAATGATAAATTATGAAAGGATTTGTTTTTTTAAGGAAGGAGCGATCCAGGCCTAAGTTTAGGATACCTCTCCGGCATTTGCCAGTTATGAGGACTGACGAAAACCTGGAAAAAACCCCAGTCAGGGAGGACGGTCCTGGGAGATTCGAACCACAGACTTCCCGCTCAAAAGTCCGCGCCTTAACGACCTCGGCCACCCGTGGCGGTGGAGTCTTTGATGAAGACGTAAAGTAGAAGAAGAATAAGAAGAAGATATTGATTATGGTTTAGCCAGTTTTCCTACCCCTAACTTTATGAGCTGTACTTTTCGTCCTCGGTCATATCGAACGGTGACATTCTTGAATGTTTCTTTTTTGTTTAGAGTTAAAAGGCACTATCAACTATTTCGTTACATAATAGTGTGCAAAATACAAGCTTCAGATGCTATAGTACGAGATATAAACCCTGAAGTACTTCTGAACTCAGTAAACAGATTCAGATACAGAGACTTTGCTTCCGTGTACTTTAAAAGAAAACGGAACTTGAATGCGGCATACTTCTCATTCCAAGAGAGCTGCATTTTCGTTAGGCGAAACACAACACTCGCTTAAAAGGGCGGTGCTCCCAACCACAGATCAGTAACGAACTGTTATCAACGAACAAATGTATGTTAAAACCGCTGTTTTTAAGTATGGCAATTTCAAAAATATTACTTAAAGGGGAAAAAAAGGGAAAATGCAGGTCAATCATTCTTATTCAGCCCTTATAATGTTTCTAACTCTGAATGATGTAATTATAAGTAATAAGCATTTTTAAGACGAGTTTATTACACTATATTTAGTTCTAAACTAAATTCTATTTTAAATATTTATTTTAACTAAACAGTATTTTCCAGTTACCTTCTCAATTAATAATGAAAGTGTTGCGTGCAAAAGCAGCAAAATAATGAGCAAGTGAAATAAAATATCACTTGAAAAGATAAGGTAACCCACGAATACGAAACAATAGTTAAATATTATATTAGGATAAGGCATTGAAAAAAAAGACATCTACAACACGAGCGCCTTTGGACATTTCCAACCGCGTCTCAGCAATCTCATTGTTGTGCTTCCAGAATGCCTATGAGGCACGAGGCAAACGTGATAAAGCACTCTGAAAGAGAGGAACAGACAGAGAAAGAGGAAAGGCAATTATTATTCCAGTCCATGTGGAGACACTCATTTTCATTCTGCCCTCCTTGAAAGCAAAACGATTGCAGTATAATGCTTTTTCTGTTAATACAATTACACTTACAAAAGAAAAGTTTTGTACGCGACGGATTTTAAAAGCAAATAGTTCAGCTGAACTACGTGAACACGGCTTTTACATATTTGATTAGTTGCAGGCTTTTGTGTCAAACTAGACCGAACAATGAGGGGAAACGTCTTTAAACAAATGTAAGAAAAGCGCGCTGGGAAAATACTGCTGGCCTAAAACTTGTAAAACACTGTTAAGTTTTCAGTAAGGCGGAAGCTTTCGTCGTTTTGTGAAAGTTAGGTGCCGAGACATTGATTTTTAATCAGGATACTTTTGTAGATGCGTGTTTCATTGAGTAAGAAAGGTTGAAATGTAATGGGGGAAAAGTACCAACTCAGGAAATAAGACAAGGCCTTCTTGTATATGATGAAGTATTTCAAACCGCCGCCGTTGGCCGAAGTCGTTAAGGCAAGGACTTGTGAGCGGGAGGTCTGCGGTTCCATTACTACCAGGACCGTCCTCCCCGACCGAGTTTTTTCCAGGTTTTCCTCATTCCTCATAGTTGGCAAATGTCGGGGAGGTACCTTAAACTTAGGCCTGGAACCCTTCCTTGCTTAAAAAAATAATTTTCCAGTTTTATCGTTTCACTTCATGTATCGCCAGTGTCCTGATGTCTCAATAGTTAAAACCGGCGTTAAACAATATTAAAAAAGATTTTTCAATCTTTGATAATGGCTCCTGAAATATGAATTTTAAATGAACTGAAGTTTGGGGGAGTAGAATTTGCAGGGAATTTGTTAAACAATAGTTCCATTAATTTTAGCTAGAATGTGAGGGTGCACCATCAGCATAGAACACAAGCGACATACATTAAATCTAAGATATACCTCATTCTCGTTTAATTTCTGATCATAAGCACGTTAATCCTCCTGAAACAGGAACGCGGCTGAATTCCAGTTCGAAATTAGCATGGGATTTTTGTTTAACGCCCGTTTTATCTAATGAGGCATAAGAAAGGAAGCGTTCCAGGCCTGTGTTTTAGGGCTCCTCTCTGGCATTTACTTCCCTGGTGGGAATCGAATCCCAGATCTCTCGCTCATGAATTCACGCCTTAACGACCTCGGCCATCCGTGGCAGTAACACAGACTTCGGACGGCATTTTCCCTGCTTTACCTAATAGCCTTATGAAATATGCCGATATGTTGTCCGTTTACTTGCCATATGTGTACGGTATGCTTAGAATTTATTTCTGTTGTATAGAATACGCTCTGCTATCAAAGGATAATTTCAAGAGAAATTCCGAGGTGTTCATGTTCCAGATCTAACTACGTTTCATAACTTAATTAATAAAAACTTTGTCATATCCAAAATTTGTAAAATGTAGTGAACACGCCTATCGAGTTCTTTGCAAGTCAGCCAACCACCGTACCTCCAATCAGCGATCACTGAGTACAGCATTGTGATTTTTGTAACTATAACGTCGATCGTAACAGTTTTGTAACTTCCTGAGCGCTCATGCTTAAGTTCAGTAGCCCACTTTATAACCCTTGAAAACAAATGGGAAGAATCCTTTAATGTGGAATCTAACTACTTTTGTATTTCTGTAGGAATTAACCCTTCAAAACGAAGTACTTCATCACTGCTCATATTTCAGGTTTTATCCATTTGTAAAAAAAGTTAACACTAATTAGTTTACACCATCGTTACAACAAGCAAGTGATTACACTTACGAGTCTGAAATTTTACAGCGAGCCATCAAAAGGATGAAACTTAACAACTATGCTAGTAATACGGTCTGTTTGAAATGGGGACCGAGAACTTTTAGAACACCCCTAGTAGTGATCAACATTCTGACACAGACTGTTTAAACGGAATGCTGACAGTTCGAACTCGAGACCCACGCTGCATACACGCAATAAAACAGGGGGCGGGTACCAGCTGTTGAAACACCGTGATACACTTAAGAAGTCCAAAAATTATACAGAAGAAAGTTTTAGTATTTACATTTCTTATATTAAAAGTGCTGCATTATCGTTAGTGATTTAATTAATTAGTATTTCTCTCTATCTCTCTCCCTTCTTTCTTTCTACGGTTTTCTTTCTTTGAAAAGATCACTAGAAGCTATAAAAAATGTCGTGTGGGTGGTTTTACAGCTGGGAAACATTCGGGGACAGAGCAGAAGAAAACTTTACAAGATATGTAACGTTTTGAAGTGGCTGTCATCCGCTGGTGAGCTTGCAAAAATAAATTTCTCGAAGATGGAAGCGTGTGGTGCTGCAGGAATCGAGGAATGTAGGCGGAATATATATTTTCGCAACACAACCCTACATCGCTTATTTCTATTTCTTCTAATGAAAATGCACTGAAGTGGAAACAGTTTCCAAGAAACATAATTTGTTTTCTCTGCCCTCTGCTCTTAATAGTACATGTATTAAGAAACATACGGGAGTAAAGTTACAATAACCTTAAAAAGATGCCAGTTGTGTGAATATATACATGAAAAACAATAACAGGCTTTAAAACCTAATGCTGTCCCTTGTGAGCTGTGAACGTTTTCTATGACGGATTTAAATTTTATTTTAAGAAAGTCGTTTGTTAATTCCAGCCGGTGTTTAAGAGCTGTGGCCTATATCGCCATGCCACTAACCACTTTAATTTTTTTTTATTGATTTATTTACGGACGCTCTTTAACATCTCAGGTCATCAGCGTCCCATTCAACTCAACAAAATTTTACTCAGAGGCCTCTCTTTCAGGCTTGAGGTTCTTTATCGTGCCGTAAATGTACGACACGGGACCCACGGCTTTACTTCCCTTCCAATGAGAGCCATACTTAGGATTTTTACGCCCTAAAAAATCCATCGGTCCTGGCCGGGTTCGAACCCGCGTTCTTAGGTGTAGGAGGCAAATATGGTAACCACTACACCACCAGGACCGACTAACCACTTTAAACATAAATTAATTACATCATTAATTAATTATTTTATTCTATGTGTTTTAATGCAGATTTTCCTTTTCAGTATCAAATGTGTGCTTTTAGCTGTCTGCAATCATCGTTTATATATCTGTTAATTATTTGTTTATAAGGACGCCCTTCAACATCTCTAGGCATTACCATCCATAAAAAGGGGAGTGAAAAGACCGATAAAATTTGCCTAGAGGGCTCTGCTTTCAGATGTAAAGTTCTTTTAAGTACCCTAAATCTATTACACGGGATTCATGGCTTTATTTACTCTCCGAAAGAAGGATTTTTACCTGGGATCTACCCTGACCGGGTTTGAAAGAGCGACCACAGGTCTACGAGGCAAGTATGGTTATCACTAGACCATCAGGACCGACAGCATTACTATTTGGTTGATTTGATTTATTTACGGACGCTCTTTAAAATCTCAGGCCATCAGCGTCCCATTCAATTAATGGCGTAAAACGGCTGAAAAATTTTGGTCATATGCCTCCTCCTTCAGGCTTGAGGTTCTTTTTTGTGTCATAAATCTACAACACTGAACCCACGGCTCTACTTCCCTTCCGATGAGAGCCATACTTAGGATGTTTACGCTCGAAAAAATGCATCGACCCTGGCCAGGATATCTCCAGCAACCATGAGTCTACGAGGCAAATATGGTTACCACTAGACCATCAGGACCGACAGCATTACTACGATTAATGCTGCTTTAAAGTATTCATTCGTTTTCAAAACCCTATTTTACATAGTATTACAACTGCAAAAATGGTTGATATATGAAAAGACCGTAAATTTACCAAGTTTTTTTCACATTCTAGAAATACTCTCTGCGTGCCCCCTGGATCACATGACACACATCCATGCAGTATTCGAGCTGCATCACCTGTTAATGGTCATCACTGCGGTATCGAAGCGTACCCTGAGCTCTACTAGTTTTCTTGGAAGTGAGAGTATGTAAACAAGGTCCTTAATGTATCCCCAAATGGAGGAATTCACAAGGCGTTAGATCAGGTGCTCTGGGAGGCGAAAAGTACCAGAGCTACCAACACGCCCTATCCAGCGATCCGAGTTCATTGTTTAGTAGCGACGAACAGATGGATGACAAAATCTGGGAAATCAGTAGCCAGTTGTGGAAACACCGCAAAATCCCTCTCTCTTCTGAATGAGCGTTGCACTGCTATAACAGACGAACATTTCGCATATTCCAACACATAAAACCCTTTTCTTGCTTTGTCGCCATTTTGTAAAGGCACTGGCACACACAATGCAAACTTGGTAAGTTTAAGGTTCTTTTCATATATCAATCATACCTGTGGGTGTAATGCTATGGAAAATTCGTTTTGAAAACAAATGAAAGATTTATAGTAGGCCTGAATATAAATAAGCTAGCAGTATAAATCAAAGTGTGTCCTGGAAATTTTAGTCATCTTACTAAGTAGAAAGATTTCCCGGTGAAGAGAAAAATAGCAACGAGAGATGCGTAAATGATAGCTTGCGCGCCCTAGCGCATGATAACAGGACACGCTGCTGTTGCTCCAGTACTGCGACTTTGATACTCCTTCAAATATGCCGCTTAGTATAGATAACCCTGCTATTTGACTGTCATGACTGAGGTTCTGGGTTTGAGCACAGTTTGAAACATTACCAAATATTAACATCCGAGTCGCCAAATGGTTAATAATGTACAATAGGCGAGAAATTAGTTTTGTTTGGTCCTTGGGACGTGATTATGCTGGCGGCTCGTCTTATCGCTGACCAATAAGGTAACAAAAACACATCATCAGAGTACGATATCATTGGCGTTGCAACAGTTAACAGTTAACGGAAATTAAGCAGTAGCAACGCGTTTTGAAGAGAATGCGCGGAAAGCAGAAAACATTCTAGAAGAAGTAGTGTAATGTTTTACAGTTAACTTGGGTGGCTAAGTGATTTCATTGACAGTGATAGTGAACACAATGTAATGGAAATCGACATCGAAGAGGAGCAGGAAGAAAATAATGATGATGCTCTTGGAGTGCAACCGTTGGAAACAGATAGCGAGTAACAGAAAATGGGAGCAGGAAACTCAACCACACGATATCTCCCTACTATAGTTAATATATTTCATGAAAATGAAAGTGTTGCGAATAAGATGCCAAAGATTTAATCGAGGAGCGAATAGATGCCATTGAATGGGTTGAAAGCAGTCAACAGTTTCAACACTGCCTTTCCTAAAATAGGTATATAATTATAGATCTGGTTTCGCTCCTGAATTTTTGAGGAAACGATAGCTACATTTTTACCGCAAGCGGAAATGCCGCGAGGGTGGTCAACATTTGCATAGCTCTAATGGCGTGAGCAGCTTGCTGTCTCCTAAAATAGCGGGAGTTGTTGTGAACAGGTTCAGATTCGGATCACTCTCCCTTAGTCGCTTCCTTCTATTGGACAGGCAGTGGCTACACCCACATTCCGTAAGGTTGATGGAAATCAACCCTGTCAATTCAGTGGGTATTATTGTGTACCTTTGTTTGCTCCAAAGCAAATTTCCAAAAAGAATGTCCGAGATCCAAAATTTCCCCTCATTCCTCATTCGGCACACATCCTGTGTACAGATGCAACTGTCAGTAAAAGTTATTTTTTTTATTCTCTCTCTCTCTCTTTCTTCCTCCGTTTCTTGTGCTCTCTTTTTCTTTCGTCATGGCAGCATCAGAAATGACACTTTATAGAAGTGGACGCTGCTGCGGCAATGTGTGACAGGCGCTCTGACTTCATTTTCATCGGTTTCTATCTCGCAATGAGAGCAGATTGCAGACGGGAGACAGTTCCAGCAGACGGAAGGAACATCCCAAACAGCTCCTCAAGCTATCACAATCGATTTCTCTTCCTCCCTAGTTATCGACGGGAGGGCGCGAGAGCGGGGTGAAGGAGGAGAAGATGTGCTGTATAAATACCGCGATTTTGCTTCTTTTTCCTTATCTCCTGCCATCTCGCTCTTTTTCTCCGAATCACTTTCAAATTCCAATCGCGTCGGTCGCCATCTTTAATCTGCGTGTGCCTGCTTGCTGGCTGAAGGAAGCGACGGGGACGAGGTTATAATAACAAGCGACGGGCAAACTGACAACGGGAAGTGACAAATGAAGGGCGCTCCACGCTCCTGTTACCAACCTATCGGAGTGAAATATTAGTTCACATAATATGGCAGCTACTGAAGAAGTTGCTGACTTGAACTTCGACTTGTGTGTGTGTGGGGGGGGGGGGGGAGAAAGTCCGGCATGACTGACATAAGAGAGATTATACATATACCCACTTTATGAAAGTAAGGGAACAAGCGATGACAAAAAGAAAGCTGTAACATAGTCAATATCTGACACAAACTTTCAAACGACTATATGCTTAACTTTGCTTTTGCACCCATAGAAGAAACGAAAGATATTACCTTCGATGTAATATGTTCTGTTTCTTTTCGTTTTCCTATTAAAACTTTTGTGACATTTACTGCATTATTGTTCGAAGAAAAACAAAAACAGTAAAATGCAAATTTTCAACATCCAGTGTCTATGCTAAAATGTTACAAAAGTGGCAGAAAATATGAGAATATTGCAAGAAAATAAAATGCATAGTATGCTTTGCTGCATTCTTAGAATGTAATATATTCTGCCCCCTGCTATTAAACGTGAAAGTTTAAGAAATGCCAGCTGCACCAAAAACTGTGGAGACCGGGGAGGAACCGTAAACTTAGACCTGGAACGCTTACTTCCTTTAAAAAAATATCATTTCGCAATTTATCATTTAATCTCATGTATCATCAGTGTCCACCGCCTGTGATGTCTCAGGTAAAAACGGCCTTTAAAGCACTATTTAAAAAATATAAGGGTCGAATGCAGTACCTCAAATTTTGTACATTTATAATAAGTAAAATGTGATATTTATTGTTTTATATATATATTACTTATTTCATGTTTGCCATTTTACAGTTAATTAGGTTTAAGTATGCAAAATTGATTTCACATTCCTAGTAATGGTTTCATTCTAATAACAGGCCACAATTAAGTATAACTATAAATTCAGAGCAACAATATTAAATAGATTAAATATATTGTGTAATGGTGTAATCTGAAAATAACACACTATTTATTCCATTACATGAAGACATATTCAGAAAATAAAACTTGCTGGATGAGAGAACTAACGCCCCAAATAGCTGCTTGTCCCTCACACGACACGGTAACTGTTGTGATAGAAAAAACATACAGCAGCCAGGAAAAGCATATGTAATAAGAGAAATTTCATGACACAAAATTGACAATGTATGTTGCATGTATCTTGAAAGTTGTATGTTTCTCACGGCTCAGTGTCAGTGGCAAGGTCAAGCATTGTGTTCTCGCACGATCTTCTATTATGGTCGCCTGAAAAATTCCTTGGAAAGACAATACAGATATGAACTCGAAGTTTCTATTCTTTTGTCGTACGATCCATAAAAAAGCGAAATCTGCCAAGGGTAGAATGAACAACAGTCGTCCAGTTAAAAACTAAAGGGGTATTGTAGCCAGTCAGAAGGCTTGTTTTCGAACCTAGCTTCCAGAAGGTTCTGAAGCCCAGTTATATAGCCAATAAGAAAATAGAACTTAGGAAGCTTCTAGAATGTTCTAAATTTTAATGACGCTTTAAGAACGCTTAAATAACCAGATTTCCCGAGTATTCAGAGAGGCGCAAATAGTTCATCGAGCCGATAGCACGGGAAGTTTTTACACAGTTGCTAATATTTCATCGGGTCGAGTATTTCAGTGAGTTGCTTATATTTCGACGAGTATCATGCCGTGTTCTGTGTTAGTGAAATATTTGCTCTTTCATTAGTAAGGCAAGTAAATTATTAAGATTAAGCATGAATGTAGTGTGAAAGTGTAGCGGGAAATCAACAAAAAAGCAAAGCGAAAGATTTGATGAATTATTAAGTTTTTATCGCGCGTGATAATCGTAAAAGAAAATGTGTCCAGTTAGAAAGAGTGCAAAAACATCACTATTTAAACCCTTGCCAGTGGTTCAGACGAGTTCAGAACTATAAGAAAACTTTTAAAATAAACACCATATGCAGTGCAACCTACATATATTCCATTTGACTACTCCCGACAACGTCCTATTCCCCCTTTGGTTAAGTCTAGGAAAGCTACATAGGAATCCTGAGAAGATCACATCTGAAAGCGGCCGGATGTGGAGTGTACAACGTCAACATAGCTGTGGCATCAACGAGAACACAAGATTCACCATCGGGGAAAACCAGAGGAAATGGGCAACAAAGATTCAGAGAAGACGGCTCATCAGAAATCGGCCCGCTCCGCCAACATCGTATATAATAAATAACCATTACATCAATCCACTTCTCCTTGATATAATTTATTAATTTCAATCATTAATTAATTTCCCATCATCCTGTGCTACCGCCGCAATTTGGCATCCACAACAGGGAGTCTTTTAAAATGGTCTATCCACAATAAACAATGTGCCGATTCCATAAAACCGTCGCACTCTGCAAGCAATTTTAAAATGATGATGAAATGAAATTTGTAATGAAGAGAATGCTGCGTAAATAGGACAGTTAAAATAACAAAAAAGTGGTGCTAAGATATCGAAAAATTTTAGGAAAAGATAATAATCCCTTGCGAGTTATAGACTACTGCTTTATTAATTTAAAAATAAAAAGTGCATTTAATATTTTTTCCACCTATAGGGAAACTTATTTATTGGATAACCCTTGTACGTAACAAAACTCGGGAAAGGCCAAAAATGTGGGCAATGATATACTGATTTACTTACAGGAATTCTGGAACATATTGAAGTGATTTACAGTCTATATTATATTTTAATAATGGACATTTTTTGCTATAGATTTCAGTGTTGAGTAGCAGAACAAATGTGAACGCGTTGCTTCGCTAGCGGTTTCTATCCATTCATGGAAAAAACATCCGCTGAGATGAATAATTTTCAAAAAAAAAGGGGGGGGGGCTTAGCTTTGATGGTTCGAGTGTTTTATTTAACTAGCGTTATAAACGTGGTTTTTATTTCACGGCTGTTGTAAAGCAGATCCATTGTGTCAGGATCAAACGACAAATCTGGAGAATGTTAATGCCATTTGCTCTTTATACGTAAATGAATACAACTGTGTAACATGTTGTGCATGAATCTACCAATCATGCGTGGTTTTAAAGGATTGGCTGGCAAAAAAACAGGATTTAAAACAGCAATGCCTGTTTTTATGATAATGTGCGAATAGATGCTAAAAAAATTGCTTTACACATGGCGGTATAACGTTCAGCTGTTGAGGCCAATATGAAATATACCTGATAATGAAGATGAAGGAAGACGGAAATGATCTCAATTAGCTTTTCCACCAAATGTATTTCCTACAACCTCTATCTGCTTTGTAACCGAAGTAAAATTATTGCCAGTCTGTGCTCTATCCAACGCTACTCGTTTTTGAAAAACACTCGCAAATGACTTCAGTGAATCTCAATAATAAACAAATTAAGGAAGCATTAAACTTTCGATATATTTAAATTTCTGAATTTTACTAACAGATGACCCATAAATCATCAATTCTATTTCTTTCCAAAAGAGTTTCCCTCCGCCCCAAACAATCCACTTTAATCCAATCTCCCACTCTCAATACAAAGTTGCAACCACCGCAGCCAACCATGTAACCAGTTACTGACCCCCAAATTGAGAGCCTCTTAGTATCTCCTTGAAATTAGGAAACAGAAAAAGCCACAGCGACCCAGATCTTGACCACTCCCGATTCTTGCAGACATTTCATTACTTGCCTCCTAAACGCAAAATTGCGGGTTCAAACTCGGCCAGGACCAATGCATTTTTTCGGGCATAAAAATCGTGAGTATGGCTTCCTTCGGAAGGGAAGTAAAGTCGTGGGTCCCGTGTCGTACATTTACGGCACGAAAAAGAACCTCAAGCCTGAAAGAAGAGGCCTCTGAGCAAAATTAGTCGGCCGTTTCACACCCTGAGTTGAATGGGACGCTGATGAGCTGAGATGTTAAAGAGCGTCCGTAAATAAACCAATTAAAAAAAAAAGACATTTCATTGTCTTCAAAGCGATGTACAGAAGTACTGTCGTACTGAAGCAACAATTCTCGCAACCCAGACTTCAGTCTTCTTTCTGTCACGAGGTTTACTATTTAAGGTGTTATAAACAACCACTGGGTGGCACTATTGAGATATGTCATTACTATTTTCTATACAATTGACTTTTGCTATTGTGAAAACAGTTGCAGCTTAGATATTGACTGAGTAATTTGTTTACAGTGAGCATTTAAACAAACCAATTTTAGGGAAGAATGAAAATTTCGCGTGAAGGTTTTCGTTGGATGATTTTTTAAGATTTTAGTAAATACTTAACTCAATAGCAATGCATAGAATCGCTTGTTTAACTTTTGATGAAGCACCATGCGAAAAGACTGTTTACAATTGGTTTGCAGAATTTCGTCGCGGTCGCGTGTCGGTCAGTGATGAATTTCGTGAAGGTCGACCAAAATCGGTTGTAATTCCAAAAGACATAACATATTAAGCATATCGAAGGTTGCAGTACATTCGATTTTACATGAACATTTAACTTTGAAAAAGATCTGTTTCCGATGGATTCCACATTATTTGACCGAAGCTTTAAAAAAAAAAAAAAATATATATATATATATATATATATATATATATATATATATATATATATATATATATAGTGTTAATTAGTGTAATGAAATAATCAAAAAATTCGAACGAGAAACTAAAAATCCTTATGCAACATCGTAACAGGTCAAAGAAACTTGGATATATTCGTATGAACCGGAAACTAGGTAACAAAGCACCATTTGGGTGTTCCAAGATGAACCGAATCTCACAAAAGTTGTTTGTTCACGAAGCACTTCCAAGAAAATGAATGTTTGTTTCTTTGGTTGAACTGGACATGTCGCAACCATTCCTTTAGAGGATCAAAGAACAGTTAATGCTGAAACCATTCAATAATTTTTGCTGGAAGTCATCGATGAAATCAGGAAAATCAACCGAAACCATCGCATCATTCATTATGACAATGCCAAATCTAACACAGCATGGCAAACTATTGATTATTTGAAGGAGAAAAAACATAGAATGTCTCATTGGCCGTATTCACCTGATTATCACCTAAAGATTTCTTTTTTCTTCCCGAATTTAAAAAAAAATGCATGAACAATGATTTTCATCACATCAAGAAGATGCTGAAGCCTTTAAAACCGTGTTTTTTTTTTTTTTTTTTTTTTTTTTTTTTTTTTTTTTTTTTGGAGAAACCACCTCAGAGTGGAAAAAATGTTTCGAGAATTGGTTTGTGTATGCATAATGTATAAATCTTAAAGGCGAATATTTTGAAAAACAATAAAATAGTTTTTTCTTTCTTTCCTAGTTTTTGTAACAACTTAAAAGGCAACCCTCATAGTATTCTGAAGGCCTTGGGAAGGAAAACTGTGGAATATGAGTTGGTAGTTAGTGTTTTTTTCTTGTTCCTGCACTGCAATAGTTGCTATATGGTCATTTGATGAGAAGATACACTACCGGCCTAACCCTTACGGGGAGAAAAGGTCCTTATTTGGAAAGACCTAGGTCGTCAATTGTCTGATTCCGGGTCTTATTGGTAAATCCAGCTTTTGTCATCTGTGAAAGCATCGTGAACATGTTGGAAGCTGCCACTATATCAAATGACAAGCCATTTCCCGGCACCATTCCACAGTAGCTACCTTTTGTAGCATACGTGATAGAAAAAAAAAGTTGAAAATACTTTCATAATGAAAATTTTGACATTTCTGGAGCGCTTTGTATGTATACTTGATAAGTACATCGAAATTTCTATTATTCCCACTTGTAACAAGAATCCTTTTTCTTTCTAGTCATAAAATTGAAGCAAAGGCTTTTTACCGCAGGTTGTTGCGTGGCGTTATATCGGTGTTTCACGGTTCAGTTTTAGCCACACATCAAATATTTCATCTTACTTCCTTTACAACCGACACCCTCTAACAGGAGACGAGAAAGAAGATCTTGTATCAAACACCTTCTTGTCCTCTCCTCCCTCACTTCTGCCTGTTTCCTCCTTATCCGGTACACTTGATGGACTTCCCTTCGCAGGGAAGTCAGTGGCGGTACCCGCTCACTTGCTCTACAGTGTTACTGACTTGTTCCACATAGTATTTTAGTGAACATGTTTGAAAAAAATTAAAACGACATTGCTATAAATATTAGTGTAAAATTAAAACGGGAATAAAAACGTAATTTTAAACATTACTTGGTAATGTGGAAAAATAATGCATTTTTATATGAACTATAATAGTTTACTGTAACATAAATGTTAAAAGGCAGGTTCCGAATATGATTAGTTGCAAATTGAGATAGTTGCATTACACGCGAGTATCGCAATGAGCTCTTCAACAAGTAGGTTACATACTGTTGTTACTACCATAATGCAATGTAACTTGTTTTTAATTTATTATAATTTGTTTTATTTGGAAAGCTTAAAAATAACCAGAACTAGAAATAACGAATCGATTAGTACGTTTTCATACGTTAGTATAGTTATGAGTTAGTTGTTGTTGATTTTATTGTAACCTTTAGTAGGTTGATGATGTGCTTTAATTGAAAAGTATAATGGAATTTGACGAAAGTGATAAAGATTTTGAAGCAACTCCATCCGAAATGCTGGAAGCGACCAGTAGAATAAGGAAGGATTTGCTGCCTAAGAAATCTAAAATACGGTGTGTGTGAGAACGTGATTTATTCACAGTTTGGTGCAAAAAAGAAAAATGTCAGGACAATTAGTGACAATCTGGAGAAATCGTGGGTAATGAAATCTTCAACATTATACCATTTACGTAGTATATATAGTAGATATAGTATACATACTATATGCTATAGTAGGTAGTATATTATATACTATAGTATATACCTACGCAGATGGTACAGATGTGAAGGCAAAGAAAACATAGGATGAGAGAAGAAAACTACAGTAATGACGGAACGTAGACTTTCACGCAGATACTTTCAGTGATAAACTACAGTAAGTTTATCTACATAACAGACGATTAAGACTGTATGCACATGCACGAGAAAACCTGCAAGAAGAAATTAAACAGAGATTGAATAATATTACGAATTGCTCAAAAAGTGCCAAATTACTAAATATAAGAATCGACGAAAGAATGGATGATGCTTAACGCCCGTTTTTCTCACATAGGCACCATAGGCGGTGGACACTGATGATGCATTGAAATGACATATTGGGAAAGGAGTATTTTTAAGGAAGGAAACGTTCCAGGCCTAAGTTCAGGACCCCTCCCCTGTCATTTCCATTTACGGAGACTGAAGAAAACCTGCAAAAAACCTCAGTCAGGGAGGACGGCCTTGATGGGATTCGAAACTCAGACCTCCCGCTCACGAGTCCGCGCCTTAACGACCTCGGCCATCCGTGGCGGTCCACGAAAGAAGAAAGGGTTTAAAGTATGGGACTGTACAAAAACTTATAAGATAAAAAAGAAGTAACATTTAAATATTTCAACAATAAGAATATTCCACTTGTTCCAAAGAGTTTCCACATCAGATAAATATATTTTGCCTATGTAACGACTCCGGTGACATTCTTGTTTGACGCTAATTTATACAAGCTTGCCAAAGTATGTAAGTTCGGAAAAATAGAAAAAGTCGCTAAAGGAAATAAGATGGATGAAGAATCGATTTACAGTTCAATTCGTGAACTACTACCATCATGACTGTCGAGTTTTAGAAGGTGCCTTACAGTAGTGAAAGAGCTTTTTATGCTACAATCCAGGTCGTGTTTTGTTTATTTTATATGTAAAGCGTCACACAACACTGAAAAAATAGGTTTCTACAGGGTGTCCCAAAAGTTTTCACACATAGAGAAATATGAAAGTTTTCTTTTGTTATAGGCAACATGCCATAGACACGCAAAGACCGCATCAAGATAATCCTCCTGAATGAAATGGTACCAGCTGGCGTATGGCCCTAAGAAGGCCATAATGCATAATACTGTTGCTAATCTAACAAAAAAATTTAAAACCCCGCCCTTTCATTTTAACCTGTAAAGATATTTAAAATCCTTTGTACACCAGGTGAAAACGAATATTATAAGTTCGCATCATTGAAGTCTGTACTCATGTGACACCATACATCTTCCAAAATGATCGGCAAAATTGTCACAAACGCGTTTATCGATGCGTAAAACATATTGAGAATATTCTGTAACACAGTGCTGTAATATAGTACAGCCGAATAAAAATCGTATATTTCCCTGTGTATGGTAACTTTTGGGTCACCGTGTATTATTATTTACCCTTTTCCTAGTAGTTCATGCGAGTACTCCTTGGGAATCGCATATTCTTGAGTTATTGCCCACCTTTGACTCAGATGTGTAATAAGCAGGGGGTTGTAATTAGATATCAACAAACACTGAATTGAAATAGCTCATAATCGCAGCACCAATCACCCAGCGTTTCGTACAGGATATTGTGCAACCATTTGATTGAGATACTTACAGCTTCAGCTTTCCTGCGCACTTCGATTCAGGTCTTCCATGAGCATACCATGGATATTTTTCCATGATAACCTTCGTGGTGACCTTATCCACAGTGCGCTTCATCTTACGTACATATACTGCCAAATTAAGCTCGTTTATTCAGAATTCAATTAATGCTGTCAAAATACCTATGAACTTCCGTTTTAGCTTTGATCTGCGCCACAGTTTGAAGACGTTAACCACGCTGAAACAATGAAAACCCGGCCGCATTTCTGTTCTAGTGCAGTAATCACTAAACCGGAGATTCCCGGGTTCTAATCCCGGTCAGGTCAACTGGTTGAGTAATTTTTGTTTCCTTTCTTGGAGAAGGTGAATGCCAGGTAGTTTTAAGGCGCCAAGGTCTCGAAGTACATTTTCGCCATTTTTTGTTCATTTCATTCATCCCTACATACTTATACCTATAGTATTCAGTCCACAATCTACAGGCCTGTCGACTAATGCAGTCAATTAATAAAATAAAATAATATTCCTTGTGTGCATTAGAGCAAGCCAGAGCCTGCTGGATTCACTGCATGCGCAAATGCTCCAAATCTAGTACCAATGACTCGACTGAAAAAAGAGCTCGTTGGCTGTCTCCTTGCGAGCAATCAGAAGGCATTTGGGCTCTGAGTAAGGCAGCCGTGCCTTTTCCTTAGCCTGCGATCACGAACGCCCTTTCCTCTTGTAGCGCTGGATTGCTAACAAATTGGTTTTCGCGATCACTTATTGTTCGCGATTATAAGTGAGACAAGACACTATGGGTGTGTTTATGGGGGTTGAGTATGCAAATGTGAAGTGTGGTAACTAGAAATGTTTAAATATTACTATTAGTTCATAAAAAACAATAACAATTTTTTTTTTTTTTTTTTCCCAAAATTGGAAAATTAATTTCATTTCAAGCAACTAGCATACATATTCTAGTTCCCAAGATAGCAAGTTGTCTGCAGTTCAAGTTTAAAAAAATCCAATTCCAACAAAAGTTTATAAGAAAAATACATTATTGTCACTTTTTTTTCCAGTTTTTAACAAGATTTTAATTTGGCTTAAACATTTTTAAAAACTTTTTATGTGCATTAGAGTATTAAAATTTACATAACATCTATGATTAAGTTTTCTTAATATCTCTCACAAATATCATACACATTATACACTGTTACATTATTTGCTAGATTTACACTTCTTGGTTATCTTAAAGCAGCCAGGCGTCCCACTTTGACTATTGTACCTCAATCTTATGTTGATTTAGTACAATTAAGACTGCCAAAGCCAATTATATTGCAAAAATGCATTGTGGAACATTGTGATTATTTCATAAACACTGTTGAGCTACTTCCTGATAAAGTAGATATTTCAATACATGAATATTCAGGCAGTAATTGTGTTTTCATTTGCATTGATATTTTGTTTGTTGAGTAATTGTTTATTTACGTAATCGTGCACATCAAGGATTATTGATTGGCTTTAGGAGGGTTGTGCATGCATTTAAAATGTCAGTACTTCTTTTGTAAAGGCAAAGGCAGAATTTTACACTTTGGCTTCTACCTCAATTAGAGGAAGCTCTCACTGGAATTATAATGGAAGGCTCTCTTGCACAACTTTGAGATGTTAACGTAAGGGATGTTATTGTTGAAATTTATCATTACCGGGCTATTATATTATCGTGAAAGCCTAAAGCATTTTGTAAGAGATGTTGCCAGGAAACTGCAAATCATTCCGGAAATTGGGCCTCTTCGTAACTAGTGAACCATTGTCCAAGACCCGAACGAGATAAATTTTGTACCCAGCTATCTAAAAACTGATTTCGTCTTTAAAGAAAATATTAACTTTTCTTGGAGTGTCGACTCTCTAAGAGATTCTATGAATGAAAGGGGATTTAAGTGGACAAAATCCCTGCACAGGAAAACTATTCTAAAATATCCGGAGGAAAGAAGAGTGGAAAGATGGGTAGGTGGATTGATGCAAAACTACTCAAACGACAACTGCAGTAATTATAATTATAGTTCAGAATACATAAAACTTGAAAATTAATGTTTTACATGATTATTTTTAATTTTAAAACTCTTGTTACTAAACATTTCTTAATAAACACATAATTTTTATAAAAAAAATATTGTGATATGAGGGATAGCAATATGGGGAAAATGAATTGTAGCGCCTGACGGTTAAAACTAGAGGTGACCGTTTGGAAAGATCACATAAGAAAATTAGCGTTTGTTCTTGCGCAACATTGGGAAAAGTTAGCGTCTTGAATGTTAGAGGAGTGGAGGGTTGGTATCCGAAGGGAGGGAACGTGGTACCAATTCTGCTCACCTTCTCGGCGGAAGAGTGAATCTCAGGACAACTTCATAAATGGTAAATAAAGATTTAACTCTGTTTAATTTCTATAATTACATAGAACATAGCCGTTCAGTACTTTCCTGTTTTTGTGTCATTTTTATTAACGATGTTTAGGATGTTTAGTGTTGCAGTTTAGCCCCTCGTTACGGCCCCAGTTACAGATAGTTACAGAATAATGTTCATATCAAGCGGTTAGAGGGAGTCATACAATATATTTGAGCAAAATGTATAATAAACACATCTTTATTAAATTGTAACGTTGCTGATAGTACGCGGGGAGTTTCGATTAGTCTAGTGTAATGCGGTCTAGACTTTAAAAGAGATTTTTTTTTTCTCCCAGAGATTCTGACTTGACAGTACTATTTTATTCTTTTATCCTTTTAGTAATATGAAAATGTTTCCCCAGAATACGTCGCACTTTGTAACAAAACGAAAATAGGCAAAAGAAACATTTTTATTCATAAATTTTTATCATGACAGTAAATGAAGTCAATTGAGTACTATTTTAATGCATTACATTCCAACAAAAACAATGTGAACATATTAAACATGTCAAAAGTGAAAAGAAAATTAAAAATGATTCATAAGATTTGTACTGAATTCTACATTTGCAGTTTATGTGGTCACCGCTGTATAAATTTACAGTCCAAAGTAAATTTTGTCCCAGCTGTAGTTACAAATGATGGAGGTAGACATAAGCAGAGGCCAGCACGCGCCACTGGTGCACGTCACGTCTTCCCCCCCACCTCTCTCTCTCTCTCGCTCTCTCTCTCTCTCTCTCGCCCTATTTCTCCACCGTCCTGCCGCTCCTGGTTTATTAGCATTATACAATTTTCCGCGTCATCTCCCAGGGTCGGTCTCTAGGAATATGTCTTATATATGCCATTCTCTCGCACGGTCGAGGCTTCTTGATCCAGGCTAAACCGGCAGGGTCTCTCAGCAATTTGTCTACGGGCTCCAGCTACTTCTTGTGTCTGTTTCTTCATCTCGCTATATACATCATCTCCTACCACTTCACCTAGACTTATCAGTAATTCCTTTTATCCTTTGCCTCCATCTCACAGTGGCGTGACGGATGTGCGGAAGAGGCTGTCTTCATTCTGGAGACAGTTACAATGCCTAACACTCGCCTAGCGATCGAATAAAACATACACACACATATCTGAATCTGTGTACGGAAACATTTAATGTTCATTTAATGCTTTACAGATAACAGCGATCCGTGCTGAAATAAAAAAAAATGAATATCAAATACCTAACGCGCTGTCGACTCATACGCACTTATTATTTTCTGAAATATGAATGCTGGTCGTTTTCCGGCATTTAGTTGAGCCTAGTTAATTTTGTTGCCATGATAATTATTTCGAGTTGTATCTTTAATTTCATTATAAAAACTAAACATTTTGCTTTTCGAAAAGACTATTCAAAACATAAGTTCATGTGTTCAATATTTACTATGCCAAATCTCGAGAGTTGCTTCGTAGTTTGCAGTAACTGCCAGCAAAATGTTTGAGTTTCTCTTCTTTATTCGAATCAAAGCAGAGACAATAAGAATTAAATAAGTTAATGTGGGAGGAAAAAAATATCTAATCAATTGACTATTCGTGTAATTTGATTCTTATTGGACAATCGATTGTTAATGAGCTCGTTTAATGGCTGAAAAACGTTTCCATGAAATTGTCAAAAAAGCAAAGATAAACGCGCGCGCGCCCACACACACTCGATGGCCAAAAAAGGCCTTATTTCGCGATCTGTAAACCTGAAATCATTCATGTTATATTTATTATTATTATTATTATTATTATATCTAAAATATCAATCCATATTTGAACAGTCGCATGTATACAAATATACATATCTTTATCATGCATTCCCTTCTTCCTGTAATTTGTTCACTTGTACTCCTCCTTAATACTCGTAGAATTAACAGTTAATATCTCCTGTTTATGTTCTAAGATTTCTTTCTCGTTTCAACTCCATGTCTACATTAAAGCTTGCTTATTAAGCCTATTTCTATTTAAATATGAATACATAGTTCAATATTTTGAGATAATTTTGTTGAAAGCAAACGAATTGCTATAGTACAAAAGAGGGAATTTAGAATAATTTACGAAGTTCATGTAACAGCCTGTTTTAAAATAAGAATATTCTGATGTTTTCTTGTAAATATAAATTTTCGTTTATAGGTTTATATAAAAATCGTGAGTTATTTATGAAATACGTGTAAAACATATAGATTTGTTTGTAATTTACCCTGCTACCAATTGTTACTATTATTATTTTATTATTATTATTATTATTATTATTATTAGTAGTAGTAGTAGTAGTAGTAGTAGTAGTAGTAATAATAATAGTATGCATTAATGAAACAATAATACAATCTGTACTTATAGAATTCTTAAGTAACAACACCTATTACTCTGTATAAGAATTTGTAACTGAACAAGGATTTTTGTTTGATAACATATTAAATAGTGTTTGCATATTATATCTCATATACATCTTCTCCTAGCATTTCACTTCATAAATCGTTTAATATAATTTTTAAATATGTAATAGATATAATTAGAATGTTATTATGAATGAATACTTTATAATGTATTTCTGACATTAAAATATGGCGTTTACACAGTTTTCACGTAAAAACTATCCCACACACACCGTGTTTTGCTTCTGTCGGCTGCGAGCGGAGCTCCCCAATCTTTCCCCTACAAGTCTCCTCTCTTGTCTTTGAACGTCGCTTCGAAGCAATGCAGCGGTTGAGCTTCGTCAAAATGGGACAGTTGACTCTACCAGAGCGCAATTTCCCGTGTAAATGTTACCACAAATACGAGTCAGCGCAATGTGTTCGTATAGAATTTCGTTTCCAGTTCCCTGGTCAATTGTCTCCTTCCACAAAAGCAATTCATGATATTGCGAATAAATTTGTTCTACAAACAAAAAAATACTTGCGGAAGTGTACAGTTTTAACAGAGGATATGCTAGACGAAATTGGTACAAATCTTGAACATTCGCCAATAAAATCGCCCTAAAATTAGCAAAACAATTGGGGGGGGGGGTTCCGTAAGTTATGCACATAAAAGCAATTTTGGAGGAACTAAAGGAAAAATGTCATAAATGAAATCAGAAACATTACAGTGACCAAAGTTAAACGTGTAAATCAGAGTGTCCGCTTTTCCCAAGCGGGACGACATTTACATCATCTTCTAATAGGTAAGAGTTTACATATAATTTTAGAACCGAAGTTAAAGTGCGTTTTCGGGCGGCCACGACATGCCCTACCGCCGAAGATGAAAACACCGCGGTGCGGCATATTTTTTTACGTGAAAAGGAAAGGCGACGACTTCGGGTTTTTTTTTTTTGGGGGGGGGACAAAAAAGGAATTCTCTTGATTAACTACTTGGATAAGGGAAAAAGTACTACTGGAGAATAATATGCATACTTTTGAATGGACTGAAGACAGTAATAGCTGAAACACTTCCAAGAAAGGCAAAAATGAAGGAATTGTTTCACCATGACAATACGCCAGTGCATTCGGGACATATTGACGGATTTACGATTTCAAATGCTTCCGCGTTCACCGTACTCACCTGATTTTTCCCCGAATTGCCACTTCTTGAAATTCGAAAATTTCCTAGATGGACACAGATTTAAATTAAATGAAGAGGTCATACAGCAGGTAACCAAGTATTTTGAGAGTCTGGAGGAAATCACGAACCTGGAGAAAGGTTGGAATAAGTACGCTGAACTTCAAGGGGACTATGTCGGGAAATAAAGTATGTAGCAATTACTGAACTTGTTCTCTTAATATAAAACAAAGTTAGCTTTCAAAATGCCCTCGCAACATTATTAAATATTAAATATATTCACAGCATGATCAATATTGTGCTTTAATAGTCTTAGGCTGTACAAAATCCTGGTAAGGCTTGTACTTTTTATAGCAGCAAAGTATGAATCCGGAGAACGGGAGAGAAAATATAAGTTTTAGTGGAGAAAATGAGTTTTGCATGGAGATATACTAAATGGTAAAACGTTTCATAATAGCTGAGATGTAAAAGTTTTAAAATGTAATAACTATTAACAAAGAAGCTGCAAGCATCAACCATAAAAAATGGAAACAAACACAGTTTTAGAAGAGGAAGAAGTTCCTTTAAAAACGCTGGAAGAAAGTTGCTAGATACCGGAATGGGCATACTATCAGAACAATGATATCTAAAACGTACACATGGGATATAAAATAAATAGTTAGTACAGCTATATGCTACAAAACACACTTATAGAACACGTATTTAAATTGCAGATTAAAATATGTTGCCTAATATATAGCAACACGAAAATGTTACACAGATTAAAATATGTTGCCCAACTACTACTAATAGGAGTAAACAGGAAAAGTTTGTTTACAGATGGCATTAGAAAATATGTCGATGGTTTTGAAGAATTTGAAATAATTTAAAATACTGGATGAACACATGCTAAAATCTACGTTTACAGTAAACTAGTTATTGTTTAAGTAAAGCCGTTACTAATAAATAAATTCATGGCGATATATAATATTGGTGCATTGTGATTTAAACCGAGTTTCTTAAAATTAGCCCTAAATAATACATCAAATTAATATTGATATTCCAAAATTAGAAGCATTATTCGAGATTTTACTGAAGAATACCATTTTCTAATACAATCCTTTTACAGAATTCTAAACTGGAGTTATTCTGAAAACCTAACAATAAGAAAAGAAAGATGGCGAAATGTGGATCTTGTTTCATAACGAATATCTACAGACAGACATACCTTGCGCGTACAACGTTAAGAGAAATGTGTGAAGTATAATAATTACAATCAGAAAAAGGCAAGCAAAAGGAATGTGATACTAAACATTTTCTACTCTGCTCGTTATATCCATGCCGATAAAAGCAAACAGTGTTGTCGAAAACTCGTCTATGGTAAAAAGTGCAAGATTTTAGTCTGAGAGGTTCTCATTCATGTGGCAGCACGTGTATCCCGCAAACATTCGTACTGATATATAGTTCAAATCCCTCTCGCACTTCAGCCCTTACTTGCCTTCTTCTGATCGTCAGACTGTACACAGAAATACGTAAATAGCATTATCAAATAAACAAGTAACAAGGTCAATAGCAATCGGTTTCCTGCGTAATGCTGGCTTGAGGAGGTTGATCTTGATCCACAAGTTGAGTGGATCGATTGCCAAGGGAGAACACTGCTTCAAGAATATTGTGAACATTATGGAAGAGGTTCAGATAAGGTCAGAATTGAAGGCAGGCTGGGTTGTAATCGGCCTGTGTCCATTTCTGCATTCCTACCTGTGCTTCGGCTTCGCCGCACAGTAGGATGATGATTGTAGGCTCCTTTTATCAGGTTTAGGGAGTGGAGTTAATGAAAATAGTGCTAGACTTTTCCCCTTGGGTGGAACAAGTTTTCAACCTAGGCCAGAATAAACTGCTCAATGATAAGCAAATCTAGGCTTTAAGCGAACAAACTATGCGGCAGTATGTCGCATTATTGCCACATTCAAAGATTTCACTGCAGGCCGATTCTTTCTGCCCTATGGTAAAACATTGTAACGTCTATAATGCACTAAATGTAATGTGTAACACACTGTAAGTTTGTGCACACAATGACAAAGTGAAATGAAGTCGTAAAGTGGGATCTACAGAACACAGAACATTTGTTTTGTGTTGCACTACTCTTGTTAATTTATATACAAATGCACAATTGACATTGGGAGAGGCTGCAGGAGAAATGCGGGATTGCCTCACAGTTTCCTTGTGAGTGAACGTTTCGCAGCGTTTCATATCTTCGGACTGCACTAAATTCTGCACCGCCACTGCCATTCCCTTCTTAAATCCGTCTCCTTCCCATTACCTCCAGGTTCTTCATCAAGCCCCTTTCTTTGCGCTGTCCATCTTTGTGTCTTTTATTTTGCTACCATTAAAGAACGAGACAAAAGACTGTGCTTCAATTTCTCCTCAAAAGAAATGGAAATTATACCAGCAGGAGCCAAAAAAAGCAAAACCTTAATATAGTTACAATTCTTCCCAATTAATACAAAGAATTGTCATCAGATTGCTATTTAAACTACTAAAGAAAAAGAAGAAAAAAGCAAAGAAAAGTTCCTCGGAAATGACTTAGAGAAAAGTCCCCGTTTCTCTGTTTCTTACGAAGTATTTATACTTCCACGTTCAAGGTTTAAAGATTCTTGTTAAAGGGATTTCCAGTGTCCATAACACTGTACCAAGTGCTATAATTCATACTGCGCGGTCACAAAAGCCCCCCCCCCCCCCGTCACCTGAAGAATTCCAATTGAATATGCATCATTTCTGCCAGTTCAAAGGTTGTCTCTATTGCATCACATCTTTGATATGCGTCGACGATGCCAATCTTCTTCTCTGCCAAACACATGACACCCCAACAACATTACCCGTCGGTTCTGGTGATGTAATTGTAACCATACTTTCCTGCTAAACCCAAGATCGCGGGTTCACGATCGATGGATTTTTTCTGGAGTAAAAATCCTAAGTATGGCTTCCTTCGGAATGGAAGTAAAGTCCTGGGTACCGTGTCGTACATTTACAGCAAGAAAAAGAACCTCAAGCCTGAAAGAAGAGGCCTCTGAGCAAAATTTGTCGGCCGTTTAAAGCCCTGAATTGAATAGGACGTTGATGACCTGAGATGTTAAAGAGCGTCTATAAATAAACCAAATCAATACAAGTCGTTAGTTCCATATCAAGGATGCTTGATTGACGCTTAACGAAGCAATGTTGTTTATGAATGGATTGTTCTGACCTACATGACATTGTAAAACACTTCACTTGCGTCTTGCGTCTACTTCACCTCCCGGATATCGAACTGTTGCACATGACAATTCTTATAGCAGCATTTGACGAAACGTTTAATAAATCCTGTTCACCTGTGGTCGTCAAGGCTAAATTTAAGTGCATCCTCTTGCTTAAAAGTGTTGAAGAGACTATTCTCTCACCGAGTTTTTCGAATTAAAATCCAAGAAACTAATTGGGTCAGAAAAGAAATGGATATATTATTGGTTTTAATGATTTACTCCATACTTGAAGTATATGACACACTCTGAAGGTTTATTTTACACATAATTTTAGACATGTTTAACAACGCTTTGCGAATACCCTAGATGACAACAAAAGCTACCAACGTTCTTCCCTACCGACAATTAACAACTACACATTTTCAGCCAATAACTCTGGCCTATAAATAAACATTTCTAATTTAATGCTTTAAAAGTTGTCTTTTTTTTTTTTATTTTTGGGCCGCTAATTCAAATACTACCATCCAGTTTCATCAATGAGTTTATACACTCGAAATGATCTTAGCAAGTGATCTAGATTCTAGATTTCAACCAAATTAAATAAACAAATATCTAATTATCAGCCTCCTAACACAGTACTCAAAGAATGGTTCGTGCTTGTTTAATCACATGGAACATATGTGAAATTGTGAATAGAGGCTTGTAGTTAGTTTGAGGAAGGCTTTGTGTCAGAGAGTGGTTCATCGTTCGTGTGTTACTCGGTGTTTTCATTTTGTTAATTGTGTGCCAATTATTTTTCGTTAGCTATGCATAGTGCTATTATGACCTTGCAGAGTTTTAGAACACCTTTGTGGTACTGCCCAGTTGCAGCTGTGTGTCCAGGTAATTTATGCTGGTAAACCCTTTCTTGAATATGAAAAATGATAAAAATATTTTTCCCAACAGAGGCAAGCACTTTTGCTGATTTTGGTGTGGTGATAATGGAGGTTTCCACAAAGGATTTAAAGGTTCTAGTCAATCATTAGTACTGATTAGTAAAGAGAGAAACTAGGCATCTCCAGGAACACCTTATTTTTTAAATTTATTGCCCCCCTCTTTTAAAATACTTCAAATACTTTGAGCTGTGCTATAGTGGAAAATAAACTCTCTTCAGCCTTCTGCAATATGCACAGACCATAGCTAAAGATTTATGAAATGAAAGCGGAATTTCAGAGTAGCACATTATTATTCGTGCATCACTTCTATTTTGTTAGGCGGAACTAAACGTGTCTGAACTTGCATATCTTTCACAGGCAGGAACGGAAGTGACATAACGAAACTATTATCAGTGTTCATTACGCATTAAGCTAACAAAATGTTGTAAAGTTAGATTTTAGCACGAGCAAGTATGATTAAATAAATTATCATTCTTTATTGATCAGCCCTCTTACCAATTTCAAATTTAAATTCACACAATTAAATTAATGATATCGGAAAGCTGTATTGGCAGATTTTAATAATGGCTTCTTAGGTCTAATTTAGAAGCAGCAATTTTATATATATGACAGTTTTCTTCGTAAAAGTGATGTAGAAGTTTTCGCATTTTCCAAGCCTCTGCTGTAACACGAAATAATGAGGTGTAACTGCGTGCCGGCAGTAGACAAAGCTTATTACACACTGATATTCACATTTTAATTTAATCTGGAAACGTCACTGTCAGTTTAGGAACGATTAATTGTGACAAGTGTAGCGTTTATTTCTGACGAAGCTTCATCGTGGTCCGGAAGCTATAATGGTCAGCACAAAACCAGCCGCGCTTCCATTGTTTTGCGAAGTCCTCGCCCAAAGTGATTAATTCAGCTTTAGTGGTTTCAAACAAACTCTTGCCTCGCGTCTGGCTGATAGAAGACCGCCGTCCCCAGCGGGTACGGAATATGTGGCTATCAAATACTGATGCTTTAGTTAGGACGCGCATCTTAACAAGCTAGCAGAGTTCGAAACCCGCTTGGGATTATTAATTCATTATCGGTTTTTCTTCGGATAGCTAAACCAAATGCCTAAGGAAGCTACTTCCTCTTTTCTTACCGCAAAGTATCGGGGCATATACCCTGTTTATTCTTAAAGGTTAATATAAATTATGTTAGCCCCTCCAGCACTTTATTTCGCCCAGGCTCGTAATTAAACATTTTAAGTTTTAAACTTAACTCATTAATTTAAAAGCCAAATTTACAACTATAATCTTTGACCTGTGAGTTATTACAGAGAGTGCTTTCAAGTTCAATGCATTGTAATAAATTCCTCGTTTCCACATCTACCTTAGAAAGAACAAGCAGATTTGATGATGTAAACATATCGTCTCTTGAATAAAGTCATTTTAGGATTTTTTGTTTTATTTACGGGCGCTCTTTAACATCTCAGGTCACCAGCCTTTCATTTAATTCAGGGCGTAAAACGGCCGACAAATTTTGCGCAGATGCCTCTTCTTTCAGGCTTCAGGTTCTTTTACATGCCGTAAATGTACGACACGGGACCCACGACTTTACTTCCCTTCCAAAGGAAGCCATGCTTAGGAATTTTACGATGGAAAAAATCCACCGATCATGGCCGGGATTAAACCCGCGAACTTGGGTCTACGAGGCAAGTGTCGTTACCATAAGACAACTAGGACCGAGGTTATTTTAGAATGAAATAATAAAATGCATTTTGTGGAATGTTTAAAGACTGTTTAAATGTTATCCAAAACTATAGTTTTATAAGATATTTATTTAAAACACTATCACATTTTGATTTTGATTGATTTTTTTTTTTATTTTAGATCTTGCCTAAAAACTACTAAAACTTTAGAAATATTAGTTTTCATTCCATTGACGTCCATTGGAAAAGTCCAGTTAAAAAAATATTTAAAAAACCAGGCGATTGTTATGTTTCAATGATATTTGGATCACCAATATCCTTTGTGGCTAACCTCAGTATCATATAGCAATCATCCGTAACTTCTAGTAATGAGACTGCCATGCACTGCGTAAAATTCCTAAGTATGGCTTCCTTCGGAAGGGAAGTAAAGCCGTGGGTCCCGTATCGTACATTTACGGCACGAAAACGAACCTCAAGCCTGAAAAAAGAGGCCTCTGAGCAAAATTTATCGGCCATTTCACGCCCTGAACTGAATGGGACGATGATGATCCGAGATGTTAAAGAGAGTCCGTAAATAACACAAACCAATCAAGACTATGCTCGGCACTGTCCGCATTACATTTATTATTATTATTATTATTATTTTATTATTATTATTATTATTATTACTATTAAGTATTCTTCCTGTATGAGGATGATGATTATTGCTTAAGGCGCAAAACTGCTATGGTCATTAGGGCCCATCCTATATGAAGGATTCTGATTTGGATTATAGAAAATTTAGAATTCGTCGTCACAATTGTATTTAAAATTCTTAAATATCTATCTATAACTCGTGTGCAAAAATGGTTTCCTTATGATACAAACTAACATTAATATATTTTTGATATTGTAGAATTAATATCGATCAAGAAGATAAAACAATCTCTCTGATTTATGCCAACATTTTCTTTATTTCAGCAAAAAGAAATGTTGAGATACAAAAGCAGCAGCATTTAATATCTAGTTTTTCATTTTCTCAGAGTGCTGAAGACACTACATAGAGCGGGACTTCCAAACAAAAGGGAAAACAATAATTACACACGAGGTTTCGCCTCAGTATGTAGATGTAAAGTGCTAAGAATCAGAACCCTGTGTTAACACCTCAAAAGAGTATTACAAACTAGATTAGTACTAAACTCAATGTACACCATAAATAAAAATACAATAAATAAAATTAAGACTACCTCGAAGTATCAGTTTGTATAACCTCTACTCAGCTAAGCGCTCGATTTACGGCATGTTTGCGCGCGGGTCTTACAGCTCATTTAGCCATTCATCACCAGTCACATTGAGTTCTCCACGACATACGTACGAGTACTTTGATACTAAAAGCAGGTGTCTAGCAATGAGAACTACAGAAGTTGGTAATTATACATTAGCGTGAATTGTTTTACTTGTTTTTTGCAAGTAAAAATAGTGTTTAGTTTACACCTGCTAATATAACTTCCAAATGCCAAGGTTTTATGAATTTTTATGGCGTATATCCCATACACTTAGAAAAAATGTATGTAATCTTTATTATAAAAAAAAGGAAATTAATTATTATATGAATTTCAATAGTATTAATTTACATTTTCTTTTCACTTTTTCGCTACAGAGCATTTATTAATGTGGTATTTATTTTGAAAAATAAAGATGATTTATATACGTTTTTGTGTGTGTTTCAGCACAAATGGATTAAAATTCAGATAGGTATATGTTTTCCATTAAAATATACATATACTATTACCGTATATTAAATATTAATTTTACTTGCAAAATTAATTAATAAAATGTGAACCTAGGTAGTTTTATTACTAGACATCGCGCGGTCATCAGAGGACACGGTTCAAGGAATACATTTCCTGTTTATGGCATACTGGAACATCAGTTGAAGGCGGCATTGTGAACGCAGCGCCAGCAAATGCCTCGGACATGGTTTCTGGCTGCTGCTCTCATTTTTTTTTTGTCCTTGTGTGTACATATTAAATAGAATGTGTAAGTGGCGGGACTTTTGCCGTAATTTGTTAACACATTCCTTTTCTTCTCATTAATGTTCGATCTCGATAAATTTATATTTCCAAACGTTCATGAAACTTTTCCAATCTCTAGCTACATAAAAAGATGTGAAATAAATCTTTGATTTGCAGCATTGCAACACCATTACAAATTGCTAAAGCCTGACATCGCTTGTGGTGCCCCAGCAGTAAAAACGGGCGTTAAATATCATTAAAAACCTGACCACTTCATCAACAGTACGGAAAGAAACTTTTCGTTGCTCGCTATTTCCGAAAAAGTGTGTTTATGCTAAAGTAGTCGGTTTTGAAATGGAGAATTCACATTAATATTATCTATTTTAAAACACACTTTCAGTTATTTTTATAAAACAATTTTCAGTCAGTTAAATTTAAACGTTACCCTAAACCGTTTGGTAAAGAATGAATAATCTTTATAATTATCCATTCATTCATTCACTCGTCGTTTTTATACCTCAAAAGTGCCGTTAAACATTATTTTTCCTAAAAGTAATTACCAAGTTAATCAACTGATACAAAGCAATATTAGTTCTGTAAACACTTCAGATATCTACCGGATTCAGACAAGTAGATGACCAAACTCGGTAGAGGAAATTCTGAACACCCACAGCTAGATAAGTTAAACGCTAAAGGCAGAACACGCGCAATGCAGCGCCGGAAATTAGTAATAAGTTAGAAATGAGGTTGATGCACAGAGAATTCTAGAGCTGACAGAATTATTGATTCGCCCGGGTTCTCAAATAATCAAGATGCCTTATGGACTACGTGTACCACAGTTAAAGGTAGCGTTATGTAACAAAACACGTTTGATATATTTTCGTTAATTCCACTACAAATGAAACGATATAACACATATGCACTAACATAGTACGTAGATGCTTAGATATGACTTCCGTAATAACCCAAATTATTTATTTTGTATCTGTTAAACCAGTGTACAAACTGTATTTCTAGTTAAAAAACAAATCAAACTTGTCTAGAGAACACAGCATTTTCTTAAATTGTCTAATAAATATGAATGGATTTTGTCATACCAATTATAATATTTACAATGCATATAAACGCACTGATGACATTAAGAAACAAACTTAGACTTTTTTACTCTGCCCTGAATGAAATAGCGTGTTCTTTACTAATGCTGGAGGAAGGAGTTCAGAACAAGTCTCAAAGGGGGTGTATTACTTCATATTTCCAAGATACATATATACAATTGTATATACCTATATTAATAATACGTTCTACAGAGAAAGCATACGACACATATTTAAGAACGTGAAACATGTTACAATTCTAAAAACATATGACTTCATAACATATAAACTATAACATAGTAGGAGAAGAAGCATATTATAACCCAACCTCTTCCATTTGAAAGAATACTTTTGTTGATCTTCTCTTGTAGGTCGAAATGTCTGACGGTAGTCTGCAAGCATAGCGCTGCCCCTAAGTTCTAGATAACGTTTCTCAATCACTCTTATGTCTTTCCTGATAGTAAACCCTTTGACAAAAAAATAAGTCCTCGACAAACTGTCTATCGGAGAACTTCGGAGAAGCTCGTAAACGCTGTGTTCTTTACAAATAACTAAATAAATACATGAACAGAAAACTGTATCTTCTAAATGAAAACACATAGAAGTAAACACAAATAGATGTCATCTATGAACTCTCAGCGTATACTACTCTCAATCTTCGGGGCATAGATAATGTCAGATATTTACAGTAGTATGAACGAGAGGCTACAACATCCCAGGCTTCTTGAATTTGTGTCCATAAGCCATCTTTTGTCATTCGTGCATTTGCAGGAATGGGTGTTCAGCCTCTTGTATTAAAAAGAATACTTAACGAAATATTACAATATTCATAATATGTTAACGTTAAAGCTTGCTATATATGGGAAACAATATTATGAAATTATTTGTCATAACTTGTTACAAAGGATTATTTTTAAAAAAAAGTGTTTCATGACAGGAGGCGAACCTGCGCTCTTAAGCACGACATCACTGTACACTCTGCCACAGAGCTAACGGAATGCACATACTAGATAGCGTCTTTATTGCATGCCATATAACACAACTACTGCAGTGGCTACATGGCCTTGCTCTGTTATCCTGGTGGTGTAGTGGTAGCCATACTTGCCTCCTAAACCCAAGATCGCGGGTTTGATCACGAACAGGGTTGATGGATTTTTTCGGGCGTAAAAATCCTAAGTATGCCTTCCTTCGAAAGGGAAGTAAAGCCGTGAGTCCCGTGCCGTACATTCAAGCACGATAAAGAACCTCAAGCCTGAAAAAAGAGGTATCTGTACAAAATGTTTCGGCCGTTTCACGCCCTGATTTGAATGGGACGCTGATGACCCGAAATATTAAAGAGCGTCAAATGAAAATGAACCGCACGCTACAACGAGTAGGACTTAAGAATTTTGTATTCAAGAGATGACACTTTTTTTGTCAAAGTGTGTACAACTCGGCCTGTTCGTCTCGTGGAAATGTTGTACAAGTTGAAATTAAGGGAGTTTATGCACTAGTGAGTAACTAATGAATATAGTTTTAATTAAAATGTAAATTTCATTTTAATTCATTTAGTATAAGCAGAAAATGTGAAAGAAATTACATTCTCACTCTTTCACCTAACAGTAAAGCTTCTATATCTTTCATTCAAGCTGCACCATTTTGCATTAGACATTTTTATAGGAATGACTTTCAGCTTTTCAGCTTGAGTTAGGTTCTGCGTATTAATCCCACGATTCATAATAAAATACTAAAGCTTATCTGCAACACTTTGCACCTATGCGGTAAATACTTTTACTGAACGTAATGCTATTCAAGGGACAAAACTCCTCTTGTCTTACAACATCGCATTTTATTTAGATTCACTTACTCTTTCTCTCACAACAGCAGAGGCAAATAATACGTCTGACAGACATACGCCATGATATAGGGAAAGGCACATCGTGTCCATGGCAACCGGTACACGAGCACCCACACTGAAGAGCCTACGATATCTTTAAGAGCATTAGCCCTCAAAGTGTTCCAAATAAGGTTATTAAAACTTCTTTCCTTATTGTAGGTTATTTCTCAATGTAAACTTAACCGTTTCCACGGAAGAAAGACATATTTCTTTCTGCAAACTCTTTTCTAAAAAAATATATTTATACAATACATAACCAATAATTAAGCAAAAAAGTGATGTACAAGAAATATATTAAAACAAACAATTCTCAAAAGTAGCTTTTTCAAAGTAACTTTCCTCTCTACAGCTCTAAACTCGCGTAACCAATGACAATCCGTTTACAACATATTTTCATCACAATAGGGGCGGCTTGGATATTTCGCGAGATCGAATTCTGAGTCCCCATGTCCGAAATTGTCTCTACTACCTATATTCTCCTACAGACAGCTCTAAAGAAATAAAGGTATGGCATAAAGGAATACAAACCAAAAACATTTACTGCTTTTTCTTAACCAATTAAACATCTATCAAGCCTGTGTATGCTACCAAAATTCAAATAAAAACTATTATCGAATGTAAGCATTCCGAAATATTTACTATTGACTCGATAAAGTTTAAAACATAGGGCAAGTGGCGCTTGTCTATTATGTTGGCACTACTCGCCCTTGTAAATTGTAACCAACCATTATTTTCTCTTTACATATTTGCGTGGGCTACGATAATATTACAAATGTTAATGTTGAATCGAATTTCTCCGAATAATTCTGACCAAATGATTCAAGTTTGAATTTTTTTCACTATTGGAAAATCTTAACCAAATAATAATTAATACTGATACTAAAATAAATCCCGTGATCCTTTCTTAATTTTCATTATTATTTTAAGTTATGTTTCGCTGTTCGTGTGTGGTTATATGCTCCCATGAAAGTAAATACAGCAAAATTAACAATCAAGGTGGTATTTGTGCAGTGAAATTTACTCTTGGATAATTGCTTATATTGTGTAGTAAATTTGCACAGCATCACTCATTTGTTTACGATATTGTTCTCTCTTCCCTTCTCCATTATCGAGTAATGGGTATAATAATAATAATAATAATAATAATAATAATAATAATAATAATAATATAAAACTGTTATAAAGCAGGAAATGGCACAATAAATTAATAATTTCTCCTAAAATCCTGCATGTCCCGTTCTTATAAATTATAGCCTGCTTATTATTAGCTGAGAAAGTACTATTTTCTGGTAGCACATTTGCATAGGTTACGATAACATTACAAATTTTGACATTGAATCGAAATCCGCTGAATAATTCTGATCAAATGGCTCTAGAAGTCACAAAATCATACTTTTTCACTTCCTCAGTTCAGTTGCAGGTATAACAAATTTAAAAACAAGTTCATTAAGCGTTTTGCTGAAACACAAATGAATTATAACGTTACGAATTCATTAATTAAAACGTTTCTGATATAACAGTAAATACTTTAAGGAGTTGGCGAGCGTAGCTTAGTTTTACAATTACCCACCATCTGTGAAAAACGCATATTGTGTTGTTTTGTGCAATTTCTATGGAAAGGAAATTCACTTTTTGTTTTCAAAAAAATATATGTGTGAAATTCCTGTATTTCGTACGGGCATAATGTAGAAAACCGCATTAATTAAGGTGAACAAATATTTTGTTAATCTGATTTTCGGCTTTAATTGTTTATTGACTTCAACAGTTAAAGTTGGCTCTCTAAACACAGTTCACCTACAGTGATAAAACGTTAAGTAAAGGATTAATTGGGAACTTCGATCAACTCGGAGCAGGATATTTTAATAGAAGGAATATCAAAGACACGGACACAGCTGTGTCTATGGTATATGTTGTGTTTTTATCACTTACCCATACAGGAAAAAACTTCTCAGTGATGCTGGAGCTGCAGTCCCGAGCGACAGCGCAGAGAGCCGAACTCCTCAGTCCCGAACGAGAGGAATAGTGCGGATGCACATTTTGCACTTCTCTGATTGCGTGAATAAGGAAATGTAAAAGTTATGTAATAATGAGTGCATCAAAACAGTTCGTATGTCTGGAATGTAGGAAGGAGTATAACTACAATAAAAAGGTAAGATAACATGTTTCTAAAGACAAATTGAATGTTATCGCTCTTATTCTAAAAAAGACAGCAATCGTGCGCCTACCACTGTTAAATGCGCAACAACAATTTCAATTGTGCATGCAACTTCAATAGGCCATCAGCGCGAGGGTTCAGCTAGAAAGAATACAATGACCTGCAGTTGTAGTAGTCATGAAGCAACATCGGAGTTTCTTTTATTTGAACATTTAGAACCAGCACATAAAAGTAAATAGGAAGAACTGCAGTTCTCAACTTTTGATGATTTTAAAAACTGGAACCAGGAAATTGAGGAAACAATAGATTCGATGTTTTTAGCAAATGTAAGCCAGAAAGAAAACAATTAAGTGCAGATTATGTAACCATGAGGCAACATCGTAGTTTCCCTGCTGCCGTTCGAGACTGAGCAGTTCGGCTCTCTCCGCTGTCGCCCAGGACTGCAGCTGAAATTTTTCCTGTACGAGTAGTTTTTATCCTTATACTTAAGTGGAAGATGTGCGTCACACTCGTGTGAAACTGTGCGAAACAAATTATATTATAATAATAATAATAATAATAATAATAATGAATTATGACATAAATTTGAAAAAGAATAATGAACAATACTTTTCATTTTTGGGACTTCGTTACGTTCTGGCTATTGCGATGACAATTTGCAGTTGTCCTGGAGAATCCAATCTTCACCACATATATTTGGTATGTATTATCAAGATCTGACACTTTTCCTACTTTCTCCAAATTACCAAAAATGTTGAAGATGTGAAGATGAGTTTCCATTTAATACTTCAAACATTTTAAGAAGCATTTTCTTAATTATCATCAGCTACACAACCTCGTAATAATAGCAATGAATACCAAAATAGATTCCCAAAACTCTGTTATGCTGTGCCAAAAAGCTAAACACAGTTTGTAGAATTGACAGTGTATTTTAAAAGCACACGCTGAGAAATTAGCAATTGTTTTCACTAGTTACGCAGGTGTTTGAAGTAAGTTGTTATTCATTCTGATGCATTCTTTGAATTCGCTGATATATTTAGAGGGGTTTCTGTAGTGTACATATTTGAACCCGTTTATTCTACCCTTCCACCTCCAATGGCAAATTCTGAACTTTTTGTAAAATCGTAAAACACAAATATTTTATTAGTTATTCCGGTCCTACACCATTCCTTAAAGAATCTTGTTCATCTTCTTCACGGTTTGGGCTTCAACCCATTCCATCAACAATTTGGAGACAGCAGGTTCTAAATTGCTGAGATTATATCTTTCTTTAGTCTTCCTGGATTTTCTCTCCATTTGGAATATGACGAAAATATGCTTTGGGAATTCCACTGTTTTTCTGTCAATGTGTCCTTTCCAATTTTCTCTTTCTAATCGTTATATTTAACTCTTAAATTCTAGGTTTTATTCGAATGTCAGTGTTTCTTTTCCTATCTTTATTTGTATAACCTGGAAGCTTGGATTCTAAAGGATCGAAACATTTCTCCGCACACGGATGATGTGCACCCACAGGAGAAAGTTGGTACTACTAAATTTCTGACATTCCTTCTCCTGAATCCGGTTTATAGTCGGTAATCTGCCCACCGTTGCTAAGGTTTCGGCTTTGAAGTGTGTGCTTGCTTTGGCGGTTTAGTGAACACAATAACCATCCGCTCGGCGCGCAGTCGGGGCTGCCCTCTGAATTCGCTTCCCTTGTGAATATCGGATATACAATGGCTGCGGAGTTACTTCTCGATTACTCGTTATTTTAGTGCAGATTCATTGTCTACATTTCAGATTCGTAACCTTATACAATTTGATTGTAGAATATAGTCTTTCTTTATTTTACTGTGTTCTTTATAATGTTCCTGTTATATAGTTAAATAGATGTTACTATTTACATCGATTTCATTCAGATACGTTATTTTACATCTAAAAAAAAATTGAATTCTGATATTAGTTTTAAGATTTTGCGTTCTAAAATTATTTTTAAGGAAACTTGTTGCATTTTTAAAAAACAGTCAAGTTTCATTTCTCTACTGACAAGAGCATGTTATTCTTTTACAACCATATTCAATGTATGCTTCATTTTATGCAACTCTACCTCATTTTGTCAAGTAAAATATGGTCATCAGCAAATGTCACACTTTTTACTGTCACATTTCTTTGCTTAATCCCCCATTTAACATTATTTTTCCATAATCTTATTATTTCCTCTAGTTATAAGCTTAAAATTGAAGTTAATAGCGGGTAACCTTGTCTAAACATTCCTGTGGCAGTTATTGATCCCTTAAATATAAATATTAAAATATAACACGTACAAAACACTTACATTATGAATAAAATGAGATGCAGCTCCGTCATGCATCTACCGTATGGTTGCATTCAGTAGGCCGTCACCTCTACCAATAGAGAAGGTAAATGTTTACTAGTGCTGATAATTAATAATACCTCTTAGCCTAATGGATAAGTCTGTCCAGACACTGGCCGAAAATCGATACTGATGTCTGGATATAACAGCAGGAGCACGCTTGTGCATTTATAAAAAACAGGAATTCCATTTCAGTGAATGAAAACTAAAGGGAGCTGCTGGCTTGGTGACCACTGACCAAATGTTTTCATACTCTTAAGTTTTAATGAGACTTCCGATGAAAATGCTTGTTAAGTTAAATTAAATTTCATAACGAAATTTTGTTTTAATGAAAACTTAATAAAAGTGTAGCAAGTTTCAACTTTACACTGAATGAATATTTCCATTTGAGATAGCACAGAATAAAAAACGAAACAAGAGGAAAAAAGAAGAAATCCACTTTGTTGGTTAAACATGTTCTTTGTTTTTACATAGTACGGCTGTACAAGTACGAACACTAGCTTATTTTCGCATGGAATATCAGCATAGTTGCAAATGTTCCTTTGTGATAATTACTAAAAGAGCAACAGACCTTCTCTAATCCCGTTAGAAGGAAGATCACTTGCTAGGATACAAAGTTCCTTAAGAGCTACACGCCATGAAACTGTGTGATGATTTGACATTTTGATTATAATTCATATTAATTAAGTGCAAATTTTGTAGTGACTATTTCAATTAGGTGGCATCACATTTTCTATCAATGAAATGTAACGGAAATTTAAATTTCAACGAATTAATGCCATACATCGGTGTAAATTTATCGTAATTTTTACCGTAAGCATATTACCGCACGCTAGTGCATTTTATTATCTCAGTTTTGCCAACTCTGTTTCCGTACAACCTTGAGAAAGAACTATTTAGTCGCAATAACCGAAAATCTTACCACAAAATGGTAAAAAGGAGAAAAAAACTATTGATTACTCCAGCCATTCGACTCTCATATCTCTCCGATGGAATTAAGAAAATGTATTTATATATATAAACGCAATACAGCAATTAGCATTGTTTAATCTCCATTTTCTTCTTTCAGTTAGCATTAGTGAGTAAATCGAATTGCCGTAATCATCCTTCATCTATTCCAGATTTCTAAATAAATAGGTACTCATAAATGTTAGTGTTAAGATTTTATGCTATTATTAATATTTTGCGAGCGAGTTTTGACAGTACATGGTTTGTATTCTAATTTTATTCGTGAAATAGTTCTAATAAATATCTATCGATGTTCTGCGGTTCCTAGATAAGTCCACTCGCTGAGTTTGTGTATTAATCAGTAATGTCAAATTTTGTGAAATTACTTGTGACTATTTAGCTCAAAAATCAGTAACCTAACTTTATTAGAATATCAGGAGTTCCAACCAATCTCAGCTGCTTATCGCGACACAATTTTATGGTCCCCGTTATATTTTATCGCACCTCCCTGTATTTGTTTATAGCTTCTTTGGCCTAAACTTCAATTTGCATCAGAAATCAATAATCAAATGGCATTTTATCTTGAGAGCATTTACAGATCTAGCTCTGTTTATTTTTACTGTTTGTTTTTTATTTTTAGCGAATAAAATTATAAAAATTAAATAATATATTTATAAAGTGCAATTACATTTCAATTTCCGCTAACAGTCAAACAGGTGGAGGTCGAAACGAGATACAGTGTTATAATTTTCATTTAAAATCCTTGGTAACAAATTGAAGATAATTGAAGCAGTGAAAATTAAAGTACCGGACTGGATATTTATAGTAAGTGCATTTCGTGAGTTTATTATTTCATTATTATTATTATTATTATTATTATTATTATTATTATTTAGCTGATAAATGTTCAATAAAATACAGATAACTGCTGGAGCTCTTGTTATATTACTGCAGGTGAAGTATGTGACAAAGTATAGGCTTGCTAACTGAAAGAGGTTTAAACTGGAACTTAGCATCTTTTTGCATTTGGTCACGTTACATTCGATTCACAAATACAGCGTGGAAAAGTGAGAGTGTCAGATTACAGTTAGTTTTGATGCTCTTCACTTCCAATCAAAACCGCAATCCCGAGTGAAGCCAGATTTACTATTCGAAGCCGAAAATTGAAAATATCTCCCAACGGTGCAATTTACACATGAGCCCGCGGCTAACGCTTGCGTTATATGGATGGTCCTTACTTCGGCTTTCTCGCTTTGGCGGCGGTAACTACACACGCACAAAATGCTCCCAGCGTTCTATGGATGAGATCAAAACCTCCTCAAATAATCCAACGGGCACTTTTTCTCTTTTTTAACCAATACCCATTTTGTAAAAACCTATGTGCGCAATGAAAGAACAGAATATTTTATAACTGTAATTGTTTTAATACTTCCTTGCAACTTCAATGTCCTAATGAGTTATTATCTGTAAAGCTTGGCCAAACGTTCAAACACTCTCCAGTACTCACTTAATTCCACCATTCAAAGACACGGATTTTAACATTGCAGACATACCAATACGACAAAGGAAAACGTACAGCACACTTAATACTACTTGCAATTAAGAATCAATATAATAGCGAAAAAGATATTCTAAGCAAGAACTAAAATTAATTATACGCACACTTTAAAAAATCAAAAAGAAATTTAAACAATAATTCATGCAGTACTCGTAAATACAATGAAAGAATAATTCATTTATTTGCGAAATTGTCTCCATCTATGAGATGAAAGTTCAATTAATCAATTTGTCTTTATTGGCCTACAATCCTATTAGTACTTTTAGTAGTACTTTTCCTTTTGCCTATACCAAACCTGATGGTATCCCAAAGTGCCGCGGCACACCGGCTGGGAATCAAGCGCTAATAGTCTACAAATTCACTGTATTTATACATTTAATTTTGCCAGCCCATTGTTCTCATGAAGCCAGATTTCCCTGGCATGGCATATTGTAGCCAACTTCTGAAGCCTCAAAGGCGCCGTTACCTTATCCTAGTGGAGGTGAAGGTGGTATGCGTTCGATGCAGCAGAAAGGGGAGGGTTTCTTAAACCTAGTCAGTAGGGATGAAAGAAATAATAGAGTGCAAATGAACCATGAGTTCTTGGCGCTATCTGACATTCATTTTCTTGGAATAAAAAAAAAAATACTCCGAAAAAACCTCCCAACCAGACATCTTGAACTTGACCGGAAATTTTACCCAGGACCTCCGGATTAGTAGTCGCAAATGCTACCACTAGATCACGGAGGCGGTCTGTTTTGATTCATGTGAAGATATGAACTCAATTATATATTTTACTTTGAATTAAACTGAAAGAATCTGAAAAGCAAATCGATTGCGAAAATTCCAAATGGGAATGTACTAATATAAACACAAAATATGCATTTTTAATAGTCTTATAGCACACTAAATTATGGGCAATATTCATTTTTCTTTGTTCACTTTTGTGAAAGTGAAAAAGACATCGACCTAATTCGTGTGCTATTGCAGTGAAATACACGAAAGTATATTCAGAGATGAACCTTACAGTTACACCTCTTCTACTTGAAAATTTGAAATTACCGCAGGAGCGCCAAGGCTTTCCTGCAGTTAGATTGAGATCGCTTTTGGTTGAGGTGATTGCGAGTTGCATCCACAAAGTAAGTTTCCCTGGGGTCGGTTACACAAATAAAACGGAAAGAAATGTTGAAACAGATACAGAAATTGTTGGATTATCTTTCAACATATTCTCCACAGAAATTGAGACGTATGTTATACTGTGGGAGCAATTTTTGCATCTCTTTCTCGTAGAAGTTCAGCTCCTGGGATCGGAACTACTGTGTGAACGCCGTCAGCACCTCTCCGTCGTGGTGAAAATTCTGAAAGCACAGTAATTTCTGGGAGTTTAAGAAGAGATGGTCATTGTGGGAGCAAGAGCTCCCAGTGGAAATGTCAAAGCTTATCACATTTGCTTTGCTTTGAGATTGCGTGTCACTTACTCCAGCACCACCAGGCGCATAATTTCTGTTACAGAAATTTCGTGAAACAAGAAGCGTGAAATCTGGGGAAAATGACTGCTAAGTTCCGTAATCGTGAAGCGATGGCATATCTATACTGTCTAAGTATTTTTTTAGGTTTTTTCTGCAAGGTTTTAGTTTTTAACTGTTATGTTTTACATTGGAACTGATTTCTTAAAAATAAATTTCGCCACTGTTAATGTCAGCACTATTGTGGTTTTAAATTGGACGAATTTTATGATGTATAAATTTAAATTATTAATACTTAATGTATACGCATATTCAAATTGCCTATATATTATTTACAGGTATATGAAAAGTATAGATTTCTGTAAATAAAAGAAACGTCCAATTTCTTACGAAATGAACAGTTTGTCGTTAATAAATTGTGACAATTTTCTCAATTATCTGGATTTGCATTTAGAGGTGGATAGGTCGTTACTCACACGATGAATCCCCTGATACCTTACATTACGCCGACGTGCTGTTTCCCTTGTGAGTTGTATACAAAGAAATATGCAGATAGAGTAATGACATTGAGGAATTAGAATGAAGAACCAGAGACGCAAGAATCTGAAATAGTTTGACGTGGCGACCAGTGGCAATAGCACTTTATGATTGCAATAAAAAAAAAACACGTTGCTAACTTGAACAATTTTCAGGTTACTAACGACTGAAATCCGTCACGAAATTCTGGAACGGTCAATTTACTGCCAACAAAGATAACTGCGACCTTAAAATATCAACAGTGAAACTTGGAGATATATTGCTCTTGTGTCCCCCATGTGTTCCATATTTCCTATAAGTTTTTTTTTTTTTTTTTTTTTTTTTAATAACTGCAAAGTCAAAAGAGACACCCTGTATATTTCATCGGTGCAAATAATTGTACATTTTGCTTTCAACGTAAATATTGAGGGCATATTTTAGGTCCTCTTGTATAAAAATCCAAGATACTTTGCTTTCCATTTGGTCTGCAGTTGTCGGGGTAGGCAGTGTCAACACACTTAGCTGCGGCAAAGTTAGAAGTGCCCACAATAACACCCAGTTGAAGAGAACAGACCATATGGTTGATATTGGAGGAAAATTCGCTGTACAAACAGGGAATGTAGCAGAATTGCGGTCTGGCTTGCAGAACAGCATGACTATGGTCAAGACTCGGCTTCACTTGTTTTGTTGGGTTCCTAATGACAGTGCAATAGCGTCCATGTAGGGGTGGGTGGATGCTCGCCCGCCTGGAAAACGCCCGGGCTCTGCACCAGCTAAATTGCCGGCCGGCACGCTGCAGAGCCTGGGAGGACGACCCGGGCAAAACGATTCCCTAAGAAAACAAGGAGATCTGGATCTAAATCGGCGCCCACTTTCCTTCTTCGCTTTTTGAATGTTCTGGCATTGGGGCTATGGAGTATTTTCATGCATTTTTATCATTTTAGTGGTTGGTGTCTATGAAAATAAATATTACTTATATTGCATAAGTCGATCTTATTGAAATGTCCCGAGACCGTTAGCTCATAATTTTTTTAAACTATTTTAGTATTTTTGACACATTAATAGAGCAAATATAGTGTAATTTTATTACTGGCAGCGTTTCAATCTGGGTATATGGCTGTCAACAGTTCCGGGAATCGCAGATATGAGGTGAGAGTATTCATACAAACATTACGTTGAAACGATATAAACAGGTGTTGTATTTATTTACGATAGATCTCAACACATTCAGAAAAGAAAGTAGGCACTATCTATAATTTTGATCAAGATCATTTAGTAAACTTAATCGGTGTTTTTGTTTATTTACAGACGCTATTTAACATCTCAGGTCATCAGCATCCCAGGTCGTAAAACGGCTGATAAATTTTGCTCATAGGCTTCTTCTTTCAGGATTGCGGTTATTTTACATGCCATCCACGGTTTTACTTCCCTTCCGAAGGAAGCCATACTTTGGATTTTCAGCCCAAAAAAAAATGAATCGACCCTAGCCGGGTCTGAACCCGCGATCTTGGGTCTACCAGACAAGTATGGTTACCACTACACCACCAGAACCAATACCAATTGATGCGTTTATCAAAAGTCTCCTTACTATTGGTCAGACGCAGAAATAAGCTATTCTGTAAGCGGAGTATGGTATTCCCATATTCACGAAATGGAAAAACATGACAGAAAGTAATTCAATAACGCCTATGAAAATACTTAATTCAAACTGCAATTTGTCAGTTATAGCTCACACATAATGTTGCCAGACCATCTGCAGAAATAGAAGGACCCCGGATCGGTGGTTGGGCTTAGAAGCAAACCCAATCTTTATACCTGCTTCCTTCTATTTAGAACCTTATGAATTCGACATACATATCCTCCGACTACTTCAAAACTTGTGTCAGCATAAATTAAAAACTGTTTTGTTAAAGTATCGAGCTTATGCATAGAGATATCGTTCTATATCGATACATCTCGAGTACAAAGGACATCGAGAACCATCTCTAGAAAAAATAGAAACCCACACCTTTTGATTGAAGTTACTGTGCCTTAATAACTACCAGCAAAAATGTAAAAGATTACTTTTTTGAAGCAGTAGTGCCTGCGATTCCCTTCCATTATTATAATACGTCCTTAAAATCAAAACTGACCTGTGGCAGATTTCAATGTTTTAAATTCCTATCCATCTCAATTACAATCTTCTCAATTATGTTTTACCATAAGGTGGTTAACATTTATTTGCAATTAAAATTACAAGATAATTTTGGAGGAAAAGTTCGGTTACGTCAACTTTTTTATTTATTTATTTTCTTTTTACCACTTTAAAGGCAAAATCGCTATGTCACGTTTAATTTGTTCTATAGAAACATATCTTGATTAGTTTAATTAGTCATTATATTATGACGATAGTTTTATTATTAAAATCATTATAAAATATGTTTATAAGCAAAAGTAAAACCGAGATTCTAATTATATTAATAGTGAGAGAAAGCATACCAAAGAGAGTGTAGAAAGAAATTAGTTTATTTTTTAAGTATTTTCTGCATTTGTGTAGGTGGTTAAAATTGTTATGATGAATCCTAAATTGCCAAATTTTTAAGCAATAATATTTTATTTAATTATTGTGTGCATTCTTCAGAGCTGAAACAAATTCACGAAAATACCGAATGCATGTATTCCATTATCATACATTTAAAGAAATCGTTTCAGATAATGTGATAAAAAGTGTGTCATTTGAAAACATTGACAGCAACATTATTGCACAGCAATGATGGTATACTTAGTTTAATTTAATTTTAAAATATGAGTTGACTCATTCGGGAATTGATAAACATTTGCCAAAAGATAGTACAAAACTGTGCAACAGTCCGTTGGAACATATACAGAACTTCCAGAACATGTCCTTACCGCTCGCACAGGATTTTATGCATTGGCACCTGAACATACCACAGCCGGCTGCACCTGATGCGTCTTGCTCTTATCGCAAACCAAGCTACAATTTTCCTATCATAAATGAGGGTTTCTTGTCTACAAATTAAATTTTCAGAACAATAACGTGTTGTGAGTGTTCACAGGAAGAAAATAACACAAGCTGCGGGCCAGTTAACCCTTCAGTCTCTGATGAAAGAAACCAAACATAATAACGCATACGAGCTACGGGATCACCTCATCGTAGAAAATGGACAGGTGTACACATGCAAAATTTGCGTTTTAGCAATTGTATTGCTTTATGTGCAGAAGATATTCAATCCCCAACTTCTTCTGCCTATTTCGGTAGTGATTCTGTTGGTGAACGTTGAACATTTGCGCTAATTTCTTCTAATTTTCCGTTTCAAATGTACGTTTTTGCTGTGTTTCTTGTTTTGCGCTGAACCAGTAGTAAATTCACAAGATAATGAATTACAGTTCTGAAAAGAGACATTTGCCCATGAAAATCCCAATACATTTCTCAGGAACGTGAGAGCTGATTTGTCATTATAATAATATTTACATAGAAAAATATATTACTCTAAAAGCAGCTGTCTTTCCATCTTCGCGAAGTTCAAGGACAGGCAGATGGGAAGGTGGAAGTGAGTGCGGAGGGAAGCCGGCCTTGGCTAAGACGAAATTTCATGCGAACGGTGAGGACATATTCTGGAAATCCGGTTACGACGAACTATTTCACGGCCTATGCTCTCTGTAGTTAAGTGAATAAATGGGTGGATGGTTGAATGAATAAATGAATTTTATTTCAGCAACATTACAATTAATTGTACATAAATAAACAAAATATCTTAAGAATTTAGCAATACCAAACTAAGGTTCTCCCATACTTTTATGCACCTGGTTATATGTGGGTAAAGAACCCCTACAATACATTACCATTTTCACAACTGTGTGTCCCCTCAAGCTCCTTCCTTATACTTCTCCTCCACTTATCTCTTACTTTTTCTAAGAATTTCCCATTCTTGTTTATTTTCTTTACACTCAAATCTGACATTTTAATAGCCACTAATATCTTGTAGTTCATTCCATTTTTCATCTCAGATACTATCCCTCCATCGTTTTACCTAATTTTCTGTTAGACAATAGAATGCACTATCTACTTACTCACACTTAATACACCCTTCCTTAATTTTTTGTTTCTTAATCCTTTTAGAAGCCATGCCCTTGTACGCATTCATGCACTATTTATTCTTCCAAATTGATAACATGTATCTATATATTTATTTATAAATCCTCTCTAATCTTTTGATAATTTTATTCATTTTTTAAAATACTATTATCTTTGATTTTTACTATTTATTCATAGACCCCATTCTGCACAAAATCTAGTAATTTTACCAATGGTAAGTTGTAATTCTATCACGGTTATTGCTCCTGTTATGAGATCATCAGCGAAAAGCAATCTGGTACTTCGCTCTTTCCAATAATTGGACAGTGCCTATTGTTTTTTTCATGATCCTATCTAGGATATCATCTGCAAACCAATTGCATTATATCGGGCTCAATTTACGTTCCTGTCTCAAACCCAAATCTTATATAATCTGTGGTTCTATTACCTTCACATCTGAAACCAAACATTATTCCTTCTTAAAATTTTTGAAGTTCTAGAGTAAATTCAGTAATGAATCTCTTGCACCTCTATTTGTATGCCAATGCATCCCTGTTTATTATATCGAATGCTTTCTCAAAATCTGAACCCCTTTTATTTCTTAAATATTTATCCACCATAGTATGAATTATCATTATATTATCTATTATTCTTCTTCCTTTTCCAAAACCTGCTTGAAATTCTGATAATTTACCTTCCATTTCTGCCACTCCTTTATACTAATATATAATTTACCTAAAATGGATAACATACTAATTCTTCTGCAGTTGCTTGGGTTATTTTATATCAACTTTCCCTTAGTAAGTGATACGACCATGTTCATTTTCCAGTTCTCAGATATTATCTTCCTTCCCTTAATTCTATTTAATAATTCTGTTAGAAGCCTGATACCTCCTTCCATTTTCCCAAATGTTTTTCAAACAATCTCAGGAATGCACGTGTACTACTAAAAGTTAGCGCTGAAATGCTACGCCAGTGTGTTTGGAATAAGCGCAGGGATTCATTGTTAAGTCTAGTGTTCTTGAACTTCCAGTGATTGACAAACTCCAAGATGCCTACTACATAGATGTTGGTCCTGGTGGTGTAGTGGTTACCATACTTGCCTCCTAAACCCAAGATCGCGGGTTCGAACCCGGCCAGGACCGATGGATTTTTTCGGGCGTAAGAATCCTAAGTATGGGCTTCCTTCGGAAGGGAAGTAAAGCCGTGGGTCCCGTGTCGTACATTTACGGCACGAAAAAGAACCTCAAGCCTGAAAGAGAGGCCCCTGAGCAAAATTTGTCGGCCGTTTCACGCCCTGGGTTGAATGGGACGCTGATGACCTGAGCTGTTAAAGAGCGTCCGTAAATAAATCAATCAAAAAAAAAAAATACTACATAGATCTATATATGTTACCTATTAAAGTTCATAAATAGAGATAAAAATGAGTAAGATTAGAATAAACAGGTTTTTATAGGCTTGTGTATTGATGATGTTATAATGGAACTGTTTGTAAATTATTTACAATATAGGTATATTATTGTCTTAAATTTATTTGAAAGAGATTTTAATTTTAAAATACTAGTTAATAAATGGAAGGTGGCATTCAATGTAACACACTTGATTAGAATAACAATAATAAATGTTAATATGACATAATTATCTTGGGATATACATTTCCTGAAGTTATGGCAGAAAAAAAATTAATTAAATGAAATAGATATAACGGATGAATGATTCCTGGGATAATTTTATTATAACCCTTCTTTGATTCTAAAAGAAGATGGGTTCAATATTAGATTATAATTGACCTAGTACCCATGAACGGGCGCCAAAGCAACACTCACCATGTCATTCTCCCTTCGATAATTTAGTTTTTAGTGCCGAGCCGGCAGTGATAGAGTTAAGTACAAAAAGTAGTTCATCCAAGTATACTACAATGCGTTATTATTAAATTTCTTACAAAGGTAGGAGTAAAAACGAGGTGCGGACATGTCAGATACGTATAAGCACTTATAATTGTAAAATTTTTGGAGGCGTCGAAGAGAATTGCATTTCCGGCTTCTAAAAAGAAAACCGAGCGAGGTGGATTAGGCGGTAACGCCTGAAATTTGCATTCGGGAAGTCCCACGTTCAAATACCTTGGAGCTGGACTTTCTGGGATGGATCTTTCCTTTCCATGAAATTTTTGCTTTACCATTTGATTCAGTTGATTCTCCTACAGGGTCCAAAGTGACCGGGCGAGGTAACTTGTGCGGTGTGACAGTGACTTGCGCTTTTGAAAGTTTACCGCCATGACGCTTGGTATGGAAACGGTCTTTCTGAGCGGCTAGAATTTCTTGGAAAGACGCTCCGCCGGCTTTGGTGTGTTCCATGTGGAAACAATGTCAAGGGCCCCTTTTACTTCCATGTCTCACCGCCCATGCAGGAATAGCACAAACGGTCAGCCACGAGCAAGGCTGAAATACTGAACTATCCTTAGTCCCTAACTACAATTCCAATCCCAAAAACATGGACAGGAGAGCCCGCCTATAGGATGGATAAAGTTAACAGTACTAAACGGCGCACAACATTGCGCGATTTGCTTCAAAGTTGATTTCAAGAATACATGCTGTCATTTTAACCAGTTGCAACATTAGATAGGTGAGTACGTGTTGAATTCCACTGCTGCTACTGGACCATGAAACATTATAAGAAAGATGGTGGGGAACTTTTGCTCAGTGCCATAATGGATGCGTGAGATATTTTACACACAAAAAAAAAATGTTTTGTTTTATTCAGGCAAGCAACATTATCACAGAACAACGCAGTCAAGAAACTGCAGAACTAGGGCATTCCGATCATTTCCGGTTATTCCCACCTTTTCCATGCTTTGACTCTGGATGTTGCAAAGAATTTGTTAATTCCACAAAAAGATTTAGGCTCCGAGCTTAATCAGTTTATCGCTTCCTCGTTCCCTTTTATTCCTTGGTGATCTGGCACCCATCGCAACTCTTCAGAGTTATCCTTGACAATATAAGCAGGTTGGAAAACATTCCCACACCAACTTAGATTTAAATTATAAGTCCAGTACTTTAAAGAAAATAATAGGACTTACTTTTATAGCCATCCTCAATTCTTTACGAGGGCAGATCAAAATCTTAAAAGTTTTTGGCTTAAAAGAGTGATGAAACCTCATACATTGTGTTCGAGTGATTTGTTTTTCAACAGAAACACCCTTAATATTAATGCACTTTGTACAACAAAGTTCTAAATCTATACCTCATCATGAAAACTAGGTTCTCCATGCCTGAAAAATACTCAACACACACACTTTAAGTCCTTCATTGCATTAAAAGTTATTTCCACCAAGGAATTTTCTCGCTTTGGGAAAAGAAGAAAGTCAGATGCAATTAAATATGGGGAATACGGCGGATGTGGCAGCAAATAACTTTCGCCATTGCAAAACAGATGTATGAGGGCGAGCACAGTCTTTATGCAAATCAGTTTCTTCTTTGATATGCCTGGTCTTTTATATTTTTGCCTTTGGTTCACGCATTTGGCCTTTTTTGGAGGTGGAGAATCAACAACCTTCCATTGTTTTGTTTATTTGTCTTCATCAAAATTTGTTGGATTTCTCTGAAATGAACTAACATATCAGAGATTTTTGTTTTGTTTTACCTTTGATCGGAACACTCATTTTGCATATACTTTTTATGCATTACACAGAGCGTTCCTAATAATGGAGGATCCGCGCAATCCGCACACTGTCGATTACACTGCTCTCTGTGCTCCAATATCTATTGCTCTGTGAGGCAACATGACCATTTAAATTTTGTAACATTCCGTTACAGAAATTTATTCGTTTTTCATTGTCGTGAGGCTGTAATCCATGAACTCTATAGGGTTTAAATTTTAAAAGTTTAGTAAAAAGTTTAGTTAGTAGTAGTAGTAAAGTTTAAAAGTTTAGTAGTTCTATGAATAGATATTTTTGAAACACCCACTTCCTCTGTAACACGACTTAAGAGACTAATTTGGATTGCGTTCGAATGATGCACCAATTTCGTCAATTTTTTCCTCCGTTAAAACATTTCTTTTTCGCTTCTTAGGTTTAGCGTTTAGCGATCCCGTTGTCCTAAACTTATTAACCAGACATCTGACAGTTTCTCTACCTGGAACTGAAATACCAGGAAATGTTTTCTGACATTGTCTACACACCGTCTACATGATTCGGTTTTAACGTATTTATCGTACATAAAAATTCTTTTTTTCAGCGTGAATTTTTCAGTAGACTAATAAGTATAATTTAAAGTAATTCACACATAAGACAGATGTCTTGAATAAACTTTCACTTTGGAGATGCACAATGAACAAACTTAGTCTTACAGCTCGAACAGAAAGCAGCAACTGACACAGTATAACACAGCTGATAAACGTAGCCTTGAGCGGGTAATTCACCGCTAGTGCGCTACTGCAATAATATTCAGGTTACTGCAGGGCAAGCGAATTACCCACAAACGAGATCTATGGCCCGACTATTACATGGTACCTACGCTTGTCTGAAATGCCTACAGTTGTAGAAGGCGATTCTTCAGTAAAATATCGCGCATAATTCCGCAATTTCTGATATGGCGACCGATGTTGGACGTTCTTTACAACCTCACCCTCAAAAGTTTCACTACCACGTTTGAACTCGGTGGCCCGAAAATTATGAATTTATTGTCCTATTCTTCTTTATAAAGAATTTAAAAACCGCATTTGTTGGATATTTCTCATTTCTTCCTAACACGCGCATGTCTGCACTACTACAAATGTCAATCCTAGTGGTGTAGTGTAACCATCTTGCCTTCTAAACCTAAGATCGCGGGTTCAAACCCGGCCAGGATCGATGGATTTTTTCGGGCGTAAAAATTCTAAGTATGGCTTTCTTCAGAAGGGAAGTAAAGCTGTGAGTCCCGTGTCGTACATTTATGGCACGAAAAAGAACCTCAAGCTTGAAAGAAGAGGCCTCTGAGCAAAATGTATCGGCCGTTTCACGCCCTGAATTGAATGGGACGCTAATGACCTGAGATGTTAAAGAGCTTCCGTAAATAAATCAAATGAAAAAAAAAATACTACAAACAGTAATAACTAATATGTCTTTCACGAATAGGTCTTTCATTATAGGCATGGTTGTGTAATTTTTTATAGTTAATTAGTTTGGACTTACTGCTGCAATATGTAAATAATTCCGAGGATTTTTAAAAGGCCTCTATCGCTGACTTCTGTTTGTTTTTCTTTGTATTTATCGAATTATAATTTAAATTTACGCGTCCCTTATGAAATATAAAGCATTGCACGTTTTCCCTAAAACTGTTGTTTTCTGAGCCAAAGAATCAACTCCCGCTACGTACATTTGAAATAGCACTTCCTTTGGATAGACAAACGTGTCCGAGTTTATTCATCAACGATTTTGCCCTCGTTAGTGTAAAGCTACTTGATTCAGATCCACCAAGGTTTAACACGACAAATGCTATTTCTGCGCTTGGAAAGGGAGATGCTGTCTGGATGGATTCACTTCAATCTTCCCTGTGAACGTGCCATTACAAGAGGAGCGCCATAGCTAACAGAGAATTCTCGTCCACTTCAAGCTCGCTTCCTATCATATTTGCACAGCGCTTATTCCCGAGAATGTAGTTTTTGCGCACAGACAAAAACACAACTGCCATTCCGTTAGAAGGCGGCGATTTCCACAGAGGGTACAGCACAGTGGCGTATCCTTAGAGAGGAGTGAACCCATCAATGTAAAAATGCCACGCTCCGCATCGTAAAAGCATTTACCGTCTCATAAATAATACTGTTTCCAATGAAATAACATTTTATTATAATACATTCTCACTGAACGTTAAAACTTTTCCTTCTATATTATTTTGCAAGTCAGTCAACCATGTTGTTGTGGCGTAACTTCGGCTTGTTTTTGATTAGGGACATCGATTGCTTATGTTGTGTGATTTTCTTTCAGAAAGGATGTGAGCGATATGTTGGGTGTGGCAGTTGGATTCTGTTTCCTAGACCTGTACTCTGATGGTTCTGAGTGTAAAGTATGATTTAACTAATACTAAATACTTATGAGTCAGAATTCCATAAACTCGTTCTAGTTGCTGAAAATAAAGCTCTCAGATTTGCAACTGGAGTTATAGAAGAAAGTGCTTGTGATTGACACTTGAGCCGTGATTATGTGGAATACTCAGCTGGCGAGAGACTCGTTCAATCACGTAACAAAAACACATTATCGTCGGAGGCATGACATCATCGACGTTGCAACAGTTACGGGGTTAGAAAGTTTAAAATTACCCAGTAGCAACACTTTTCAAGTGCGTACGCGGATCAAATTTTTTATATGCAAGTATTTTACTAAGAGTAACGGTTGTACTTTGTACCATCCATTAACAAAAGTGCTTCTGTAGGATTTTTGATCAAAAGTGCACATTTTCCTACCCGTACTCGTCGTTTTCATATACGCTAATCCTTCGCGCCCAATGTTAACCCAATTCGCACAAATGCATCCAAGTCCAGTTTATGATTTCTGCTGCTAGATGACACTAGGCTTTGCTATAATTAAAACAAATTTGCACCTGTTACAATAATTTTTAAATCATAACCGTAGAAAATATCAAATAACATAAAATGATCAAGTATGTGAGGACATGACAGTTTTTGTCATAGAAGTAAAGATATATACTATACCAACGATAAATACGGAGTGTAAAATATGTTTTAAATCACAGAGGAGCAGGAAAAAGTAGTTGATGATGATCTTGGAGTGCAGCCGCTGAAGGCGGATAGGCAGTGACGGGATAATACAACAGTTACTGGCGCGGTAGCAGTAGAAACATCAATTACAAAGTAATTTCTCCCGTGGTATAGCAACACATGGAAAGCAACAATGGGTTCCAAGATAAAGAATTTCACAGGTAAGCCATAAAAATGTGTATATGTGACAAAAATAGGACTTAAGATTGTGTTGTAGCAGGGCATAAAAAACTGTTATTAATATAATTTCATTGTGTGTGTGTGTGTGTGTGTGTGTGTGTGTGTGTGAGAGAGAGAGAGAGAGAGAGAGCTAAATTTAATTTTCTGTAATGTCACTGCACAATTTAACATTAGTACAAAGAATATTTCACATATAACTATATGAAAATAGAATCATTCAGAGCAGTGTGTAGACAATTTGTAATGAAATAAATCCGTGTTCTGGTCTGTACTGCAAGAAATAGTTTTTCTTAGATTTAGGGAAACAGGATCGATAAACGATAGATTTCTTAACCGAAGAAATTCGGTTCTGTTCAAACAGAAGAAAAACTTGATGATAGGGAAACATTAGAGCGTTTCTCTTTACATATATAAACTTTAGAGGAGGAAAAAAAAAAAAGCATTTCAAACAGTCTAGAGCACAGAGTGCAAAAGTCGTAAATATTTGTAATTTTGCAGAATACTGTTGATTCTCAATTAGAAATTTTCTCCTTTGAGTGTTGGTTTCACTTATATGCAATCGCATCAGCAGAATATGTTTGAGGGAGAGGCACATATTTTTAAAAGTAGATAATGAAATTCTATCAGATTTGAAAAATCAATTAAACGACTTAAAATTTGTAATTGATATAACATAGAAAATATATGTTAATCAATTATGCTCACCTTATATGCTTTATTTTAAAATATCGGTATTTTTGTTATTAAATGGAAATTTATGATTTTATAAATCTTGCCCCTATGTGCCCCCTTGCGGATGCCCTTGCTTATGTGGTAATTTTTATTTCCAAAACAAGAGGCACAGGAACACAAAAAATCCGCGATCATTTCACAAAGTTCCCTTACGTAATAAAAAAAAATGGTCTGTTGTGTGATATAACTACAAGGCGAATGACAAAATATGTATTTTTTTCAGTATACCGTAACTTCAGAGAGATATCGCATGCAAATACGCGCCAAGTTATTTTTACCAATAATTCGATAATAAGCGACAGCCTGTATATTTACAACAGCCCACACTATAAAAAGCATATAAAGAATTTCAATATATCGAAGTGAACAACTTATAAAAATTCAATGGCATGTTCACCTCACAAAAATAATTTTGAACTCTCTTCAAGCGCAGAAACCTCAATTAATGAAAGAACCCATGTTACATCGAGCAAATGAATATCAGGAAATAGAGGGAATGAGCGAAGTACTGCAATTTTAATAGTCCTGGCGAATGACCTTACACTGATCTGCGTGAGACAATTCTAGGAAATTTTGGTGCGTGTAACTTCTCAGCTGCATAAACAAGATATCAGCTTATGGTTGAAAAAACATCCTGTTGTTGCATGTACCCATGAAAGTTTGTGTAAGATTATTTAGTTTCTAAGAGCAACGCTAAAACTGAACAGTTCAGTTTTGTACCTTTCCTATGCCAGTTGGCTCAGTAATGCAGTCTGGTTAAACAAACCACATTTACACATAAAAAACAGTCTGTATGACCGCAAAATACCTCTCTTACTACTCCCCTAAAACTTGGAAATTATGCGGAATTTTAATGTGCTGCATTTATCGCTGAGGTCATTAGTAGTTTTGCTCTCAAGCCAAGAGTTTTCCTACTAAACGGTAGCATACCTGTACAGATCTGATTCATCTATTTTTGCTTCCGGTTGCATGAGATACATTTTGATAAGGAACAAATGTTAATTCTGCCTATTTGCACAGATATATTTGCCAATTAATAATCTAAAAAGTTGCAAGAATAGTTTTTTATGGGAAGACAGCTGTAGATCTGCTATTTTTTAAACAGGCATTTGCATTTCAGCTGCTGATTTAAATATAGTTTTGTTAATAATTTTGACCAATGTTAGGTAAAGTTTGGAAAAATTTGCCAGCTGTGTTTCATTAGGATCCTCTAAATGAATCTAGCCTTGTAAACTCAAGATCGCGGGTTCAATCCTGGCCAGGACCGATGGAATTTTTCTGGTGTAAAAATCCGAAGTACGGCTTCTTCGAAAGGGAAGCAAAGCTGTGGGTCCCGAGTCGTAGATTTACTGCACGAAAAAGAATTTGAAGCCTGAAAGAAGAGGCCACTTGAGCAAAATTTGTCGGCCACTTCAAGCCCTGAATTGAATGGGACGCTGATGACCTAAGATGTTAAAGGGTGCCCGTGAATAAAGCAAATCAACAAAAAATCTAAATGAGCCTGAAATTTCCACTATTTTCGGTTATGAATTCAATTTTTTTAAAAGTTTTTATGGAACAATTTTACTCAAGCACAATCTTTCTTTTTTTTCAGAATTTTCCTTAAATAACCCCTGTCTGAGAAAAATGCATATAGACATTTTAATACCCAAACTCAAAAATCATGGAAAGCTACACAATATATATATATATATATATATATATATATATATATATATAAACATATAATTGAAATAACAAATATATGAAAGAACTGTCATTGTATTCGAAAAACTATTTATAACAGTTCTAAAACAATAACTACAAATTTAGGAAGGCTGCCCATTGGTGTCTACATGTTTTAATATAAAACGGTTACTTTAAAATTGTGTTTGTACATAAATTATGATTCGTCCATCCTTAGCCTTCTGTAATAAATTTGCTCTTCGACAGTTATTGATGAATAGAGATGAAACAATCCCTTCATAAACAAGATATCAGCGTAAGGTTGACCCAAGCATTGCACATGACGGCAGAGGGAAGGGAGTTAGAACCGAATTCCATACAGTCTGGTCACAGCAACAGTGCAGAAAGTGAACCAGTCGATTGGAAACCTGTATTGTAGTGTTTACCTGGACAGCTGGGCTGGAGTGACCTGGCCATATCACGTCCCAGGAAGAAGAGGTTTCATGTTTAATGATGAATTTTTTCTTCCCTCATCAAGAGCAGGCACAGATTCCCAAAAAATGAGGCATTTCTTTAGAGAGAGCTCTGATCATAAATGAGTATATTTTCATACCAGTCCCTCAACATCGTTTATAGCAACACGGACGGAGATAATGTCGGAGCTACAATGGAAAACTTGGCCAAACATTCCTGTCGAAAACTCTGCTTCCTCATGTGAGGAAGTTTGTAGTAGTGTTTCTTATTAACCTTCATACAGTGAACCATGACGTGTTGCTAGGTCTAGAAGACATTACTCAATGTGTCCACAGAAACAACTTTGAAGGTCTTCACAACGATTTTAACAAGTTCATCCACTGTGTATGTTATTTGCTGATGGAGACACTGTATAGCATATTTCTCAGCACTTTCCTTTATCATGCCTTTCATTGCAACGCATCATTTTTGCCTGCAGGTTTTCAGAAATGACCTGCCATTGACCATCATCAATATTATTAATTCCTTCCATTGTTTGAAAAGTATTCTGCTCTGGTACATAAACTGCACAAACTTTCAGATTCATGAAATAAGCACTGTACTTGCCTAATGCATGTTTCATATGCTCTGTGCATAATTTTTCACGTTCGTTTCTAGAGCGAATAACGCTCTTGAGGGAATCAACTATTATTTTGGGACAGAGATAGTATTAAAAGTTTCATTGAAACACTTAAAATCCAGGACAGTTAAATATTACTACCATATAAACCAATTATGTATAAGATAGTATTGTAACATCTCTTAGTTATTTATCGGGATATATAGGAAAAGTAAAGACTATACATTCAAGATATTTCCCTAATGCAAACGAATAGCAGAAATAATACACGAGATGTGTTAATATTGAAATTCATATATTGTGCTTTTACTAATGTAAGTATCTTTGCAAAACGCAATAATTGCTAATCTGTTGCGCGGAATGGTATAAAAGCAGATTATAAATGATATTGTAATAGCGAGAAAGTGCCACTTCAAACGGATACAAACAAGAAAGTTTGTCTTGAAAGATGCCGTGCGTTGCTCCATCAGACCGTAAGAGATGGATGAGAAAACATCCTCTCCACTAATGAAAAGTTCTTCACCGTAACAGAGAAACACAAAGACAAAATCAATCATCAAAGTAGAGGGATATTGTTCTCTGAACTTAGAGCTTAAGCAATCATTTTTTTTCTGAATTCTGAAAATAACGTTCAAATTGTATAATTCAAAAAGTAAATGATGCTGCAATTTATACAAGCTATTCGCGATATTTTTCCCCGTAAATTTTAAGAAAATTATATGAAATAAATATGACCGCAATGGTACCACAATTCGGATCTCACTATGTAAAAGTACTTTCCTTATCGTTATGCTAAGAGTCACTAAATTCACTCGTAAGCGAGAAGTCTGTGCAGGGGCGTTCCGTCAATGAGGGCCATATGGGTCAGGACCCTTTCCCAAAGAAAATGCCATAATTATTTACCATTTTTTCTTCTTCTATTCCACTTTTAAAACATAAAATGCATAAAAACAAATATACATAACGTATTAGCTCTTAACTGTATCTTACACAATAAGCGCATTACCTCTCTACTGTAGTAATGGAAATATGCGGGTATTCCGTTAGCGAGGGAAGCTCATAGGCCAATCCGGAAAATTTTAAGCTTTAAATGTATACCTTCATGGGTCAGCAAACTGCCACATGAGCGGGAGGTTTGGAGTTCGATTCCCACCAGACCGTCCGTCCTTCCCGACTGTTTTTTTTTTTTTTTTCCCTCCAGGTTTCCCCAGTCCTCATAAATGACAAAAGCTGCAAAGGTACCCAATTTAGTCCTGGAACGTTTGCTTTCTTTAAAAAAAATCCAATTTATAATTTCATTCACGTATTATTAGTGTCCATCGCCTGTGGTACCTCAGTAGTAAAAACGCGCGTTAAACACTATTAAAAAATGGGCCAGCAAAGGTTTACAAGGACTTACATTTGTCTTCTGCAAGAAGCATTTCTCTTGCTTATTTTTCCGTTCTCTTGGGCCAGCAGGAAGACGGCCAATGGACAGTGCTCGGTATTCTCTTTTCTTAGGAACCAGATGTTGACTGACACCCCGCATAACTGACTAGGGGTTGGTTTTACACTGTGTTTAAAATTGGGTGGCTTTCTCACTGTTTGTCAGCGGAGAGTTTCACAGTGCTAACCTATAAAAAAGTGTGTCTGCTTTTATGGCAAAGACTAAAGTGGGTCTGGGGTTCGATTCCCGCCAGGAATGTCCTGATTATTGAGTTTTTTTTTCAGGTTTTCCTTAGTCCTCATAAATGACAAATTCACGGGAGATCCCCTAAACGTAGGCCTGGAACGCTTCCTTCCTTTAAAAAAAATCCTTTCCCCACGTATCTTTAATTTATCACCATTGCCCAACACCTGTGATGGCTCAGTAGTAAAAACGGATTAAATCACTAAATTAGTAGTTCCTACATCTCAGGTTGCAGCCCAGAAGGATTATAAGCTTGACACTTTGTACTGTTGGACTATCCGGACTTGTTTGATATGTTACGCATTTCTACGTTTCAACATGCGAACCACATATTATACAGGATGAAGAAGACCTGCAGATTTCTTGGCACCGGTTACTTTTCAGGTAAAAATGAAATTTGTATACTGTCTTCAAGTGACAGAGGGCTGATGACGGATATTATTTCCAAATCGGTTGAATAGTCTGCTGTTGAGTAGTTTTGGATTACAAATGTCCATTCTTTTTATGATTAGCTGATTAAATTTTGTTTGAGTGGCTGAGGAAGTTAAATGAGCTAAAGCCAAATAACTTTCTTACCCTCTCTGCGCTTTACACTAACATTTCAAATCAACTTTCCTTTTTTTTTTCTTTTTCCTTCTGCGGAAATACGTATCGAAATTGTATCGTGCCATTTGAGGAAAATGCATTGCACTGAAAGCGTCTCTAGGGATATTCCTATTTTATATCTGTGTAGAAATGTGAAAATAATTCAAATTCCCTTTCCTAGAAGTGGTTCTGACCATTTCAAATGCTGCGGTGAGCCCCGAGCACCTGTGGTACTTCTGACATCTACTACCACGTTTATGTGTCTGACTAAAACGATTTGAATACGCTTTACGGATTGAATTTGAACTCGGTACGTGATGCTTTTCAATTCGCATTGACACCTGTTTACTTGTTGGTTAACCTGCCGTACTTTATTTCTAATTTGGATTACCTACCGGAATCCTATTTAAAAGGATTAATTATTGATTCAAGATGTAAAATTTGGAAAGATAAAACAGATACAAAAGATTAAATGGAATGAAATAAAACGCATGCGCATTTCTTGATTGAATGCGAAATGAAAATCGACATTGTATGATAAAAATGACTAACGTTAGAGTGCACGAACATATTCATTCGATCCGAATATGATACACGTTTACATGCATCTCAATCCTAAATGTAGCATATAAGTGAACCGGGCCGGATATTCGAGACCCTCTCTTTAGGGAGTCGTCCGGGTGAGTTGACTCAGTGATACACTGTGCTACATTGCTCGTGTTGCTGTTCAATTATGAGGTATCTAAAACGCTTCTGCTGAGCTACGGAGGCTTATACTATATCAGGCCTCCCAAACAGTGGTACTGATAGCCCAGGCACGATGTCGTGTACCGTATTAAATATCGTATTGAGGGAGGGGAATCGGGTTTAGGAAACTGGCCTGCTGCAAACGCCTCACGAGGACCATGGTGCCAGTCCTCGAGGAAGGGGAGAGTTCCCCGAACACAAAATCGTCCATTGTAAGTATCTCAAAATATGTACTTAACTAATTTTTTCTTTGTTATTCAGACATACCTTTAATTACAACGGAGCTTAAAATGTATTTTAAAACTAAAGAAAAGTATCAATAAGAAGAAAGAGACGGCGATATTCCATCACTTACGTTTAGCCAGCCCAGGTGAACTTTAGCCAGGTTTGGCCGATGGGCGTGTTGATATTATTACTAATTTGTAATATGTAAAATTTGGTAAAGGACTCTTTTTGTTTTAACGAATGCCCATTTTTTTCATAGGTAATGTTTCACATTAAAAAAAAATCAAATCTATATGAACTTTTCTTAAATATCCTCATTTTCCCTAGTTATGTTATAGCAAAATTGTGCAGTGCAATATTTTACATTCGTATATCATGAATTAATTTCCAATATGTAAACAGAATTCCAAAGCCCTCAAGCTCCGTTTTCGTACGGCACTGCCGAAGTGATAATTCCGTGAGCTCTTTCCCTCGACTTGGCCTGGAAGAGGGTTGTTGTGACCCTTCCTCCCGGGGGAGAAAGAGCTGCCCGCTTCTAACTTTACACATACACACACATAGAAAACGGGTCAGTGGTACCCTCACCCCTTCCCTTTAAAACCGGTGCAATATAAACCGAGTTAGCAAAACGCAACAGCACTGCTGGGAGTACACTTACACCGTTCAACTGTTATACCACTGCTACTGGCAGACTTAATAACGAAAATATTGGCTAACTTGCAGGGTGGAAGGCTGCTCTCTCAGCACACAAAGCAAAACCTAAGAGTAAAAATCTAGTGAGCAGAATACGTTTTATATGACATTTGCTTTAGATGTTTCAAACTTGTTGCACGGAAAGAAGACTTAACTCGATAATTATAAATGAGGAAAATCTTAAAAACAGAGCGATAAAAACTCTGCGCTTTGTACGACAAATATGCTTTGCCAAGACACTCATACACAGCATTTAGCATGCCATCATCGCTTAAAATGCAGAGGGATAATTTTGATGAAAGTACATTAGGGGTTAAAATTGGAGTGGGGAACAGAGAGTACATTAAAAAGAGAGACCAAACTAACAAGACAGGCACTCGCGTAGCTCAGACAAGGGGAATGGCGGATGATTAAAGATCACTAACGAATGTAACCGGAAAATGTATCCCATCTGTAAGGAGCAGGAATCATGGGCACATATTGAGGCTGAATGTAAAGGTACGGAAGAATGGAGGGAAAAGTATCTCGCATTCTTTTACAGGATCGAACAAGGGAAGATGTTCATGCCGGGCTTTGCTGGCAGGCAAGGAAGAAGAGGAGAGATTAGATAATTTTCTGATGAAAGTGAGGCCCATCTTAAATTCCAAACTTGCACACAGCACAGCAATAAAACCCGACACATGGTAGGAATGTAGAAGGCACATACAGGCTGACCAATAACCAACCTGCCAAAATGTGACTGACTGACAGTTCAGGTCTGAAAAGACTGATAACTGGGGAGGGGGTTGAGGGGGGCATATCGACTAAATCCAACTGTGTTATTTGTAATGGGATTTCTTTATATTTTATATGTATTTGAAATATTTTAAACGTCATTCGTTTGTTATTTCTTATTTTATTTTATTTTATTTTTACTTTTATTATTAATTTTTACTTTTCAATATATATGTTTATGTTTTATGTGAATATCTAATGCAATATAGGCAAATAAAACATGCCAAGTGTATCGCAAAAGGACCTACGGTCCCTTGAACACGTGCCCTGTTGAAGTTGATTTTGCATTCTATTGCTGTCATTTAATAACTGTTGCTGCTACTACTACTGCTATTAAAACAACTCGTTCCTTACAAATTACGGAAACAATTCGTGGATAGTGGAAGTATTTTCAGGTAAACAGGGTATTGATTCCCCAAGTAAAGGCACTGTGTCAAGCTTAACAGAGATAAGAAAATTAAAAATTACAAAATAGATGCGAAAGTAATGTATATTTTAACTTTAACTTAGCACCCTATTTGTTACAATGAGTTCCCACTCACTAATGTCCTTGGCAGACGACCTCCTTGGTCTAGTGCTTAGTCTTGTTGACTGCTGTCCAGAGGACCGGGTTCGATTCCCAATATCTTCTTAAGAATTTTTCTAATTTGGGAAGGTCTTGGAAGGGGTCCATCCAGCCTCATGAGGATAAATGGGGAGCTGCCTGAGAGAGGTGGCGTTTTTCAACCTAGAAATGCCGCGTGATAGGCGACCGGCATGGTGCCGGCATACTAATCACGTGTTCTCTGCAATATTGCCCTCTATCAATGAAATTGTAAGACGGAGGTAGAGAAAACACTCACCCGTACAGCGTGACCGACCTGGTGCTCCATTACGGAGTGAGAGCGCAGAAAGCCGAGCGGCAGCGGAGAAAGCTGAGAAGGAAATTTTGGATCGATGGTAATGAATAAGCAAGCAAAATGAAAATATATATATACGCTTTTAACACTATACGTTTTTAATGATTTCTTTCTTTGTTATTATTCTTTAAAAATCTAACCTAACCTAACGTAAAATTGAAACCTATTAAAAAGTAGCATTATATTCTATTAAGAATAATGTACACAAATTAAAATAGATTATAAGGGAAAAAATTTTCTCCGTGAGGGATCGAATCTACGACTTTTCTCATTAATAGTACGACGCTCTAACCAATTGAGCTAACAGGCCGATGTACTCAACAAGTTAACTATCCGAATACATATGTTAAATTCACTGGAGAACCAGGGATATTGTGCTGTCTAACCGTACAGACAACACCGGCCTGGTGCTCCAATTCCGAGCGGCAGCGGCGAAAGCCGAGTCCAATTTGGAGCATCAGGCAACTCACTTTGTACGGTTAAATGAGAAAACAGAGGTCGCTGGGACCTGGAGTTGAAGAAGAAGAAGAAGAAGAAGAAGAACAACAACAACAACAACAACAACAACAAGAATGTCCTTGGGAATAAAATGAAAGCTCATGTGACTGCGTTTCAAAATGAACTCCTATAAGAATTTATTTCGGAAGAAATCAGTCCAGATACAAGACCCACACTCGCCTTAAACGTGTGTGCCAATACTGTTAACACTTTGTGCGAGACAATTCAAGAGCTAATAACAAAGCATTGTCAAACAGTGAAGCCACCATTGAGAACCTCGTACCAATCTATTTACATAACAGGCGTCCTTCACCTGATGTAGACGTCTGTTCGACACGTCCGGGCTGACGGATTCAGCTCGTCATTACCTGCTCTCTCTTTGTTGATGTGCCTAGGAGCGGTTAACCATGACAATGCCAAAATAAAGATGGGATGCTGTTGGTGAACTTTATGTAGAGAAGCACAATGCTAAACAAAGGGCAATTAGTAGCAACGCTAAAATCATAATAATCAATTTTATTGATCATTAATGATCGCTGGCTTTCGCAGTTGCAACACAGTATACTCATGGTCGAAAATCATTTTGCTATAATTGTGTTGCATAAAATTTAAAACTGCTCAGTATCTATCTCACATTTGTGTACCGCACCATAAAAATTGATACAGCATATGAAATTTGTCTTTGCCTAATTCGAACCGCAGAGGCACAAAAGTCAGTTTGGAAACGAATCAACAGAAATCCTGCCAGAAAAAAAATCATGCCACAAGAGTTTGAAAGGCTTGAAAATGAAGTAAGGGCCACTTGACACCTCGTCTCTAGAATATGAGACTACTGCAATACTGCATATAAAAAACAAACAATAAACAAATAAATGCTCCTCGCACATTTGAGTCACATTTTCTATGATTTTGTTGCGGATACAATTGTTGTGGAAAGCACCTTTCAGATGAAATGGAAAGGTATACAAAGAGGATATCCTGCACAACGTTTGGAGCCGCTATGTGAACCGGTATTCAATATTCAAGCAAGACTCTATTGTATTACTAGATAACGTCGGAAGGGAAGTAAAGCCGTGGGTCCCGTGTCGTAGATTTACGGCATGTAAAAGAACCTCAAGCCTGAAAGAAGAGGTCTCTGAGCAAAATTTGTCGGCCGTTTCACACCCTGAATTGAATTAGACGCTGATGACCTGAGCTGTTAAAGAGCGTCAGTAAACAAACCAAATCACTTACAAGACAAAGTCAACGCAAGATGGCTTAAGGAAAATATATCAGAGTTCATTAGCCATGAAGAATAGCCGCCACCCCAGGCCAGCAGCCTTCAATTTAGAATATTACTACACACACTCAGCTATCACTGTAAGGCTTGTGCTAGGCTAAGGATTGGCTGATATGATAAAAAGAAAAACAATTCGAATTAGGATAGATATTTAGAGGAAAAATTTATTTGTAAAATGCAAGTATTTCTACACTCTATGCACGACAGTCGCTGGTCTGGCAATTTGTTCAGAGTTGCGATATGGTGTACTAGTTTCTTGAGATGTTCGCCAACATGCTTCACGTTTCCACACTGGATTACGAAATGCAATCAGGCACAACATGAACGTTCAAGGCCTTTATTAGATTATATACAGTAGCATTAACTACAAAGAAGATTTTGCATGGGGTTCGTACAGGTGAAGGAAAAGAGAAAGACTTTGGAACAAGTTGATGCCACTGAGATAAAGTAGCGTATAAGAACTGGATTAGGAAGATAAGAGGAGGCAAAACCGCAGAACCATTAGATTCAGAATATTGCATACGTGATTATACAAAAATAAATTATGTACTGTCTCGCGAGCTGCAGAAGGAAGGATCCAAACAGTTTTAGAGAATTGCGTAAGCCCAAGACCATGCCCTTTGCCGCTACGCAATCAGAGTTTGTATACACTAATGAAAACTGGTTAACCTTGAGTGAACGCGCGATTCCATGAAATTAGCCCTGCTTGTTCGTGTTTATCACGCCTACTGTTTTAATTGCATTTCTGTAGGAAAAACATTTGTATACTGTGAAGTATGACAAGAGTGAAATATCGATAGAACAAAGTATAATTATGATTATTGTGTACAAAAGTAATCGTACAAATACTGTGGAAAGGAATTTGTGTATAATTTTCAGGAGTCTCCATCAGAAAATACGATTTTTAGATTTGAGAACAAAGTTTAAACTCAAAGCGTTTTAATTGACAAGAAGCCGAGACTTGATGTAATATGCTATCAATTAGAAACTTCTCGAACTTTTTAACACGATTAGCCCAGAGAGTTGGTGTATCTGTTGGCAGTGCGTATAAAGGCACTCAGTAGCTGTATCTTGTGGCAGATTTTGTAATTAAGTGGAAGTCGGGGGATAGATTTTTTGGATGATTCTCTATCCACCCCGTTGAGGCTACAATTCATTGGCGGTTTCTGTTAGTTGCAAACAGCCACAAGTTGGGAAACCCTTTTGGAGCAGATCAACATGGTGAATAGGGGGATGCGGAAGTATGGATGATGTGTTGGATTAACCAAGAATTCGGTAAATCTTAATGAAACGTGTAGAATTTCCCCTCCGCCCACTCACGAATCCTTTGATGTTGTCTTGACGCTTGGGGTTTCCTCGCAGCTCCGGCTAATAATGTGCTAGTATTTTGCAAAAAAAATTCTTGTCTCGAGGGAAAAGGAGATGAAAAGGTGGCTGTGGATAGAATACACTTGTTGTGGCCATAACACTTTGATTTATTCTTTTGCTCTGGGTGTCTCGGGGCTCACAATCTGGTAATGTTTTATTGAAGAAGTCTTAAGAAGTTCTTCGAAGCACCGGCACTAAGCTCACACGAACTTTTGTCTCTCACCTATCCATCAATTTTTATAACGAAATTTCTCCACACCAGATTTTCGTCATTTCTACTAATAAATGAATACCGATAGACATTACCTAATAACTGACTACAGATGAACAATACTTAATTATTTGGAAAGGTTCTTCCCCTAGGTCACTTTTTCTGCTCGCTCGCTTTCATTATCGCGCAAATTGTTTTCCTGTACTGTCGTCCTCGGCTGCTCTGTTCTCACCTTCTCTCGTAACCCAACTTTCGTATAGTGTCCAAAGCAAAGCTACTTTCCAGTGCAACCTTCAAAACTTGGGGCATGATGGCTGGTCCCCTCCTCTAAAAGAATTCTGAAGGCTTCTCACCCCAAAAAAGTAACGGTCTTAGGGCGACTTTTACACAAGTGATTACAAATGGAGCGGCAGGTCAGATGTTTATTGCTTCCCTGGCAATAAACCTCTGCAGCAAACACTTCTGTATTTCTATTGAATGGAACCTTGGTACATTTCAAATATATGCTGTGAGACATGTGTGCTGAGGAAAAGAAGTATGCAAACTTAATCTAGACAACAATACATAATATGCATACATACGCTTAATTCAGACGGAAACAATAATTGCCTAGAGAGTTCGAGATTGTGGAGTCCCCGTTTCAATCTTCAACCATATAAAATTACTGCTGTTAAAACCATGTAAGTTCTGAAACAAAACACATTCTTTCGTCAGGTTGCGAGGCCATTACGCAGTAACTTTCCATTGGCAAAATCAATTTCAGGTTGAATAGCGGGATGAAGACCCTGTATAAGTTTTACTGCATAGATAACCATAATAAACTAATTTAGTTCTATGCAAGCTGTTTTAACTGAAAGTAGGCAAGGCGTGCATTTGCATGAAATCAGTATTCACTTTGCTCCTCTCTGCAGTCTTCTAGCGATTCAGATAGGCAAAAATGTTTCTAGAGAAAGAGTTCGTATCTTCTTGGCATGAGAGCCAATGTACTGCTTTCTTTTCTCTCTTTATTTGATTCAAAATGACGCCCATGTGGCTCATCTTCGGGAAAGAAAAATAAAATTACAGGCTGCAAGATCCAGTGGCGGTTTGTGTATTGTTTAAAAATGCAGCGGTATGCAAAATTTTTTCATCATTTACATAATTTGCGTTGCAGATGAGCATTATTTGGCGATTCTTTTTGTAAGTTGGTACGTCAAGCCACCAAATTTTAGAGTTTTTTGTTTTAAAAATATACTGAATTATTCTTAACTGTTACTTCTTCATCATTTGGTGCCAAGTATACTGTACAATACACAGAAGAAAGTATAGCATGCACTTCCTGAGGAAATGCTACTGAAAGAGTTGTGATAAACACGACTGAGCAAGTTCAACTACTTTCATCGGCAGAAATTTAATTCTAATATTACCATAAATCGATCGTTCACTGTAGGTCAACCGGTTTCCACTAGTGTATACAAAACCCGATTGCGTAGTGCAACGAAAGAGCGATATATGTGTATGTTTATGTGTGTGTGTGTGTGTGTGTGTGTGTGTGTGTGCAAGCTCTAGCGCAGCATCGGTTAACAATAATGAACTATTATTGCTATTAATAAAAGGAATGCAATATATAATAATATATAGCTTTGACAACGTTCTAGTAATGTTCGCTTCTCATTCCCTGCTAACTTAAAGTCTTCGCATTTAACAAACGCTGTAGCAAATAGGCTGCTAGATGTACAGTCTACTGATGTCCGTAGCGAGCGCATAGGAAGTAGGACGCAAAAGCATAGTTTCCACATAAATTGTTACATATAGCTGGAATAGCACATGTCTCATGAGGACAAGAAAATATAGACAGTTGCTACTCAAATAAAAATCATAGGGTTAAGTGCAGTTCTACAGTTCATACCAAAGAGTGCCTGTTTGCAATATCTGAAGTAGCTCTGCAAACGTCAGTTAAAGTTACAAAAGTTATAATTTGTTCATAATTTTTGGTGCAGGAGTTGTTTCAGGAAATATTTTACAGGTGTTTCTCTGCAGACTTTCAAGACAAACGCAGTTATTAGCTTTCTCAGCTCTTAAGAGTTTTCTAGAACGCATACCTGGAAAATATCCTGCCACTAAATATTAATACAAAATTAGCGTAACTAATACCAGATTTATCTTCAAGGTATTTCCTTTGCGACCTCACACATTTAATCAGCGTCCCTTGCAAGTTTTAAAACAATCTGCAAAGTTCTCCCAACATCAGCTCTCTCGCGTTACTCTCTCCTTAATTTCACTAGCGGTCTGAAGTTTCTTCTTAACAGTGAAAAGTCAGAGGTCGCAAGGTTGTTGCATGCTGTGGGGGTTAATTTAATGATGTTTTGGAAAAAATAATACTGTGTTAGATGTACATGAATGAAGTGGCATTTTTAAATGCAGTGGCACAAGGTAACTAAATGACTAAATGACTCTATCGATTAAGTAGCTCTAAAGGAATTTGAGTGACTCGCTTTTTACTCCACACTCGTTATTTGCTTAGTGCGCTGGAAGATAAAATAGCATCAGAAAAGAGATGACTACAGAAAAAGTGGGGAAGTGAGGCTCGTTTTTTGACTTCTGAGGAACTAGAATGCGAGAAATTTATCCTGGGATCTTTGTTGTGTGCATGTTTCAGATGTGATGGAGTGGCACAGGAGTTTCTGAGCAAGATGGTCCGCGCCAGGACAGGTCCATCACGTTATTGTACCTGATGATATTGTGAATGTGCACGATCTTGCCCAAGAAAACCAACAGATCATGGTGAATGTTTTTTGTGTATCGATGGCAATAAGCCAAGTTCCATAAATGCCATTATCAAAAACCAACAACGGTACCGAAAAATCTGCGCCCAACTGACGAAGAGAAACAAAATTCACAGAAAGGCCGTATCTCTGGGTTACCTAGAGTTATGAAATATACCGTATCGTCATGGGGATGAAACGTAATACTACATTATGAGCCCAAGAACAAACAGCAAACGCCAACAGTGAAGAGAGACAAATTCTCCTTTTACAAGCTCCGGAAAAGTCATGAGGACAGTCTTGGTCACTAATATGCTCTACTGTTTGTTGATTCTCTCGAATATGGTGCCGGTATCAATTCAAGCACTAGAACCTGAGCCGCAAAAGAAACAGTTGCAAAAGAAACTCTAAAAAATTACTATTTAATCATATTACATGTTGAATTATTGACACACATTTTCGCAAACATATTTGAGAAAATGTTGCAGTAAAGTCCTAACTGTTCTAGCCATGTTTTCATGCAACTTTATATTGTGTAATATACTAACATCAAACATCAGGTAAGCTGATTGGGAAAATGCTGGAAAAGTTTGTACTCTCTTAAGGTTCCAATCTCTCTTATATTTGAACGCAACATGTAAAATGAGATGATATGAACAAATCCCATATAACATTTACTGATCAATACATCCGAATTTCATTTTGGAAGTCGGTAAGTCAGAGCAAATGCCCAACACTTTTCTGCAATAGCTTTCTGTAACAATTTAGTGGGTTAAGAGCTGCTATAATAACCTTAAACAGATTTCACACAAGACTAGTCCCGGACAATTATCCACAGTATACCAGTCCACGGTTTAGAATCCCGGAAGCTTTTTCTAATGGTTGAAGGTCAGTTGTACTCGCTCACCATAAGTTTTAATGAAATAACAGTATGAATTAGATGAACAGGAACGGAGGAAAAGAAAGCGAAAAGTGTTGGTGGAATGAACCAACGAAACAGAAGAACCTGAGAAAAAGCTAAAATTTCTACCATAGCCACTATTATTGCTACGAAAACCGAATCCCAGTCCTAAAATGCTGGAATTGTTTTGCAAGTCACAGAAAGAGCTGATGTGAAAACGTTCTTATCCAAAATCTCATAGAGGGCAGGAAAAAGTAATACTCCCCGCCAAATTTTTCACACGCTGGCACACTTCTGGAAGACACTGGGGCTAATGCTTTTTCGTTTATGTTTGAGAAGGAGCACCCTACTGCAATACTTTAGTGTGGCTTATTGTAACTTCTGCGGCTAATTCCCTCACTATTCACCAATGGCCCACCACCGGCAGTGATTGAATCAAATCAACATAATGCGCTTCAGGGACAAAATGAGAAACGTGGTACATGTTCCAATGTGTTACGTCCTTGTCGAAAGTATAGCACCCTATAGACCATAATATGACATAGTTTGAGACACAGGCTTCTTGCAGATCTGCACGACATTCCCTCACGTACCTAACATCTGACACATTTTCATCCATGCACACTGCTAACTTTTAGAAAACTCCACTTTAGAGCGACCCAAATTTACACTTTTAATCACCAGCTTTGTATTAGTTCGTCTACAGATAGTGCACTAGCGACGCTGAGTATGTTGAACAACTATTACTTTTAATATTTTTAATTCTTTTTCAAAAATTAATTTGAATTGAAAGTATAATTTCAAAGCGTTTTATTCCCCGTGGCAAACTGTGTGTTTCGTTTGATTTTGGTCTGATAGTGTTTAACGTTCGTTTTTACTGATGAGGCATCACAGGCGTCAGATACTAGTGATACATGAGATGAAATGATAAACCATTTTTTTTTTAAAGAAATGAAGCGTTTCGCTAGTAAATTTAAGTTACTTTCCGGATATTTACCAGTAATGAGAATTGAGAAAAACCTGGTTAAAACCTGTCGGGAGAGAGGTTCTAGCGAGAATAGAGCCTAGACCTCCCCCTCAAGAGTCCGTGCCCTTAATGACCTTGTCTTAATAATAGTGGTATTGGTCATTGATCTGAGATGAAAACGAAAGCTAATCAATAATATATACGTTCTCCATGACTGTCTATAAACGCTGGGGCAGGTTTTTATTCAAAGCCTTATGAAATCAACGGTTTGTAGTTACAGAGGTCGTCACATATGAAGAGATTTTCCTGGTTATCTGCCAAGTTAGTGTTGAGGTACATTATCGTGTTGCAAAAGCACTTGATGCAGTCTTTATGGTCGTTTCTCTTGAATTGCTGATAATAAATTAGTAGTAACAGTTGCTCCTCAGGAAGATATTTGGCCTCAAGTCTTCTGAATTATTGACAATAAATGTTACAAACGGTACTTCTTTCCCTTGGAAATAAGTTGTAGTACTCATCTTCTTGAACTGACACTAGTTTTAGTATGGGGAGTTGCTTTATTGTTACATCCCAATAAAGGTTTCTTTATTTCTTTCTCTCTTTTATATGTTGACGTAAGAACACCTTTCTTTTCTCGTCATCAGCAACAATTATGGGCATGATTGATCGATGTTGCTCATCAGCTAACAGAACAAAGGAAGCAAATAGGCGTAAATGGCCATCTGTGTGTGTGTGTGTTTTTTCCCCCTCCAATAAGCGTAGAAGTGCGTAAAACAAATAAATAAAAAACTGCAGTCCATTTTTATAACCTTTATGTTTTCAAACTTAGAAAGTTGACATTTTGCATGTTAATTAAAATATTTTGTTTACAATTGAAATGTTTTATAAAACTTATTATTGCACAAAACTAAGGTTTTGATTAATACGGTTTTGTACATTTAAGAAAATTTAATGTGCATTTTCTTGAAAAGCGCTGGATATATTCCACTGAAATGTTTATAAACATTCTATATAATGTATCTTTAAAACTGGTGGAACAGAATTTTGATATTCAACTACTTGCTTAAAACGTATTATTTTATACTTAAAATGACTATTAAATATTCATATACCCTAACCCTAAAGCTATTCTAAAACAGGTATTGAAAATGGTCTGTATAGAGTTTTCTATTACATACCCAATTACGTTGCTTTACCTAAAATGGGTTCTCCTCAAAGATGGAAAACTGTCAATTACGAAAAACTTGTGTTCAAGTTTTATTTTAATTTCCATTAATACGCCAGTTTAATTGCTGTCCATACTTATAGTCTTCATCCTCTTTCTTTTTGTTCCATTTACTTCAAATGGGCTTCCTGTTGGAATATTATGGGCAGCATCAGTAAATCTAACACAAACGGAAATGAAAGTAAAACTTCAATTGAAATTATGATTCCCCCCCCCCTTTCTTCATCTTTAAGGTGCAATTTCGTAGTTAAAAAAATTGCGGTCGGAACCTACTTTTATTAATTTATCTTAAATATATCGAATTTGATTGAGAAAAACCAAAATTGCGACTGTTAGAACGAGTTTTCAATTTTTTTTTTAAAAAAAATGTTCACTTTAGCTTAACCCGCACCTCGAACGGTCCAATTTTGCTGGTTAACGAACTGGAACATTTGTTAATTGATTATGGTTATATGCCGAGTTTCGTTGAGAAAAAACAAAAAATTGCGACCGCTACAGCGTTAAGGACACAAACACAAACATACGAGATATTTTTTTTATTGTAATTTTCGATGCCTAGTACGAAGAATCGGTGGAGATTAGAAGAAAGCTACATTGCTCTGGAATTCGTTAAAACGACAAACAAATCGTACGAACTCCTGCATAACCTAACATAAATTTCTGAGACACATTCTCACAACACACGTTTAAATTATATACGGAAATCTTATTCCTCCCTCTTTGGTTTTACATCTGCATGAAATAAAGCAGATAAAATTCTGAGCATATTGGTAAAAGAAATATGATGTACGTGTATCATTTACGTTACATGCGACCCCGGAAGAACAATTTTGTGCGTTTCGATTCCCGTAGGAAATCTTTGGGCAGGGTTTCAATGGACGAATCAAGTGAGACCGCGGAATTGATATATTACGGGAGGTGAAAGCAAGAGAAGGAGAGCTAATGGAGAATTAGGGCGGTGGCTGGATGCTGACAGATGCAATAAGGTATTCCCAGTTCCCCAGAACTAGTGGCGGATCCAATAAAATATTTAACTAAAATTATCTAGCTTACTACATTCTTATTAACTACTTCTGTTTGGATCCGAAACTATACAAGGCATTGTGTTATTCATGTATTTGGATGGGCCAATACAAAAGCGTTTAACGGCCAACTAAGAGACCCCCTATATCTGCATTAGTAGTTTTAACTGAGTCCGGATGTTAAGTAATATATGCTAATAATTTAATATATACAAAAATATGTTAAAAATCCCTTAAAATATGTATATACAATATAAAAGAAAAAGAAAAATAAAGTAACACTATTAACAATGTAACAAATTAACAATAATTATAATAGTAGAAAAGGATAAAACACTAAGAAAAAGTCACACTTGAGATCGCTAGACTTCGATCTCAAGTGTGACTTTTTCTTAGTGTTTTATCCTTTTCTACTATTATAATTACTATATATATAATGTCAGAATTACACAGGCACTTAAAAAGTATTAAAACTGTTTTAATAATAGTATACATATAAAATATTAATTAAACACAATGCACTATGAAATATGTCACATTAGCTTTTATTGCGATTCTAAAATCAACCAAGGGCAGGTATGCTTGTTGACACATTCCTCATACATGTCTTTATGCCACTTATTTCTATAGAAACATTTTACATCTGCTTAAACATGTTCTTGTTCTTATTGTGACAACTTCACACACTTTTCCATAAGTGGTGCATATTTATCCAGAAGCAAGAGTTTCGAGTATAAGAAATTTGCGACAATAGACATTCGGTATAAATGCACAACTATTCACCTGAAATAGTAACTACAAACGTCCTACCCGGCCAGGACCGATGGATTTTTTCGGGCGTAAATATCCTAAGTAAAGCTTCCTTCGGAAGAGAAGTAAAGTCGTGGGTCCAGTGTCGTACATTTGCAGCACGAAAAACCACCTCAAGCCTGAAAGAAGAGGCCTCTGAGCAAAATTTATTGGCCGTTTCACGCCCTGATTTGAAAGGGACGCTGATGGCCTGAGATGTCAAAGAGCGTCCGTAAATAAACCAAATCAACGACACACGCGCGCGCGCGCGCGTTCAATGTCATTTTTAGTACTTAATAGATGGATCTATGGAGATTTAAAAAAAAAAATATCGTTTCATGGGTACCACCTCAATAGCTACATTACTTCGGATTTGCTAAAACTGAAATAGTGTCAAATAAGAGGGCTTATTATATGAGGTACCGCAGCAATTTTGTTGTTAAATGTAAAGTTATTTGCAGGATAACAAAATATATCAGCTTCACCTGCAGGAAATAACCCTACACACTCTCTCATTTCCCCTTTATTGCAAACACTAGCTAACATAGGTTACGTTGCCTTTAGACGTTAAGTGATGCGCCCACTAAATCAATTTCAATTGGGGGGGGGAGGTGAAGGGGGCTAAGAATGAAGTGAAGTGACAAACTAAGCAACAGGAAAAGACAAGGTTATATCTGGGTAGTTGACCCATTATGAATACTGAAATATATACATATTCATTGGTATCGACAATTTTATGTTTAAAATTGCGTAACTTACTATAATATTTTATATTAACCTATAATTCGATGCATTTAAAAAATGGTATTTGACACGATTGTTAATATTATGTAAAGCGTGTAATTAAATAAAATATACACTTTTGTTGGAAATAATGAAAAATGTGCTGCACTAAACGTCAACATAATGACCCTGGTAGCCTAATTTGCCAACAGTTTAATTTTTCAAATACATATCAGGAAAATACATCTAATTACCTTAAAACCCGGACTATAAAAGTTACGTCTATGTTCATGAGACAATTATGGCAAACCATCTAAAATCATAGTTTTGTCCTAATGTATAAATAAAAACAATGGTTTTCCTTTTATTTAATACAAAGGAAAATATGTTGTTAAATGGCATTTACCAAAAAATGTATTCTTATCTAAACTCCCTCCATGCTTTTACTCAGCCTCTGCTTTATAAGGGGGATAAGTAATAAGTCATGGTAACTATTTTTTTTTCTCGCAAACAAGGAACAACACAAAAAATCAAATATATACAATAGAAAGTATATAGAATGTACTTACAAATGAAGTCACTTTATTTCATCTGTTAATAAAAAAAAACTAAGGCTATATGAAAAAGGTTTATAGGCTCAGATGGTATTCAGCGCCTTCCCCATCGCTGGCAAAATCCGTCACGACCATATGCTTAGAGACTACTTCCAAGACTGCTAAACACTGTAGATTACCTGGAACACCCATCCTGTGACGGATTTGTAATTGTGTGAAACGTTTGCCCATGTCGCAATAAACCAGTATTGTCTTGTTGTCTATTTTTCTTTTTCCTTAGGAAGTCCGCCTACGTCCAGTCTTACGTTGATGGCACCACTTTTCAGCAAATGCTATATATTTTCAAACATACATCACATACTTTCGTGTTGTTCCTTGTTCGTAAAAAATAGCAATACCTCTACAATTTTTGCATAAATACTTTGGAAGTTTATTGCGAATATTTATTATTTCTGTTATTTTCCAATTTTTCAATATATGTCCATTTAGCATATTTTGTTTAAAAAAGGGGTTGATTTCTCAATTTAAAACTTCCATATTAATAAATACCCTTCACTTCATATTGTTTTTTTTTTAATTCTGCTTCAATATGCCGATGGTTTCTATAATTGTAATTTAATGTTTTCTGTTGTTTCTTTATTGGGTGTAATTTTGTAATATATAATCCATATTTTTTTCTGGAGGCGAATTAAGTTATATCCTATCTTTTCCTTTCTCTTTCATTCTTTTAAACATTTTATAACCAAATTTCTAAAGATTTTTTGTTTGTTTTTCAATGTTTTTAAAAAATATATTTCAGTTGTTCTTTTTAACTATCGGCCTTATTTTTTTACTATAGCTTTATTGTTTTTGTACTCCACCTTATCCTCTTCGCTTCTTGTTACTGGGCATTGTCCATTTTTTTTTTTTTTTTAATTTTTTGCATCTATAGAATTTTTATTTGCTCGCTTGTTTACCTAATTGCTGCGTTAGCTGTTTTGACAACTACATTTTTATGCCTGGATAATCTTTACTGAACTCCTATGAACAATGAACTAATTTGCGAGAGTGGAGGTCACAACCACACAACAGAATTCTTTTAACTATTTTAAAAGGTTTTAATTAACAACTTTATGAAAGGAGATACTGAAATTGAACACCATCGTTATCCATACTTTTTCGACACCTCTTTAAAAGTTTTTCCATTACTTGCTGTAGTTTACGTTCAGTAACACTGGCTATTTCCTTGCGGTTATTTTGTTTCAATTCTTCTAGGATATATGTTCCGTCTTGTATACAGTGTTTTTTTTTTTTTAATTTACTCTAGAGATAAAAGTCACAAGGCCAGGATACAAGGCCACAAATTATTACTAATAACTGTGTTATTCTGAAAAACTTTAAACTTCTCTCATCGAAATATTTGTGGTAGTGTTAGAAAAAACACTCCAGATCGATTAATTGTCTAATAAAAATAATCAAAACTGTGTTCACATATGTGGGGGGAAGGAGCACAACTACTGATCCTATACTCTTTTCTGCGCTCTTAGCGCACCATACAGCAATTTCTTCACCATGGAGGGGCACTTCATTAACGATATTAGGTTTCTCCAATAACGATTTTTGTGCAAACACACATAATCCTGAAGATGGAACGGGAACTCGTTCGATAAAATATTAAACATATGTCTATTTCTACACTGTATACACTACTCAGAGACCACTCACAAAATGTGTGCTTATGTACAGGAACACCTAGTCAAAGCTTGAGAGCCACAATTATTTTATATTGTTTTAACTTGAACAATTCAGTAACTCTTTGCACAGAGGTATAATGTTTGTTTGTTTTGAAGTGTGCCTAAATGATTTTAGGCGAATTCTCCAAACTATGGACGACGTTACCTGCTGATTGACAAAACTATTCATGGCCTGCACTTAGTGAGCAGACTAAGATGAATCATTATTCCGTTGAAAACCAATGAAGTCGTGAAAACTGTAAACCTACTGTTTGGAAAATCCTTCCACCCAAGAAGTGTTGAGGCAATTTCTGAGAGGGATAAAGCATAAGGACCATAAACAATATAAACAAAAGACCTTGTAACAACTTTGTATTAGAGATCTTTGATATTTTCAGATGTTGCTTTCAAATTCTATTAAAAGATGAAGATATTAATACGTCTTGTATTTTGCTAAGCATTTTCACAAAAAACGAAAATAAAGTAGTGATAAGCTTATGTTTCAGAACCATGCAATGAGCATACAATACAAATTTTTTTTAAAGTTGTTGATAAGCCCATAACTACCACACGCAGGCTTCTAACAGCATATTCAAAGCTGTCACATTAACCTAGCAAAAGTATTCGCTATAGCAGATATAAGGTAGGATACAGAAAGTCCAGGGAAAGCTTGTATGCTACAGTTTAAGCTTATGTAAAACTTGTGAGGGAATATCATGTATACATGAATACAGACGGAAGAGGAGGGCGTTACGAAACAAGGGGAGGCACTTTCATCTTCCTGACAAGAGTTATGGAAATGGTACCCCACTTATCGGTAGAATGTGTAAATCATTCCACGGTCTGCAACCGTTTCCATGGAGGCGTTGTCGCCAAATGTGTACGCTTTAATCTGATCTAAACTCAAAGTCGCATTCAACGTATAATTTTGAGAAATAAAAATCTAATTTTGCTTATACACAGGTAATAAAAATCCGCTACTTTATCAACAGGAAGCATTTGTTTTAGGCAGCATCATATGTGATTACAAAAAGGCTTAGCGCCTAAGAAATAAGACAAACATTTGATAATTGATTCAAAAAGTATAGAATGGCTGTTACAGAACAACAAATACAGAAACGCGAGAATGTAATGCCGTTATTTTATTTAACAGCGTTTTATTTATTGATTACGAAAAGTCTTTCGATATAGTATACAATATATTTAATAGTGTTCAACGCCCGTTTTAACTACAGAGGCATCACATACGGTGGACACTCATGAATCATGAAATGAAATGATAAACTGGGAAAGGATTTCTTTTAATGAAGCGTTAGAGGCCTAAGTTCAGGATACCTCACCGGCATTTGCCATTTATGACTGAGGAAAACAAAAAAAAAAAAAAAAAAACTCAATCAGGGAGGATGCCCCTGGTGCGAATCGAATCCCAGACAGCCCACTTACGAGGCCGCACCTTAACGACCTCGGCCATCCGTAGCGGTTTACTACCAAGTTGTGGAACCTTGTTTGCTAGAACCGATGACCAACTGCAAATGTCAGCCAACAAATTAAATGAAACCGTTGTCTAATATAATATGAAAATTACATTTGGGGGGGGAACACCACTTAAGATGCAAAATCGTTATAAATAGACAGATATAGAACAAGTTGATAAATTTACTTATTACGGATATAGTACGTCTAATTGCACGAATGAAAAAGTAATAAGTTCAATACAACGTGTACTGCCATTATTTGACGTAAACTAAACCACGATTTAGCATGAAGCAGTGATCTCGTTGAAATTTAATAGTGCAGTGTAAGGATGTATCATCTGATAAATTGAAAACACACACACACAGAATATATATATATCTTGTTGGCTTTACTGGGCCGTAACTTTATTTAAAAGGTTCGGTGCCCTGACATTAAAACGACTTGGAAATTATAGGGGTAATTCTGAAATGTTCTATAAACTGTTGAAAATTAGCCAAAGCATTCGTGCAGTGTTGTGATTCTGGGCCTTAGAAATATAAGTAAAAGATATGTATACAGGATATTTGGTAAATGAAGGAAACATTCACCGGTGAAAAGCACAAGCAAAAAGAAGCAAAAGTTTCCATAAACGTGGGTCCGCAAATTAATCGTTTACGAGATAATGACATTGATTTTTTCGGTTGAGACCGCAACTGAACAGAGCCCACCACCAACACTGAAATATAAACATAATATGTTGCAAACCTAATATCATAATATTTCATGTATTGTAATTAGTGATATAGGTATCATATATGCAAAATAGGCATAATGCTAACATGTGATTTGTAAGTCGACTAGAGAGAGTCCGGTGTTTTCCGTTAGGCTTGAAGGACATAAAACTCTATACGATAAACACTAGGGTCGAGTGTTGTGCTATGTTTAAAAGGACTGCCGTTGCAGGGTTAATAAAGTGAAGGATTTTTAAATTCGTTGAGGCTTTGAACCCAATGGGCGTGGTATCGTTAGCCTTTAAACTAGCCAATGTCAACAAAATGTTTTAAATTTTCAAAAAATAGCAAATGGCACGTGGAACTTAAAACAGTCAATGGAAAATATATGTTTGAAATTATGAACATAGGCGCGTGCCTGTGTGATTTCGTGGTATGGCTAAGCCAATGATTAATTCATATGAATTTAATATATAACGAAGCGTTTGATCGGCTGGGCAAGCAGTTCGCAGTCCTCTTTTGCCACTTCTATACGCGACGAGAAGCAGCTCCTATGTCTAAACGCCGCACCCAGTTCACAGGATCAGCCCAGTTTTCAATTGACATACGCAGTCATCAGTTAAGCAGTTTTCAGTTTCGCGCGTCGCGGCACTCATCGGTAAGTTTCACACGCGACGAGAAGCAGTTGTTCTTATTCTGATTCCGAAGCAAGCACTCAGTTGTAAGACACACCGCGCGGCATGCAGTACTCAGTTTCATTTCTAAGTTCCACATGCGGTATTTAAGTACTTAAGACTGTCGTACGCAATACACCAGAGGCGGCGAAAGAATTTAGATAGAATAAAGTAACAATATACATTATTTCGCATCATGTGCTTATATTTTATAATATCGAGTAGGAATCAACAAAATAGCAGAATTTACCCTGAGAAATTGTCATTGAAGAGTAGGCAAAAACACCGACGCAATCATTCATCAATTTACTAAACCGCTTCAAAACTGGCATCACAACGTGAGACCACTCGATGCCGAACATAAATCGCTTCAAAATTGGTGCTTAACCTGAGGCACTTAGCCGGGGCCAACTAAACATAATTTGGCGCCCAACGTGGGACCACAACAAACCGTCTCATAATTTGGCTTTAATTGCGGGGCTTCATAATTGGCGCCTAACGTGGGGCCACCCTCGAACCTTTGCAATAAATGCCTCGTATGCATGCCTACACTCTCCCCCTAACCTTATCCTCAATGCTTAACCCTTAGTAATAAACCAGAACCAATCAATTGATCTATTGTTGCTATCTACATTGCAAATAAATGTTATGTGCCTATCGTGAATTTAAGAAAAGATTTGTAAACATGGAAAGGAAATACAGCAAAGTGGGCATGCACTACATGTATGGCAACGCAACAGTGGAAAGATAGAGAAGGACTTGTACCATGGCCTGCCAGATCACCAGTTTAAATCCTTTGGATTTTTGTGTATGGAGTTATGCAAAAAGCCTAATTTATACAACGGACATCATCTCCCAGAAGAATTGCAGCACCGGATTGTAGATGCCTTCCAACAAAAGAAGAATGGTTTAGGATTGCCCGAGTACATTCGCAAGCCTTTGAAGAGAAGACTAGAGAGTTGCATTTAAGGCATAGTCAGCATTTTGAACACTTGCTGAAAAAGTCTTCACTTGAAGTTCATCAGCACAATAAACTAGCACCTGTTGTTCGATCAAGTTTCTTTGGTGTATGTTCAATTACATTTCTGCGGTATCGAAGTCAAAATGATGAATTATACAATCTCTTTGTTGATAAATGAAATAAAATTGTCGCGGCTTTTGTTGGAATTGACACTCACATAGTCAGTATCAATGCGGTATTCGGTGGCGATCCCAGCTAACCAAAAAGGCCATTATCTCGTAAATATTTAATTTGCCAACCCATTGGTACTGGGACTTTTTTGTTCTTTTAGCTTGTATTTCTCAACGGGAAATTTTTACTATCACTTTAAAACACCCTGTGTACATACTTATTTTAATGTGTTTATATTTGTTTTAATAAAGCAGGAATTTTAAAAAATTCAAATGTTTAAAAAGTGATATTAATATATTTAAAAAGCATTACAGGGTTTATAAAAACCCCAAATTCAGGACTCTATTTTTAATATTCCATTATGAAATCTTATAAGGTCCCTAAGCGAATTTTCAGCACATATATAACACAAAATATATACTTTTTATAAGTTTTTATTAATAACCATGCTGTTAGCTCCCCCAGAGGGTGACCGAGACCGTTAAAACATGGAATTGTGAACGGGAGATCTGAGTTCGATTTCCGGGAGGGTGTCCTCTCTGACAGTTTTTTCCAGATTTTTTCTCCTCATAAATAGCACATGCCTGTGAAGTACCATAAATGCTTCTTTCACGCCCTGAATTGAATGGGACGCTGATGACCTGAAATGTTAAAGAGCGTTCGTAAATAAACCAAATCAACAATCTCCTACTGTGGAGCAACGGGAGTTAGACATTATTAAAAACAAAATTCGTGAAAACTGCACATTGGAATTTCTGCATTTCATCATAAATTTGCATGACTTGAAAGCATTCAGATCCTTCTCAAGTCAAGTTACATTCTTTATCGTTAAGGTAAGAGAAGGGAATTTTTCCTAGAAACTTAAAAAGCACGTCACAGTCGATTACGTATCGAGCCCGGATCTGTTTACCCGTTGCAGAGCGGAAACCAGTGCCAGGGATTCGATATTTTAGTAGGTCGTTTGGAGCATAGGTTAAGCTGAGAGGTATTTTGGCACGGTGTTTGCAAGATGCATGCGCCAGGGATATTAGAAGCCCCCGAGCGAGTTTGGCTCAGCACGCATTGAGAGGGGATGACAGCCGTCTGAAGAAAGAAGAGATTTTCAAACCTCTTGGGCAAAATGTGATAGTGCAACCATGTCAAATGTTTTTAGATGAAGTTTCCAGCGTGGTGTTTTATTGCTGACTTACTAAGAGCATATCTGGATTAGGAATACCCAAGCTCACTCACAAAGCAATGTAAGGTTTCTATTCGTATCTTACATATAAGCATAGAATAAAAATAGCTTATGATATCCCTTTATACCGTAGAAATATGTTATTTTGTGATTTTTCTTTAAATAAGTTATGTAATTTCTAAGGCAATTATTGTTTTACTTTACACATCCTTAAAACGCATGAAATTCAACCGCTTGGGCTTCTAAATTCTAAGTCTCTGCTGTCACAATGAGAGAATAGAAATATATGTAGAAAAATCTAAAATGAATAGGAAAAATATTAACGTATCCAACTTGAATGAATAATATCACTGTTTACTATACCAGGCTATTGTAAAGTTAGTTCCCAGTTCCAAATGACCATTTGATACAAAAAAGGATGTCAGTAATAGAATAAAAATATTAAGTAGATAGAACATGGAATAAAACGTTCTATAGGATTTGCTTTGGGAATGCATGTACTATCTATAGCGCCAATAAACTTATAAAAGAAATATTAGTTAATACACTGTAATCATAAATTATATATACACTGCAAAAAATTAGAGGAACACACGTTTATATCAAAACCTAAAAATAAATATTATACAATTAATTTTTTGACAGTTTGTAATTATAGATTGAAGAAATGTGTAAAATTGAAATACGCATTGTAACAAACTTTTGTTTCACAGGATTAAAAATACGAACAAGAAAACAAAGTGGAAATACAAGATTACATTGTATAGTAATCAATGTTTCCATGGTTATTCCAACACTCAGAACCTAGTGTGTCCTCCGTGAGACGCGATGACTTCATAACACCCACGTGGCATGCCTTCTAATAAAAACTTGTGGGATTCTTCAGTGAGTGCATTTGCTTCTCCCAGCTTCTGTGGCACAGCAGGACTCTCGCGAACAAGTTTTTCCAGCTTATCCCACAGATGCTCAATCAGATTGAGGTCAGGACTGCATGCAGGCCCGAATTTGGCATTCTTGCAGGACATCTTTGTATTCAGTGCTGTATGAGAGTTAGTATTATCATGCAGAAAATTAGGGTCCAAACCATAAGCAAAGGATACGACCTGTTGAAAGATAATGCAACTAATGTAAACATCAGCATTCGTGCGATGTGAGACAACAAGAAGCTTTGCCCGAGACTCAATAGTAATGTCATCCCAAACCATAATCAAATCTGTCATGTTTAATAATGGTGGCTGGAGCAAGACATCCCCATACACGAGTACGGCCACCACAAACCGTCAAACGAAATCTTGACTCATCTGTGAACAGAACAGCCTTCCATTGGCGAAACTGCAAGTTGAGATGATTCTGAGCAAATCTCAGTCGGGCTTTCTTGTGACGACGTGTCAAACGAGGGGCTAGAAAGAGGATTCTAGACTCAATCCTGCATTTTTGTATGTTTCTTACAGTCTCATCAGAAATCATCACTCCAGTTGTATCATTTTGCGGATCCCTGACCATAGATTTGCATCTGCGCAAAGCTGACAGGACAAGATATTATCCTGTACTCTCTGTTGTCTTCTTCTTTCGCCCTTGTCGGGGCCGCCTCTTGTATCCACCCGTCTCTTTATATCGCCTACAAAACTTATGGATGACAGAAAGTTGGTAGGAAGAATAATGGAGACAAAGCGAATGGATCTTCAATTTTCGATACTGCTTGTGTGACTGGCGTTTTATTCAGATGTTTCAATGCTCTGTATTATACTCAGCGAACACAAAATAACAATTTCCTACCACAGATTGCTGTTAAAACCGGTTTTCAAAAAAATAAGTTAAAGAGCGCCAACTTTGATTTCAAAGTTCTTAAAACTTCATCAACTCATTCAGAAAAAACTAACAAATCCTAGAATATCTTCATTCTAGTTTTAAACAATACTTCAAAACATAATATCTGATTGTTAAAAATCACCTGTATCTCATTAAAGTCCATGGTACTCTTCTCTTGTTTAACTACAGTCATGTTATAGTCCTCAATTAATTTTCTACATCTTCTACAAACCATGCAAATGTTTATTTCTCCTCTGCTAATTTAAATTCCTTCATTTTCTACAAAATGCATCGAGTCTACGTATTCCATTATTCCTCTCCAGTGTATACACCACTTTCTTACGTTCAACCATTATTATTCAGTTGCCAACTTTACATAGAAATTTAAATGTAATGAAAATATGTCCCTACAGACTACACACTATACTATTCAAATATACATACTTTATCAATTCATTACAAAATTAAATCTAGACCTACCAAGAGTATAAAAATGGATTAGGAATTACCAAATTCACTCACTAGCTATGCAAGATATCTGTTCGTGTTTTCCATATATGTTCAGAATAAAAAAGAACTCATGATTTCCCTTTAAATCTCAGAAAGATATTGTTTTTGTGATTTTTTTACATAAGTATGGAATTTTTCAGATAATTGTCGTTTTATTTTTGCATGTCCTTTAAACGCAGGAAATTTAACCTTTTGAGCTGGTAAATTCTAAGCTTTTGCTGTCATAATTAGAGGACTGAAACATATGTACAAAAGTATGAAATTCACATCTCTACAAAAGGAAAAAATTTTTATTTTTTTTAAAAAAAATAAATATTACCGTATGCAATTTAAAAGAATAATATCCTGTTTAATATACTAGGTAGCTGTAAAATTAGTTCCCAGTTTCAAATTGGCAAATTTTCAGATTCTGGAAAAACAAAAACGGCAATTTGTTCGTAAAGAAACGAGACTGTATTATGACAAGAATAAACAATGAAAGATAAATATGACCACAGTCGTGTTGTTCAACGCTATAAATAGCATCATTAAGTGCATTCCTACTAGTGTTTTTAATGACATTCGGTAGCATTTGTTTAAGTAAGTTCACTATGAGAGGCCTTTCTTTCAGGTAGTCTCATAACCAGTAGTCAGGATGGTTCATATCTGGTATCTAGGAGGAAAAGTGTTCGGCTAATGCCTACTAATTACACTATCAGTAAATGTGTTGCTTTATAGGTTTTACCGTAATGCGTACGAGCGCCGTCCTGCATAAAAACAAATGTTTTCGATATGATTTTGTAATGCTGGCTGGCATTACGAAGTTTTACAATATTAAAAAAAAAAAAAAAAAAAAAAATGACTGCCTGTTTACCGTTACTGCTTTCATTTGTCCATTTCCTATTTTCTCATAGAAATAAAAGACCTGTTATAAAATGTGATGTAAAACCATGCTACATCTTGACATGTAATCCTTGCTGAACAAATGGGTTTGCATTATTTTTATTCATATCCTGCAATTGTAAGTGTTAACACAAGTTTATCTAGCCATTCAAGCAAAGACGACACTAATCTGCTTATCTTGTTCTTTAAGCTGAACATTTTATTGGGATAGAGCCGAAGCTGTCTCCTTAGAATTAGCCAAATTTGCTGAAACTCTATTAACACTACAAAAAGCATGTGTAGTATTTTCACGACCTTCCTGGACGTTTGTAAAAATAAAGCTGAATTCCACTCATTTCCTACTAATTCCCGATAGCTCAGTATCAGTAATGTAGTAGTTTTCTAGAATTTGTTTACCAGTTTACGAAATGATTTTAAATGTTACGTTCGAACCCTTCTATAATCGATGTGTAGTGTATTGCATTCGTAATAGCACTGAATGAGATCAATACGAACTATAAAGACAAAACCTTTATAAAAACATTATTCAAAAATTGTTGTCATTGTTCCAAACCACGTTTGTTTATATAAGCGTGACAAAGTTACCATAGCACCAAACGTTAAACAAATGCACATACATAAAGCAATCCCTCTAATGGTATCTACGGATCACTTGAAGAGCTTTCTGCATGATACTACACATTGCAGCAGCAGTTCCAAAGCAGTTTTGTTGTCAGAACCGGCAATCTTCCATAGAAAAATTGTGCATTTATAATATGTAGCTACAGCAGTTTGATGCAGTGCAGGGGTAAAATGGCCAAGTATCGAACAATGGATGGTTAATAAGCATGCTCAAGAAGGGCTGAATGCAATAGGAATTCATACAGATATGACAAACACTCTAAGGGACTCTGCACCATCATTTTTAACCAGTTCCAAATGGACCATGTATTATAAACAAGGCAGTGAAGGCTTGGAAGATAACCAAAATCCAAAACGACATCAGAAATGATCAATAAAGTGCACGAAATGGTTCTGGAGCATCGCCGATTAAAGGTGTCCAAATTGCTGAAGCTCTGGGTGTTTCAAGGGTATGCGTATTTCACATTTTGAAGAAAGAATTATGCTTGAAAAAATTACCCGGCGCAGCAAATGAACGATCATTAAAAAGAATTAAAAAAAATCTACGTCAGAAACTCCCAGCAGCTATTATCTCTGGCTTTTATGAATGTTAAGAAGACACCGAACTTTCACGAGGACGTTACTGACGCAAAAGATCGAAGAATTGAGGTGACTTACAAAAAATAAAGTAAGGCTTTTAACAGAGTATAAATTTTCATTTAATGAAACCTATTTCATTTTAACTGTTGAGTTATGTGTTAACATTAATAAACTTTAAATAAAAACAAATATTTTACTTAATATTAGTTGTTTCGTCTATTTCGGAAGTTACGCTACGCAACAATGAAACAAACATAAAGCATATGATTCATTGTAAAAGTAATGCAAATACATATCATTTACGTTTCTTAGTGACTATATATGGCTTTTCCCCTTGTATGAACGTGTTGAGATGTATTGGGTGAGCAATACTTGACGCCAACGAGGAACCGGTCGGCAGCGCTATGTCGGCGAAGGCGGGGAGTATATTTTCTCTCAGCTGCGCGAGGCTTCAGTGTAAGTTGGAACCTTGGACAAATAGCACGTGTCTGTTAGGCGACGCAATACAGTGTATTGAGTTAAAGGATATCAAGTGAAATGAAGCAGTACATCAATACTCCCGTATGATTCATATGTGCGTACATAATCAGCGCATGTTGTAACGAGATTATTTCGATAGGAATTTCCTGATTCCCCCGATTTAACCCCCTGCGATTTTTATCTCTGGGTGGGGGCATTAAAAGGGAAAGTGTACAAAACAAATCCACACACTATAGACGAACTAAAAACTAGCATTCGTCAAGAAATTGATGCCATTTCTCAGCGGATACTGCAGAGTGTAATGAGTAATTTTCTAAGTATGTGTCAGAAATGCTTGAACAACAATGAGAGGCAGTTCCAGCGTCTCCTTGCATAATATACGTAATTTACCTTTCTTTTTAAGTGTTTATGTTACGTAGAATTAACTTAGGCGACAAACCGTGCTATATTTACTTCCTGTCACCCGCACCGCCGACAAGTCGGCGGCACGCCGCAAAACCGGTTGCGTGAAGGATTGTTCACCCCATAGTACTACATACCCACAACCCATTGTCATCAAAATCTCAAATTTCACCAAAAGTGAACTTTATTTTTCCTCTGAGCCCTTCAAATATATTATTATTACTGTCATAATAATACATATTCAATCTAAGAACCAAAATTAACATAATCGAACATTTGTAATACTAGCTTGTCGCATTTCTAACATCAACTATGGCTGATTGCTTGAGCTATGCCTGTTGCAAGATGGAACTCCATTAACCTTAATCAAAAACAATATAGCATTAAAAAGAATACAGGTAAATATTAACAATGCTCTATAGTATGAGAACAAATAATCTTTTACGAGCGCATGCAAAAGCTTTACCCTATACACAAGTATACTTCGCAGTTTATTTTACGATATCATTCACAATAACAGATGAATTTTCTTGCATCAGTTTATTGAAAACGTTCAACGCTGCTCTCTTTTCACCTCTAGTTAATAGTTCACCTTTATTTCTGTATTTCATGCACATTATTATCTACCGTATTAACCACACCAGCATAGACCGCGTCGGTCCTGGTAGTGTAGTGGTTATCATACCTCCTAAACCCAAGATCGCGGGTTCGAACCCGGCCAGGACCGATGAATTTTTTCGGGCGTAAAAATACTAAGTATGGCTTCCTTCGGAAGGGAAGTAAAGATGCGGGTCCCGTGTCATATTTACGGCACGAAAAAGAACCTCAAGCCTGAAAGAGAGGCCTCTGAGCAAAATTTGTCGGCCATTTCACGCCCAGAATTGAATGGGACGCTGATGACCTGTGATGTTAAAGAGCGTCCACAAATAAAATAAACCCAAAAAAAAAAAAAAAAGCTTGGGCCGCTATTTTAATCAAACAGTAAACATATAACTGTTTTAAACAAAACTGATACTTTTATTCCACACGTACAGCATTTGTTTAAAACAAAATGCAAACGTTGTTTAGCTAAATTTACATGAAAAAAGTAATAATTTCAAAAATATTTCCGGCACTTTGTTCCATAGCGTGCTTTGGTCTCCAAAAAATCACAGAGAAGACCATCAAGTAATTTGTTTACATCAAGATTAGTTCTAAAGTTTGATACATTTTAATTCCATCAGCGCTTCAATTTCAAATCTAGCACAGCTGAAGTCACCATTTCAAACTTTCTCTCGGATACCAATGATTTACTTATTTGAAAATATTTGATCTGTATTAGCTAACCATACTGGAAATCTTAGATGTTTGTTTCCAGCCTAAAATATGCGATTAAAACAAATGTATTATTTATCATATTAATGCAAAAACCTGTCTTTTATAGTGGTGTGCTAGAACAACGTGTCGGTTGTCTTTTGGACAGCAGGTAGCTGAAGCGAATTAACTTCGTGAAAGTTAAGAAACAAATGAAGTCGGGATGTGTTTAATGCAGAACATAGAGCTCTTCAACGTGTTATGTAGCGTCATATTAAAGAAATACAAAGCCGATATGACAGAAATACACTACTATCACGCTAGATACAGGAAATTTCAAGTCAAAGAGGGTAAGAAGCATTATCTTGAAGATAAATCGATGCCAGTGTAACGCAGTGTGTTTGTAATAAGCAGTACCAAAAGTGAATGACCTGCATACGAAATTCGCGCCAATTTTAAAACGCCATTGGTCACAGCACAATCTATGGGGAAGTTAAAGTACAATTTTAACTCCACATATACACACGCTATTCAAAGGAAACTCTCGATTTAAGTTGCTGTAATGCTAAAGAAAGTATTTGCGCGGTTATTATTATTATTATTATTATTATTATTATTATTATTATTTACGTTTCCCTAAAACGGTATTACTAATGACAAGGATAAAAAAAAACCGCCAGCCTCTTTATTAAATGCACTGCTATGTAGTAAAAGTATATACTAGGATTATTTATTTTGCAACATTGCAATAAAGTTACTATCAAAGCATATTTAGCTTCGTAATGTATAATTAGCTGTCTGTCATGAAATACTGGCCTAAATTGCAGTATGCTTCACAGAATTCAAGATATGATGCTCACACACTTATCTAGTCTTGCCATAAATACGAGGGGTGTTCTAGAAGTTCTGGGCCTGTCTCAAAGAGTGAAGATGGCCAAATTACTTTGAGAGTTGTTAAGTATCATCCCTTAGATGGCGCGGTGTAGTAAAGTTTCAGACGCGTATGTGAAGTCACTTGTTTTAAATGATCGTGTAAACAAACTAGTAGTAACCTTTGTGTTTAAAAAAATGGATAAAACTGAAATACAAGCTGTGAAAATTTTCGTTTCGAAATATTTAGAAAGTTCCTAAACATTCCGCTAGACAGCACTCTGAAAACAGATGATCTGAGCAGCACCGAAAGTGAAACAAATTATTTTTATATTGTTAATAAACACTTATATTGGGCGTCAATATTGTCGAAACTAACAGTTCTAAAGTTTTGAAAGTTTTGGGGTTAGGGCTCAAAGATTCAAATTAGACAAAAAAAAATACACTTTCTGAATGTCCTAGCTCCAATTTATATTTTTAATTACCAGAGGCCGGATGTCCAGGCAGTAAATTAGATATATGTGTAATAAGTAGAAAAAAACGCATTACACAATATTATTGGTAAATAAAAATAGTTTTAAACGCAAAGAACATTAAATTTGCATTAAAAATTCAAATGTAGCTACCTAAAAGAATGTGCAATTTCGAATTTCTATAATAAGAAAGCAATTTAAATAATGATACTTAAATTATCCAATCAGTAATATCAATTGTAATAAAAAAATTACAGAAATACATAAAATGTTTACTAAATATCTGACTTTTCTCCATTTCGTTTTTGTATTAACAATGTGCAGAGTGTGTAAGAACAGCCTCTAGACTACTTGAAATTGCAAGATAATTATGTTGTAAGCCAATAAATATATGTTGGCGAATGAAGTATAATTTCACTGCCACAACATCCTCGTTAACCACCGGTAGATCAAAGAAAGTCTAAAAAACAACATTAATAAACTCTCCCGCAGCTATATGTAAAATGTCATTCCACATCGAGTTTGTCTGCTGCTAAATCTTTGGCCGAAGATAAAATAGTGCAATCAATCAGAAAGCCTCTATCACTAGACAAATAAACATTTGTCAATGCTCAAAACACTCCGGTTATTATTTATGTGTCTGTATTCGGAATCTGCCGCGCTGTTATTGCGGTGATTATTTTACAAGGAATAATGTAAAGTGAGATCACAAACGAATACCACTCGCCAACAATGAAAACGAGACTCCTATTGAGAGCAACTTAATCCCTTAAATATTTCATGAAAGTTTTCTAGGAGGCATATGTAATTTTCTTTATATAATGAACTCCAACGCAAAATATTCTTTACAATAGCTGCGTTGGAATAATTATTTACAGTTCCCGACAACGACACAAACGTTGCAAAAATAATTACACAACGCCACGAATAGACAGAAAAGTACAAAAAAGAAGGTAAAATGTTTAATGTAGTTCAGGAATATTATTTCTCTACGCTTAAATCTTTTCTACGATCAATTAAAATATATCTTTAGCCATACATCCGGACACTAAGTATCAATGAAGAGAGCACTGCTGTTGAACGAAATAAAGCTTATTTCGTTGTTTTGTGGAATTCAGTCTTAGAACTCATTGGCTTAATTAAATGTCTGCAAATTATTTTATTATATCACTTTGTTACCCAAATTTTAAGGTACATTGGGGAATGATACTTCTAAAAACATGTTTCGAATCACATTCAGGGGTGAGAGATGAAACGTTTCTTTTATATGTATTGAAAGCTGTACCTTTATCTAGCTATAACTAGATAGGTAAATAAGAACCCATTTTACCATCATAGACACATTGAATGAAAATTAAAAATCGAGACAAGTATCGTCTTATTTTTCGAAGTGGAAGGTTGACAGTATATGCAGAAGAAGAAATTTAGAGAGATCAGTAAAATTAAACACAGTTTCATAATGGTTTCGCTGATAATTCAACTTCATAAAATTGTTTGGCTTGGACCTTCAAAAGGGCTGGCAATAGAGGAGAATATGAGTGGTTAACCATGCGTTTACTGCATGAGCTAACGTCAGTGGGCAAAGGACTCACTAGTCTGAACAGAGTTTAACTCTATGACCAATTAAGAAATCCCACAAGCCAAGCTCGGCTGTTAGCCACCCACCCTTGCGTCAAGCATTCCAGCTGGTGTCAGCAAATTTGCTTACCAACTCTGCCTTCAGCTTCCCAAAACTCTACTAGCTATCAAGAGAAACCAAAACTGACACTATAAAAGAGAATAGAGTCACAAAGACTTTCTCTTCTACTTTTATTAACTACAGTATCCAAATATAGATATAAAAATTGCTGGCATCGCATTATTCAAACGAATTCTAATAAAATGCAGAAAGTATGTAAAATAAATTGTTAAATTTGTAAAATGATAGCTTAAAATGTAAAAACAAGTTTACAATACATCTCCCAAGCAAAAACGCATCATTATTACGATGCGATAAGTTAACGTCAGCAGGTCAACATTTCTTAGCTTTCCAAACTGTTCAAATTCTTGGCCACTGTATATCTGAAAGTGACTATCCATCTTGCAGATAATGGCGAAGAAATCAACGGAAGTTATTCATCGGAGTAGCAAGAGCGATTATTTTGGTATAGCACTCTGGAAAATAAGTATATCTCGGCTGATTACAACTATAAAAGAGGAAGATAAAATTTTCCTACGGCTTGAGAAAGGATAAGAAAAATTTGCTGAAAATGTTGCCTTGAGCGTTGATTGCGCACCGCTGCAATATTTATGCCGTTTTTTTTTCCCCCTTCTCTTGCCTTTCTTTTAATTCCTATTGTGATTTTGTTGGAGATATTGTTGAAACTGCTCTCTTAGTTGAAGGCTAGTATAGAGTGCACAGTTTACAGTTACCGCCAGGGATTTTCCCATACTTTGTTTCAGCACATGGGACAAATTCATGTGAAATTCCATATCAAAGAACGTCACAAATTAGCACATATCAAGAAGGCTGAGAGATGAAATGATAATGGGAAAGTCATTTTTTTCTTTAAGCCCATTAGTTTTCTTCTATTAATGAGATAAATTTATTGAATATTACTTAATACTGAATTCAACTAGTTCGAAAAGACTAGTACTGCTGAGTTCTAGTTAATTCCTCACGACCACACGTGGACATAATTAGCAAGTCCCACATGTTTCAAATTAAATTTAACGAACTTATTTTTATGGCAGTTCTTGCTGGAACTCAAAATAAGTGACACATTTCTTTGCTATTTTGGTTTCTATTACCTAGTTTAAGATTTAAAAACTTCTTTCCCGCCTGTTTTGGATGGTTATGGATTTTCCCTGATACTATTTACTTAACTTAAAAAGCATATAAATAATTTCAATTCGAAGCGAAAATAGTTATAAAAAACAAATGGCATTTTCACCTCATTAAAATATATATTTAGAATTATTAATACATTTATTTCCTTTCAAGTGGTCAAAAACCTTCTTCTCAACCATTCACTTAAGCTCTTTAAATAACAGAACCTTAATTAGTGAAAAGAACACATGGTTATCTCGGGCATACGAATCCCAGGAAATAGAATGAATAGAATAGGAAGTACTGTAGTTCTGAATAGCCCTGGCGAATTGCCTGTATCGATCTGATCGATCGAGGCAATTTGTGGTGGGAGTAATTGTTGAAAGATGAGAGCGGTGCAGCTGAGCAATAAACCGTTCCTATTATGTGTTCAGTACGGAAGTAAGAGAGGTACAAACCTGATTCCCCTATAGATGCATAAACAGAAAATGAACTCGACCAGAAACCATTGCTCATCTTTTGCTCATTCGCCAGGACTATTCAAAGCTACTTTACTTTGTCTTGACCAACATTTCCACGATGTCCTGAACAAGTGAATGTTCTGTTGTAACATTGAAGGATAAAATCCTTCAGAAATAGTTTGCTTTAAATATCCTACAATCACTATAGTGGAAGTAGAACGTTCTTTTCCGTGATGAAAAAGGTTCCCTCTGACAAGCGGCTGACTATGACAGTTGATATCTTGAAAAAAAAAAAAAAAACTGTTGCTTGTAGCCAAAAAAGTAAACTTAAGCACTTTAATTGTATGATGAAGAAAGTATTGAATATCTTAAATGCCTGTTTTCATTAATGAGTATATTACTCTTTGTTTTCATTTATAATAAATGCCTATATTAATTATGTTACTATCCATTTTTAGCATTATAAGTGCCTTTTTGCCTGCGTGCCTATTTTAACCAAAATAAATATTTGAACTTCCTGATCTTGTGATAACAATCGGCGTACAACATAAATTTGAGGCGCGATCAAAGATAATAACCAGATCCCCATTACTCGCTCAGCTGTATATGCCAATCATCGGCGGTAGGGAGTGAGGAAAGAAGCAACTATATAGATGATCATGCCCCGGTACTTGACCTCGAGGGTGCTGAGCAAATATGACGACGATTACGAACGTGTCAGAAGTGGAACAACATGCTATGATTCAATTTTTCCCTTCGGAGGGCTGTCAGCCGAGTGAAATTCATCGTCGCCTGAATGGTGAGGGATGTGTATGGAAGACAACAGTGAAGGATTCGGATAGGACTTTAGCAAATCGCCGATTCCAAATCCTGTGCAGAAGAAATTGTTCAACGATAAGTATATTTACAATAGGTTCAGTGAATGATGACTGAGATCCGCATGGGTTTTGGTACGAGGAAGATGCTGACCACTTCCTCTGATGCATAGAGGATCTACACCGCTGACCTATCACCTGAAGACTTTCATTTGTTCGGACGTCTCAAGACATTTCTGAAGAGGATTTTCTTCCACAACGGTGACGAAGTGAAAAGTCAATGTTGGGATGTGGAACTGGTTCATGCAGGAAACACGATGCTTCTTTACCGACAGTATTCGGTGCTTGGTGAGACATGTGTCTGAATACCCAGGATGAACTCTTCTGCTAAAACAGTCCCTCGTGTTTATCCTTAAATTAATATTGCTGCTTGCGATTAGTTTGTAATTAAATTTAAAAATGCTGTATGGGTTTCAGTTGATCGTGACTCTTACAAGGACTACTTTTGGGTAGAAAATGATTTTTTCTATACTGGTTTACCTTGAAGCACAAACTTGAAAATTGTATTTATTTCTCATAATGGCAATTTTGCCATGTTTTTATTTTCCATTAATTTTGTGAGGAAACATTTAAATAAACAAAATATAAATCTTCCTCTGATATTGCAAGTTAATGTCTATGTTTCATTCTGTTCGAAAGCATGTGAGCTATAAAATGTATTGTTCACATTTCTATTAAATAGTTCGAGAGCTATGGCTGTATAAGAAAGGCAACACACATCTTAAGAAAAAGTTGTCGATTTTTTTAATAGAAGCTTTATCATTCCAATTTTTATATTTTATTTCTGATCCCCAGGAATTAATTGATTTTGAACCTTTAAGGAAATGTGTAATGGAGCATATATACAGGAAAGTGAATTGCCATAATAATTTCGGAATCAATATAAACGGCAGTCGACTAACAAATCTAAGATTTGCCGATGACATAGAGTTATTTGCTAAACACTGAAAGCACTACAAACTATGCTGGAACAATTGTGTGAACGTAGCAAAAATGCAGGGCTGTCACTAAACAAACTGAAGACGCAGTTAATTTCAGACGGACCTGAAACCCGGGTACAAATAGATGGAACAGTCCTAACATATGTTAGCAAATATACATATCTAGGACAACAGATTTCCTTCCATAATAAAATGGAAAAAGAAGTACAAAGAAGGATGTCATTAACCTCGAGAGTATTTTGGACCCATAAGTTTATATTGTTAGATCAAACACTAATTAAGAAAATCAGATTCCAGACGCTCGAAACCTGTGTATACCTTGTATTACTCTATGGGTGCCAGACATGATCACTAACAGAAAAACAAAAGAACAAAATTCAAATATGCCAAAGAAAAATGCAACACAAGATCATGGGAATAGCTTTGAAGGACAAAATACCTATAGTATTAAAATATCAGTTATCTCAGACAACAGACATTGCAAAATAGCTACCAGAAGCAAATGGCAATAGGGCGGTCACGTCGCAACAATGCAGGACAATAGTTGAACCTACAAGATCTCCATGTGGGACTCCCGGATAGGAAAAAGGACACAAGGCAGACCCAGGAGAAGATGGACAGACCTCTACAAGGAACATGCAGGTCCAGATTAGTTCATTAGTGCAGTGAGAAATGGAGTAATCAAAGAACAAATCAGTCAGTGTGTGTTAAACAGCATACGAACAACTAGCGTGCAATAGCTCATCACGTTAGGAGAAAGCGAGTTTTCTCTACTTGTTATGAGACCTTTGCCCTTAAGGGACACAATAGGCTATCTTTATCTTTATCTTTTAAGTGTAAAAGATAAAACAATGTACACAACAGAACACTTGCGCCAACGAGTAACTGCAAGTCACAACATTAGGCATTTATTTCTCAAACTGCATGCCGGTACATAATTGTTTTAAATAACCGTTTATAAAAAATTGCAGCATCCCTTTGGGGCTGGGTTGCCAATAAGAGTGCAATAGTTGCGCACCGGAATGATCACTCTGTATATACAATTGAGTCAACGGAAATGTATTATCCAATATGTACGTCAGCAATTCGGGTCACAGGAATAGAAATCACTTTTAAATCGGGTGGCGTATGTTACGACTCAGCAATATCACATTACCATTTCACCGTAACATGAAAGGCCGTGCAATGGACGCCACATATCACGGCATTACGCAGGAGAATGCATTTTGCCGTGACAAGTGGTGCAAAGCATTAATTCATGCATCCCAACGACTACTTCGCATAAACTCCGCAACTTTCCCGTCCGAAGCGCTTCGTGACACCTCCGTCATATTTTCTGGGCATTGTTTGGTAACTGGTTATTTTTTTTTTTTTTAATCAGTTTCACACCTCTCTCAATATGGTGCCCCAAAGCTCTGGGCGCCTACTCAATATTGCAATTAGCACATTTTCCTTCCCATTGTGCTTATATTATCGACCCTTATAATTTTAACATAAGCATGTATGGCGCTATTTTGGGCCAGAACCTTCTAATATTAAGAGCACAAGCGCTGTTGCCATGGTTTCAGGCATCTGTTCATAATTTAGCACATTATATTGGTACCTTACACGCGGAAATACGCCACTGCGCAACATTTCTGGCACCTAGACCAACCCTTGATTTAATCTTTTTCATAATTCGCTAAGAATAGAAGTTGGGAAGTGCTGCTTGTTGTCACTCAGAGGTGAACGTATAATTGTTTATTGCCCTCTTCATTTTATTTCTGATTAATAATTCACAATTAAAAGTAAAAATTATAATAATAATAATAATAATAATAATATTCTGAGAATACTCCGGCAAAAGTTACCGGAATGTGAGCTTTTGTTTTCTTGGGCCACTTCTGCTGGCCTATCAGTCTACCCTTGCAAGCTGTCTTATGTTCTGAGAGTGTGCTGTTTCCACTGACCGACAAGAGGCAACAGTTCCTAATCCTTAGTATTACCCAGAACAAAATGTATTTTCCAATGAAATGAAATTTTATCACTCAACATTTAATTAGCTGTTACAATGGATGAGATATTGAAGTTTCCATTGCAAGAGTTTTGAACACATTTCGGTATAATCCGTGATCGCTTCGGAATAATAATGTGAAGGCGAAGTTTTTGTTAGTAACAAACATTAAGTCGCTCAGTTATGCAATTTTAAATATTTCAATTTGTTCAATGACTACTGCATCAACCATGGGAATCCAGTGTTGATATGGTAGCCCTCTGAGTTCTGGGCCTCTTGAAACTATGAACTGCACTATTTAATAGATATGCCGCAAAACCATATAATGTTACTGATTCAGCTAGCATAGCAACTGGTGCATCAAAAAGTTTGGCAGCTCAAATAACGAAAAAAAGAAGAGAGTGTTTATAGCTGAATTTATAAAGAGTCAAATAAGAAGTTCAAATACTTGATTTTTACACCGTTAGGAAGACCGTACTCAACAATGAGCTTGAAGAGGAATTTTAGAATGTGGAAGAGAATATCTCAGACTCCAAATAAACTTATGAACCAACTTAATAATTAGTTATCATTATGTGTACAAACATCAATAGGATCCCTTAGTCCAGATTTCCGTCTATCTAATAACACTTGCCCTCTCAAGCAGTGCATGGCACAGAGCAAAAACTAAGTAACTGACGCAAATCATAAAGGTTCAGCGATAAAGTCACTTCCGAAATTAACGGAACAAGTGAGGGTTTAAGGATGTAAATGGAAACATTAGCAATGAAATAGGAACATTTCGGTGCGGAACTTAAAACGCGGTTTTCCGATACGATGCTATTATTTAAGGGAGAAGAAAATTTCCAAGATCTTTAATAAGATAAGATTACATACACATAGGATGTGGAGTTGAAGTACATGAGCCGCCGGCTGCTGCACGCTTATTAGCCGAGAAGTAAAACACTGAGTTTACGGATAAGGATTATAACTAAACTGCGGTAAAAACATTTATTACATCGGTTGTCTAAACGTACATCTTATGTTCATCATTACTAGTCTAATTTTTGTTGTTATTACAATTCTTTCCGGCGTAGGATTAAGAACTTAAACCTTTATTTCATGTACTTAACCTTAAACGTCGGTGTCACTTCCCCCTCAATTTTGTACATTCTCTGTTGTGATAATTTCAAATAGCACTCCCTTAACTGAAAGTTAAGGGTTAGTCCGAAAAATCCCTTGTGGGCAAATGTCCCTCTATCTTTGGAGTACTTGCCCTGCAAATCTGAAGGGAAAAAAAAAAAAACAGTCAGGGAGGATGGTCCTGGCGGGAATAGAATTCCAGATCTCCTGCTCAAGAGTCCGTCCCTTATCGACTTCGGTCACTCATGTCGGTACCTCCACGTTCATTAAAACTTTCTTGATTATCACAAGTTTCACTGCTTCCGCTCCTTTGCTCAAGTGGTTCATTTGTTAGCGAAGATGTTTCTTCATTCACTTATCACCTGGTGTTCTCAATTTCTTTTGCGCATTCTACGGTCCCAAGCTATGCTTTTTCTTTTCTTTTCTTTTTATTTATTAACTGAATGCTATATTACATGCAATATTCTTCACTTAACTACTATGAATCTACATAATTAACAACTATACATTTTATGAGCACCAAAAATGCAGTTGATAATAGTTATTTTTAAACTATTCATCTAGTATGTGCTAAATGGTACAATGTTTGTGAATTTATTAACGCTTTTAATGTGTTTTTACATAAAGAAGTCCATACCTGAAAAAAGAGGTTCCTTGAGAAAATTACCAGTCCAAGTAATATCTTACTTCCCTGCTCGATGGAGATGGGCTTATATGTCCTGGCTTTTATTGGAAAAAGTGTAACTTAATTATGTTTATTTATCGAAACCTCCCACATAGGATGCGTCCATGTTCCAGGATGGAATGACGGATATCATAGATAGAAAACATTGCGGGCGGTCAAGATTTATAACTATAATCTTGTGTGTGTGTGTGTGTGTGTGTGTGTGTGTGTGTGTGTGTGTGTGTGTACACGTGCAAATGCTGTTTTGGTATTATTATTTGCACCAGCATTACCATCTTTACTCTTATAACACAATAGCATCTTACTTTTCAGCAGTAAAGTGGACAGAAAAAAATGTGCAACGAAGTTGTTTGATCACGTGGAGTTCAAATGCAAACATCAGCTTTAGTTTGTCATCCTGTTGATTACGACATTTAACGATTATTTGTTTTGTTACCAGCGAGGCTACATTAAACGTCGGAATAAAATGCATCCGAGCAATTAGCAATCATATGAAAAGACTGTCGATCGTTAGCGTTATGAACGCACCAATAATGCTTTGCCGCCTTCAACAATATTAACTGTATCAACCCTGTGAACTCTTAAGCATCTTCTGTGGGCAGGTGAGACCGTGGAAGAGTTTCTACATACCAGACAGTCTCCTGTGTGTCATTAATCCCTGCTGTTTTCGTTATCAAGTGTAGGAAGGAGTAAAAAAGTTTTTTGGTTTTCTGTAGCTCAGCGGAGAGCTCTAAGAGCCGTTAAAAACCGACCTGCAAAGTAAGACAACTGCACAGTACGAGTATGCAATGTCTAAAAGAGGACAGCTTCTCTACTTTATCATCTAAAAATGTGCACGCATACCAAAAAGTGTGATCTATTAAAAATATTACAAGTATATTCAATTGTAACCAATATAATTAAAGCAGATACAAAACTTTTATATAAATATGGAGCATGCTGTAGGCTGCGCCAACTCATTTGTACCCTTCACTCCGCTGCGTTGTCAGTAATGGTTACCTATAACAACTAAGAGGGTAGCATAATCAGAAAGTGCGAAGTTTTGCGCACGATCGGTAGTTAGCGATTCATTGTTTACTCACATAGGATTTTCGCTACTCAGCAAATACAAGCTAAGCAAAGAAGGTGACGTAGTGAAGTTTCAAGATGCAAATGTTAATAAAATGGTCCTATAGTATAGCTTTACGAGAGAGGTTGGATAACCTTCATTAGCAATAGGAACGCACGATTACCTCGGGCATATGAATAACAGGAAATAGACAGGATGAGGGGTAGTGCTGTAGTTTTGCCTTCCTGGCGAATGACCTTGCATCGATATGTGCGAGATAACGCTAGGAAAGTTGTGGTGACGGTAACTTCTCAGCTGCATAAATATAACAAACAATTGCAAGCGAGAAAGATGAGAGAGGTAGAGATGTGCAATAAACCAACCCTATAATGTGTTCAATTAGAGAAATACTAATCTGATTCCCTATTCATAAACTAATAATGAACTGGACTAGAAACCAATGCGCATTTTTGTTCATTCGCCAGGACTATTCAAAACGAATTTACTTTGTCTTGATCAATATTTTCATGATGTCCTGAAAGGTGAATGTTCTGTTGTAACTGGTGTAAGTCCGAAATAGCTTGTTTTAAAATGCTCCAATCACTTCAGTGGATGAAAAACATTCTATTTCCATGATGAAAAATGTACTCTCTAACAAGCGGCTGACTGCAAATCTTGTTGTTACTTGTAACCATGAAAAGTAAGCTTAAGTACTTTAATTGTCTGATAAAAGAAATTATCAAGTCTCTTAAATACCTGTTTTCGTTAAAACTGAGTGATGTTACTCTGTTTTCACTTTTAATAAATGCCTATTTTAATTGCATTAATATCTATTTTCAGTGTTTTAAGTGTCTTCTAGGTTGCTATCTTAACCAAAATAAATGCCTGAACTTCCGGGCGCTGGAAATGACTATTACACCACATGACAAACACGTTTGAAATATCTGTACGTGCTTGCAAGAAGGTACAGTACGTAAGCACCTGGAGACAGTAGCGAATTCCGTAACAATGTAGCTATTGAGGTGATACCATGAAAAGGTTTCTGAAAAATGTCTTCAAATATCCATCGATTTTACTTACTAGGTACCAAAAATGACGGTGGCAAGAACGTGTGTGTGTGTGTGTGTGTGTGTGTGTGTGTGTGTCTGTGTCTGTGTTTGTTAACGCTGTAGCGGCCGCTCAACAAAACTTTGCACATAGCGATCAATCATAAAATGATTTATCCAGTTCGTTAACCAGCAAAATTGGACCATTTGGAATGGGGATTACCCTAAAGCGAAAATTTAAAAATCACTCTATCGGCCATTATTTAAAAATGCTATGTGTTTACAGCAATTCCCTCTTGTTATTTTTGTGACACCCAGTGAAAATTAGGAAATTTGTGTGTCCTACTTGTTTTCTGTCAATAAAACTCGGTTTATGCCACTAAAATAAAATAATAAACGTAATTTCTGAAAATCAGCGAAATCAGACTATTTTGAGTGGGGGTTTACCTAAAACCCAAAATGTAGAACTCTCTTGTGGCATTAATATTTTCTCTTTGCAACAAAAATCTGTATATTTAAATAAAATAAGAAAAACAGTTTCTGAAAATCAGGGGGATCAGATCATTAGGAGTGGGGATGCTCCTGAAAAACGAAACTTAAAAAGCGCTGTATCGAAAAAAGCTATAGATTGACAGATATATAGAAGTATGTTTACATCGGGAAAATTGGTTTAGGAGTTTGAAATTGAAAGTTTTAATTTAATGGTATCACTAAATAACGTTCTACAGGCCTTTTATTCGATAACGATGCATATTTTTTATTTTTGACAAATGCATTGTGATGAAGGTACCAACTGTGAGATATTATCTAATCCTCATTAAACCGTTTGCATGCGCTTAGTGCTACTGTTATAAATAAACACACTTTAAAATTACTGTCGCTTTATGCCAAAGATTTTGCAGTTTTGGGCGGATAATTATTTTCATTTTTTATGTTATAAATTAAAGTCTAAAAAATAAGAAATAAAAATTCTGTTACTTCGTTGTGTGTAGTCATTTTTAATTAAATAATTTGTACATTCTGTTTGTATTCAAGTTTCCTGTGATATATAGGTGAGAATTATATTTGTATGTAAGAGAGATCTGTAATAGCCTTCTCAACCGTACATTAAATTCCTCACTACAAAAAGGGGTATATGGAAAACAATCAGTTGTGAACTTATTTTATAGGCAACATAATATCCAACTTCTTTGTTCTAGCGTTCTGCAATAACCTTCATAAATTCAACTTGCTGAGGAATTCGCTTAGTTTATGCGGCTCCTGCATGACAGACTTTTTTTTTTAAGTCTGTGATTTCCTTTTGTCTCTCCTGCACATTATGCTACACATAGTTTATATTTACTCATTGCTGACAATCATTCTTTGGACTACATTGTGCAAATGGAATAAATTACGTTTTATCTCACGTCTTCAGCAATATGTGGATGAACTCAAAGATACGACAGATGTGAGTATTATTTTGCCAACCGTGTAGAAAAAAGGTATGTAAGTAGATATTTTTCTACATGAAGGGAAATAAGTTACAATGAAAGAAACTATAAGGGTATATTTCCAACATTTTGACAAATATTTCTTTCTGTGATTTAGTATGAAAATCATATATATTAAAATGTTTCACAACATAACTTTTTTTTTACATTGGGATAAACATTTTATGTTATTATTATATTAAAATAAACAAGTTAAAATGTTTATATTAAAATACATTCTCCCCCAATTCGTTATTTTATTAATATGAGTAATTTTTTCTTTTCAAATACAGATAATCATTGTTGTTGGTAATCTCACATGAATTTAACATGAATTATGTAATTACTGATTGAGAACCGAGTTGTTAATTGTTTTTCTTGCATATATTTAAATTTTAATACGAGGGCAAGTTAGGTACAGTAGTGGTGGTTAAATGCGCTAAACTATGCCTTGTTGATGAAATGATTATACATGCTTTAAAATCAATTATTGAAAATGGCTTACTAACTTTACTGTAAATGACTTCTTTTAATTAATTGATTAATAATAATGTGTTTTATTGGTTTAAACATTGCTGTGAGTCACACTGAACTAAATCAACCTTAAATAATAGATTGCTGATAAAGGTTGGTAATAACAGTTGCTCCTCAAAAAGATATTGTCCTCGCGGTAGGTCATACCATATGAAAGCTGTTGCTTATTTGACGCGTCTTTATTCATGCACTTGCTTTGTTATATGTGTTACTGTACGCTAATATAATCTTATGATTGATTGAATATTATTACGTCCTCGTTTAGTATGCTCACTGTGCTTGTTCTCTTTGTGTTAAAATTTAGTACATTTTAGGCTTGTAACATTTGTTACTTTTAGAAGGTTTATTGTTCTCTCAAAGTTTCAGAACTTCAAACGCAATTACTGTATCAGCATACACATATTTATACATTACACAGTAATTTTTACTCTACATTTTATTTTTCTCGCATTCCCTCGTACCTGGTCAAAAACCTTTCCTAGCTCACACATTCGTAGTGAGCTTCCCTACTTGGATAATTTTGGAAAACATCGCGCTAGCGAGGGACTTCTCTGATTAAAAAAAGATAATTTCTTTTTGTTTAATCACTGCCACAAAAGTCACTCTACATTGTTCATAATCCTAGCATGTGACTCGCTGGCCATGGTCCAACTTGAGTGGGTACCTATGTGAACCTTTCAAAAGAAACACCCTTTGCTTCAAACACAGGAAACCGTACTACAATATTATTAAAATCATTTATATGCCTCTGAATTCAATTCCAATGTTGTTTTTCTGTAAAACGCCGTAGTTAACCAGTAAAAAAAGAAAATGCCACTTCAAAGTTAAAGAACCGATCTGCAGGAATAAAAGTATGTACACCTTTGACAGAAAATGAATCATCTATTGAAGGCAAAATTCTTGTAATTCTTTCTATCGGAAACAGCGCGCTATTCACAAGGCTGTGTAGCCACTGCAGTAGTTGGACTAAAGACGCTTACTAGTGTGCGTGTTCCTGTAACTCTGGCATAATGTGCAGCGGAAGAGCGCAAGTTCCCTTGCGGCATTAAACATCTTTGTTTTTTAATAAACCCTTGTGACATATTATAACAAATTAGTTTCGTAACATATTTTACCATATACAGCAAGTTTTAGCGTTAAAGTATTATATTGAATATTACAATATTTCCTTCCATATTTGTTCTATCTAAATGCAATATGCTGCTCATGCATTCCCTGCACATGCAGAATGACAAAAGATCGACACACATTCAAGAAACCTGGGACGTTGTAGCCTGTAGAAATCTGACATCATATATGCCCCGAAAACTGAGGGCAGCTATACATGCTGAGGGTTCATACACCCGATATCAATTTGGGTTTATTTCTGTGTGTTTTGACTTTAGAAGAAAGAAGTTTCTGTTCATTTATATATTTAGTTATTTGTAAAGAATACGTCAGTTTTTTGTGTGTACTACGATAATGCCATTAAACTAAAATGATACTAAGGCAACATGATGTTTTACATATATCTTCACAAAAGCAACAATAAAAAAATAAAACAATTGTGTGGATTTGAACCCAGGAGTTTTGCAACTTGTTTACTTCCGTCACTTCATTAAGTGTGAGAGGGGTTTCTATAAAAGGATTAAAGTTAACCAGATAATTACGTCATACTTTCAGCTCCACCAGTCTCAGTAAATTAATTGGATTCATTATTACTAATCGTTCCGCACAATCTCTACTAGACCGCCGCGGGTGGCCGAGGTCATGAAGGCGCAGACTCGTGAGCGGGAAGCCTGGGTTCGATTTCCACGAGGACAGCCTCCCTGACTGAAGTTTTTTTTCCATTTGTCTTCTGGTAGGTGAAGTCATCTCTATACCTTTACTATAATTCCTGAACATCATACACATTAATCAAGAACATCATTTGGCAATACTAAATAAAGTGTGTAATCTGCTTCCACATCTTCATCTACTAATTCCCAAATGTTCTTTGTATCCAGTGAAATCATAGCCCCTTCATTCAAATTTGATAACTGTGTTTTCAATAATTATACGTCTGACTTAATGTGTATTCATTTAAACAATTGTTTTTGAGCATTCAGCCAAATGTCTGAAATAACTTTGTAAATTATGTAACAACGATGGTCTAAGCAGCCATAAATTTTAATAAACACCTTGTTCAGAATGTAAAACGTTATCTCTATTTTGTTTTCTCAGTTGGTAACGATAGCGGTTGTAAAAGTGGACTTTCAGTGTCGCGGGTTCGGAATGGAATAGATATTCATAAGTATAACGTTTTAAATAATTATTAATATTCTGTGCCCGAGTTTTACAAATACATTACTTTTATTCTTAGTCTATTCATGAAATAGCCCTAAAACTTATTTGTCTCTTCTCTATTGTCATTACTAACAATCGATATTCGTCTGTTGCTAGAGAGCTTGTAAAGCTAAGTATTCATAATACAAATGTATAATTATTATAATATTGTAACCCAAGGTTAGGGGAATGATATTTAAATGCGTGTTTTATTTTGAAATAGTACCAATAAATATCGCTCACTACTTTCATGGATTTATCAGACCCTCTTGTGATATCCCTTTGTACTTCCATGGTCAAAGCAACGACATAATCAACAAAGGCCCATGACTTGTGCTTGGTTATGACGTGAAGTGGCAGCATGTCCTCACTCCTTGCTCATAACACACCTCATCTCGCAAGTCATAGTTTCAGCACCATTAACTAGCAGAACCAGTAGATAAGTTAGCTTTACAAAAAAACGCTAAGAATGGGAGGAGTGGAAGACTTGAAGAACGACTACTTTACAACGAAAATTGCTTTTTTTCCCCTCCCTCTCTTTTCCTCGTCTCTTCTTCCGCTGGCTCCACCCACTTACTTTACCCTTACCTCCCCGCGCTCTCCTACGGAAACTTTACATTATGAGAGTTTACAGACACAGGGTAAGCCGCAATGACGTCTTAATATTTCCAGAGCAAGGCGATGGCACAAAATCAACATAGCGCCTGCAAAGTAATTTCTCCCATTCCGGGAAATTTTAATGCAAAAATTCATTAACCATTCAGTGTATCTCTTACCATCGATTTCTAAACACTCCGCCCCCCGCACACAATTATTCACAAATCAAAAAGATCTCTTAATTTCCAGACAGCACAAGATAAAAATACTTACGATAACTTGCCTTTATACACACAAGCTTTCATTTTAAAAGTTTCCAGTTTGTATAATATCTTTTAACGTAATTTCAATTTAAATAAATAATCGTTAATTAAGATATTAAGAGGAAAGCACATAACCAATTTATGAACATTTTAAAGACGATGCAATTGTAACTACAACTTTTTTTTATCATTGCTTGTCACTTTCATTCTACCCTATTGTTGTTTGAAATTGACCGAATAACTAGCACTATACTATACTAGTACTATATATTCACAACTGCTGTTGTGAAGCTTTATTGTAATAATTGTAATAAAATTCAAGTATTGCATAGAAGAAAGAATGTAAACAAAACGAAACGAATTGATAATATTAATACCTTTAAATACACAAACAATCGTTTCTTCTTATTCTGCAACTGATTATTGTTTTATTTTTATTCTGTGCAAAGTCAAAAAATAATAATATAGCTTGCCAGGCAACAAAAGAAAACAAAAAATTGCTAACAGCTGAATTATCCAAGTAATACTACAAGAGGGTCTCAGGTTGCGGAAAACTCAGATCTTCCAGTGATATTTATAAGAACTATTTCACGAATAAAATAAAAATTCAAATATAATGTCCCGCAACTTGGCTTACAAAACTGTAATAATTACATATTTGTATTACGAATAATTAACCTTTTCAAGCTATCTTGGTACAGAAGAATGTCGAATGTCAGTAAGGCTACGAGGTTTAGGACTATTTAATAAATAATAAGAATAAAAGCAATATATGTTTGAAATTCGCGCACAGAATATTAACAATTATATAAAATGTTATACTTACTATTGAATACACAACTATTCAGATACCGTGAGAGTGAAATAGACGAAGGTCGACTATCGCTAAAGTTCGATTTACTAATACCAACTGAGAAAAACAATACAGACATTTTATCATTCTGAACAACGGTAAAAATTTATTAAAAGTTGTGGTTGCTTAGGCAGGTATTGTTACATAATTTACCAAATGGTTTATCACCAAACCGCTTTGAAGAACTCTCTATTTTGCGTTATGATTGTCAACAGTTTTGTTGTTATCAATACCTTGCCACCGCCAACTAGCAAAAGTGATCACTGATGCGTGCTCAGGAACTATACTGGGAGTACAGAGTTGGCTACACTGACCATAAGACAAATGCACGTCGCGCGGTAAAGGGGTTTGATAAAACTTATCAATTTCACTGTGATATCGGGCTGTGATTGGTCAAAATTCATTTATTTTTCATTTTATTGGTCGATTTGATAATAGCGATATATAAGTAAAATAGTCATTTAAATTTATGTGCCAAAAGGTAGGGGTGTAATTTAAAATTTCAAAGTACGGGTGACTGTAGATGAGAGAGTGAAACCTAAAGTGTTGCCAGCACTGGTTTTGAACTTTCTCCTTAAATCTCTAAATTAAGTGGTTTTTTTTTTTGTTTAAATTAAATTTATATTAAACAGCATTTAATCAGTTTTAAATTAAAGTTCTATTTTGGATTGGACTGGTGTAGAGAAGGATATGCAGCCTTGTTCACGGCTGGCTATTTGTGTCTACGCTCCCAAAGAGGCAGGAAGGGATTAGGTGAAGGAGGCACCTGGCGGCTAGGATCTACGGGCGGTGACTGCGCGTACGTGGCTTTCTCTAACATGTTTGCTAATAGAACACCCAGGCGCACATTGGCTTGGCACTTTCGACCTTATAGTAGAACCTACGAAATTATAGAGTATGAAATGAGAGAGCAGAAATTATTGGAATTCATCCCAGAATTCCCCTAAGCTACCAGGGGAAACCACGAAAAAACCCATGTCAGGATGAACTGTCCAAGGTTGTGACATAACGCATAATAAACGGTTTTACATGACATGTAAAATGCGTAAAATATGCAGAGAACGTAAGTTAGTCAAAACCCAACCAAATAAAAGACAGTGTTGTTTTTGCGATGATTATATATATATATATATATATATATATATATATATATATATATATATATTACATAAAACACTTTCCCACATCATAGTAAATACAGTATACAGGTATCGCGGTTTGGGTGCTGGTGCTTGTGCTTAGGTATATTGGCTGGCGTTATGGGTATTTCTATTTTGATTGTTTCCATCGCCTTCTCTCGCCATACCGTATGTCCACTGACTGCTGGGTTTTAAGTTCTCCAATCTTCTTTGATGACCCCCATCCGCAGTCATCGAATACCTTATCAAAAGAAACATTTTCCTATGTGAATGTGAAGGCTAGAATGAAAAAGTGCAGGCAGAAATCTAATGCAGGTGCAGTCGGCGCAAATAAGCTTCAATTCTTTGTGGAAATCAAGCAACAAAGCAATGATAGCAAATATGCAAACCCCCATTATGCGCCGGCATCTGAGACGATACAAAATCTAAATGCTCTCTTGCGCCTCCGCGTTACGGCTTTGTTTCATCTATAAAGAAACAAATTTTTCTCTATAGGACAAACGATACGATATGATTGGCTAGACATGCATTCATTGTTCCATTTCAAAGATTGCCGCGTTCGACTCTGTCGTCCATAAAACCAGTCTGATAATAACTCACGTGATCTCTCGGTATGTTATTGTTTTAACTCGTAGTCCTGCCTCCAGTTGCACATCGTTTCCTATCTCGAGAGTAGTTACTATGAACCAGGTGGCCGAGGTTGTTAAGGCGCGGACTCGTGAGCGGGAGCTCTGGGGTTCGAATGCCGCCAGGACTGTCCTTCCTGAATGAGATTTTTTTTTCTAGGTTTTCCTCAGTCCTCATAAGTGGCAAATGCCGGGGATGTACCCTAAACTTGGGTCTGCAACGCTTCCTTCCTTAAAAATAAATCCTTTTCAAATATATCATTTCATGTCATGTACCACCAGTGTCCACTGCCTGTGGTGCCTCAATAGTAAAAATGGGCGTTAAACACCATTCATTTTTTCATTCTACGTGACGTGTACGAGGAACTCGGATTAATTCCATTTAAAGTTGAACATAAGAATTGCGCTAAGTGTTGCGAATGTGGAGTAACTATAAAAAAAAATCAGCAAGGGAACATCTGTAAGCTCTTCACCCACTGCTGCTACAGCTGTCACAGCAGAGTTTCAGTTCTGAACTACACCACGATCTCACTCGGAAATGTCTATATACATAACTGACCCTCTAGCTCCAGTTGCAGACCGAAGATCCAGTTGCTGTTTAACCATGTCTTCAGTGTCGTCGAAGTCGAAGTAAACTGGCAGGCTGGGGTTAGTGCTCAGTCTGTGTGTAGATGCTGCGTCCCTACCCTGTGTTGGGTTTAACCGCAGAGATGGGAAGAAGGTTGTAGGGCGGTTGTGCTGTTTTGGGTGTTTGGTGGAAGGATTGTGCAGTAGAAGCTTATCCTGTCGTGTACGAGTCACCCAACCTTATCTCACGAAGACTATTAACCTTGAATCCCCTACCACCTCTTCCATGGCTAAAGGCAGATAATTTTTGTGACAGAATGAATCCCTCCACAAAGCAGAATTATACAGTGCTGTCAATGCAGAATGAGTCCACTGCATCCTGAATGAGAAACATCATGGACAAGTAGAGAATTCACTTTAGAAATTTTGGCCCCTCAGGCATAACTAGTTATCAACAGTATCAAGAGAAATCTGGAAAGTTAAAAAAAAACTTGGAACACCACGAACATTCTGGCATTTCCTCGACGGCAAAAGTTGTCAGAATTTGCATTGAAGCTGCTTAACATTCCAGCATCTTCAGCCCAACTTGAAATACTCTTTTCTACTTGGTCTTTTGTCCATAGTACCATAAGAAATCGACTTAGGTTCGAACGTTCCAAGAAAATGCTTAAAATATATTACACACTTAAGTTACAAGACCATAATACAGGATGATTCATTTGAGTATGGATAAAATGAAAGCACTAAAACATTTGCTATTTAATTTATATTTTGAAACTTACAACATTGAAATAAGGGAGATTTCTCAGAATGCTACATGACCCCCATTGCGCACTTTGACAGCTCATAATGGTGATGCAATTTAGCCCATGTTCATTGTAACATCAGAGGAGTAATTTTCTGTAAAGCATCGGTAATGTTTAAATTCAGATCATCAATATTCCTAGGTTTCTGTGAATAGACAAAGAGTATTTAACCAAATCCCGTACAAAGAAGTCAAAAGGGGTTAGATCTGGGGACTTAGGGGCCAAGAATTGGTCCATCACGACCGCACCACATACGATAGAAAGCGGCTCAGTGGGGGTGCACCAAAATACAATGGTTAAATTGTTTCTTTCTCAAATGGGGCAACAGAAACAACCAAATAATGTCCATAGCGCACTCTCTTTTCTGCAAATAAGACTGATCCGTAGAGACATGTGGATTTTCCCTTGTCCAAATAATGCAATTGTGAGTGTTTACTCTCCCGCCGACATGAAAAGTCGCTTTGTTTATTAACAGACATTTGTTAAAGAAGTCGTTATCATCTCAGTCAATTGGTACATCACGGATGCAAAATTGAGAACTCCATGAATCCCATCGCGTAAGGGTTGTAAATGTTAAGTGATATGGGTGCAGTTTCAGGTACTTTCGAACATACAGGACATGTATGGATGTTCATCTCCAGGCGTCTTAAACAATCTATAGGGTCATTGTCGTACTCGTATAGCTGCTTCTCGTACTGGTTTCGCCTACGACTTTCTGTGTGTTTATTCAACATATCAAAGTACGCATTGCGCTCGCTTGAAATTTGTAGCACCATTTAAACCATCTACGATTTTAATTTTTCATTCTTGCCATGTACTGAAACCACCATCTTTTAACCAAAATATTCTCAGCAAGGAATGACTCTTACTTCATATCAGCATTTATAATAATATTTAATATTATCCATACACAAACGGATCAGCCGTTAAGTGATGAATATTATTGTGATTAAGGGAATGCGGGAGAGAACTGTTATAAACATATGAGTAAATATTAAAATAATAACAAAGCATTAATAAGTGATACTATCACTTTAAAATAAAATCAGCTACATTACAAAATAAGCAGTCAAATGTTTTGTTTTATTCTGGTGTAACAGCGAACTTTTTTTTCCCCCCTTGCTTATATACATAAGAAAGTACATATAAACTCCTACTTAAATTTTGAAAACATATTCATATAAATTGTTAATATGTTGACACTATGAGACGTTTGCAACAAAATTGCTCTCAATGTTTCAATATAGAACGTGAAGTTTTAAACATCTGAAATACATAATAAAATAATGATTCAAAATGCAAATAATTCAAATAGTTTTTCTATTATATGAGGATATAAAAAATGGGTTCCCATGCCAGGAATTACTAATAAATTACGCGCACTTTACGTAAAAAAACGTTGCAAACTACTGTAACTAGGCCTTTCAAGTACTGAACCATCCCTTTATTATTGCGGTTCTTCTGCAGATGGAACCTTTCGAAATTCCATGGCATTCCAATAGATGAACACTGATATCAAATGACCCAACAGAAAGAAAGAAGGCTAAATGGGTTCTCCTTGTTCGTCCCTAAAGAAGCTGCTAGTCTTGTAATTTTATTAAGGTGCTTACTTTAAGCAGCGATAATACACAATAAAAGCATCTTAGGAAAATAACTAAACACTTTCCGGCGACAAGAAGTTACTTCAAAGTGCTTATGACAAGCCCTCTGTAAATTCACCGGGAGAAAATTTACTTCGTCGAACAGTTAACTTTTAAAACAAGGATACATTAAGGATGCAGAAGAAGAAATTACTTTTTGGGGAAGAATAGAAGAGAGCTATGGGAGGAGGGGCGGAAGCTATTATTTTTTCTACTTAAGACTACTACTATGGGTGGTGGATTTTCTCGACGGCGAAGAAGGGTTGCTCCCGAAACTTGAAGCAGCTTGGTGCTGCTTTTTTTAGCCCCCTTCCTGCATCCTTCTAAGCGCGAATAACGTCTCCACTGATGCTCCGCCCCCATTAACCAAACTATGCAACCGCCTTTATTCACGCACGAAAAAGAAACTGCAAGTTGGAGGAAACTGTGCAATTTACCTAGGGGAGCGTGCCAATTAACCCGGGGTAGCTGACCTACTTTCAGTACAGTTTTTAACAAAAATCCCCTCAAGCTGAGTTACGCCCACCATTAAGTCCTAAAGAGATAAAACAGAGAACGAGAATATGTCTACTACTGCGCTTTCTCCTCCTCTAACAAAACGTTTCAGAGAATCGCGTTACGAGTAAAGCCCGGAATGAATGGCTAATAGCTTAGTGTCACTACTGGCCGCACTGGTGCACTGTTAGTAAAAACAGAATTCCGACAAGGAACACCCCCGGATTCGAACACACGAATTCGCACATTAACTGCGTTAAAGGCAACTTCCTTACCTCTGATTCAAAGACGATGTTCGTCTTTCTGAAATATTCCGCTGTTGCTCACTACAGGGCTCCGATAGTCACCCGTACCGAGCCGCATGACTCAGACTTGAATCGGGAGGCTCTGCTTCAATTACTGTTACTATCCTGACCTTGGTGTCACTAAGGCGAAATCTGGGATGGGTGTACCCTAGTGGTGGCTCGTGCCCATGTAAAAGGATGGGCCAGGGACATAACTAAATGACACCCAAATGCCATGGGAAAAGATCTGAGGTATACTTCTCTCATAGCTGCAGCTAAATAATGTTCTATTTTTTTCACATTTTTCTCTGTGTTTAAATTCCTTAGTTTATTCCCAACTACTTCAGCTGGCACATTCTCTCTCTAAGAAAGCATTAGTTACGTTTGAGGGAGAAAAGTACACACGTGACAAGTGAAACTGAAACTACGGGTAAGCGATCTTAAATTTAGACATATAAAATAGTTCATTAGAATGCGGTATGATGTTCCGCCAGCTGTCCGAAAAATCGATGCTGTCATAGCACGTAATAGAAAAGCCGTCTCCGACTGTGACGTACGCTGAGTGCAGAGATATCGTGCTTTAGATCTACAAAAATGCCCTAACTGTTTTAATAACAAGATGACTGCATTCTCGTTTTGAACATAAATACCTTTAACTTTCTAATAGAATAAAATTATGATAAAATACAGATATTATTTGCATTTTGGCACCATATCTATAAATTTTGGTCCATATTTTAAAAAGTTTGCTGTACATATCTTAAAAATGTTACTGCATATAAATCCTTGCCATGGTAAATTTCTAACGGGATGTGAGGGCACGGCATGTGGATAGGTATTACAGATGCATTTAACCCAGGAATTCAGAAGAGAGACACAACGGAGTAGTAAACTGTCCTCCTTCAACTCTGATTGGTTAGAAAGAGACTTTAGATTTAAAATCTATTGCTAATTAAAGGGAAAGAAAAGGCTCACGTTCGCATGTTGTCAGTGTACGTAAAATAAACTTACGTTGTGAGACAGTATTGATAAGCTGCCACCACCATACTTAATTACAGTAATTAATGCATTTTTATCTAAATTCCTTATTATAGTTATGAGTGTAATGTCATTTCATTTCCTATATAAATGTTGAATGTTTAAACTGTTATTTTCTTTCCAGGGTGCAGAAAGCTACCCCAGCTATAAAGTCTGGTATTCTGTTAGAGATTGCAAAACTGGGGTAGGCATAATAAAAACATACGGCAGGCAACTACACGGATGAAAAGACAGGGCGATAATCTCTTCAAGGGAAGAAGACCACAGCTTGAATGTACATTTAAAAAGTCATGTAGACCATGTTTGTTTAGTTTTGCAATTTTGGGGTCCGCAATCAGTTTTGCAAGAATATTCAGTGGGGCAATATCAGTGGAAGGGCTTTCTCAGTTCAATTCAGCTGCTGGAAAGCTGTAGTTAGTTTTGGAAGAGTGTTAAGTGGACAAGCTTATTAGTTGAGTGCAGTACAGTATATGAACAATAAATTGTGTTTGATCTACCATAATAAAAAATATTTAAAAAACTGTCATTATTTAAAACCGCTGCAGTTGTGTGGGCTTAATAAAAAGTTTTGATGCCAATCATCAATACGTTTTGCGTGTTCAGAAGTACAGGAGTTAGAGTCGATGCCTTCATACTTCTTTTACTCATTATAGCCCTACGATCAAAACATTTATGAGACTTTTTTATCTTCTGCAGCTCTGAAAATTTGGTTCTTCTATCTCTCTTTGAGTATGTTGTTATGACGATATTCCAGGAGCCAGTCAAAGCCTTTAAATCATTAAAGTTCAGAGAAAGCTGTTCTGCATTGATTGCCTGACACGAAAAGTCTATGATGTTATTCTATATTTGTTGCCTCCTATGAATGACAATAATTTTGGTTTACGACATGTTTCATTCCATAGCAGCATTTAGAGTATCGTATTTTCACACGTCTAAACTACATCAGAAGAATCTATTCATCTGACCAAAAAAGGTGTACCTACTGGGGTGTCGAATTGCGAGACCGTTTTAAATGATAGCTAACGCTATACAAACAACAACTGCATTACCTACGTATTCCATTCCAGTCGTGTAAATAAATAATGTAACAAACAAAAAATATAGCTGCAGACATTTTCAGTACGGCATCAACAAATATGCAATCAGAGTCGGGACATACTGATTGCTTTCATAAACAGGAAACGCATTCTAGCAGGAAAACACGAAACTCATTCAATTTCAATATATATTGTGTAAACCCGACGCTGCGTCATGGTTCAACAGAGAGGAAACAACCAAGTGTCCTTGCGCCATGCCGACATGCCATGGATATAAATCAAACAACAGATTCAGGGCGAAGCAAATGAAATAGGCACCGCCAGAAGTGTTACGCCTGGCCAGACTGCAATCAGGAGCTGCCCAAAAAGTTAATTATCCACAGCACGATTCCAATCAAAACAACAACACAGCTAAGAACGGCATTATATCTCACGTCACTTAATTTCATGTTTCCTCTTATTCAGAAACACAATAATGTGAAAACAAAGTCTTACTTTCATATTTCCTCTTATCCCGTAACACAATATTCTGAAAGAAAAGAAAAAGGTCATATAATTTCATGTTTCCCCTTATCTGGAAACAAACATTCTGAAAACAAAGCCTTAATTTCATATTTCCTCTTATCCCGTAACACAATATTCTAAAAGAAACGAAAAAATTCATAATATCATGTTTCCTCTTATCTTGAAACAAACATTCTGAAAACAAAATGCTGGTCAGCAGTTTTCGCAACTGTTATAACAAGTCCAAATCCTACTATACTGCCCAAAAGTTATGAGGTGCGGTCCATAAGTTTCCGTCCTTACTATGTTACCTATCATTTGTCAACATGATCTCCCTTTGCTTCAACGTATTTCTCGCATCTCTGGATTAACATTTCAATCCTCCTAAAAATTCAGTTCGAAGTTTTATTTTCGTCCATCAAAGCATTATCGTTCGTGAATCTCTGCCCTCGAAGATCAGATTTCAGTTTTAAAAACAGGTAATAGTCGCTAGGGGCAAAGTCTGGGCTCTACACTGGATGGTCCAGCTACTGAAAGTCACATGTGCTCACAGCAGCCTTGGCAACAGCAGTCTCTCGCACTTTTTGGAAAGCAAAAAAAAAAAAAAAAAAAAAAAAAAAAAAAAAAAAAAAAAAAAAAAAAAAACCAGATATCTTCCTCTAACTGTACCAAAAGTTTCCTGAAGAATTTGTTGCTTTTGACATGCATATTGATTTATACGCCTCAAAGCTTCAAACTAACTACAGAAACTGTTAAAAACAGAACTAGAAAGCCTCATAACTCTGTTTACGTCAACATTACTACAAATGTAAACAACCGCTTTGAAACAACCAAAAAGATATGTCTAAAGCCAAAAGTTTGCTTTTTAAATATTATATACATTCTAAATATCATACTTAAGAGGTAGGAAGTTAAAAAAAAAAAAAAAAAAAAAAGGAGTGAATCTTCCCTTTTGTGCATCTTTTTCGTTCAGAGTATCTAATTCCGCTATAATGCGGCGCCAGAGTAACACAACAAAGCAATGTTTACGGCTTTTTACGAAAACTTCACTTTCGGTGCAAATAGTTGGCGGCAGCTCGCGAAACCAGTACGCTGCCAGTTTGTTTTGTTTGTTATTTTTTTTAAACACGTCTCACTCGAAAGAAGCCGCCTTCCTCTAGCAGCATCTGCTTTACATGGCATATAAACTCACAAAAGGGGCATGAATCGTGTTACACAACACTACGAGTGTTTATTGTATAAAGAGGAAGAAGACGACGGGAGGCGCAGAAAGGAAAAGGGCGATATTTATGACGCAGACGTCGTCGACGACAACCTTTAACTGAGCAAGCATCGTTAAGCTCGGCATATAAAGGAAATTGCCAATGGTTCTCCACGCTGTGTGAAAGGAATGACATGATTAAGCCTTCATAACGCAGCAGAAGAGAGAAATCAGAGATTCTGATCTTTATTTTGCGTAGACTTTATCCGCCTCATCAATTAAGCCAGTATTTGTGTTTCCTGAAGATCAAAATGCCGCCTATACATAATCTCTATAGGAAAAGTATATAAGTATGCCCTACTTAGCTTGACATTTGCGGTAGAGCACTATATTTATCGGCGAATATGGTGAATGAAGTTTTGTTATTTACATTATGGCTTCTAAGTTTATATACAACCCACACCGTATATAAACTCGTTCAGCGACCTGTATTGTTACGCGTCACTGCATTTATGCAGTTAACACTAAAAACAGCTAAGAATCTGATATATCTAGAACAGCAGAAAGTAGTCATTATGAGTCCTACCATATACGCATGCAAAACTTTATTATTTTATTTATTAATAGCTTTATTTGTATTTATGCTTTCGAAACAATAAGCAAGTAGGTATTAAATTATGCTTAAACATTTAACTTGAAAAAGTTATATATTATTCTTAATCTGAAAATTTAGCTTTTGCTATTCAGTTCATGACTTCATTACACCTCGTTTCTTTTCTCGGATAAGTGCATTTATTTTAGGGATTATAATAGATTTTCTGAATCGTCTATACGCATTTTTGTGCACATTTTCACATACAGCTTTGCGGCACTTCTCACAAAAACCAATGTCTTGTTTCCATTACACAGACTGATTTGGCATTTCTTTCGCCTTTTGGAAGGCCTACACCCTTCATTCTCTTTCTCTTTTTGCTCTTCTTGCCCTTCCCGCTCCCTTTTCAGTTTATTCACCAGCTGAAGGATGAACTTCCTTTTTATCTTTCTGTTCTTTACCCCACTGTAGATTAATCCTGCATTGATTGTTACAGTGTCCAGGATATTGTACAAAATTTACTTGGTCATTTTATACATGCTATGTTAGTTCAATATTTACAAGTCATCTGGTTAATAACATCTACCCCATATTTGGTGTTATTGTAGAAGGTTATAGTTTCTGGATATTCTTATCTTCCAGAATGCAGTGTATTAAGAAGTAGAACATTCTTCTTCTTCTTCTTCTTCTTCTTCTTCTTCTTCTTATTATTATTATTATTATTATTATTATTATTATTATTTGTTTGATTAATAGTCAAGGTATAATCTCTGCCATCAGTCGATTGCCAGATGGTGATGGAGCGGATTGCTGCATTCCCCTCTGATGATACAAGACAACTGTCTTCAGCACACAACACAACACTACCTAAATGGGAACGTAATATTTACAGATAAATGCTGATAGTATACACACATGCCAGGCCCCAACAATGAGCCGATATTTCTCTATACACACTATTGATTACTAACAATATTGTTGGTCAACTGTCGAAAATTTTACTGCGCAGTTGCGCTATGTATAAGGCATCAATAATGAATGAAAAAATTAAATAGTTTATATCCAAATGTAACATGATAAAGAGGAAGAAAATCGAATAAAAGTCGCGATGTTTGGTAGGAAAATATGAATGCTGTGCAAAAGAAATTTTAGTCAGGGATCATTTTCACAGTTTCCGCAGTTCTAATGTTAAGATCTAATTTGGCGATTAAACGTACAATTATGGGTGTTTCTCTTTAATAAATACTAGCAAACATCATTAAAGCTTGCCAGACAGCATATCGGACTGATATTCGTGAAAGACGTTTACCATTAAAGTGTTGCAGCCAGAAATTTGCTAAAAAATTAAGGTACCCCAGGTGAAATTTGTAAATCTTGCAAAAAGAAGATTTTTTTCTTCAAAATATCCAAGTTGATATTAATATTTTTTAAAAAATATATATTCTAATTACTTTTATATGCTATTATATCAAATATCCCACACGATGCAGAATTTATAACTTGACAAAATAATATTAACGTGTTAATTTGATATGGAGAACAATTGCTGTATCGATTTTTTCGCATTGCCCTGGTTGTCTCACAAAAAGTTTTAAGTGTTTAACTGTGAAAATGCATAAAATACAGTAAAATTTTCTGAAACGATAAAACCATAGCAAATTGTATTGAACTAATTATAACTATTTATATGAAAAACTGGAACGGTTAATTTTTTTCAATATGACGGGGAAAGAATAGAATTTACCAAGCTATGTTTTAATTTTTTTTAACAATGTAACCATATACAAATATAAAATGTAAAAAAGCAATTTATCTCAATATCTAAATAAGATATATATCCAAAATAATAATTTTCAATACTACGAAAAAATTGGCTAAGTAAACCGAGATTAAACACATTAAAATAAGCACAGATTGACCAATACAATAAATAAAATTACAATACAGACATTACTAGTACCTTATCAAGTGAATGACATTCCTGGTTAAGCCAATTGAACAAAAAAATCAAATTCTGGGACTTTAATCAAAAAACAGTATATCTGGGCCATCGTATGAAAGAAATAATGGAATTGAAGAGATGGCTAGCGACGTATGGAGGGAGAGGACTTTATCTGCCAAGTAAAACATTTCGCACAATAAAGAGTCAGTCCAACTCTTTGCATTAACAGAAGCAGTTGGACGTTACAAACACATTCCTCTGACTAGCCATTTCTCCAGCTCCCAGCAATACCTGGATGGAACCATTCGCTAGCGAAGCATGTCTGCCAAAACGAAGTTGTACCCACAAAGTCTCGAAACTGGTTCAAAAGTCGAGAACAATAATGGTAGGAAAGGTTGACGTCACTAAATCAAGAAGATTAATACTTAATACAGACACATGCTCTTACTAACAAGCTAACATCCCGGTAGGTGAACGCATTAAAGAAACCATTAAATGGGAAGGAAGGAAGGAAGGAAGGAAGGAAGGAAGGAAGGAAGGAAGAAAAGAAAAATAAAAAGAAATATTAAATTCATGGACGATATGTAACTTACAATGGAACAATATTTATGCCTAGTTTGGCAATAAGTGTATCAATGTCTTGGTATAAACAAATATAGATTGGTTGTAACTACTGCCAGATAAAGGAATTTTATAACAACATTAAATATTTTTCATTGAATGCTTGCGGTTACAAAATAAACCTGTTATCCCCTTTTACGAAAAGATGAGATTTGTGGAAAACTTGACAAACTTTTAATGAGAATCACACTTCTGCATATCCTTAATTTATTCACACATTTTTTTAACCCGCAGTTATTAACAATCTAAGTTTTACTAACCGAATAAAGTAAATTTGACAGAAACCATACTGCTTATTCCCCTTTTTCTGCATAAAGTTACTGTACACAAAGGAAAGTCTGTTTGAAAGTATTTATTACTGTTATTATTATTATTATTATTATTATTATTATTATTATTATTATTATTATTATTATTATTATTATTATTTCCTTTTTAAAAATGTTTGCCTTTAAGATTTAAATTACACCATAAATAAAAGGCTAGTTCGCCTAAAAATTATAAATAACAATATCTAAGCTATATTATTATGTACTAAAGTCAATTATGCTGGCAGTAAAGACTTACAATTTCCAGTTATCGAACAGTCAACATCTCGAAGGGGTGCTCTGCCTAATTATTGTGAAATTATTTCGAAGCTAAGTGATTTTCAGTCTATAACTCCTATAAGATACGAAAATTAATATAACGGTGAGAATCATGTGCTGTAAAGAAGATGTAAACATCATTCTGAGCAAGACGGGACAGTTGAACATGAAATCCAAAAGAGCAAGGTTAGAGACCATTGTTTATTGTTTGAACGGGTCGAGGCGACCTTGCACCTCAATAAAATTTTGTGACACAATGGTTAAACCTGTGAACAGTGAAAAAATTAGACTAGAGAAATTAAACGACGAATTTCAAAGGCGCTTTAAAGATCTTTAAAGATCTCTGAGATGAGTATCTCTGTTTTAAAGATCCTTGTTTTTATAATGTCCAGAGTAACCCCATTTCGAAATAAATTTATCTATAGATTAAAATTTAAAAGATAAATGGCCCGAAATTAAGACAGCAGCGATGTGCATAAAGATTACTGCAGGTATTTTGCATATTTTCAGAGCATACATTCATGCAAACAGGTGTTTTCATATATGAAAGTGAACAAAATACATACAAATCAAGAATAGCTAAAGTCAATCTTTCGATAATCATATTTGTGTCTATGGAATATTTTACCCCAAATCCAACAAAATAGAGTGCAAGCAAGCGCTTGTCAAGTGTCTGATAAAATCATAAAACGCAATCAGATATTTCCTTAAAAAAACTCGTTATAGTTCTTTTCATCTAGTACGCTTTTTTATTAAATTTTCATTTCTACTAATATATTTGTTATGCCTCCTCACTTGTATGTATGAATAAGCAACATACAACAAAAGGATAAACTCGTAAATTATAAAAATGTGTCCTGTGTCCTCTTAGTAATGAGAAAGTATGTGAAACGTGCATGACCCGCAAAACATGTAGTAATATCGCGGCCCAAATGAGTTGTACATATCCTGTGTAAAGAAATGCAGTTACTTGAAAATGATATTACGCCGCTTGCATATACAAAATGAACAAAGAAGCTACCAGAAATGAATTTTCGCAAAGTATTTTCAAGCCAGAGAATTAACAACTAAACAGGAAACATATTAAAATACACGCATCAAAATTGCTTAAAGAACATCACAAATTATAAACAAAAATATTTGTATATTTAAATAAATTATAATCAGTGACTAAATATGGTTGTTTGGTTTATCTACGTACTAGCACAGCAGTAAATTATCATTGTTTTATTTATTTAAAGTATTACAATGTGCTTTGGCAAATTAGTTGTCATTGGAGTTTTATCTACTTGTGTATATTAAAACAGTAAAAGGCAGTTTTAACAACGATTGATTTAATTTATTAAAACTTTACTGTTTTAATAAATGAAATCAATGCTCAATGCTGTCATTTAAGTCGATATGAAATAGGCGATAGGAATAAATGGAAATGGTGGGACACAAATTGATTCTGCTAGAGTTCTGAATACCGAAGTGAATTGAAAAAATTAAATGCTTAAACTAGAATTTGAATTTTACCCAATATATTGTTCATTAACTTTCAAAACAATTGCAAATTTTTCACTATTGTTTTGAATATTTATTCAGTTATTTAGGCGATTCATGGCTGTTGCTAAAACCCAATCTTTTCCCTTAAAAGTTGAATATTTTTCTGCAACACTTTGTGTATATATATATATCTTCTAAAAGATGTGTTACATAGTTTCAGGCGTCATAAAAATTATGGAACAAGATAGGCTTTGAGTGCAAACAAGCATATTACAAGTTAAAACCGAGAAAAGGATGTTTGAAATTTTTAATGCATAAAAGCTAAGGGCCAAAAAAGGGATTTTAGGAGCGCAAGCATTAAAAATAACAGCTAAAACAAATGTTCCAAAAAGCACAGGCTTATAAAACTCCTCAGGGAGGTTTTCTGGGATTCAAACTAATTTTTAAAAGTAAAAACAACAAATTGTTTCCGGTCTTTTTCTTTTTTTTTTTTTCTTTCTTTCTTTCTTTTTTTTTTTTTTTTTTTCCATCGTTCGGTGTTCCTTTAAGGACGGTGTTCTTTGATACCCACAGCTGAACAAATCTATCGATCTCCACCGAAATCGAGTCCGAGAAACTTGGGTCCCAAGGCCTGCGCGATATACCAGATCACTGAGAATCACACACAGTACGGATCCATGTTGTGTTTTTCTTTATTTCAGTTGTAGGCCGTTACAAGAATGACTCAAGTTAGCCAATAATGAAACCATTTAACAAACACTTGTGAGATTTTTTAAATGACTCGTACATCAAGTAGAAACGGCAGAAGTGTGGCAAATAATTTTACGTCAGCTCACTTATTAATTTTATTGCCGATTCAAAGAAAGGAACGTTTTAAAAGTGTGTTGACATCACCTTTTCAAGTCACATATTCTTCGTATTCCCGGATGGCTATCCTTACCTCCTCCTTTCCTTCCAGGACTAATAAACGTTCTATAAACGTGCCCGGAATGGTCCAATCAATTCGCCGTAGATTCCACGTCACCATGTCAGCCCCCGGGCTACTGATCGTCGTCAGCAGTTCATTTCTCCTCTGCTCTGGCCTCACACAAAGAGACAAAATCTCCTTCCGTCACGACTTAATGAGAGCCTTTCGACCTACCGATGTTCTTTTCTTCAGTTTCTTTTGCGCAAGTGCATGTAAACAGAAATTTGTTTCAAAGGTGACGATTAACTTAAATTAAAATTGAATTAGAAGCGTTTGAAAAAGAAAAAAAAAAAAGAAAATAAACAGGCCTAATTTTAAACTTTTAAACATTGTTTTCGATTACTGCTGTGCGAGTAATGGCATGAAAAATTAAACCTTGTAAAGTTACGTGAAAAGCTACAACGGATTTGGCCTTTTACGGACTACGGTAAACGTAAAGTACGTTACGTGTGGGACCCATGACAATGTGATCAGCAGAGCCCGGAAGTTCAGACGTTTATTTTGGTTAAAATAGACAGATAAAAATGCACTTAAAATACTGAAAATAGGCAGTAATATATTTAAAATAGGCAGTTATTAAAAATGAAAACAAAGAGTAATATACTCCTCATTAATGAAAACATAATAATTTCTTTAATTAAATTTATTAATTAAAGTTCTTAAGTTTACTTTTCTTGTTATAAGTAACAGGAAGATATATTTTCAAGGTATCAACTGTAATAGTCGGCCGCTTGTTAGAGAGAACATTTTATATCATGGAAAATGAACGTTCTACGTCTACTGAGGTAATTAGAGCATATTTAAAACAAGCTGTTTAGGAAGGACTCGTACCAGATACAACAGAACATTCACCTGTTAAGGACATCTGAAAATGTTGATCAAAAGTGAAGTAGTTTTGAATAGGTCTGGCGAATGAGCAGTGATTTCTAGCCGAGAGCATTTTCTGTTTATGCGTTTATAGGAGAATCGGGTTAGTATCTCTCTCACTTCCGTATTGAACACATTGTAGGATTAGTTAGCTGCCCCTCTTTGAATTCATGACGGGAAATTGGTTTAATTAATAGAATGATAAGATGAACTTACTATGTTATAGTGTTTCTAATATTTATTTCTTTTTTTACCGTTTCTTATAATTTATATCTTAGTGTGTTTATAGCACATTATTGTTTTTTATTCTGAAATACCTACATCTTGATAATTTGTTTCTACATTAGGACATAATACTCCAAATTTATTTTATTGTTCCTCTTACTTTTTTCAATTATAATTTAAATTACAATTTAAATTCTACAGGTTTTAAAATCTACAATACTAATAGTATAACTAAACAAAACTAAAATTTCAATAAACTAAACCGACTGGAATCCAGCACTACGCTATTTTAACTATTAATAATAATTACACCTAGAATTGCTACTGGTACCCAGTAGCAATGATTACATTTAAAATTAATTAATTTACAATTTTTATACAATTTAATGTCTACAATCTTCATTTCTGCTAACGCTCGGTATCCGCACTGCTCCTCATTGGAATTCCAGGCAACAGGACCCGGACATCAATGGAGTTGCTGCCGGTCTCAAGCAGCAGCTATACTGGACCATGGTGTGTTGACAGCGTAGTTTCCTTCTCCTCTCCCCTTCTTTTGATCTCTGTCCACTTCTTCTTCTTCTTCTTCTTCTTCTTCTTCTTCTTCTTCTTCTCTCAAATGCTTCCTTTCCGCCCGAAAACTGCCATTATTCTCTTCTTCTGTCAATTCTGCTCTCTTCCTCCGATTCAAATTGGGTGCTATCTTCTTTATTAACTTTTTCTTCAACTAATTGTACTTGAAGTGCCTTTTTGCCTTTTTCTGATTCTCTGGGATCTGCTAGGGGAATATACGATTTCTGGCCTTTAATTTTTTCTCTTGTTTGATTTTTGTTGTTCATATACTCATCTGTCATTTTCCATGATATTTTATTTGTTAGTTCATCCCTTAATGGGATGACAATGCTTGAACTGTAATCTTTCCTTTATGGATGGGAAGATTTCATGCACTCTTCTACTTTTTTTTTTTTTATTTCATCCCATTCTCGTTGCCGCATTTGTAATAAAGAATCTACACTTTTCTACACTTTTTGCCAATGATGTCCATTATTTTTTAGTTATTTTGTTTTTTAGGCCAATAGAAGCTGCTTTTAATCGAACTAAATAATCAATTGGCCATATACCCAATATTACTAATAGTCCCATTGTTGGGGAGGTGGCAAATGCCCCTGTACATCTCAATAACATTTTCCTTTGGGAGCTCATTAAAGTTCGTATAAAATGTAATTCGGTTTAATGCACAGCTGTACCTCTCTCATCTTTCTCGCTTGTTACATTTATGCAGCTGAGAAGTTATCCCCACAACGAATTTCCTAGAATTTTCTCGCGCAGATCGATATAAGGGCATTTGCCAGGACTATTAAAAACTACTATACTTCTCTCATCCTATTTCCTGGTATTCATATGGCCGAAGTAACCGTGCGTTCCTTTCACTAATGAAGGTTCTGCTTGTTTTTTAAAGAGTTTAAGTGAATGAGTTGAGGAGAAACATTTTCACTGCTTGAAAAGAAATAAATATGTAACAAGATTCTCAATAGATGTCTTTGTGAGGTGAACATGTTTAATTTTTAAAACTTCTTTCATTTCGATATATTGAAACTCTTACTTTTTAAAAAAATGGTAAATTACGTACAAAAATCCATAACGATCCAAAACAATCAAAATAAATGTTTTAAACTTTAAAATAGGCCATAGAAGCCAAAATAGGCCAAAAAAGAAAATGTACGAAAACATATTCATTTATACCTGACTTTTAAATATAACCAGCAGTAAAGTCAAGTCATTTTAACTAACTTCCAGAGACTGGTGATCATCGTTACAGACGGCACCGCCTATAACCAATACAAGAAGATAATATATTCAATGTAAATGGGTTCTTAATGCTCTCTCGTTATTCAAGTCTCAGCAACAATGTTCTTTAAAAAGCACTAATTTTCGCAAAAAAAATATGCTGAGTTGCTACTGGAAGTAGATATTTTTGTACGTGCCATGACACTTCAATCTGTGGATCCTATAATGAGTTTAGCCAACTCCAAAAACCGCTAGTCCAAGTTTAAACGTACATTTCCTCAGAATTACCTGTATTAGGTAAATTTGATAAAATTGTCACTCTTCATATTTACAAAATTTAACTATGATGTAGAACTTGCCACAAATTGCCATTTTTTCATAGTTTGCATTAAAATGTCATCTTAGAAACAAAAGCATATTAATGGCAACAGAGTATTTACAACATTGGAATTTAAAGTATTTACAAAGCTGGATAAATTCAATAGAGAAAAATTAGTACAGAGATGCTGTTTCTACGATCTGTCAAAGGTTGTACAAAAGATCATAAAAGAAATGAGGCTATCAGAAAAGAATTAGAAGTGCAACCAATATTACAACAATTAGGGAATTATAGACAAGAGTAGATAAGACATTTAAAATGAATGACTGAACATAGAATAATAAGAATATGTTGACATACAACCCGAAAGAAAGAAGATCAATTGCAAGACAAAAAAATTGAATGTAATTCTCCGCTATATAGGTGTGAGGATAAGGTATCTTTTTAATATAAGCTGAACTTATTTTTATTGGTATGTAGTTCCTTCAAAGATGGTGGAAGGGAATTTAATAATGCTATACCATTGTAGTAAATACCTGTTTGAAGAGCCAGTTTCTTTGTAAGTCCGTGTCTGGGTTTCTTAGCTGTGTATATATGAATTTCTATGAATATATCTGAGTTGTCTACTACAAATAAAAGCATAGCTAGAATGTATTCACAAGCTAATGGTAAAATTCCAAATATTTTGAATAGTAGTTTACAATGAGTTATCGTTTTGCCCCTGCCATTATTTTTATTACTATTTTTGTATAAAATATATTTTTTAATAATTTACTAAATTTCCCCACAACATTTTCCCATAAGTCATTAAAGTATGGAAATAAGCATTATATATCTTTTTAGGATATTTTTATTTACAAAATGAATTAATGATCTGATTGCAAAACATGTCGAGCTTAAGTTAGGTAAGATGTAATCAATATGGTGTTTCCAGTTCATAAGACCAAGAAAGATTTAAGAACTAGATTCGATGTACGAATCTCGTACCCTTAGGTCTATAACTTTTCAATTTTTTTTTGTTTGAAAATTAATGCATTTAGTTTTTTCAAAGTCTATTTGAATTTTGTTACTGTTAAACCAATTATTTAGTGTACTTTAATCTCCAGTGTGTATTACACTTTTGGTGGATATGGAAAAACCGCGCTTCGCCTGCAAAAAACTTCATTTTTGAGTATTACAAATAATGATAGATATTTTTATATATAGTTTTTGAACTATCTAATAACAAGTATACTCAAGTCGCTGAAACTTGACACCAGACAGCGTCAGTTTAAGTAATGCTGCGGTTGCGACGTTGCAACAACCACCACTGTTTAACGGTTGATACAGAGTTTTCAATGTAGGCTCGTAAACAATATAAGGGTTACTCTAGACATGGATCCCTCAAAATATATAATTCAAAACTTATCATCACACTCTATACATCTTCCCAAACTTCACAACCGTGAGTGAAAACACTGCTTTTTCATCTACTGCTGTATTTATTCATTGTTAATAAATATCTCTGAAAAATGCGAGAATATTTGAGGCAACAGATGGCATATTGTAAGATACAGCATATTCATTCAAAGTTGCTGGCATACCTTGATAACTTTCAGGGAATATTTCCTTCTTTTGCAAATACTTACAGCACTTTGCAGCAATGTACGCATTTGAACCTGGGCAAGAGGCATCTACACATTTCAAGCATCTTTGTACCGCAAAATAAACATGAATTAAAAATGGGTCATGGGTCAAGCTACTGATACCCCATTGCATCACAAACTCCCCATGAGATAATATTGGTTGTTCGAGGACGCGTCAAAATAAAAGAGTGATTGTAGAAAAGTGCCTGGTAGGCAGGCCGCCTCGTCCTTTCTTGCCCAATCCATCCGTTTTCAACATAACGAACGCTACAGCTAAAGGAAATGCAATTATCGGTTGTAGCGTCAGCCTTCAAAAAACGATTTTGCGCAAGAATTCCCCTCCGCCTCTGTCTTCGAAATCCCTTCTTTGTGTCCTCTCTGGCGAATCCTTTTCTGGATTTTTGCAAGAAGAGCTGAAGAGCTGTCCTTGAGAGAATCTTATCTTATTAAAAGCTATGTTTCTCAAGACGTTCGGAATTTCCTGGTATTAAAAATTTAAATTACCCTTAACACTTTTGGGCTTTATATAAATCCACCATTATAATTCTCCGGTCTGCTATTTTCCCTCACCAATCAAGAAAACTTAGGCGACCTACGTTTAATCACATAAGCAAAAATTGACATGACTTAAGCAAATATGTTACCATCAAACATCAATACAGTATACAATTTCCTGGTATTTCTAAGAGGAATACGAACAAACCAATAAATAAACACAGAACGTTTATTTAGTCAAAAATACATTGATGGAGGGAAAAAATAAATAAATAAATATCCGTTACAACGCACTTTTCATCAAAGTATTCCCGCCTGTGGTGCCTGAGTAGTAACAACGGGCGTTAAACACCATTCAAAAAAAAAATCAAAGTATTCACGTTTGTTTTAATAGCTGAAGCAAACTGCCTCAATTGGTTTATAGGAAGGCTAGTTAATTTTTTAATCGCGTACAACAAAGAAACATTGTTGAAACAAATGTTGCAAGATCAGCTCTGATTGATGGACAAAAACAGAAGTACACTCGCGCATGCGTCTGAACACAGGGAATGAGCAAACTACGTCAGTTCACCATTCGCCTACATATAAAATGGAGTTGATTCGTGAAGAGCAATATGCTGCTTAGAAGTTTTGCTTTCGTTTGCGGAAGTCCGGCATGGAAGCTTACAGACTGTTGCAACAGGCATATAGCGATGATATTCTGTTATAATACACAGCACTTTGATGTTCAAGGAATTTAAAGAAAGCCGTGTTTCAACAACAAAGCAAGGCGGTCCAGGTGATCCAGTAACAACAGTAAACAAAACCATGATTAACACAGCTGACGTCATTGCTCGTGAAGAACGCCGAATAAAAATTGACAGGCTTTAGACACGTTACACATTTCCCATGACAAGTACATTTTCGATTTTGCATGATCACTTGATAATGAGACGCGTTTGTGTGAGGTGGGTCTGAAGGTTACTGACCTCTGAACAGAAGATTTTTTTGAATAGTGTTTAATGCCCGTTTTAACTACTGAGGCACTACAGGCGCTGGACACAGGTGATGCATGAAATGATAATTTGGAAAGGAATTTTTTCTTTTTAAGGAAGGAAACGTTCCAGGCGTAAGTTTAGGGTAACTTTCCGGCATTTGTCATTTATGAGAACTTTGGAAAACCTGGAAAAAACCTTAGTCAGGGAGGACGGTCCTGGTGGGATTCGAACCCGAGACCTCCCGCTCACAAGTCCGCGCTTTATCGACCTCGGCCACCCGTGTCGGTATCTTCACCGATGATAAGTTACATAGGTTGATACATACATTTGACTCAGCCTACGAAACATATAGTTTATGTTTCTCTAACGCAAACACAACAATCTTTTATAAAAAAACAACAAAGTATAGAATGCTATTTTAAAATAGCATACTATTTTTTACAAAGTAATCAATCATTAGCATTATAATGAACCACAGTTAATTTTATTGCTTTTTAAAGTAAATGAGCAAATGTGTGAAGTTAATGAGCCTGTTTATAAAACAGCCATTCGTTACTTTCACCTGCAGCATTACAGATGACACCTGCAATTTGGCAAAACAACAAACGTCATGCATTCGGAAAAAGTTAGGATGTGGAAGATGGGCAGCCTTTTGAACAATTGAAAATCACTTTGGTTTCAAAGTTGAAGACAACTCCTACTGCTGTTACAATGTAGGCAACTTCCTGCAGATTAACGGAGAATATGTTGCACAATTATTTTGTACATGTTAATTTTCTGGGTATGCAATGATTGTTATATTTCGTTTAATGATTACTATTATCGTATTATTTCAACGCGCATGGACGTAAGTCTGCCGATTGAATCATTTAATAGTCATCATTTGTTTGTTGGGGTGATGTACGTGTCGGAGCCGATCTAGCTCACAGTGATACACGGTTGGACCGGTAATAATTCAGTTATGGAAATGTTAAATCTTATTTACTTGAAAGTGCTATAAGTCATTTAATCACTATGATTAACGTTTTGCATGCAGTCATGTGGTCAGGATTATTCCTTAGGTATTCGTCTTTTTCATCGCACCTTCACTGATCCTCTACTGCTTTGACTCAAATGCATAAGGATAAATAAAAGTTTCAACCACGGTTACCAATTGACACAAAAATATACTTTTGCTTGCGTTTTGGTACACAGCCAACAATTTCAGCATTGCTTCAAATACAATGAGTTAGTACAAGTTATTTGAGTTACTGACCAGCACAGCGCGTTGTGTACTAAGAGAAGACAGCGTCATGCTCGTATAATGCATGTACCGGTAGCAGTTTGTATTTATTTTGAGGAAAACTTTTTAATCGAGTAGTTGTGCATTCGTGTTTTGCTCTGTGTGTAAAGTGTGTACTAATTGCTCTGCTAGTTAAACCACTGCATAAATATACTCTTGAAGAACCGTTTTTATGTACGATACACACGTGAAAATGGACTCTTACAGACAAGTGGAACGGTGATTCGCAAGAATATATATATCCTGGCAATTATGTTTTAGATAGAGAGAAATGGTTTGGCAACTTGTTAAAAAGTCACGAGAAACAGGATCTTTCAATAAAATGAAATGTGTTACAAACTGTCGTGTTCTTACGGAAGGAAAGTTATATGAAATACCGGAATTTCCTATGCAGATGCCGGCAATGCACTGCCGCTGAGGGGCATCATTTCCAAAATCTCTTATAACACAGATCCGTACTTGTTATTATCAGTTTTAAATAAAGTATAATTTTGCTTTTGGTAAAAATAAAAATAGGAACTTCACACGCGGCGATTCTATTTCCCCTTTACCGGTTGCGGCGGGTGCACCTCCACAGTAAACACCGCGCTCAAGCGGCCTCATTATACAATTTTTCATGCACTTATCCAGTCTTTACTATCTCGTACACTTTCACTCGGCGGTCTTTCATTTCGATATCAAGAAATATTTTCAGTGATAGCCATCGTCACGTTGGGGTTTTCAGCACGCTTCGGGTTCCTTAAATATATATGGCTACGTTGAAGCTCATATATCCCGAAATAATAACCTTCAAAGATCAGGCAATATATCCATCCAACTTCTACCAATTTTAACTTAATTGCACAGCGGTCTCTGTCAAACGTTACAGACGATTACAAGAACGATACTTTTTGACAGTTCAAAGAATTTTCGTGCCCTTTCAGGGTATGTACCGCAATTTAAAACCGCCCTTTTAACTATTTTAATTCATATTCTTGCGCGACTTGAGGAGTATGTTCTGAAGGAATGTATCTATAAAAATCATGCAGTTAATAGATGCAAGGAGACCGGGGTAGTTGTACGGGAATTTAAGCTTTAATTAGACTAGGTTGGAACCACGAAGAATGTGCACTCTGTAGCCATATTTCGACCGCAATTCCTCGTCTGGGACTACCTTTGTTTTTCCTTGTGTATTCCAATGGGAGATGCCCATGCGTTAATTTTGCGGCTCGCTTTCAGATTTGTAGAGCGGGGGCAACAAGGAAATTGTGCTGACACGGCACTTGCCATAATGAAATATGTGTTGACCATAGAAATTAACTCCTTAATGAAGTTTTGTTTAGCTGTTATTTTAAAGCAAGATTACGTTATGATTGCACAAAAATAAAACACATTTGTCTGAGCATTGTGGGTTATTAAACGTTTTGTCTCTGCCACGTTTAGCCTCAAAAGTCAAGGCAAACATTGTAGTTAGTGTTCTGAAAACGTGGAATATGGGTTCTGTGCCAATAGGAAGCCTCTGAAGGAAATAAAATGCTTCTATGTATAAATAAATTTTGTACAGAAAGGTTTGGGAAACAATAAAAATCGTAGTGAGCCAAAACTGGGCTGTATGGAAGATTGCGTTTTGCAGTGTGATTCGCTCTCTCACTTACTTCTCTGAAAAATGTTTGGCTTCCAGCGTCAGCATGGAAGGATGAAGATCCTCTGTTCGAATCCCGGCTGTGATACGAATTTTTAAATTTTGATTTTTCGTTTCCAATGAGATCCCTTTCAAGCTAAATTCCGGTATAAATGTCACCTACATTAACTAGGAATAAAATGAAAGAGGCATATACTCCCCTTGTCAGCTTATGTGGAAATAACTGGACGATCTCCATTTGGAGAAACATTTAACATATCTTTTATGTCTTTTATATACAGGGTTTTTAAGTTTTCAAAACTTCCCAGTGTAAACAAGTGACTATTTAACATAAATTGTAATTTAAATAACGTAAATGTTGAAGCTAAGAGAAAATGTTAAACCTAAAACAAATTACATTTCAGGTTTTATTCTTCAATCTTAACTACCCTACTCTTTTTGGGCTGACACCCTTACTTTTTAGGAGGACGCAAGTGTTATCGCATCTTCTATTTATTTATTTATTTGGTCGTTGCCTCGAACATTCATGTTGTGTTCAGTTTAGACAGAATAATACTATATTACAAGAATGAACAATGTGTAAGAAGAATAGTTAGGAGATTCGAAATAGGTTGTATAATTGTAATATCAATAACTTAAATTTTACTCTATATATATTGCCCTAAAACTAGCTGGCGTTGTTTTTTCTGTCCAAATTTGGAGAAAGATAATAAACAAACGATGTAATAATTGAATTATGAAATTTATTGAAATTTGAATGTTATTGAAATGTTATAATATATTTATTTCTAAATTGTAAATTGAACATAATTACTCTTATTTCAGCTCATCAATCAATAGCAAATAAAATAATGACAACATAATTAAAATACTTCCTATCTTTCATCTACAAATCTGACCTAACCTCCGGTTTCGGTTCGTCAGTATTCACCTAAAACTATGTTTCTCCCAATGGAGATCGTCTAGTTGTGTTCATATATTAGGGAGATGCATCAGTTCATAGGGTTTTTTGGCTGTGATAAAACTTTTTATTTGAGATGAATAGCATATAGAAATTAACCAGTAATATACTCTCTCCCAAGTCTGAAGAAATCTGCTGGTTTGGAACTGATGAAGTTAAGCCAGGTTGTTAAAGCATCTTCGTCATAAAAGGAATTGTTTTCACAGCATGGGGTAGCGCTGCATCTTGTCCATATAATGCACATGTCACACGATGTTTGTTTGACTAGTCACAAAACATCACATCTGCTAATTCTCGGATTGACAGGCGTGCATAAATATGGATTGAAGAGTTCGGAAGTTTTTTTTTTTTTTTTTTTTTTTTTTTTTTTTTTTTTTTTTTTAAATCAAAGCTCAATGGTCTTGACAGAACGATTTTCTTGCCTTTATTCCTCCAATGGCACCAGCAGAGGACAAAAAATTTTTGAATGACATCCCTGCTATTTGTCGATCAAACTTTTAAAACGGGTGCAATTGCTGTCACATATTTTAATTTTTAGCGGATTCCGAAGGAATCTCCATCGAACCTACCTACTAGGCGCCGAAAATGACAATAAAAAAGTGTATATATATATATGTGTGTGTGTGTGTGTGTGTGTGTGTGTGTGTTCGCGCTCTAGCAGCCGCACTTTTTGTTTGTTTGTTTTTTTTTTCCTCAACGAAAATGGGTATATGCCATTAAGGTAAATTAATACAAATAGTTTCCGAAAATCATCGAAATCAGACTATTAGGAGTGGGAGTTACCTGACACCCAAAATTTGAAATCGCTCTAGTGGCACATATTTTTTCCGTAACGAAACTCGGTATATACCATTTAAATAAAAAAGACAAGTAGTTTCTGAAAATTAGAGAAATCGGACCATTAGGAGTGGGGGTATACATGAAAACCAAAATTTAAAGAGCGGGAGTTGAAGTGAAATTTAAAAATTGTTCTGGCGGACGCAATTTATAATTTGTTAAAAGGAAGCTTGGTATATGCCATTGAAATAAAACATGAAATATTTTCTGAAAAATCTGTGAAATCAGACTATTAGGAGGGGGGTTACCTTAAACCAAACATTTAAAAATTGCTCTAGCTGCATTAATGTTTCTTTTTTCTCAACGAAAATGGGCATGTACCATTGAAATAAATAAATAAGAAAATTAATTTCTCAAAAGTCGGGGTATACCTGAAAACAAAATTTAAAAACCTCTCTGAATTTAAGTTGTTTCAAAATAAGAGGATGAAATATCTCAGCATATAAACTCCATTTATAACGTTGCATATGTTTTCTATTTAACAAAAACATTATTGTGAAGATAGCAAATGTGAAACATTAATCTAATATGAGTGTGCGAATTATATTTCTATGTAAGAGTGCTCTGTAATAACCTTCACAAAATGTCTGCATTACATGTTTTTACCTTAAAGTTTAAATTAAATTTCTAAGCAATGAAAAGCAATAGAACTTTCCATTCTTTATTGTTGATTGTGTATATTTGCTTAGTACACTATAATTGTTTCATAATAGTAACATGTTTTTGTTTCATTGAAACATATGAACGTCTTAAATACACAATGTAAATCGAAGCTTTCTGTTATTTCTCTCTATTTTAGTGAATGTAAAGATGATATCAAGGCTCAGTTCATAACCATGGTTATATTTAAAAATACCTACACAGTATAGCTTTGTCTATTAGTGGCCATATATGTAATTTAATTAATAATATATCATTGATTTTATAGTTTAATCTCAATAATAATAATAATAATAATAATAATAATAATAATAATATAATTCTACAAATGTGGTTTTGGATAACTTATAGATTGCAGGAATTCTAATTTTGTTACTCGAATACCATATTGTAATGTCGCAACTTATTTCATTACATTAATTAATAAAGGCCTAATTTGGATTTATATTCATTTAAAAGTATTCAATTTGCTGAGCAATTCGCTTCGCAGCTGCTTTCTTATCGTTTCCTGGCAAGTTGAATTGTTGTTTGAATTTGAACAGAACAGTAGTATAACAATTACTGAGCAATTTGATTAAATTAAAAATTCCGTATAAAATGGAATTAAGTTATAATAAAGTATTTCTTCAAAAATATTGCCGCAGTAGTGTAATAAAAACCTAGTTAAAATCTATTCAGAGCATTATAAGAATCTAGGTGTTATGCTACCTTCAAACGTTACTTTCAGTCTGAGACTTGCGAACACGCCCTGTATTCTCTTTCATTCAGTGTCTGTTCCACGCCAGAGCAACTTAAAACAAGTGAGCTTGCCCGGACCGCAGCAGATCTGGTTATTCTGTTGACCGCTGAAAATATATTGCATGCGAGTGCTTTATGTAACCGCTTTTATTTGGGTATGAGTTTCTTCCCAAGCAGCAGAGGAAGGAAACTTATTGTATTAAGTTTCGTGTCAGTGACGTATTACACTGCTTCCGCAAGAAACTTGAATGGGAAGGATATACTTGTCATACAGTATAGTTCTGCTCACACACAAACACACACAGATACGCTTCACTCTCAATTTATTTCTGCTGCCTTTGCTCTCATTCCACCACAGCATCCTCTCTTGTTTTCTCCGCCATTGATCTTCCGTTTCTTCTACTAAAACACAAGAGTTAAAGAGTTCTTTGCGCTAGCATTATTATTCTTAACAAATACCACACAACGTTAGAACTGCATTATGCTGCACAACGAAAAACCTCGCAGTACACATACACACATCAAAAATGCCTAAAGAACAACATACATTTTAATTAAAAAATCTTGGTACGTATATCTAAACAGATGATAAACATTGATTTACTCTTTTGTTTACCTAGTAGCTATCAGCGTAGTAAATTATCAGTTTTATTTATTATTTGACAAATTAATTGCTTTTTAATATAGGATCTAGCAACTTTTTTTTTAAAAAAAATAACGATTTTTCAAAATACAGTAGTTTTCCTTCAACACGATGCAATTTTACTCTTGCAAAAATTTCTATTTTTAGTATTTATTCAGAAAGCTTCCTCCTGTTCATACTCAGCTTGACTCCATCCACCCATTGCTCTCGTGGCTGTCTCTTCTCCTTCCTACTGCCTTCAGCATTCCACTGGTATCATCTTCGGAATATTTTTCATTCCCCTTTTTTCTGACTTGTCTAAACCATTTCAATTTTTTCTTTTCAATTATTTCAAAAATATTCTTTTCAACTTTCATAATTAACCATATTCTTTATTTTTAATTTTCTCTTTTCTGTGTTCCTACTGTTTTTCGCCAAGAGTTCATTTCCGTAGTTAATAATTTATTTGCATGTTCTTTGTCTAATGTCTAAGATTATCCTCCATATAGCACAGCATTCTGGACCAATTCAGAGAGAATCTAAAATTGTTCCTTGGTTTCGGGGGTCGAGAGAACAGAATCCACGACACACATAGCAGAAAGAGTGTCCCTCTAAGTTTGCATTCGTTTGCATAGGCGCCATGGCGCAGTTGTAGATTTAGTCGCTGCAGGACAGTCATAGCGTTCACTGGTGTACGTAAAGTTTTCTGCGTGATACGTTCCGCTAAATGTTTGTTACGGTATACAGACGATTTCGTATGAAACACCAACAAGAACCACGTAAGCTAAAATAATTCATGCATGGTACAAAAAGTTTGAAGCGACTGGATGCTTGTGTGATAGACAACGAACAGGCCGGCCAAGAATGTCGGTTGAGACCGTTATGCGCGTGCGAGAAGCATTTGTCAGGAACCCCTAAAAGCCAACACGTAGCGCGAGCAAGCAATTGCAGATTGCTCAGCCACCTGTCTGGCGTATTGTACGTCAGCGACTTAAAGTGAAACCATACGGGAAACAGCTGTTGAGTCCCGAGGATCACAATCGTAGTTTTCAATTCGGTGTTGAGTTTCAAGAGCGGCTAGAAGAAGACGGTTTTTCTGAAGAACTGATTTTTTAGTGACGAGTCATGTGTCCAGCAGAGTGAATTGTCACAATGTACGCATTTGGAGCACGGAAAAACCTTGTGTTGTGATTCTAATGAAGTCAATGTGTTTTGTGCTATTGCTTTGTCAAAAGTGTACGACCCATTGTTTTTTGTGGCACAGTGCACCTGGAGATGCTTCAACAAGTGATTAATTACATTCAGATAGCAGGATTTTATTCATCAGCAAGATGGTGCTTCACTTCAATATCATGACGTCCGTGGGTACGCTGATACAGTCATTCCCTTTCGTTAGATTGGAGATTCTGTTCAAGAGACCCCTCTTCTTTTTATGTGACCTCCACGGTCAACTGACCTAACCTCATGTAATTTTATCTTATGGGGTTCAGTCAAAGATCGTGTGTTTGTGACGCTTTTGCCATATGATTTAGCACAGCTGCGAGGTAGGATCACGCATGCAGTCGCTGATATCGACCGTCAGACACGTCTTTCCCTAGTTTCGGAGGTCGACAGAAAAGTAACGATGAAGAGAGAGTGGAAACGCTTATATCAGTGGATAGAGTTTCATATATGCCTTACAGGTGTTCATATAATCCTCCGTGGTGACGCGGCAGACGTCAGTCCTGAGGTAAAGCTCTTGTCATACGTGTCTGACCGTCAGATTGGAATAATCAGAAATGATGGAACTCAAGTTTATGCCGCTAGGACGCTAAAAACGTTACGTTTATATGTGGAAGCGATATCAAGAATTCGGCAGTAAAAAGAACAACATTCAAGTAAACCACCGATTACAACTGCTGCACACGAGAACTTTCTGTGCGTAAGAGCCCTGAGAGAAAGGTCAATTGTTGGAATAAGTGAGACATGAAGGTGTCCAGTGATTAGCTGTGAAAATCAAACACGTTGTATTCATGATACCTGGGACCTATCAATTGGGAACAAGAACAATGAAGCTCTGTTCTCCAAGATGAATTACGCTTCGGTCTGCATCCGGATATCGTATACACATGGAGACGTAGAAAGACTTAAGTCATTACATTTCAAAGGAGGTACCATCATGGTCTAGGGAGGAATAATGGCGAATAGAAAATAAAATCTGGTTTTTATGCGTGGAACAATTCAAGATGATTTGTAGCCTGCGGTCTTCCATATTGCTGAATTCCTTTACATACATAATGATGACACAGAGTGGTTAGTTTTAGGATGGCCTGCTTAGTCTAGATCTAAATCTAATTGAGCATCTGTGATACACCCCTCAAGAGATTTTTATTGGATATTGAAAAAATGGAAACTTTGGATAGCTATTCATACATTTCCATTATCAATGACAATAATCGAAGAAGATGAAATCCTTCATTGAATTTCTTCAATGTCAAGGTGGTGTCGAGTTACTACAGCAGGTGATGGTATAAATTACTGCCACAGCTTCATGGAAAACTGGAGAAAAAGAATAATTTTACTTATTTTGTGTTGTGTGTTAGTATTTTCAAAAATAGAAAAGTATGTATTTTTCGTAAAAAGTATTAATTTTTGCGTTATTTTAAGTGTTGTGTTTTATTATTAATGTAAATATTGATTACACTACTTGTATGATGAGATTTAATTCATAATTATCAGCACATTTAAGAAAAGGTTGTATTTCTTAGATAATTTTTACGTGTGTAATACAAGGACTTACATATTTACATTACAAATAAGCTAGTGTTCTTATATATCAACATATTTTGCGTGTTCAAGAAGGGACAAAACATTTGTCTTTTGGGTTTGCCCTTCCTTGTTGAACAGTGATTTATTATCTCCTTGGCGCCCCACCTCTTAGCTTGCCTTCCGTAAACGGTCACACCAGAGATATTCCTATTCTAAAGAAACACAATTCATATCTTAGAATACTATATACTTAATATCTACACTATTAAAGACAATATATAAATATAATAACAGGTTTAGAGCACACATATTATATTAATATCTCGGTGGGGGGAGGGCCCCAAGTACTGTTTCAAGTCATATTTGATTTGCTTGAGAAACATTTGAAGCTTGCAATGAAGTCGAAACGTCAGGTTTTATTAACCTTGGCGGTGCGCAAAGTTAACAACTGATTACACAGTTTATAGAACGGAAATTCCATGATTTAATTGAGCTTAATTTTTCTTGCAAGGAAATGTCTGAAATTAATTCTCATTAGGTGGAGGCAGCACTTTGGAATTAACAGAAATGCTACTGCTTCTGTTTTAAACAATTTTATGTAGAAGATGGAATTTCTGGGGTTTGCATCAAAAACCAGCTAAAACATCGCAACACTTATGAGGGTTGGATGCTAAGACTGCTGAAAAAAATTCACATATTACAATCGCTCATTCATTGTGGACGTTATAAAAAAGAGGATAAGTTCAATTTAGTGTATTGCTTTCACATATGGACCTGGGTGCACTTGTTCCCATGCGAGGGAGCAGAAGTTTTGAAACGGAATGGCGTAACCTCGCCGCCGTCGAAGTATGTGAAAATAAACTGCGGGGCAGGTAATGACTACTTGTCTCTGAATGTGCATTGCGTTTTGCTCATAGCTTTTCTGACAAAACGATGGAAAATGAATACAGAATACCACTCAGATATCCCCCAGGGTTCAATGAGAATAGACATCTTTAACCATAGTAGAGGGCACAGAATTGCGCTCACTTCCACCATACGAGACTGCTTGCATGGTGCACACAATTGTACAATATAGCTGTATTTCGACCTCAACCAATTGCATTTTCATATATTTTGACCCTTGAATAAACTTTATCGTCAATGAAGACTGCCCAATGATTCGAGGGTAGTTGCACCTGCATACAAAATACGTTTTTATTCTTATAAGAAATAACACAGCGATGCATCGGAAAGGATGGGGATTTTCTGAAAACTGAATAGAACTACGACCTTGTTTCTATAGGAACTTATACTAGAACTTGCCAGTCTGTATATATTTAAAAGAAATGTTTTCTTTTATCCGAATAAAGCATCCTTACTCGTGTTAATGTCATTCCCGTCCTAATGGCCCAGTTGGAGCTAGGACCTTGACCAGCTCCTACAAGCTACCAGCCTATGATAGCATATTAGGGAACATAACTACTTTTCTCTTATGAAAGATGGTAGGCTACAAATGAGCAACAACCACTGAGTGTGCGCGTGTGGGAAACTTAGTTCCCTGGCGTTCTCATTGGCACCAGAGTGCATTATCATGTTTCACACTTCGGAATATAAGCTCTTTGTTTCCCTACGGAGCTTTGCAGATATACCCAACTGTGCAATCAGATTACCTCCGCAAGGCAGCATTCAGTCCGGTACGTTTCGGGTGCTTTTTCCTCTGCTCCAACTTGCGAACGTGATCGCGTGAGGCTTCGGTTTTACTGCGAGTTATCGTGAAACGTTTTAGAAGTATTATCCTTCCCTCAACACGCGCTTTCTACCAGTGTACTTATGGATCTCGAACCTAGCTCACCAATATCTGAAAGTGTTCTTTCACATTAGTTGGGGAAGACCGGCTTCTCTAAGAAAGTATGCTAGTTACAACCCGAACCCATAGCTTTGCTCATGAAGAGTAAAAACAATCGGTACACTAACCCAATATATCTGTACTAAAACAGTCGTCATACCTCTAGAGTTAAACATTTGCTTCTTATGCGTTGATTCCAAAAATGGTTTTGAATTTTTTCTTATCGGGCCTAGTTCAAGATATCTCGAAGAAAAAGTAAAATCGGCAATTTTAATTGTCAATGGAAATTTGCTATTTTCAAGACAATGAAAGGCACTTGTTAGTCAAAATAGCAACAAAATGAATTTTAAAAACATATCTTCACTGTCCTGAAAAAGGTTGCTTTCTCTTGTAGTCAGAATCACTGTCCGTCTTCAGAAACCAGCAATAACCTCCCAACATTGCAGGATTCCAACCTTGATAATGTTTTTCCATTGTGGCTATGTCCTGATAAAAGTGCTCTCTACATCCCATTTCTTTATAACATTGCGTTATAATGTGTTCACTAAATATTTCATGTTGTTTATCTTTTCTATTGCCAAGTAAAGATAAACACTATCTTGAAAGCACGCCAGGCCACATTTCTTAATTTACTTTCAAAAAGTTTGTCTTTTAAAAGCTTCCTTTTCTTTGAGTCAAGGAAAATATCCTCCTTTAACGTTGCATTTGTCAAACTGGGAAATAAACCATGCCGTTTCCTATAAACTGTAATTCTGGTAGTTTCAGCAAGCAAGCAAGCTGTTGCAACCTCGAGCACACAACCTCAGCGAGTTTTTTCTCCAAATTTAAACCTAGCACTAAATTGACTAAACCTGACTGATCGACTACTGTACCACGTTTCTAGTGGTGAAGGGTTCGTAGGTTGAATCACCTGGACTTAAGGGCTTATTTAAACCATTACTATCAATTTCTTCACCTGATCGTGGAGAGTTGGCACTGGTAAAGTTTCGTTATGAAGACTGGTCTAATTTGCTGATGGCACATTTGGATAGTTAACATTAGATTTTGTTCTCGCCAAATCATAGGTATGGCGAATCCACAAAACCACTTTCTCAAATTTGTTGTACAATACGAGTAATGTAAAACTGTTTGGGGACCACTTATCATCCTGATCACCGATTTTGCATCCAAAATAGTAAAAGTAACTTGTTTTTGTAATTTTAAAGATTGCTTTCCTTTGGGATTTTGGTGTGAACTTTCCACAAATATAACAGAAATTACCTGGGCGATTACGACATTGACGTCTCTCACTTTTATCCTCGCTGAATACAGAAATAGTCACTACACCGACCAACACACTACCTGGCTTCAAAGTACTACACTAAATCATCAAACCAAAACTCCAAACGAAAAATTCACTGATAGCAATTTTAAAGGATGCAGTAACCGTTTATCAATATATTTATCTTTTAAGATTCGCACTTCTTTTCAATGCAACCTTCCGCTCCCGTGCTCCTATTCCCAGCAAGGGACTACCGGTAATAAATTTGTATGTCTTTTAAGGATTAGGGAACTAACAATGTATAACCTTTATCAAGCGTAATAATTATGTTTCAAACTGCGTATAATGATTTATTTAGTATTCATTCTGCAAAAAATAAGTAACACAGCCTTAGTATACACCGAACAAGATATTACTTTTGCCACCGTCGAGAATCGAACATAAATACTGAGACGTGATAGGCTAGTGTAAAGGGCATATTCGGTTTCTACGTATGAAGACAGACAAGAAACAGTCATTGTCTCGGAGGTAAAAACAGTTTCCTCAGCTGACTAATTAAATGTAGTGTTTATGTATGTTTCTCATAAAGAAACGTCCCGAGAAGGCTCTACGTACCAGGCTGATATTCTTTATGAAACAAAACTATTTTTGTAATGGGATTTTTTTAATGTTTAAATTTGTTCATATCATAAAAATTTAAAGGCATCCCTTGTAAACTTCCACCATAGCTCCAAAAAAACATTGGATCCCATGGAGCAAATGCATAGCTTTAAAAGATGGCGCACTAATACCTAATCTAAGGTTTTTATATTTACTTAAAGTTTCACATTCAATCTAAATGGTAGGGGTGTGGCCAAACACTTACGTGGCACCTACGTTTCAAAAAAGGTACCAGGAGTTAACGTAATAGTTAAAGAGAATAAGTATACTAGATACAAGTCAATAGATACGTATATGCCAAAATAGTACCTTATAAAACGATTCTCTCAAATACTATTATAATGGAACAACAAGGTTCAAAACTATGGAAGATCAGTAACTGATGACATTTTCAGTTTAAAACAAATAATGCAAAAAAGAATAAAACACAGCTAGCATTCATTCATTGATCTACCTTTAATAACCAAGGTTTAGTATTAGCAAAAACAGAATACACTTAGTAAATATTGTGGTATACACATTGTTTGAATTATTGTTGTGGTGTGTTCGTTTATTCTTGGAGGAGGGCGTCCGTTAGTAGCGTCCGGTTGACAGAAATTTCCAGAAGCAAGTCTTGTGCTTTATTCTGACTTGTGGTCTGGAGTTCTCCCAACTATGTGTAAAATCGTGCGGAACGCTAAGAAAGGATCTGACCGTCAAATAAACAGAACATAATCGTGTGTCACATCTACCTTACCCCAGCTCATAACATATAAGGCAGTTAAATCAGATATGTAGACATTGTTTACCTCCACTGTTTGTTAATTTGTAAGAATAAAATAAATGTTTTAACCTGTGAGGAGTTGAAAAACAAGAGTATTTAATTTAACAATAAAAAGCAATCTCGTGTGCATAGTAAAGTGAGTATATACAGAATTTTAGATAGTAAAACCTCGTAGGGCTACGTGTTGACAATGCCACTAACGTATTACTTGTGAGCAAAGGAATTGTGTTCATAACAATATCATAAAACAGACAAATATAAATATAAAAAAGGGGGAAAAGTTTCAAGTAGGGAGGAATTAAATCAACGAGAAAGATAGGTGTGTAATCTCTTGCTAGCGCTCTTCATTACTTATAAAAAATGGAAAGATAAAGTATCTCCATGAATCTTATTTTAAATGTTAATGTACACATATGTAACTAACTATTCCAGATTACGAAGATGACCTTCGGAGGTCAGTTTTTAAATTACAATATATGTTACAGGAGATTCAGGTTCAACCCCTATATAATTAATAAACAGCTATTATAATGTATCCAATTTAGTCATTTATTAACATGTATCTTATAATATATATATATATATATATATATATATATATAACGAACTAGAGATAGAAATAGAATGTGTGCAGTAAGGAAGAAACATGTATGTAATAATATAGCGACATCCTGGCGTCATTAGCAATGGATTAGAAATCTTTCTTTTCATCTCTGTTAAAGAAAGGTCCTTGAAGAAAACTTTGCCACCTCGCTTTCACCCTTGGGTAAAGGCTCCCTTAAAAAGAGAAATTCTCGCTGCGTATAATACATCTAGCGTACGAAAGAAAGAAATGAGTTCAGCCTATAAGCACTCAATTTTAAATAATATCTTTGAGAATCTTCCATCCGCAAAAATACTAAGTCAATCAGAGAGTAAAGTTTAGGACGAGTCTAGAATGTTTTAAGATTTGAATACTCGCGGAGAGACGCATAGAGAAATCATTAACAACATTATTTGGAGACATTTTGAGATCAGTTCGTTTTGGGAGACGAAAGAATTCAGTTCGATTTGGGAGACATAACACAGAAGTTTGTTCGATTTGGGAGACGTGAGAGAGCAGTATAGCTTGGGAGACGTTAACAGTTCGAAGGCGGGAGATGCAATATATTCAGTTCGATTTGTGAGATGTAACAGTGTAGTTCTGTTCGACATTGGAGATGTGAGAGTGAAGCCCGTTTTTGGAAGATGAAAAAAGTTTAATTCAATTTAGTTAATGCAATCGGGACGAAATCGTGGTTAGAAACATCTCACATAGAACAGTTTTGGTGTAAAACAACGGACGTTAAATAATCCAACTGAATTACGTTTATCAATAACGAGATAACTTGTGAATTACATCATTAGAAACTTTACAAAAAGTACGGCTCTTTGCAAGTGGTCATGTGTTATGAATGAGAAATGACTAATAAAGTAAACGCAGTGAAATGTGAATATTATTATTGTTGTTGTTGTTATTATTATTATTATTATTATTTAGTGAAGCCCATTCCGGTATCTTTATCCTCCCTTGAGAACATTCCAGAAAAGTTTTAAAACATTTACAGAATTCCTGTGAAGATAATTTCTTCAACAGCGGCAGAAGAAGGTGTTCAAAGCAGCAGCAAAGTCGTCGTATTCAACGAGAGCAAGACCCAACAGCATCTAATATACATCTTTCTGCAGTTAATTAAAATCAATTTCCCCCGACAAATCAATATAAACTAATGTGAACATAAAAATAAACTAAACAAACTCAATAATAAATATACACACCGTTTTACAAAACCGCCGCAATTGGCGCTTCAACGTGGTGCTTATTAGTATAACAAAACACGCACAACAATAAGCATACAAACCGTGTTAATTTCGCCGCACACATTTATAAAAATATTTCCTGATAAGACATAAAAGATGGCTTTTAAAGGAAAAGTCCTAGTCACACCAAAAATAGGTTTACAGAATCAAACATTAGTATTTTGCATCCTTGTCTAAGAATTAACAGATGACCAGGATAAAGAAACAATAAGGCGACTTGGCCAAATAACGCCTTGTGTACCCTTTAACCTCAATAAGCTGATTGCTGAAAACGATTCCAGATTGCGGAATGCACTGCAGGAGTGCATATTCACATGTCATCTACCTATTTATGACATGAATAAATTAAGTTCGACTTTATTTACTATTGAAGCATTATTATTGTCATTTGTTATTGTGTGTAGCCAATGAAACGTTGTTACTATACCGAAGTAAGAGAATCATTTTATTTCATGTATTAGTTAAGAATATCATATGAGCTATACATTTTCCTGATTCTTGAAGCTTCCTCTAAAACTGGTGTAATATAATTTGAAAATGTTTTATAAACAGGTTAACGACTACTCGACAGCGCTATGACGGCACTAAAGGTCTACATATGTTTGAGTTATTCACAAGTTATATAGTGCAGTTTTATTTAATAAAATTCCTTACCTCTTGACCTATTTATTTAATTTTTTTTAAATACTAAACAGAAAATACTTTTTCGTGTTCCATCTCATATTTCATTTCCGGACAAACAAAAAGTTAATTAATATTTAACATATTTAACACTAGCTGTCCAATGTGTTTGCATACTGTGAGTTATACAAGAATCCTTAATTTTCTGTAGGGCGTTAATTGGTTCAACCATTCTAATAACGCCAGTATGCAAGTATTCCTAACTGAACTGTGTTTAATATCCAGCACAAAATAAAATTTACGATAGGTCATGGTGTTGTGAGAAAAACATTAACAATATTATCGTAATTTTGTTTAAATAAATGTTATTTCCAGTATATAAAAAGTTCAGCGTTAGGGTGGCGATATTTGGGCAGCTTACCTTATATGGGATACACGTGTTTAAAAATATAGAGTGATCTTAAATAGTACTATAAAAGATAATTTGATAATAGGATACATTTCTTGCTGGTAATGTTTTGCTTACAAGATGACAGTTTCCATACATGGCAAGAATAAAGATAAACGAAGCATAATGGTGAATGAAAATCGTAGATAATTGAAATGGCGCTACAAATCAATAGCAAGCGCGATGCGATCTTTGATATGCTAAATTTAAGAATGATAAACATTTCGACGTGAGTATGGTTGCATAATGTAATTAAATAAGATTTCGTAATGCTGTTGTATAGAACATTTGTAAAAACAGATTTTGCGTTATAAAGTATGCAGGAAGTTGCATGGGGGAAACGAGAAGTAGCCATGACAAGAAGCCCTACGAAAAGTTAAAGACGACTGTCAGCAGAGATGAATGTACCATATACGGTCCTGTCAGCGTATTGTTCGAAAGTACCTAAAACTGTACCTATATCACTTACAACGTCTACAAGCCTTACGTGATGAGAATGATAAAGCTCGTTTTAATTTTGCATCCATGATATGCCAAATGATTGAAGACAATGATGACTATTTACGGCCACGTCAGCGGGAGAGTAAATACTCACAACTGCACTATTTGGAGAAGGGAAAATCCACATATCTCTTCGAGCTTGCAGATCAAGTCCAAAAGTTAACGTATGGAGTGAGCCGCAATAAAGTGTATAGAGTATTCTTTGCATGCGCTGATTGCATCACCGTTATGAGTTATGCAGAGTGCTCAACGGGGTCATTCATATAGCATTGTGAAACATCTTCCAGGTTTGAATGTTGAATACACCAAGTTTCAAAATATAAAGTTTAGTTCTAAATGTTTTACAGTGTTTTCATTTTAACCACACCCAAACGGATTACCCTGTATATGTGATTCCATAAACAGAAACCTAAAAAAGAAAGTTAGGAAAGAAATATAATTAAGGTGTTCTTTCCCGAACTGTTATGTGGATCTGAAACATAAATGCAAGGGAAGAAAGATATAAATAAAATCGAAACTTTTAAAATTTCAATTTTTCGAGCAGTTAATGGACTACAAGAACTGACAGAAATAAGAGTGAAGATATTCGAAGAAAATAAAATATAACATAAATAGCAATAGCAAAAAATAAATAAATAATACATAACAAATGAATAAAGATATATAAAGATATTTTGAAATTGCTCTTGAACGAATGCCAGATAATGGAATTCACATACAGTATTAAAATATAAATAATCTGGATTGAAAGAGCAAGGAAAAGATTTGTGAAGCGTAATATGTAAAGGATGATAATGATGACTTTGTCCAAGAAAGTAAAGATGTGAATAAACATGAGTGAAAGATCTTACTTTCTCTCCCCGACTTTGAAAGGAATCTGATTTTACGCACGAATCACCGAACTTGTTTGAGATGCTGAAGAGATTTCATTCGTCGGGTTTCTGAGTGAGATGAGTTTGCAGCACTAAAGAAAATGTTGGCTACTTCAAAGTTTGTGCTTGGTTCCTAACCGCAGCATTAAATCATATCTTGTAAAAGTATTTTGGTCATCTGATCTCAATTTCTTTATGTTAAATGCTAATAAGCGTGCAGGACAAGAGAACGTGGTCAGCTGGTGATTCTTATATTACAAAATGCACAAAAAATATCGAAATAGTTTAGTAACATTTTATGCACAACGATTACCAATAGTACATATTACTGTGCAGAATGGTTTTGATGTTTTAATGATGTTGGTCTAGACTGGCAGGAATGGGTATGTAGCACTGTTCTGTCAGCATGACAAATCAAGAAGGATATGGGAAATCTGAGTGTCTAGAAATCAACCAACAGGGGAAAAGCTGCTGGAGCAGAGCGCACCTTGTTGAAACACTTGCCTGTGCATATCGGGGGTGTTAAGTACAGAAAATGTGTTCATTGTGATGGGACATTAATTCTGTTTCCATATGCATCCTCAATGAAATAGGGACCATTGATACCTGGAAAGACACATCATTTCACACTGTCACTTTCTCGGGAGCTGAAAATCGGATGAGAGATGGAGCGTTACACCCAAACAGCGGTCAAATTGTAGAATCAGGCGATCGCTTGATTTAGGTTAGACGAATGGCGGATGACTAAAGTAACAGACAGAGAGGGTAGGAGAATCTGCCCCTATATGTGCAGAGAGAGAACCTTGGAAACGTATTCTGGCCTACTGCAAGCGGACAGAAGAATTAAAAAAAAAAAAGATATCTACTGGCCCCATTTGTTAAAGCGGGGAGAGGGCATTGGCAGTGCTGCACTTTGATGGCAGATAGGAAGTAGGAGGAAGTAGGTAAGTTTTTTTAAAAAGTAGGACTACTCAGATCTGTTTTTTTTTTCATTTGTTTATTTACGGACGCTCTTTAACATTTCAGGTCATCAGCATCCCATTCAGATCAGGACGTGAAACGGCCGACAAATTTTGCTCAGAGGCCTCTTTTTTCAGGCCTGAGTTTCTATATCGTGCCATAAATGTACGGCACGGGACGCACGGCTCGGAAATGGCAGACAACTGGAAATGGGAGTAGAGAACATGAGTCACAATATATGTGTAATGATTTGTACATATATGTGGCAGTGTAAGTTATTTACTTTTGTGCTGTTTTCTTTTCTGTTTATTTTATTCACAAATGTCGAAAAAAATATATTATATATATGCCATTTACTTATTTCATGTTATATATCCTATTCGATTCTTAAGAGTTAAATGTTGATTTGTGCAATGTGAAGTATTTCCTAGGATATTGGGAAAGTAAGTATGGTCCCAGGACCCTTGCGACATGGATGAGCTAGAGTTGCAACAAATATCTTTTGTAAATAAATACATTACTACTACTACTACCACTACCAACACCACTAATACGACTAAAGAACAGTTGTTAAGTGTGGAAGATCAGATTCATGAATTAAGATGTTAATTTGTACTTTTCCTGTAAAATAATAATAAAAATATCCAGTTTTTTTTTGGGGGGGGGGACTTTCTCTGAATGTAATGGTCTCTGTGCACATTCGTCCGGTTTTTACCAACTGTTCACTTATTAACTGGCTACTCAGTAGCACACCACTTTTCGCCAGACCAACACCACTCACCGCCACGGGTGGCCATGGTGTTTAAGGCGCGGACTCTTGAGCGGAGGTCCGGAGTTTGATTCTCACCAGGACCGCCCCCCCCCCGATTTTTTTTTTCAAATTTTCCTCAGTGCTCATAAATGGCAAATGCTGGGAAGGTATACTAAACTTAGACCTTAGACCTGGAACGTTGCCTTCCCTAAAATATCCTTTCTCAATTTACCATTTTATTTCATATATCAACATCAGTAATAAAAAGGGCGTTAAACATTATTTAAAATAAAAAAAAACACCAACCTTGATACATATTGAACATAACAAGGGCACAACCTTGGACTTGTGCTATGACGACTGGCTCCTACAGCACATAGAATGCCATGTATAACATTTTCTTTTGTAACAATTATTTTGCATACGATCTTCGGTTATATTTTTTGGGCAAACCTGTAAAGTAACGGTTTGGGCAGCATAATGTAAAAATACCTTTTCGTAAATCTCGTTATGTATAATTCAGAAAACCTATGTGTTTTCAATGTGTGAATAAATAATATTCGTTCCTAATGATGTGATGAACGGTAGACCGCGAAATAACCAGTCCTCATGCCGACTTCCTGGGGCTGAAAACGAACTTGGCAATCGCCACTCTCCGGATCTCTTCGAACGTATGCCGCCTTCCCAGAAATGCCAGGAATGAGATCCTAGTCTCAGAAGAAAACAATGGTAGAACTCAGTTAACACAATTTTATTTTTCATCTTGTTGCATCAATAACTTGTGGAAACGATCGCCAGTATTCAGATAGTGATTTTTGGATTTGGGATCGAACAGGTATTTGCATTCATTATGTCATCACCACTGTCAAAAGTCGTCCATTTTTGTGTTCTTTTTAGATTGGGAAACAGGGGGAAATCCGGTGAATAATAAGAATTGACTTAGTTCGAAATCGCATTCCCCCCAAGCTTGGAATGTTTTGAAGGCTGCGCAATGTCTTGATACCAGAAGAACTACGAGCGGACAATTTCCTTCAGATCCCCAGGCAGCGTGGGTAATATTATGCTGAAATTTGGCGGAAAGGTTGTGGCATCGCATAACGATGTAATAATCAACCGTCTTAATTCCGCCTGAAAAAATTGCGGAAACATCCATTTTCTTACAATACATTTTAAAATTAGGCATTCATCACCTCCTTCTTATCTACTTTCGCGTTTTCAAAATCTTTCTCTTAGCACACGCTCTAAAATTCAACATGTACTATTAATACCACAGCCCGAAAGTTAGGCAAAATGCCTTTTATATCTGGGTCAGTATATTTAACAGTCAAATAGAAATAAACATGTTTCCTCATATATGGGATTACTAAGGGCATTTTTTGCCTTCTGTTGCCTGTTTTGAATCGACGTGGATGTTTTCTGTGATTATTTTGCATTTTAAAAAAGCACATACAGAATGTTAATATATCGAAATTAAAAAAGTTAAAAAAATTAAATGGCATGTTTACCTCAGAAAAACATTTGTTGAGAATCTTATACATTTATGTCTTTTCAAGCAATCAAAAACGTCTCCTCAACACTTTCACTTAAGCTCTTTAAATAACAGAACCTTCATTGGTGAAAAGAACGCACGATTACCTCGGGTATATGAATATTAGAAAATGGAGAGGATGAGGGAAGTACTGTAGTTTTGGACAGTCCTGGCGAATGACCTTATAGTGACATGCGCGAAACAATTCTAGGAAATGTGTAGTGGGGGGCAACTTCTCAGCTGCATAAATGTATCCAACAAATGCTAGCAAGAAAGTTGAGAATGGTACAGCTGTATAATAAACCGTCCCGAAAATGTGCTCTGTACTGAAGTAAGAGAGATACTAAGCTGATTCCCCCATAAACTCATAAACAGAATGAACTCGACCAGAAACCAATGCGCATTTTTTGCTCGTTCGCCAGGATTGTTCAAAACTACTTTACTTGGTCTTGATCAACATTTCCATGATGTCCTGAACAGATGGATGTTCCGCTGTAACTGGTATGAGTCCATCGGAAATAGCTTGTTTTAAATATGTTCCGATCAATTCCGTGAAGTAGAAGGTTTTTTTTTTGTTTTTTTTTTTTTTTCCATGATGAAAAAAATGTTCTTTCTGACAAGCGGCTGACTATGATAGTTGATACCTCGTAAAAACATCTTGTTGCTTGTAACGAAGAAACGTAAGCTTAAGTACTTCAATTGTGTGATAAAGAACATTATTAAGTATCTTAACAATTGTCATTAATAATGAGCGATGTTACTCCGTGTTTTCATTTTTAATATAGGATTATTCTAATTATATTAATGCATTTTTTCAGTATTATAATGCCCATTTTTAACCAAAATAAATGCCTGAGCCTCGGGACTCTGATAATTACATTGCACTGACCATTGACTTTACGTCTTTAATCTTAAATATTGCTCGTCTCTGGAATGCATTGCAAAAGGATTAGAAACAATTCTTTTTTTTTTTTTTTGTTTTATCTTGCTGTAGAATTTATCATCCTGTTATTGTTATTTTTACCGTTATTGTTATTTTTACCATTATTATTAATATTAATATCTGTCACCTTCATAGTAACGTCAGTGTCTTTCATTTTGTTTTACTGGTACATTTATTTTCACTCTCGTGATGTTAATAGGACTAGGCGCATTTAAGTTGTCATTCTTACTCCTATTATTTTTTCTAATTATTATTATCACAATATTTTTCATTGTTGTAGTTTATTAGCACACATTTATTTCATCCTTTTCATGTTTTATATAAGTTTATATGCAAGAATATTGTCCTTGTTATTGTATTTGTTGATAATAGTTTTGCCAATGAAACTTAGTGTAAGGCCACAATAAATAAAATAGATTTTTGCATTTGTCTGCTCAACTATATGCATATCAGCAATCATAAGCACAATTATATGGCAGGGTGTGTGGTTTTAGGGAACTAATATGAAAGTAAGAGAAACACACAGAAAATTTAATAAAAGAAAGCCCATGTAACAAAAAAAAAAATACAGCAGTAGTGTACTTTCACGTAAGAGCTCTCCCCGAGTAATTGCTTGTCTGTGTTTTGTCTGGCCTTATCTTAACATTCAGTTTAAAAAAAAAAACCGCTGTAACTTTTTATGTTTGTGAGGAGCAATTTTTGCAGTCTGGAAAGACGGGAGGGGGGGAGCTGATGACAAAAATGTCCCGCGATTTCTTGGTGCATTGTTCGGTGACAAACGTGCGAGATAGGGCCGGTTGTAGAGGAAGTTTTGTCTTCATGACAAGATCTTCTCCCGTCAAAAAGATACAGAATATTTCACGGTATATCTCCACACGTACCTCCCAGTGCTGCCTTCATAATGCGTTATCTTTACCGAGTTGTAAAATTCTTGCTACGTTTTCGCGTGTGCTCTCCAAGACGTCAGAAATCTAAAGTCACGCTATACTACGTGTAACATTTGCTTTCTGTGAGTCTCAATTTCTCCTGCCGAAAAGTGCATGCAATTTCATGCTCCATCCCATAATCAGATGCAGGTTTTTGCTCATGCTGCTGTTTTTAAAATGTACCAAGAATACGTCTTAATTCTTGGTAATATCACAAAAGGTTTCGTTTTTATAGCGACAAAAGCAGAGCTTCGAGTAATATTAAGCTGTTAACTTATAAGTAGAACTGTGTCCCACTTTGGTTTCTTCTACATTGTACTTTACAACTCCAATCGAGCAACTGCACAAGTGTTTTTTCATTGTTTTGTTCCACAGAAGCATATTAGTATTAGGCATTCGCCTGTAAATTGTAACATTTTCTATAAGTGTAGCAATATTGATAATTTTAGCCACTGGTGCAAATTTTAATACTTTAGGGATTTGTATGATAAATGAGCTAAATTTGTGATCCAGTAGCAGCGAAAGTGATGAAAATAAGAAAGAATAAATTGAGTGTGTGAGTACAATGAAAAGTGTAAGTGCAATTAAATTACAGCTTTTGATTGACATTGCACTTTCCTGTCTCAAATTGCATATTTCATTGCAACATCTTAGTTAATGTTTTTTAAGGTTCTCGGTAAATGCCACGAAAATAATTTATTTCCTTGCATCATTCTCTTTATTAAGCTTATTTTGATAACTTTTAAATCATAGTAATGAAAAAATGATTTACAAACATTAGGAAAAAATATAAGAATGCTCCATTTTTGTGCCATTTCTCGAATGAAATTTCTGCTACGAGTAACCTATGCAAGAAAATATATGACCATCATTTCAAAGTGGAATATTAGGCCTGAATGTTGATAAATATATAATAAAATATTTAAATTGCTGTTATTTCTTATAAAATATCCGATCAATATATGAGGAATAGTAATCCTTTTGTACACTGAAAAATACAAATTTATTACTAAGGAGAGAGCATAATTTAATTCAAGGTGCCAAACAAGAAGAGAAATTACTTTTGTGATGATACTTGGGCCGTGTTTGTGCCGGCAACTCATCTGGCGAGAGGCTCGTCCATTCTGGTGACAAAAACACATTGTCAGAGGCACGACATCAGCGACGTTGCAACAGTTCGGAGTTAGAAAGTTTAAAATTACCCAGTAGCAACGTGTGCTCTGATCTAATTATTCGTATGCAAGTATTTATTAAGTAAGAATAGTGTCTGTGCTTTGTATCATTCATGAAACAAACGTGATTTTGTAAGTTGTTTTAATACCAAAAAAAAAAAAAAAAAAAAAACACACACATTTTCCTACGCGTACCTGTCGTTTTCATACACTTTATTCCTTCACGACAATGCGTTCAAGTTCAGTCTATGATTTCCACTGGTAGATGACCCTGCTGCGGTTAAAGCAAATATGTCTCATTAAAATAAAATTGAAACCATGGAAAATATTCAAGATAAAACATTCAATTATGTAAGGGCAAGTGTGTGTGTGTGTGTGTGTGTGTGTGTGTGTGTGTGTGTGTTTTCATAAATGTAAAAATATGTATTACGTCAATGATAAACATGGAGTGTAAAATGTGTTTTAATTATAGCGGAGCAGGAAAAAAAGGCTGATGATGATCTTGGAGTAGGGAGAAATTATTTTGTGATTGATGTTTCTAATGCCACGTGGCCGCGCCAGTAGCTGTTGCCATATCCCGTCACTCACTATCGCTCGTCTGCGACTACACTCCAAGTTTCAAGTTTCAACTTTATTTATTGCTTAGAAAATTCCTTCTGGCTTTACAATGTGTAGCCTTACACCTTATAGTGAGTGACGGGATATGGCAACAGCTACTGGCGCGGTCACGTGGCATTAGAAACATCAATCACAAAATATGGAGTGTAAAATGTGTTTTAATTATAGCGGAGCAGGAAAAAAAGGCTGATGATGATCTTGGAGTAGGGAGAAATTATTTTGTGATTGATGTTTCTAATGCCACGTGGCCGCGCCAGTAGCTGTTGCCATATCCCGTCACTCACTATCGCTCGTCTGCGACTACACTCCAAGTTTCAAGTTTCAACTTTATTTATTGCTTAGAAAATTCCTTCTGGCTTTACAATGTGTAGCCTTACACCTTATAGTGAGTGACGGGATATGGCAACAGCTACTGGCGCGGTCACGTGGCATTAGAAACATCAATCACAAAATATGGAGTGTAAAATGTGTTTTAATTATAGCGGAGCAGGAAAAAAAGGCTGATGATGATCTTGGAGTAGGGAGAAATTATTTTGTGATTGATGTTTCTAATGCCACGTGGCCGCGCCAGTAGCTGTTGCCATATCCCGTCACTCACTATCGCTCGTCTGCGACTACACTCCAAGTTTCAAGTTTCAACTTTATTTATTGCTTAGAAAATTCCTTCTGGCTTTACAATGTGTAGCCTTACACCTTATAGTGAGTGACGGGATATGGCAACAGCTACTGGCGCGGTCACGTGGCATTAGAAACATCAATCACAAAATAATTTCTCCCCTCGTATAGATGTAATTGTAACTTTTTAATAATGCTTTACTTTTGCTGTAAAACAAAGAGTTACAAGGACTTGTACTATTACACATGTAATATATTTGTGGAACAGGACTCTGGTTTATTTAGCGTCTATGAATACTGTAATGTTAGTAGAGATAGAGATAACATGAATACGGCTTTTGCTATTCAATAAAACAAGATTTGTCCTGGTTTTTATAAACCCCAAAAAATATTATGAATAGCCCTCTATGGTTTCTTCGTATTTAGTTAGCTTTTCTATTACAGAACTTTGGAATAAAGAGAGCCTTAGAAGAATAAACTTCGCTTTGTTAGAGGTTTTCTTTGGGATGAAAACAGGATGAAAGTTGGGACAATAGGAAAATTGTAGACAAAGGGTAGACAAGTAAGCTGTTCCGGTGCGTGTGGGAGGGAGTATGGACACACTGTTGGGATCCATGGTGCCATCATCTGGACGGACAGGAACCGCATGACGTCATCTCGGCCAAAGCCATATCTTGCGGCCAGTGGCTGATTACCGGCCCTGCCCAATGTCCAGGTGCATGTGCTGTGTATGACATTTTATTATCGGATTTCAACCTGCACTACACGTGTGCTTGTTTGCGTTAGTTTTTATTTTACCATCTGCAGGAAAGAAGCGCCAGTGCTATAAATAATTATCTATTCGCCCACACAGGTCCAAATTTTGGTTACGATTAATAACTAAAGTCGATTTAGGATTTCTATACCATTGAAAATAAAAGAACAGAACGGGAAAATATTACCACAAGAAATAGCTAAGAACCTAAACACACTTGCTACAACCGCTGACCCGAATCCAATCTGCAATGCAATTTTTCGGATTTTTTCCCATTTCTCTCCGGTTTCATTCCATTAATTAGTAACTTTGTTTTTCTTCCACTTTATTTCATCCATGCATCATTCTATTACTGGTAAACGTTCAGGACAACCGGTTTATATATGTACCTTCCGCCTGCCTTTCTCAAAAGCATTTGAGCCACTGCTGAAAGAATTGCCCGGATCCGGAACCTCCAGTATGGAGAAGGATTTGCTAGAGTACAGTACATCACATATGCCTAATGCACCAACCTCAGTTTTCAGTATATCGCGTTTAAGTTATTATTATTATTATTAGTATTATTATTATTATTATTATTATTAGTATTAGCTTTGCCCCGGTAAAGTCATGTGTTAGCGTACCTTGTTAACCGCTCATCGATGAATAAACAGCGCTTTTGTCTTTAAAACTGCGGTTAATGAATATAAATTATATGTTCGATATCCAAAAATAGTGTTCGATATCCAAAAATAGTGTTCGATAGTGTAACATGCAGTAACCGGTATCCATACGGAGAACTGGATGTGGACTCTTTTCACAGAAGATGCCAGCAGCAAAAAAGAAACGATACGTTCTGTTTCAGAGTTTCTTTAAATCGTTTCCATCTATGTCGTGTTGCGATTCTATACCACTGACATATTTCAGGGATTGTTAGAACTACAGCATGTAGATTATTACATGATGTTTCGGATGTCTCGCTCCTTTATTGCCTCAGAACCTTCTCTAACAGAAAGCAAACAAAGAAATGTTATGAACGACATTTACAGAACAGCTAGGTTCCCTTGGTGCCTTGGACTCCACTTAGTCTCGCGGAAGGAGAAAAGCAAATGTCTTTAGAAACAGAAACGGTTATTTTTTATTTAAATGTACAGACGGTAAATGAGTCAAATTCCATATGTTTCTCCTTCGTCATTCGTTTTATTTTCTAAAACTGCTTTGTACTTTGGTGCAGGATCTAAAAATATGAAATTCTTATGCTCACTTGAATTTGGCGCTCTTGGATATCTCGTTGCTAACGCTAAAATGCCGTACTCAACAAAAATAATCACGGTCTTCTGAACATTATTAACATCTTCTAGAATTGCAACGATAGTGTGAGATCTGGTAGGACCCACTGTATTTACCAGACTCCAATGTAGGCATTGAGGATTGGGCGGTAGGACGGGAATCGGGCTGCATTAGGATGACCCAACGTTGGGCGTCAAAGTTTGAGGGTGCAAGTTGGACGATAGGTGATTAATTAGATTGATTAGGAGCGGCCCCTCACTAATCACCAAAGTAGGTCGATATTGAGTTGGTGACGTAAAAGCTTCTCGTTGATCACCAACATTTCCTCGGAGACTCCGTCTCACAGGTCTATCGATGTTTCTTTGTTAATGGAGCTCAACGGGGTTAAGACGGTGTGAAAGAACACGCGGCACGATATACCATGGATTTGCAATTTATTAACTTTAGAGCCTTTTAATGATTGACGGTGAACCTCGCCGCTTAGGTTGCCGATGCGAACACAGCGATCACGAGCAATACCAATGACACGAACTGTATTATTGTTAAGTAAAACCACATTGACTGTTATACAGTTCTCGTCGAATGTTTTGTCTACTTAAGTTGGGGGAAGTTATCAGCGAATAATGCTTGACTAGCATGTACTTTAAGTGCGTTTTGTTGCCTTGAACTTAGAAAGTGAACAGTGTAGCATTGTGTGTAGGTAGCTCGAAAGTTGAAAAGTGACTGCTCAAACTTGAAAGTTTAATGAATCTTGATTACCTGACTGCAACTTGAGTGACTAAAATGGAAACGAAGGCTCCTTTATATATGCAATACTAATCTAGATTCGTTTGCCGCTACCCTCGCTAGATTAGGCGCAGTTTTCGTAAGACTATTAGCTATTGGATGTCTTCAAAATATTCTCCTAATATCTTATTCGCCAGATTCGTATGTTGCAATACGAGCCTTTTAAAGTTTAAAGAGACGACTCCTCACAGGTCGGTGTGCTCTGCCAGCTGTCAGTTACAATTTCCATGAAACGTTTTGCTCGCATGGCAAGAGGGAAAGTACTAGCCTTTTAAGAACCCTTTGTCCGATCTCTGGAAGGATATCCCTTTTCCATTGTTATGATTTTATGTCTTTGTTTTCGCAGGACGGCTGCCAGGCAAACATCACCAGAAAACTTTCTATCTACAATTTCTGCAACTTTATCACATAGCAAATAAACACCATTATTTACATTGATTGTGTTCGATTATGCAGCTGTAGAGATATTCATATCACTAATTATATTAATAAAATACTATTAATCTGCAATAAAATGTACACAAAATAAACAAATATCGCGCATATTAAATATATAAATTAGGATGGTAGCTATGGGCAGTTACAATATCGATAGTAGAAAAATTGTGAAATATGTGTCCGCGTGTTAACTTAATAACCTCGTTTATTTGCAGTTATCTGGTTTAGTACTGCAGTTTATAGTCGGAAGTAAATCAACAGTAGCGTGTTACTTTTGTTTATTAATAAGTTAATACTGATTTGGTGAAATCACACCAGGAACTTGTTTAGTAGAAAGTGCAACTATTACATAAGCGGCTCTTGTATGTCTTTATTATGGGAATGCACAACATAATGAAATATTAACATTTCCTAAATATCAGCAATTAAAGTAGGAGTGGATAAAAAGTATACACCACGCAATTTTTGAAGATACTGATGAAACTGTTGTGTGTATTAAACATATCGTATCTAACATTGTGGTTAGGGAGAGCATTTCATTTTCCCAGCAAATGTCTCTAATTTACCATAGTAAGTGACGGTGTGGGTTAGTAAAGAAAGGAAATATTTATATATAAAAAGGAAACCGTATGAAGTGGGGTTTGCATAGAGATGGGCGTTTTAATGAGTTTGATGTTATAAGATGTTTTGAGCCGTTTGCAAGTGAGGTTATGTACAGACAAGTACCTCGTAGTAAAATTGTTCATGTTACTGCTATTAAACACATAAGTATGTTTATTTGGTTTGTTGCAGTTACTTGGTTTATTAATATTTGGAAGTAAATTAACAATAGTATGTTAGCTTTTTATTAAATTAATGTTGATTTAGCGAAATCACAAAAGGAACTTGTGTAATAAAAAGTGTTTAGTACAATATGGGTTGCTTTTGTACGTCTTAATTATGGCAATGCACTACACAATAGCAATTATTAAAGAAGAAGTGAATAAAGAGTATACATCCTGTAAGTTTTTAAGTTAATGATAAAACTGGAGTGCAATATGCAATTCTTTCTAAAATTCGTGGTTAGCAAGAACATTTTATTTGTGCAATTTTCTTTAATCTAATATCTACTATATAACGTGACGGTGAAGGTTTATGAAAAGGAAATATCTGGAAGAATGTATGAAGCGGGGTTTCGGGAGCGAAATGAAGAGTTTTAATGAATGACGTGAGCAGGATATTATGTTTCGACTTCTTTGCTAATGAGGTTAAGGACAGGTCCCTTTACAACCATTGTAAAGGAGGACTGTGTTCTTTTACTTAAAATAGACGATGATAAATATAATGTTGTCACAACCATATCGATTAGTTTTAAGAAGTCCAGTTATTTGGAAGTTCGTGTTTTCATAAATAGTTGTGTTTGACTGTGAAGAAGTTTTAATTCATATTATTTTATATTTCGTTTACATTGATAAATATTGTTTGTAAATCATAGAAGTATTCTCTAATGATAAATAATGTTATCTTGTAAACTTAATACTGCGTAAAAGTTTCGAAGTTGCTATAGACAGTAATATGACCACTTTGGTCGCTATTTTTTCCACATTGTGATCTGGTAAATATATTGGGTCTTGGATATGATAGGCAATGTGCTGATATGTTTAAGCATAACGAAAATGCCGTATTGTGAGGAAGCGAAATCAATGTAACACAGGTTTTCTTGAATATCGCTGTATTGTCTTTATAAAAGTTGGTGCACTCGGGGTTGCTAACAACTCTAGAGCTACCGAGTTAAGCAAAGACGACTATTCCTGGAATTTACCAGGTCATGAAGGCCAATTAGTGCTACTGGAAAGCCGGGTCCCATCGATTATGCTGCTTACAGGCTCCCCCAATTAATATCAATTTATACTTACAATAAAAATTAATTTATTACAATTTAAATCCAAAGCAAAACAGAATGGAAATGGAATGTTATATTACACACGACGACAATTCGGATGAGGATGTTTGGCATATTGAGTACCCAAAAGAAAGCAGCTCAAATACTGTTTGGCCCACCAAAATTTCTGCTGGGACCCAGGATCTTGGTATGATCCATTTCGAGCCTTAGGGCCCGCTCAAACTTAGCGAAACCGAATCGAAAAAAAAAGCGGACCGCCTTCTACCGCTCTCATATAATAGAATCGAATAAAACCGAATCGAACGGAACAATGAAATTGAAGCGTATTCGTGGCGTCAGAAAACGGATTGCATAATAGCTGTAGAGCTCGTTTATATGGAAAGGCATAGAAAGAAAAACAAACAACAGCTAAAAGAAACGAAAATATTGCTTCATTATGTTTTTAACGAGAGACATGCATGGTGAATCTCGCACGCTTTATAATTTCTTGCCGCGGGATGAAGTAAAATTTATGCAATATTTTCGAATGAGCATATCAACGTTGAAACAAAAATACTGTGTTCATTGCATTTTTTAACAAAAGATATGGAAGATAAAAAAATTCGCAAGCTTTTTAATTTGCTTATTTCACCCCAAACATTATTGCAATCCTTTTTTTTTTTTTTTTTTTTTTTTTTTTTTTTTTTTTAAACATAGAGCTGTGGATAGTTCTGAAGCAGAGCTGTTAATTTTCCTCCGTTCATTCTTTAGTCATCATATTTCAAAGTGCAATATTGCAGTGTAACCTGCAATAAGAAATAAATCTTTGTTTACCTCAAAAACTCATGATCTGATATCACGAAGAAGCAGTTAAATTTCCGCTTGTATCCGATTATTAGCAAAGATTAACGAAGAACATTTTTCACGTCAATTTCACTGCGGAAGTGGAGGATATTTGTTGTCGTGTTTCGTTTTGGCGACTACTTCAGCTGTTTTCCATTTGAACACACGTTAAAGAACGTTACTCCTCGGCGGATTTTAGTATGAACAGGTCTTAACACTTCTCTAAGAGAGATGCTAGTATTCATAGGAGAATTCAGTTGCACTTACATTCCTACAGAGTGCAACAGTTGGTCCAATACATCCCTCAGGTAACTAAGGTATTACTTGCACCAGAAAAGACTGACTCCATATCTGAAAAAGTGTATGAAAAGTTGTTTTCAGGCACTTTTTCAGATATGGAGTGCTTTAACGTACCGCAAATCCACGATACAGACCCTGCAGCCGCTCTGAAAACTCCGCCGCCCTCAGCGGGTTCAAACTCCTGAACCTTGGGGTCTCTAGTCAAAGTGTTATCGCAGTACTTAAACATTTCCACAGTAAATGTAGACCGCTTATTATTTAAAAGACACACAAACGACATTAACATTAAAGAGAGCAGAAACTGCATGGGTGTTTCACTAAAAACTGTTTTCTCGCTCCAGTTGATTTTGCAACCATATTTTAAAAATCCGGAACAAAATTTATAGTGAACTATAGACAAATTAACCACGAGAGTCCGCTCATTATTTATTTAGTTTTGTTAGGGTGTACTTTATGCAACCCATATCACCTTAGGTTGTGTACTATTCCTACCAATGGACAAATTTAGCCCGCTGCTGGTTTTTAGTAGCTATTTCACCTATAGCCAATTTTCTTTTCATATTCTGAATTTTTTTTAAAGTGTTTAACGTCCGTTTTTACTATTGAGGCAGCGCAGGCGGTGGATACTGATGATACATGAGATGAAATGATAAACTGGGAAAAGATTTTTTTAAGGAAGGAAACGATCCAAATCTAAGATCCCCGGCTTTTGCCATTTATGAGGATTGAGGAAAACTTGGAAAAAAGAGCTCAATCAGGGAGGGCGGTCCTAGCAGAAATCGAACCTCAGACCTCCCTCTCACGAGTCCGCACCTTAACGACCTCGGCTACCCGTGAACTGTTGGCAAAGTTCTTTGTTGTCAATACAATACATGAAATATTTCATTTTCTATGGATAAAATTACCAAGTTTCAAAATGGTTTTTATATCAATGTTGTAATTTTATCTACACCTGAACGGACTATGTACTTCAAATAATAAATGCTTTTTATGTATAACTAGACTTTTCCTATGAATGAACGCTTTATAACGTACATTTTACATTAAAATATGAAAATATTTCATGAATTACAGCATATTCATTATAATTTATTACTACAATCCTCGTAATTATACTGTACAATATGCACAATTTTTAAAACTTACATTAAGCACGTCACGTAAAACTTTACATTTCTGAGTTCAAAGTGCTTCTTTTTATATACCTTTAGAACGCAATTGTTATTTCATGCTATGCTATTGTCGATACTGAACATTGCACAATCGCCGCAAACTAAAATTAAAACATTGCCATTAGGAATAGGGGCAGGTAAATTACATATTTTACTTTTCAAATTAAACGTATACAGCATTTTTTTTTACAAAAAATGTGTTTTTAAACTCTAGAAAATTAATACTAATAGCATTTCTATTGTTAAGTTATAAAACTTTAGTTATCTAAATTGCTCAGCGAAGAAAAACAACATACATTCTACTTACTAATAAAGGCAGAGAAATGTTGATGATGATAGTTACAATGCTGCCAATAAAAGTCGCTTCTACTAAATGTTTCTTCGGTAATTACAAGCTTGATAAAAATCGCTAAAAGATAATGAAAATTAGAAAATGAACATAGTGCTGTGTGATGTTATGTGGATGGCCTAATAATTTGGCAAAGGGCTATATAATCTACATAAAAATAAAGCCATTCCGAAGAAGAAAGTTTCCTTCAAATTTCTGGGTAAATAGAATTACTGCCTTTCTACTCATACAACGTAATTGCATTAGATGTGCAATTCACGCTTCATATAAATCTTAAACGGTAAGGTTTATGGAGATAAACTTTCTTGCATTTCAGCAGAACCATAAAAATCAACTTTAAAGTTTACTGCTCGCGATGTTTGTCTGTCATTACAGAGAAAGAGAGTGGAATAAAATTATACGAGGAGCTTTGGGGATGAGGCTAGATATAATAAACTTTTATTCATATTAAAAAGTTCTTAATTTTTCCTCCTTTCTCCGCGCTCTCGAAATAAAAACTCGTGCGGAAAGAAGAGAGAAAAGGTTTGTTTCCCAGTTTTATGCTCGTTGTGTGTGAAAATGATAATTCCGACAATTTCTTCTTAGAAAAAGACGTTCAAGGAATACTTTGTTCTTTTGCAACTCGCCCCCCTGCCATCCGCGGTAAAAGTGAGAAGAAGTTTAATACAAGTTTCCAACAGTAGTAGCACTGTTATCGCTTCTGTGCGCAGGGGAATGATTTAGCAGGTCAGGGTTTCATTTCGGTGGCGAATTTCGAGTTTTGTCTCGGTTGTTCTTGCGCTGCCGTACGGAAACTCCACGCCTTGAATGCTATCAGCGTAACGCGCTGTGATTAATGTGAGTTCCTCTTACGTGACGACGAAATGTTTTCCGGATTAGAGAAGAGTCTAGACAAGGCGTGTGCTGTTGCATACTCCTGCACAAGGAAAGCTTGATGCATGTAGGGCGAGGGCAAACTACGAGAGGCTTTGGTGTTCTCAGAGTGGCGGAATAAAGTGTATTTATCCCACGAAAACTAATTTGGTCCCAAGTAGCTTTTTAAAAAGCTCATCCAAAGTTTAGTTACTAATTCAAATACTCTTTCTTATTGCCACAGTAAATACTTTGTGTTTTTGCTCCTCTAGTTTCTCCAACTATCCAATAATTCTGCCTCGTTATTATAATTTTCACTCTATTATCCACATGATATAAGTTCTTTATTATTAATATTGTTATTATTATTGTTGTTAACAGCGCCGAGGATTTAAAATAATTTAGAATGTGTTACTGCTGATAAAACATTCAAATTCTCTATACAAGATGCACCAATATTTACAGGAAGTTGGATCATTGTCTTATACTCTCAATATGTACTCTTTAAAAGATAATGGAAAGCTAAGTTAAATGCATAAACCCAGTGTTTCTACAAATAGACTCCGGGGTTTCAGACAAAGTTTACCAAACTCAGGGGCGGCCGGTCGATAAGGGCCAAATGAGCCCTGCACCCCTCCCCAAAGAAAGTGTCATAATTACTTATCATTTTCTCTTCTCCTGATCAACTTTTAAAATTGAAAACTGTACGAAAACAGCGATATATAAGAGATCAGTTCTTAATTTTGTATCTTACGCTACTCTCTACTGTAGTAACGGTACCATGCGGGCCCTCCATTAGCGAGGGGAGCTCATAGGCCAGTTCGGAAATTTTTATGCTCTAAGCTTATACCTTCATGAGCCAGCAATTTAACTTAACTTTCCATTACCTTTTAAAGAGTACATATTTTCAGAGTATAAGATAATGATCCAACTTCCTGTAAATATTGGTGCATCTTGTATATAGAATTTGAATGTTTTATCAGCAGTAAAACATTCTAAATTATTTTAAATCCTCGTCGCTGTTAATAACAACAACAACAATAATAATAATAATAATAATAATAATAATAATAATAATAAAGAACTTATATCATGTGGTTAATATAGTGAAAATTTTAATAATGAGGCAGAATTATTGGATAGTTGGAGAAACGAGAGCGGCAAAAACACAAAGTATTTACTGTGGCAATAAGAAAGAGTATTTGAATTAGTAACTAAAATTTGGATGAGCTTCTGCAGGGCCTGTATCGTGGATTTGCGACACGTTAAAGCACTCCATATCTGAAAAAGTGCCTGAAAACAACTTTTCAGACACTTTTTCAGATATGGAGTCAGTCTTTTCTGGTCCAAGTAATACCTTAGTTACCTGAGGGATGCATTGGACCAACTGTTGCACTCTGTAGGAATGTAAGTGCAACTGAATTCTCCTATGTATATTAGCATCTCTCTTAGAGAAGTGTTTAAGAGCCGCTCCCACTAAAATCCGCCGAGGAGAAATATTCTTTAACATGTGTTCAAATGGAAAACAGCTGAAGTAGTTGCCAAAACGAAACACGACAACAAATACCTCGGCCACCCGTGAATTGTTGGCAAAGTTCTTTGTTGTCAATAGAATACATGAAATATTCCAGTTTGTATGGATAAAATTACCACGAGGATATGTCCCCAAGTTTCAAAATGGTTTTTATATCAATGTCGTAATTTTATCCACACCTAAAAGGACTATGTATTTCGACTTACATTTGTCTTCCTCCAAGAAGGGTTTCTTTCTCCTGCTTATTTCTGCGTTCTCTTGGGCCAGCAGGAAGACGGCCCATGGCCAGCACTCAGTATTCTCTCTTTTTTAGGAACCAGATGGCACTAAGCATAACTGACTAGAGGTTGTTTTCGCAGTATGTTCGAAATTGGCTTCCTTACTATTTGTCAGTTGAAAGTGGACTTTCACATTGTTAACTGCGTATCTGTTTTGTGGCAATGAATAAAGTGGACTTTTTTTTTTAATTCGCACATTGGCTAACAGGTGTGAAGTAAGGAACGTATCTTATCTATACGAGTAGAAATAAAATTAGAAAAGAAATAGAAAGGGCAAATTTCGTATCTGTATAGGCCGATGAAACGACAGATAATATATGCCTGTCACAATCTGTTCTGATTTTACGATACTTTAGTGGGGGTAAACAATTTCAAAGATTCATAAAATTAATTGCGTTTTCTGAATTTACTGCAGAAGGCTTATAGCGTACTTTAACAGCTGACTTAGAAGAGTTCTGTATAACCCAGAAGTTTATAGCACAAAAGTACTCGCTTTCCAATGTGCAAGCAGCATGTCGGGAGTTATGCTCGCTATGCCTGCAATTATCTCTTTACGTAGGCGATGTTCGCAAATCTTTTCAGAGTAAACAAAGCTGTTGACATATTTCCACATTAAAAACTCTGAACCTCGTAGTGACCATGGGATCGGCCTTCCTCCTTCAATTCATCTGTTGGAACAGCAATGTTAACACATATGAGCATCGTACAGCTCCGTCTTGTTGATAAAAAATTAATTAATTCAGCATGTGCCACAATATCGTCCAACTGTAGAAACGCACAGTAAATAAATCCGGTAATTGTTTGTTCCATAAAAAAGTAAGATAACAGGGTATGCATCAACCCACCCAAACATTCACTTTAGAGGAGTCGCGTTGGTGTTGAATGATAGCATGAAGTGGTTCATCCTCCCAAATTTGACAACTGTGACGATTAACTGTACCTTAATATGGAAGCTCACCCCATCAGTAAAAATTACACTTCGATCCTGTTTAAAGTCAGTCTTAGACCTGCCAGTGTCTTTAATTTCTTGGATTATTTCAATCTTGTATGCGTGTAATCGAAGAAATTTACATATCACTTTGCACACGATACTTCGAAGAATGGCCAATTCTAAACTGTATCGTTTTAATTATTTTTTGGACTCCTAACACAGGAAGCACATTCTTTCAATATCATCTTCTGATACGAGTAGCCGGTAGGGCAATTTGCCTTTGCAAACACCGCAGTTGATGAACCTCCACGTTAACAGTTAACAATTGATCGTGTTTCAATTATCTACATTACAACAGAGTTATTCTAATGTAAAAACAAATGTCTCCTATTTTCGTTTCAGATACGCCCACTACGGTGCATTCATACCACACCAAACTTTTTGAGTTACTGAACATGCATGAAAAAATAAAATGCGTCCATCTCAATTGTTTCTTCCATTATGATTTTTTTTTTTAAAACCTCGGATTCCGCTTATAGAATCCCTGTATATATAATATAGTTTAAGGAGAAAAAAATGTTGAAAAAAGACCCAAAACATAGATTTAAACAATAATATAGGTAAAAATATTAGAAGAACCTAGAACGTGCCTACTTTATATTAGACAGGTTCAGAAGCTTTAGAGAAAAGAATAAAATGAGAGTTTCTGCAAACTGTATGATGAGTAGCGTTGAGAATGTGGCATAACATTTCCAGCATCTTTCATGTCATGAGGTTCGTGCTTAATTTAATTATAATAACTTAAATCAGTTGCTTTGCTGATTTGGTTTATTTACGGACGCTCCTTAACATCTCAGGTCATCAGGGTCTCATTCCATTCCGGGCGTGAAATGGCCGACAAATTTTGCTCTCTTCTTTCACGCTTGAGGTTTTTTTTATCGTGCCGTAAATGTACGCCCGAAAAAATCCATCGATCCTGGCCGAGTTTCAACCCGCAATCTTGAGTTTAGGAGGTAAGTATGGTTACCACTACGCCACCAGGACCGACTAAATCGTTTGCGCGGTTATTACATTCGCTTTGCCGGTGCCGTTCCGTGAAAAGGGCAACAGAAACCATGTAAAAGATTGGTTCTTGTAGTAAATATCCAAATTAGGAGCAAAAAATGTTTTAACATGAAAAGGGTGTCCTCTCTTCCACTTTTTTTTTTTTTGTACTGACTCAGTCATTTCGTTTTGACTAGAAATTATTAATAAATTTTATAAAACTGATCTGACAACGCCTTTATTCGCTTACGACCAAGTAGTTACAACAACTGCACCAAAAGATTATTTCAGAGCCTTGAAGGATAATTTAACCATTCAATAATTAAAACAACAAGCCTTTCACAGGAAAGATCAAACAAAATATAAAATGTCTATTAATAAGAAATATTCTGAGTTATGGAGCCGGTTATTATAAAGAATTAGATATATAAAATAAAGCATAAAGACATCTCTGCTTAATTAATATTGAACGTTGGGCTTCAATTGGAACTCTATTCCTATGCAGTTGGATTATACACCGTTCCCAAACTAGCTGACAGTAAAACCCTTCTGTTAGCAACGGTGGGCTGTAATTCACAGCGTCCGAAAATCCTTCCCCTGCCACAAATCCGAAAATGTTGATACCATTATCTGCTGCTTGTGAATGTACCCACAGATGTTACAAACTCACACTGACGCTTTCCACCCAACCAACCTACAAAACAACCACATATAAACTAACAGAATTGAAGACGAACCAACTAAGAAGTTGGGAGGAAGATGAAACTTAGAAGGCACACAACAGTGTGTAATAAAAAGAAAATGAAGGGTTAGAGAGGGAAGGGTAATCAAAACAGAGTAGGCTGCTCCTTAAAGGCCACATAAGTATGAAGGTAGAAAAAGACAGACTTGCTGAATGTCAGCAACCAAGCACACCTGCGAAAAAAGATTACATTTAATAGTTTAGATCAGAGCTTATTCGTTCTAATAATCTTCAAAAAATTACAATTAAATCCACCTTCAAATTTATATGCAGAAGCATAAGTTTTATGTTTTGGAGTGTGGTGCCCATTTCCAGTTTTTATATTTCATTTCGTAAAATGTTTTATATTTTTAATAAATCTTAATAATTGTTCATATTTTCCTGAGTTATTTTTTAAACTTACTTAAGTGATCTTGGATGATTTTATACCTTTTCAATAAATTCCCCAACATTTGTGAAAACTCATATAATAATGCTTATTGTGCCTTTCTATTTACTTGCTTGATAAGTTTCGGAGAAAGCAGGTCTGAACTTCAATGCTTATTATTATTATTATTATTATTATTATTATTATTATTATTATTATTATTATTATTATTATTATTTCGCGTACAAACCCAAAATATGGGTAACTGTATTTTCAATTAGATTTTCTGAAACGAACATCTATATTATTTATAAAATAATCAGAAATATTTTAATGCCATTTCTTAAAGATGTATGAAAAATTTTCCCGCTAGAAAACTTTTTTTAACAAATAAAAGTATAACATTTCGCCATACCCCACAATGCTGTAGTATCGTGGTAATTGTTAGTGCAGACATCCGCTCCGCAATCCAGCTTCCTGCGTTATTTTCTTTAACATGATTTATCTTAATCAACATGCCGTAAGTGCAACAAATTGGTGCTATAGTTTTAAGCGCTACACAACTGAAGGGTATATCTTGATATGCAAATGGTATAATAAATTTATAATTAGTATAGTAAATAAACTATATTGTATAGTAAATTTATTTATTAGGCGTACTTAATAATAGTAGTTCTATTAAAAATACATGCCTCGTATAAGAGTAATTCAAAGAGTAAAAGCAAATGGTTGATTTGTTTTATTTATGGACGCTCTCTAACATCTCAGGTCATCAGCGTCCCATTCAATTCAGGGCGTGAAACGGCCGACAAATTTTGCTCAGAGGTCTCTTTTTTTCAGGCTTGAGGTTCTTTTACTTGCCGTAAATATACGACACGGGGCCCACGGCTTTACTTCCCTTCCGAAGGAAGCCATAATTAGGATTTTTTTAATTTTTGCGCCCGAAACAAAAATCCATTGCTCCTGGCCAAGATTGAACCCGTGATCTTGGGTTTACGAGGCAAGTATGGTTACTATTAGAACGCCAGAACCGACTAGGTCATTGATAAACAACGCTCTGCTCCTCCAAGCATGACGAGAATGTGGAAAATTCTGACGTCATGATTCGAGAGAACCGGTGTATTTGTTTAGAAGTTTTAGCCAGGGAATTGAGTATCAATATCAGACACACTAATGTCATTGTTACGGAGGTTCTCAAGTACCGCGAACTGTGTGCACAATGGGGCCTAGGATGCTCACTAATGAACACAAAATGACGCGTGTGCAGACTTCCACATCCTTTTTGGAGCAATATAAGAAGAAAGCAAACAACTACCTGACATGTATCGTCACTTGGGTGCATCATTATGAGCCACGAAGCAAAAGGCAGTCTTCAGAATAACGACATTCATCTTCTCCAACCAAGAAAAAGCTTTCAAGTCTCCACTCTCTGCCGGAAATGCCCCTTTCAATTTCCAAGTGATGACGACCGGTAAATATTTCGATATTAAATGCAGCTCCACTGTTACAGTTCATACTACGAAATAATATTTAGATTTAAAACTGTTACGAATCCTGTAATTTTTTTTATTTAATTCAATTATCAGCACAAACATATTTCAACGTAAGTAACAAACTAAAAGCGCGAAGCAAGGAAAAAGCAAGAATAGTAAACAAAAAGAAAACTCTATTCAATTTTCTTAACTGTTCTAAGTTCCTCTTACATTGCCGATTGAAATCACTTTGCCGAGTTGGTATGTGATACAATGGTATCGACAAACAAACTGCTTAAAAATTAAGAAATTAACTATTGAGGAATTTTTAGAAAAAAAAATATACACAAAAACTTACCATCTGAGGTAGTTTTAAAAACAAAACTCTCTGTCAAGTGAGACGTTTTTGCGCGCATCCTGTTTTCCTCTATCGATAGATAAAGATTTCTTTTTCCTTTCCTTACTTTCTCCTTCACTTCCTTTTGCTGTTACGTGTGCATGGCCTATTGGCTGCAAAGTTAACGTAATTAAGTGTTGCTGGCTGTGCAGCATAATGAGCTAACTAGAGTCTGCTTGACTTCTCTTCCGACAAGAAGGAGCAAGAAGATTTCAACTGAGGAGTAGACTCCATATTTGGTTTTGTAGTTCAACATTTTCAACTGGGGCCTTCTTTGTTTCAACCAAACACATCAATGAGTTATGAAAGGATTTTATTTGTAAAGGAGTTACTTGATTTGCTAATGTGGCTAAGATTAGCAAATCAATTTTATAACTTTTTTGCAAAGGAATGTACAATGCTAGGTCAAAGTATTAAGCCATGATAGTTTTGGCAAGACTTTAAAAATTTACTTCTCTTAAAACAGAAACTTTTTATTGTATTTTTGTATTGAATTTTGCTAAGTCAAGAGTAATTCATTGTTACCTGTTACTGAACAAACGTTTAAAAAAATTTCCCCAGGGATTTAATTATTTAAATTTTGTGAATTGTCGCTACCCTTCTTCCGTACTGTGGACACGTACAGTTTCCTAGTTTACTCCAGCACGTGCCAAAAGCAAGAACTTGCCGACATTAACGGGAGAGTGTCGATTTCAAATCACTTGAGACCTGATACACCAGAAAGTACTGAAGTTATTAACATGGCAAAAATCTATTCCAGCCAGCATATGTAGTGTGATGTGTTCGTTTCTGTCACATCATGTGATGTAGAGCATAGCTTTTCATTGTACAAAAATGTTCTCATTGACAGACGGTATAAATTCTTGCCAGAAAGCATAGAGAAAATGCTTATAATTTACTGCCAAAATAGTATGTTGTATGTTTATATTAATATAGTGCAGCATATTAATGTACAAAACTTAAAGCTAAAGTTTTTCTTTTATTTATTTTTGTTTTTACTTCTAATTTGCATGAGTTGATAGTTTTTTTAGTATATACACATCCTTCATTTGGACGCGTGGCCGGCCCTGTTTCTAAAGAATTCTGTTCAAATTTCCTGCCTCTTCGTGTGTTGACGTGCATACTTTGTGCTGTACAAGATCTGAACGTCGTGAGACCACGTGTTTAAGTGTTATAGTGTGTTAGTGCTGTTACAATGCCAAAAAGTCCGTGTACTTTAGCACAAAGAATTATCATGTGTGATTCTTATGTGACATACTCGTGTACAGAAGTGAGCCGGCTATTTATAGACATATTCCCTGCTGTTCGTGCGCCTCATAGAAAAAATATTCATAATCTTGTGAATAGATTCAGAGAAACGTGTTCTTCATAAGAAATCGAAAGGAAAACGCCTTTTCCTCACAAAGGAAAAACTCGATGACTAGGAGAAAAGTTAGAACGAAATACAAAGAAATCTCTGAGAAAGCTTGCACAGGAATCAGGCAGGAATGTCGCAAATTCGGCTTGGAATACCATTAAACTTTTAAAACTAAAAATCCTGCAATTGGGTGTTGGACAATATTAATGTTCCCTATATATATGAAGCATGGTTTTATTTACATGGTCATGTAGAGGCACAAAACAATAGACATTACAATGCAGAAACCCCCAACCTTGCACACGAACTGCCACAGTATGATCATAAAGTGTTTATGTTTGGTGTGCTGTAGAAATCTATGCGCTTTAATTTAAGGAGCTATAAACAGGCAAACAGCGTGCTTTTCGTGCCAAGCTAATCCCCGTTAAGTCGGCCATACGTCCAAACAACGGCTTTGCATATCTCATTATTATTATTATTATTATTATTATTATTATTATTATTATTATTATTATTATTATTATTATTATTATTATTATTTCCCCCCCCCATATTTTCTTTAAATTTTTCTTATAATTTTGCTGCTTTCTGGTTATGCGTCTGTTAGCAGATGAATGCGGTGTTGTAAGGTTCATTAATTGCAAAATAAGTTTTTGATTAGAAGGTGTCATTTTATCTATGGTTCGTATAAACATTTCACATACCCTGCAGGGACTCAAGTTCACATCCTTCACGTCCAATGGGAACTACAATGAGAAACGTGCAGTATTTTACACGTGTAGATAGCGAAGTAGGCACTTTTAGCAACTCATTTCGTAAAATGGGAAACAATTGTACATTTATGCAACAACCCCCCCCCCCCTATGCAGTCAGCCAGCGCATGGGTATGCAACACAGTAGGTAGGGAAAAAGGTTTATACCATACCACGGCAGCAAAAGAACAAACAGTGATCTAGACAAGCCTGCATCAGCAAAACAAGTGTGTGGTTATTTCTCGAACTTTTCAGCATCATTTAATACGGTAGAGTTTCAATATCATATTGCCACGACGTGGTACTTGTAAGAGAATCCATTGCACCTGGAAGGCGGTAAAGTCTGTTGACATAAGCAGCCGATAAGGCAGACGTTCAATTTAAGAGTCAGTTCTGATTTCCTATTCCTATATTCTGAATTCAAGAGTATCTTACGAAAACGGGGAAGCTACCAAAAGGTGGTCGTGAAAAGATGAGATTCAAAAGCTTGGCAAGGGGAAAACGAGTGAGGTATGCGTGACATAGACATAGTAAGTCAACTTTGGTCTGCGGGATAGAGCAATGCCAAGACATTTCTATTTTAAAAGGAGCAACAAGGAAAAATTACTACAGAGCGGAAATATGTTTCGTGTTTAAGTTAATTATTAATCTTGCTTTTCTCATATCGTCGTTTTTTACTGATGCAGCAACAACACGCATATAAGATATTGCAATTATGTAGGAAAATCTCTTTAGGAGATTAGGAAGAGAACGAGAGAAAGAATTGTGATTATTTCACTCATGTGACGTTATCTTAAAATCGACCAATGAAACGAAACCAAATTTTGAATTTTAACCAATCACAGCCGGATTACGAAGTGAAATTATTAATATATATATATATATATATATATATATATATATATATATATCAAATGTGTTTTATCACGCGAAGTGCATTTGTCTTGTAGTCAGTGTAGTCAACTCGATACTTCCACTATATAATTCCGAACACGCATCACTGACCACTTTTGCTGGAGGCTGTGAGGAGCTATTGGTAGCAACAAAGCATGGACAATCAACCCAAAATGGAGGGCTCTTCAAAGCGTTTTGGTGATGTGTCAAATTTGCAAATTGATCTAATCATTAGGAATTCGAAACCACAAAGAAAAATAGAGACACTTATGTCACATTTTTTATTTTATTTATTTATTTATTTTCTCTCAGTTAGTACTAGAAAATAGAGGTTCTGAGATTGCCGATAAACTCACGAACGCTTGTGACATTATTTGTGATAAATTCTTTATTTACTTGCATACAGCTGTTCAAAAATATACGACTTCTAAATGTGATAAAATATTTTATGAATGATGTAATATGACTAAAAAGAATTTTTTAAATATTTCTATTTCGATGCTCCCAAGTCTATTGCTTTCACTTATGCACTGAGTGCAAACCCCTGGGCCGCCTGAGTGCAGCCGCCACATCCGGAAAAAGGAAGATTAGAATCGCGATGCTAAAGTTCGTATTTTTATTCTTACCGAGGGCATACATTGTTACTGTAATAAAAACTGATCAACCCATTTTATAAGAAATGTTAAAATGATGTTCTCAGTTGTGTAAAAAATTCCTGTATTTCATCTAACTTTTCTTTTATAGGAACGATGAGGCTGGGAACATGTTTCTTGTTTCCAGTAACTTTTTAACAAGCTGGCGAACAGCTTCTATACTTGAAACGCGATAGTCAGGATATTTTCTTGTGTATCTTCTTACCACTTCTTTGCAAGAATCAATTTTCACATATGTATCGTACATAAAAACCCTTTCTTCCTATACGGCCATAACTTATGAGAGCACTTAACACACAATAAAATCTTCGAATAACGCATGGACATACACCTAGTTGACATTCTCCCTCAAACAAGTTGCTACCTGCACGTGCATTATAGGGCCTCTACTACTGGTTTTTCCCATTAGGCAGCCGAGCTCAAATAACCTCACTTGCCGTTTCTACAATGTAAACTCTGATTTTTAACCAGGGAACTAGAACCTGGGGTTCTTCAAAATTGTGAAAGTAGGTGTTGCACCATTTAGCTTCCTGAACGACTTAGAGTGCTGTGATATCTGCGCAGGCTGGCAATGAGACTTGCAGGGGCACTCGATGGCACAATGAGCCTCTGTATAAACTGTTGAGCTTTGAAAGTCATTCCCAACTCTCTTTGTTCCACTCCTATAGAATCCCATAAGTGTTCAATGACTTGATCAGCATAAATATTAGAATTCGTTACGTTAGAGAGTTAGAAATGGAGTTACGGCACATAGTCTTCTCCGCCATGGGTGGCCGAGGTCGTTAAATCGTAGATTAGGCCTGGAACGTTTCCTTCCTTAAAAATAAACCCTTTCCCAATATATCATTTCACTTCGTGTATCACCAGTGTCCATCGCCTGTGGTGGCTCTGAAGCAAAAACAGGCGTGGCGTTAAACACCATTCATTCATTCATATTTTCTACAAATAGGCTTCAGTTTACATGCTCAGCGCAATGTGCAATAAGTTTCCGTTTCACCAAAGTACACTTCCACTTTGCCTCAAAAAGTTTTTTTTTTTATCTGGATGATAAGGACAGCCCACCGCAGTTGCATATCAAACAACTTAGCGTCTATTCTACCATTTATTCCATTGCTATTTTTATTATTATTATTATTATTATTATTATTATTATTAATGATATATATTTAAAATTGTATTCATAAAGTTCTGGACTTTGCAATCCCTGAATGAAAAAACCGTTAAATGCATTAAAGATTGCGGTTTTATTAAATCTTCAGCGATGTCCAACTGCTACTAAATCCTGTATTTATGAAAAGTATTAAAAGACAACAGAGTTAAAGGATTCACTTTCAACTACTCAACATACATAGAAGGACGAAAGCAGAAAGTTTCGTTCCTGCACAAGATTGAAATCAAATCGTGTTCTTTGATAAGGAATGTGTTGAAATGAAGCAAGTAATGATTTCCACACATATATTCAATGCTTTTCATTCGGCACAAAAGACCAGTTTCTAGTTTGCTTCTTGCAAATTGGAAGGGAATTCGAGGATTTGCCATATTACGTAGACGATCGTTGTATTTCATGCCATAATGTTTTGAATTAATTTGGGGTTCTGTGTGTGGAAATCAAGGCATATCTGAGAGAAAGTTATCACGCTATTTCGGAAAGACGTGACAGTTAACAGCTTCAAGCGGTGGTAGTAGTGGTAGTGGTAGTTGTGAGAACACGTGCTGAGTCGCAACACCTTTGCAATCCCGCAGAAAATGTTTAGGAAGGCTGCTCTGATATGCCTCTTCAGATTCGGAATAGTCGCAGGAACGGGAAGCAACAAAGTCTAACAGATTACAAGGCGATGTGTGATAGCTAACGCCACGCACTGTTTTCATTTAACATGCCTACAAATTGCCGGGGAGTGGAACCTTCGCGGAAGGAACGCTGGACAATAACAACAGGCCTACCTAGTTCGCTTTGCCATTATGTAAACAGTTACATCTGGTAGCCAAGGGTGAAATTACCGGGTCGTATAAAACAAAACTTTCTCTGCACCAATAATGACCTTAACACATCATAAATAAAAAAATCACAAAACCCCAGCAGTAATTTTTAATTAATCCGTATAGTGACTAAAACGTTTTCACACGTATTTTATCGAAAATTTCTAGGAAAGTAACGGAAATAATGATAAGGTATAAAATTAATTTTGTGCCCAAGATAAATTTAATGAAGTGACTAAGTTATAAGTAGGTTCACGTTTTAATTACCTAATATGTTTTTTAAAAAAAAAAAAACTAAAAATGACGGCAAAAATACTATAATAAAAACTTTAAAAAAGTACGCAACATTTTAATAAAATGCAAATCTACTCAATGAAACATTATATATTTGTGTTGTTCCACTATTTGTAGCTTGCGTTAAACTGGAAACAATTTACAAATACCGCCATTTTATAATTTAATAATAAACTGTTTTTATTAACATCTAACTCTTCCTATTGTTCCATTCTTCTTACAGACTAAATAATTAAATAACTAAAAATTGTGTCAAAATTTGGACGTTATGCCATCTCTAAATTGAAAACACTTCTCTGTTAAATAGTTTATGCAAATAGAATGGGAACATTCCTGAAAATATAATGTATCTATATCTATATATACGGTGTAAAGGCTTCAATTCTTATTTCATTCCTCATTAAGTAGATGGCGGTGCTATACATACGATCTCGAAAGAAAAGGAACATCAAATTTCGGCTATAACGTTCCTATACATTGAGAAAGCATTCCTACATCTAAAGGTGGAATAGACATAAAGTGCACTAAATACCTAGATGTTATTTCCTATTCAATACTAGTCACGCTAAAATTCTTTAATACCCCGAGTAATGAAGCACAAACGTTTAACTCTTGTGAACAACTGGTTTCGTTTTTTCTGATTGATACTAATAGCCCAATATTACCTGCAACATTTTTAACCTGTTTTCGGTTAATTTCTCTAACCCACGTGAGTTGTGATGCACCTGATGTTTCACTGTGTATGCTTATATAAAGCTCCGATAATAATGAATTCGCGAAATACTTAAAACCACCAAATAATTAACAGCTTATAAGGAACACTGGGAGAGAGTTATTGGCCAAAATCGTAATTTTCTTTGCTGTAAATAGTTCCTTGAACCATAGGTCATCCACAGAGAGTTAAATTTTGTACCCCCACCCTTCCGGTTCTACAGCCATTTAAAGAGTTATGCGTGTCCTTTTTCAGCCTACCACACCCCACAGTAGCGAAATGTGACAGTACACAGCTGTACTATCTGATGGAGATGCAATAACTCACCAGCACCTAAATGAAGTGTCGATGTATGATGCTGATATGGAAATAGTGAAGGAAGAATGCCAAATCATGTAGCAAATAGCTAAAGAAAGGCACTACACATTACCGCCACGGGTGGCCGAGGTCGTTAAGGCGCGAACTCGTGATCGGGAGATCTGGGTTCGAATCCCGCCAGGACCGTTTCTTCCCTGACTGAGGTTTTTTCAAGGTTATCCTCAGTCCTCATACATGACAAATGCCGGAGAGGTACTCTAAACTTTGGCCTGGAACGTTTCCTTCCTTAAAAAATATCCTTTCCCAATAAATCATTTCATCTCATGTATCATCAGTGTCCATCGCCTGTGATGCCACAGTAGCAAAAACTGGCATTAAACACTGTTAAAAAGAAGACACTATTGATACCAGATTGGGTGGTCCTGCTGTGGTAAGCTGAAGTTAGGAACTATACAAATCAGCGACGACAGACTGGTCATCCAGAAGCGTCTGTCATGAAAAATGTCGTACATGTTACACTTCACCGTTACAGATCAAGAGACCTGAAGCAGAACATCAGAAGTATCCATAGGGACAGACTCTTGGTGTTTCTGTAATAGGAGCATAATTCTCGGTGAGACTCCGCAGAGCCATTGCAAGATGTCTGTTCAGTTTGATGCTAGTACGGTTAGGAGAATTCTTCCCATCTACCAGAGATTAACTTGCACTGAAATACTGGCATGCTGTGCTCGTGGAGGTACACAACATTCAAATGAAAGTGTTCATTCACTCATTTCAATAAACTGACTCAAAGAAAATGTTATTTCTAAGTAGCGGCTAGAAATTGGAGCATTAAATCGCGTTTCTGCTTTTAATATGAGCTGTTCAGTTTCTCAGGAGCTGAGATATGTGGTAAGGGGTAGGGATGTTCGGCAGTGCTTCAAAGATCAACAAGGCTCGACTCTACGAGAGCAGCAGGTCAACTGCCACAAGCAGGAAGGGACCTGCAGGTGACACAATTAGTATAACAGCAGCACAGAACAACACAAAGAGCAGTACAGACACACAGAACTTTAAACCAGGAGGGTTCTGATATGTAAAGCGTACAATTCACTGTTTTCCAACATACTTTTTTTTATAAAATAGCATTTTACTCACAATTTCATTTTCACACATTCAAAATGGCACACGCGCCTCAGTTTTTGTTTAAATTCAATTAAAATTTCCAAGATATGTGAAAATTCATCATAATACTCTACCAGAGGAAATACATGCTAACAGCAACAATATTTTTAAAAAAATCTATTAAAATAGTTAATTTTAAAGATTATAATTTTATATAGATTAAAAAAATTATCATTGTTCATTCATGAAATTGATTTAAAATATCTCTTGGTACACTTTTTGTGTGTGGTTCAAAACTCCAATTGCAAAAATTCCAACCCATTTTCTCAACTCACGAGAAGTTTGGGCTATCACAGTAAAATTTTCAGAAAAGCCCATATAAAAATGTGAAACTTAGAAAATTTACTCTTAGTGTCTCTTATAAAAAAAAGTGAGCTAAAATAATAAAATGCGAGAAAATGCTCAAAAATAAATGTAAAATAAAAATTAATACAAATGAGAAAATTAGAAAAAAACTGAGGTAATAATAAATTATGATTTTTATAATCTGGGCATCATGTCTGGAATTTTTTTACTTCTTGTTACTGGTAGTACCTATGTGTTTGAAGTAAAGGTTAAAAGATGACCTATCATTAAAATATAGCCACTGATTATTGGCTATAAGAGCTACAATAATGTTTGGAGAACTGGCTGCCTGTTAATCATTATCATTTGCTAAATGTGAATTGAAATGTATTTAAAAATAAAACTCGCTTTAGAATGTGGGTATAATCACATCTATAATATTCTCAAATCATGGAGTTATGGTAAAAAGTAAATAAATGTCCATCTTTATTTGTTGCTGTTTTAATGCAGAGCAGTACGTTTGAAAAGTCTATAAAGAGAACTTGTGAAGATTGGAAGTCATTCATCTGTAGTCTTAATATCGTGCATTTGGAAAGTATTGCCCTGAAGATATGCGCATACTCCTGTACAGGCGACTTCTAAAGCCGCTCAAACTAAGGATGCTTGAGATCTTACGGTCTCTCTTCAATGCGCCAGTGCAGTAACTTCTCCAGAAGTGGGGGAGAAGAAAGAAGGGGTGTATGGAGTTTGGCGTGTTTCTGCAATGTAATTTCGGTATAACGCCGCTGACGTTGGCAATACGTTACGCTACATTGCGCTATTCTCTGGAGGGAGGGGCGAGGGAGGGAAGGAGAGAGCGAGGAGGGGGGAGAGAAGAAAAAAGAATTTTTCCTTTTGCAGTAAGTTTAGATTACAACCCACAGTTCTGTCGTTCCCTGCGAGCGCCGGATTTCGCTAACGCGAAATGAAAAGACATAACATATATTTGAAGACAGCGTTGTGTCGTGGTGGCAATGGGCAGCACTTCGCAGAAAATAGAACGCTAAGCAGTATCTTCCCATCCGTAGTGTCGGTGCGTTTCTATTGGAAGCGACAAGCAATTAATGTAACCGGATCGAGTATATTAGAACGTTTATCTGCGCCTCTTTAAAATGAACATTGATAAGCCGGAAGTGCATAAGGTATTAAATGTTGTGCCCGAAATTATGCACATGCGAGGACATATAGGTACCTTACTTGATCAAATACGTTTCGGATTTGCCTCGTCTAGGAACAGTTACCGAGTCCTTTTAAGCACACTGAAATAATTTCAAATATTTTTCAAAAACACGAATTTTTTTATTTAAGAATTCAGAAACGGGAATGAAAGAAGGCACCCTATTCCTGGAGGAATTATTCATAAACAGGAATATGAAATACACCATATGATGTAGAAGTGTGCTTTTCTCAGTAATAAACATTGAGAGAAAGAGTAGGGGGAAGCTTGAATATATGTCATTATCAAAATTAATTAAGATCAAATTACAATAAAGTATGTTAGCATTATTTTTTTTTAAAGTTTTATTTAACGCATGGAATACGCTAGACTCGGTCCAGATTGGTCTGTTTTTTTTTTTTTTTTTTTTTTTCTTTCCCCTCCGTTGTGTTGAATGCACTTTGCCGAACTCGTCTGTAGTCCTGGAACACCTGCTGGAAGCCATCTCTTGACATCTTCTTCTAAACCGTCTCAGCAGTTTTCAGGACGGCCTGGGAAGTACCAAAACGCTTCCCCTTAGTTTCTTTTGCAGACAGGGCCAAGTCTGGGCAGTATGGAGGTTGGGGATATATTCTTAATTCCCTACACACTTCCAATCATCTTCTGTTCAGGAGTCAGTAATCTTGGGACCCACCTCACACAAATGCGTCTCATATTCAAGTGATCGTGCAAAATCGAAAATGTACTGTGGTGGGAAATGTGTAACGTGTCTAAAGCCTGTCAATTGTTATTCATCGGTCTTCACGAACAATCACGTCAGTTGTGTTAATCATGGTTTTGTTTACTGTTGTTACTGAAGCACCTGGACCGCCTTGCTTTGTTGCTGAAACACGGCCCTCTTTAAATTCCTTGAACTTCAAAGTGCTGTAAACTTCCGTGCCGGACTTCCGCAAAGGAAAGCAAAACTTCTAAGCAGCATATTGCTCTTCATGAATCAACTCCATTTTGTATGTAGGGACTGGTGAACTGACGTAGTTGGCTCGTTCCCTGTGTACAGACCCCCACTCGAGCCAAATTATTTTTGTCCACCAATCAGGGCTTGTCCGTTTTCATCGTGCTACATTTTTTCAACAATGTTTCTTTGCTGTGTGGGATAAAAATAACCTTTTTGACTAGACCTCATATGATTATTACATTTAGTGTTTACCTTATTTACAATTTATACGAAATTTAGTTTGGATAAAATAAGAAAGAAAATAACTTTCTCCGGGGAAAATGTGTTTTATTACTGAGCATAATACTCTCTTTGGAGAGCTATAAACTTTGTACAGTGACTTTTCAATTTTTCACTCCGTCGGTAGAATAAAAGTTTTGTAAATTCTGTAAAGCAAGTGAAATTTGTTTAAATGTGGGAATTATAGCAGGTTGCTAGAGGTTAAGTCCGATACATTTGTTGCATTAAGTGTCAATTTGAAAGTGTAATTTGCTACACTTGTATCATTGCGACTTTCAAGTATGGAACGATGCAAATTATTTTGCGCCAATTTTGACTACTTTCTTGCATCTTTTCAAGTTTTCCAACAATACTGTATAGTATTTTTAACTGCTTCCAATAATTCTATTAAGATTATTTCCTGCGAAACCTCAAAATCCGTAGCCATCGCCTCCTAGAGAGCAGGTTTACCAGTTTTTGTCCACTGTTTTGACTGTCGCTTCGTTTAAAGTACCTAGGTAATGATGATTTACTATCAGCATTTCCTTATTTAGGTATTGACTTAGTTCAATGAGTTTGAAGATTCAAGTTTCCTACAAGACGCAGAAGTTCTACATACAGCGAACAAACATCGCCAAACACTACATTCAGAGAGGTACGTTTTTGAACCAGAACATAACTGGCCAGTATAGGATATTGTGAACTTGTTCCACTACAATCCTAGAGGTCTTGCACACTTTCATTTGGCGGTTGTCAATTATGTTACCATTGATATTCTTCATGGTGACGCCAATTGGGCGCATGGAACGAGCTTCGTGTTTGGTTATGTTTGAACTCATTTGTCCAGAAATAAAAAGTTCCCATCCCCGATACAAAGTCCCCAAGAATCTTAAATTTGACTTTATCTCAACTACTTCAAGTGAAAATGTTATATTTCTGGAAGAAGTGCATTCCCCCTCCCCATTTTAATAATGCAGTGCTTTCAACTGTACGTTCATCCGCTATATCGCGAGCAGTGAAAGCAAATTAGCGCATGTTGCTAATCGTTTTTCCTCTGACCTTCAATGATCCAGCCGAAAGCGGCTGAAGCGTTGTCTTTGTGCCGTTCGGACATGCTTAAGGTGATAGTATTTATCCCGGTTTGTGTGTAGGTAAAAACAAACGCTTGCAGAAAAGTGAAACTGCAAATGGTAAGAAAATTATCACCTCATAAGTTTAGGGAAAGTTAATTTATTTTCGATAAGAAGCCGAAATGCAAATAAATCTTTGCGAAGCCTTGCACAGGAAATAGGAAAGCAACCAAATTACTAAAACCGTATAAGATAACTTAGGTTTAGTAATTGCAACCTCGTTATAATACAAGTTAATCATAACTCTATTAACCCACAAATAATTTTTATTTCATAGCTCTACTTAAATGGTAACAGAACAACAGGTAATGAAATGCACGACAACCGGATCTTAGGCATGAAATGCCAAAAAGTTGGTGCATAGTGTGCAGTGAATACTTGCACATGTATACCATTTATATTTTATGATTTCTCTTTAGCTTTAAGCGGGAAGAATGTTTGCGACAGAATTTGTTAGTGTTACGGACTTATGCTATGATATATGATTTTTACTTTATAAGCCTTTTGACTTAGGAAGTTAATTTCCCAATGACTACGCGCATATGTAATGCTGACTTTATACCCTCCGTAGAACCCTCGTGTATTTATGAAAGTTAGTTTTCACACTTTTTGGAGAACAAATATTAGAATTCTTCTACAAATATTACTCTAAAAGATATGGTCAAATGGATAAGTGATGAGATCACGGTCATCCCTTGACAATACACATATTTGTGCCAATCCTCAAGAAAGGTGTTGGGATGTGAAAGCAATCAATTTGAAACAAATCACCGACGTTTCAGATGACAATTGACCGATTAAAACAAATGGTAATTAGAACACCTTGTTTCTATAAAAAATAACAATCAAGACCAAAAAATATCCACATTGCCATTGGAATGAAAAAAAAATCAGTATCTCAACCAAATGAAAAGCGCTAGACTGGCGTGAAAAAACAAATGCCGAGCATTAGGTATAAAGCTCATGCGGTGTTGTACGTTTCGGCTGACCGCCTGTGGTGCCTCAGTAGTAAACAGTAAAAATTGGCGTTAAACACCATTTAAAAAAAAAACGTCTTGGTTACAACGCGTGCCACAATCAGGATATGTAACTAACTCCGCTTCCTAAAGCATGTATACAATTTTGTCTTACAGAAGAGGCTGGAATTGTCGTTCTTCCTCCGTTAATTAGGAAATACGTCGGGAAAATACACTCAGAATAGCATTAGTAAGCTCAAACACTGTAATTGTTAATACTTTCGTTTGTATTTCGAAATCCCCACTTGTGCTAATTTCGAGAGTGGTTTTGCTGGATAACGTTCAATTTGTACAGTTCTTCTTTCTGTGAAAATGTGTTTTTCCTATTGCAACAGTAGATTCAAATTTGTGAACAATATCATTAGAACAAGGCATTGATCAGGAACGTCCTAAATAAATTCCGCGCGCGCACGCATGCACACACACGCGCGCGGCTGATTCCAATTTAAAAGAATGTTTACATACAAAAATGCTTTACTTCAGTCAGCTGTCTAGTCAGTTTCGCTAATGAATGTATGCTATGTGAGACCAGCAGAGAGGAAGTGGAACGGAGAGTGCGCAACTTTTAGCCAAGATCTAAAATATCGCTTGAGCGAACAAAGTTTATAAATAAAGCCCTATACCTTTAATGCCAAATAAAATGCGGGTATAACTATAAAAACTGAAAATTTAAACATTTTTATGACTATTCTGTAAGGCTTTAGTTATACAATATGACACATTTCAACATTTTCACTCTTTATGTTTCATTTAAGTAATATTTTAGTATTTTATACACTTCTTCAAATATTACTTTTATAAGATAAACATTTATGTCACTGATACAATGTCTTGTAAATATTTAGAAAAAAATTTAGTGATTTTTGTAAAACACTTTTATATGTAAATCTTTATATGCTGAAAAATGTGAGACTTTTAAGAAATCAAATCAAATCTGCGCAGATATTTAAATGCTGACGCTAAAGCCTAAGAAAGTAGTAATAAACAAATTTTGTAATGTTGATACCAGATATAAATACTTCTCATTAAAACACAACGTGAAATCGATTTTATTTTACTGTTATCATAAATTTAGCATAGTCTTGATAAAAACCAATGATTTCATTTTAGGCCTAAATATGATCAGATTCTGCACAATTATGTATAAATGTCAACATTTTTCATCTAAAGAGCCGTTCGAACATAACAATTTTGTGCAACTAATACTGTGCAGTAAATTTAAATCAAAAGTCATATTTTTCCGAACTCGGAAACTTGCACTGTTCAACACGAGAAACTTCACAGCAGCGTGATTTAAAATTCACGATGAACCTTACCATCTGTAGATCTGACTTACAGTTATCGCTGGCAAAACAAGTTGGAGCGAAGAATCCAGACATATTTAACGGCCACGCGATGTTTCCTCCATACAAACTAGTATTTAAAGCAATCCTTTAATCTTGATGACCTGCATGAAATGGAAGAAAGCTTATATTTCAATAACTAGCCCAGAAACCCAAAAGGAGGTTGTAATATCGCATTTTCCTGCTGACTTACAATCGAAGAAACACGGGGTTGAAAATTATAGGAAACATACTACGGAAGACTGGAAACACGGCTACATTTCTTCCACCAAGAGTTGTGGCATTCTACAGATAAGTCAATCGGGAAATTTTAACATTACATTCCATCTTGACGAGTTGCAAATATGCACAGGATATACAGTGCACTGTAGAATAAATAACAGGTGGCTTTGGAGCACGAAGCTTTACCTCGAGCTTTAAATAATCTCATCATAATAAACATGACCTGTATTGCAAAATGTTAATCTTGTAAAAAGATTTTTTTCCTTTAATTTACCTGCACCTATATATTACATAATCCACTATCAACTGCTGTTTGATTGTTAAACAGAAAGACACTTTTAAAAATACGGGTTCGCAAGTAGGGTGTCAAGCCGGCAGACCCGATGCTATTTCCGGCATCGCCGCTTGTGAATTCACGGTACTCCAATGCTTTACCTTCATACTAACAATGAAAAGCAACGGTAGGAGACAAGGGAAAATGACACTTAGTGCATTTGAAAAATATTACATATTAAATCACAAAATACGAGGAGCCATGGTCAATCATTGACCGCACTAGAAACAATCTACCTTTTATTTCTAATCAGTGCAATTTATGTACATAAAAATTGCTGCAGCTGCATTTCATCGTGTTTCAGTTTCAATTACGTCATACTCTTTCCATGATGAAGCTATAAATTTGGACGTAAAGTACCTGTATGTGTTGCTTTTCCCTTGTAATAAACCGTGATATTATTAGTGCACTTAAAAACAAAGAAAAATGATGTGTTACTGGGTTATTGGAAATAGACTTTAAGGTGTTGAGCGTGAACTTCATGCTTCCTGGGTTACCAAGGGTGTACTTCTTATAAATTATCTTCACATTCAAACATCTATCACTATGCTAACCTTTTGGACCTATTTAAGACAAAAAAATACGCGAGCAAATGGCGGGTTTATCAATGAAGAAAGTTGACTTGGATCAACATAATTCTGCCCTCATACATGTATCGTAGCAATGGCGAAAAACAATGCGTTTCAGTACGGTTTGCTGCCATGTCTCTTATTGCCCTAAATTGGCTCTAATGGACTTGAATCTGTTTGCTAAACTGAGTAAATTCGTTGGTGGAAAGAAAAGTCCGTCCGATGAAGAGCTTAAATCATCATTTGAGGCGTATTTTGCAGGTCTAGGATGGGATAAAGGCTTTAGAGCATAACTGGACAAAGTGTGTTGAAAATTAATAATAATAATTGTAAAAATTTATGGAGTCATTTTATGAATTTTTTTATTGATTTATTTATGGACGCTCTTTAACAGCTCAGGTCATCAGTGTCCCATTCAACTCGGGCGTGAAACGGCCGACAAATTTTGCTCAGAGGCCTCTCTTTCAGGCTTGAGGTTCTTTTTCGTGCCGTAAATGTACGACACGGGACCCACGGCTTTACTTCCCTTCCGAAGGAAGCCATACTTAGTATTTTTGCGCCCCGAAAAAATCCATCGGTCCTGGCCGGGTTCGAACCCGCGATCTTGGGTTTTAGGAGGCAAGTATGGTAACCACTACACCACCAGGACCGACAGTCATTTTATGCTTCATTATGAGAACTTCTCATTGTACTCTCATACATACAGATGAAAAATTTTCGATGGTGAAATTAGAGATGACCCTCGTAACTATAAGGTAACGTAACCAAGTTTAACAATTGAAGCTTTAGAAAATATTACTTCAGAAGAAGAGCATCAATTGTATCAACATGACCTTGAAGCAACAGCGAGCAAGAACAGAGCCAGAAATGTATAAAGTTCTGTCTCTAAAAGAAACAAGAGAGCGGGAAGACCGGATGAATAAACTGACCCAGACCAATCTACAGCATCAATGAGAAAAGAGAGGAAGGAAGCATTCGATTGTTTATCAAACAGAGCGAAAAGGATGAAGCGCTTATCGGATCAACATCTTCTCCTGTCGAAAAAGGCGCCACTGTTCACATTTCGGTGCATGCTAAGGGAAATTCTAGTTGTTGTATTGGAGGTTGTGCACAAAGACTTGGAACTAGAAATGGCGTTCTCAAACAGATATTGCTTTCGGAATATAATAAAAGAAAGCGAATTTAAGCTGATAAGGAAGTCGTCTAGAGATGGTTTCCGGTCAGCGGTTTTTCCATGTTACATGGCACACCAATGTTAAACAATGAACAGTCTATGTTGTGAAAAATTTTTCTTGATACGTAATCAACTTATTGGAACTTGATTTCTGATTGTGCACAGTTATTACATAAAATAATTATTATTATATTCCTGTAATAATTGTGTACCACAGTAAAGTTAATAATTTCATACTTTCATATTTTTAAATAAATAAACGTAGTTTTAATTTAATGTTTCAATTAAGTCGCTTTCAACATTTGACCAATAGTAGCAAACGATTGGCTTTCACTAACAATAGTGTACTCCGTTAGACTGGTTGACAAGCTCAATGTTTGAAATGATTATTCAATTTTCACCGAAAGGCGTAGTTAATGTCGACAACTGTTAGAAAAATTATCTTCGTTGATATGCTTCTGCTATCAGAGAGCAATGACATCTGAGCCTGTTGTAGAATTGCGTTCTATAAACGTTTCTTCTACACTTGTACTTTACAGTTCCATTGTGGTTTTTCATTGCTTTTAAGTAAGAATATTAATAACTTTAAATACAAATGTAATTTTTAATTTTTTTTAATAATTTAAGGAATCAATTAACCTAGAAGTGTGATCCAGTACTAGTGAAAAAGATGAGAATAGGGAGTATAAAGAAAATAGAATTCAGTATTTGAGTGCAATGAAAATTTTAGTTTATGACTACGTTTTATTTTTGTTCCAAATGCATGTTTCCGCCCCGCGTCTTAGTTTTTTTTTTTTTCCCAAATAATTGTTTTCCTTGCCTCACTCCATTTTAATGGTCTCTTTTGACATTTATTTTCTTGTAATGAAAATGTGATTGCCAAATATTATTTTAAAAAATACATAAAATAAATCGTGTGTGATCGAGCGCAAACGGAAGCTCGATTCGTCTGTCATCTCTGGACTGAAATTAATGCTCAAATATATGACCGTCATTTCAAAGTGTAATACTACTCTTGAATAATGACAAATACATAATAAAGTATTTGAACAGTCATTATATGCGTATAAATAGTTGACAACATTACATGGTTCATTATAATCATTCATTCTATACATTAAAAAGGCGATTAATTACTAAGCAGTGAACGTAACCTAATTGAAGATATGAAGACATGTGGTTGTTCCCCATGTTGCTCTTATGTGACGTCATTTGTAACTTTTTTACTAATAATTTTGTATTATATCAGACAGGTATGTCAGATTTGTCAACAAACATCGGCATTGAGCAATAATGAGTAGCATAGCGGTGGAGGGGGAGGGAATTCGCATGTGATCTACAGTCGAATGACCTCGGTACATGGTTGTCATGATATATGATATTTCGTGAGCAGGGTCAGTCAATCTATGCTGCGGTCTAGACTCATTACAGATGTCAGAAAGTACCATATTGCAATTAATGAACAGAACAGAACTGGACAATGCACATATGTAAAGAAATCAAATGTAGCGGTTAACCGTTGGTGAGGCAACACAAAAATACACGAAGCAAATTGTCCATTGCTCCACAATACAATGCTAGGTAATAATAACAAAATACTGGTCAGCAAGTTTGGCCCATATTTGTCCCTTTAGAGAATACTATATTAAACCATACTAGGCATCAAGATAAATTATATGCGTGTAAAAAGTACTGGGTGTTTTACGTCATACAATGATAATCACTACAATGTCATGTATCTTCTACCCTTTCTGTACAATACTTGAACTGTAAATCACTTGCCAGTGCGTCTATGGTAAATAATAATAATAATAATAATAATAATAATAATAATAATAATAATAATGTTGAGCACACATTTGAGTTGGTCATTTTCCATAACGCGCGGCTTTTTACATATTTTAGTAAGAATTAATCGATAACTGCAGAATTAATCCACAGAGTCATTTGCTCCAAAAAGCACCCCGCCTCCGACTTTAAGAGGATGTTGAAGAGAAATGTCTACGACTAGTGGAATCATTGTACGTGCAATGTGTAGCTCAAAGCATCGCCTGTTATGCATGAACAGATACTGTGACCGACCAAAAGCTGGAGATATAAACTTCTGATTTGATTTTAATGCACCTGTAAGCGGAAACTATGTGTGTATTTTATGGACACGAGTATGGACCTTTGAATATAAAGCGTAGACAGTGATGCTGCAAAGAACAAAATCTAATTAATATTTACCAAGTTTAAAGTGATAATATTCTACTTACCTACTTAACCAGTATTGCGTGAATGATGTACGACAAAATCACTTACCTGTAAACAAAAGAAAAACATTTTTAGCAAGCGTGTATTAAACGAAAGAAATAACAAAATTAAGAACATGATAAAATGGAAACAACTAATGAAGACACATAACGAAGCTTTTGAGCTGGTTGCTAGTTAATATACATGCTTAATATGGTTCTCGTTTTTTATTAATATTCTAATTAATTTTATGTTAAATATAAAATTTTACTATTATTAAGGTGACCTTTTAATTTTACCACACAAGTTTGTTTGCCGATGTTTGCTCGTTGTTTAAGGTACACCAGATTATGAAAATGGATCCAATGGGATTTCGTTCTATTTTCAAAGTATGAAATTGGAAGCTGGCCCATGATCTGGGAGATTTAGATACAATTTCTTGGAAATTTCAATTTAACCAGTAGTTTTTTCCCTCCACCCAGAAGGTTTTCCTAACAGAGTTTAAGGTCCGTTTTTACTGTTGCAGCATCAGAAACGATGGTAACATGCAATGAGAAAATGAGAAAATAATTTTGGTAAAGGTTTCAGGCCTAATTTTAGTGTAGCATACTCCCAGTATTTACCATTGATAAGAACTCAGAAAAGTTTTCAAAAAAAATCCTTGCATGATTCGAACCGAAGATTCACTGTTCACGAGCGTGTGTCTTGTGGATCAGGAAGACTACAGAACGTGTTTTTATCAGGATAAATGACCGCGGCTTTATATTTGTACAGATTGTTTCTGACTTAATTTGACTACTGTCTTTGGCCATAAATAAAAAAGGAGTCATTTACCCTCTGATAATGCATTACGTTCATAACAACTTCCATTATGATGGAAGCAAGAATGTCAGCAATGTATGACCTTCAGAGAGGACTGCGTATGGACTATGTATGAAGTTTACATTAAAAATAATGTCTCTTTCAGTATTTGAATTGGTTTGTAATGTTAGTGATAGAGAAACAATTTTCTGTATTTCAATCTTGCTCAAGGACTGGGCGTTTGTGTCTACGCCTCAAATAATGGCAACCTTCAGGGGGAAACGGGCTGTCAGGATCCATGTGTGGTGAGACACGGATGTAGAAGGGTCCCTAACATTGTTTCCATACAAAAGCATCTCACCGTTGGGGGAGCCACTTCCAAGCAAGACGCCGGGGCGAAACGATTACGAAGTTCCAGTCAGCGCCACACCGCACATAGCACCAACCCACCTCGCCTGACAATTTCGCCTTGGAACTAAACCAACGGAAGGGTCCATGCCAGTACTTGCCTAAAAACCATGAAAATGAGGTTGGCCGGCCTCCAAGCGATTTGAACCTGGGACCTTCCTAATGTAAGCCCCACTTGAGCTGTCCCGTTCGGTTCCCTGAGTTCTAGTGTTGATTTTCATACATGATACGTAGAAAGTATACTTAAAAGTGAGATTTAATATTATCTGTACAGCCTAAAGTGCGAGGAGGGGGGGGGGCTTGAACTGTTCATCTGCACCCTAACACCCTAAGAGTATATAGGGATACCATGTTGCATAAGCAGTAGGCGAGAGGAATTTGCCACAAAACTGCTGTGAATTCGCATTATAGCTCTCGTGCGTTTAGCTCATATAGTACAACTTATTTTTGTTATTTTTATTTTTTTTTCTTTACATATGGCTGCGGTTCGAAAGAAGGGAAGAACTATTCATGGGAGGTAATAAGAAACATAATTAAAGAATGGGGCGAAGAAGCAATACTAGGACAACTTAACTGTTTAATATCAAAAGGTAATTACGTGTTGCAAATTATTGTGGCATATCGGTTTGCAATGATCCACAATAAGGAAGGATATGCTACAACTGGTGAAAAATTACTGAATACACCAGGGAAAAGAAGCCACGTGCTGAGGAATATACAGTCCATTGTGGTGACTTTTGATAGGTCGGTAATTAGAAATGTAATTCTGGAGTTTTATTTCATGCAAAAGAAAGGTCCAACTACTTGCAGCAATTATGGAAAAAGAAATGTTTTCTTGGAGAAAAGACACCCTACGGAAATTATTGCATGATATGGGTATTCAAATGGAAACGATAAGGAAGCAAGAGAAAATTACTTATGCAAGTCCAGAAAAAGTAAAAGTGGAGAGCAAGATATCTAAGATATAAATGGATATAGAAAAGCTGAGAGAGATATTGTGTACATTTATGTTTCTTGGGTGGATGCTCCATATCACAGCGTACAAGAAAATAAGCCCCGTGGAAGTATGCTCTGAAGCAAGAAATAATAACGTGGTTGAAGAACAATTTTTCGTGTTCCGCTGCAATGAAGAAGTTTGGACTAATTTTTCTGACTTAGACCTTGAACGCCCGCTAGATTATGGGAGAGTGTCTGATAACACTGTTTATTTTTATCGCCACTATCGTGCATGAACATAGTGAGGAGGTAGAAAATGTTTATGAAGCACATTCCTGTCGCTTGCCTTCTTCTAATCGCCAGACAATACTCATCACTCAATACACTTCTGCCAACGCTGAAGCCGTCACGAAAGAAGTCAGTCTGGCTCTGCAACCAGGCTTCCAGTTAACCGTACAATAAGCATTAATTGTTATACTTTATATGCAGTTTTCACCCAACGGGAATGTATTGGTTAGGATGCTAAGTGGGGCAAAAATTGTCATAATCCAATGAATACAGATAGCTTGCAGAATTTACCAGACATGCATTCAGTTTGTGAGAAACTACATGGCTGATAGTAGTAATCTGTTCCTTGGTCATGAAATCATTGCTTTCGCCTTTTCGTTGCAGAAAAGGTGACGCAAATCAGAGCTGTACGCGCATGTTTCCACATCTGCCACCCAAAGCCCTGGAACAATTCCTGCACTTGTTTACCTTGCACGACTTGACATTGTTCTGAATGAGAACAAAACCCTTGCGTATTTTAACCGCATCTTATTTTTCAGTGTTTTATTTATTGTTTAACTGTGGGATTCACAATTGTGTCATTTTTTCATAAATGTCGTCCCACATAGCCAAAGAGCAGACTGTATCTTCGAATTTATTTATCGGCAATGAAGAATTTCCTCGTTCTTAAGACTCTTTGCTTCTGAGATGAAATTATGAATTCCTGATTCCGTTGCCTTTATATGAAACGGCCATTGCTTTCCACAGAATGCCACTGAAGGAAGCGCAGAGAATTTATGTTTGAACCAAGGAATAAGCATGGTTTTACGGAAAACCCAACTCTTTTGGAATTTCCGAGACGATCACTCTGCGATTATTTATTAATGACCGCGTCCTAACTGTTGGTGTCGCTTCATGAAGCTGCGTGTTCCTCCAAGATTCCATTGTTAGCGTTGGTTTGGCAGAATCGAATGTATGACATAAAATCAAATCACGGGGAAAAAATCTGATGTTTTAAAATTGGGTTGCAATCTGTGGATTGCATATATACGAGGGCAGTTATATACGTCCGTTCAAACTCAAAAACTCTAGAATAGTTTCAATTTAAACTTGGCAACTGCCAAGAGATGATGAACATGATTACAAGCAGTCTATGTCTGAGTCATTTTAGTGCTTAAATTTATAGACATTACTTTTTTGAAAGGAACAATACCCGCAGAAACTAAGGCGAAGCTGGATAAAATTACGGCGACTGCATCTTCGTTTAGAGTGGTGTATAAATGTTTGGGTGAATTAAGAAGTGGCGATGCAGACCGTTCCGGACGTACTGTCGAGTTAACGAAGCTCGAAAAAATTCAGGACATGATACTGAGCGATCGGAGACTGAAGGTGCTAAAGATTGCTGAAGCTGTGCGCATTCTTGGAGATCGGATCCATAATATTTTGCACAATCATTTGCAAGTGAAAAAGCTGTCGGCAAGGGAAAAGAGAACCAGCTGTCACTTCTTGGCTTAATTTGGAGATGTTTAAACGTGAATTTCGGAGACTGTACGTAACAGTAGACCACTCTCGCAACACAGCTCATATTACTTGCTACTTTCCCTAAAAGTCCTATCTTAGAGTTGCGAAGCTAAGTCTATTCCCCATTAAACCAGTGAAAATCTACAATCTTAACAGAAAATGACACAGGGTAAACACAAAGTTACGGTCAAGATATACCGACTAGTATTTATTCCTTCCAAGTATTTCATATTAAAACTATCACTTACATGTTTTACATCCCTGACTTAACCGGAGCTGATATCTCGTTCACATCTTTCAGTACTCCATTTCCCTAACTGACCGACCCACGCTAACTAGCTCAACCGACATAATTGACCTCCTTCTCTGCCCACCTTTTATCAGGCGAACTGTGAATTTCCTGCCCAATCGTCGAGCTAACAACATACAGCAATAATGCATTGACAATGTTTTCCTACCACATTCACAATGCTCTGTTGCATGTCCAAAGCAAAATCATAGCCTATATTCGCTACACCACTATATGCCAGAAACGAAGGAGCAATCGAAAAGCTGGGTTGTAACAGGAGAAAGAGCTCCAAGAAGACAATTCTCTCAGCAGAAAAATGTGCTAAGAGATTGTCTCGGCGAAATTTTAATGAATTTTTGGAGAAGAGCAAAAACATAATCGATGAATATCACGTTATACTACTGGGGCAATTAAACGATGCAATCAAGAAAAATCGCCCTCATTTGGAGAAGAGAAGGATTCTGCTCCATCACGATAACATTTAAAAGTCTATGATTGCGGTCTCAAAATATTGGACTTAAGACATGAAATTCCTCCACATCCTCCCACTCTCCGGATTTGGTCCCTTCGGATTACTCCCTGTTCCCCAACATGAAGAAAAGAAATTCATATCAAATATAGAGATTATAATTTGCAGGACTGAAGAAATCAAAGTTTATAGATGAAATAAACAAATTAGAAATATATATATAATTGAAAGTACATTATGTTGAGATGCAAAGCGATTTCTTGCCATTTTTATCAACATAGCCCTCGTAAAGTTAAGAAGCAGTTGTTTCACTGGGTATGTTAGAGCATCAAGGCTTCAGGGAGACTGTGTTGTCCATAACCTGAGAACAATTAATAAGAACTTAATAAGGTTGTAATGTTGAGTGTCAAAGATTTGGCAAAAGTTTTGGCATGTGCTGTACTTTAGTTACCACGGTAACCTGTAGTGTATGAGTGGAACGTAGCAGATCGCCGCTCGCCGGCTTGGAAAACGCGTTCCGTCGTAACAAGGATCCCCAAAGAGACGCCTCTAATTGCCTTATTATTGCGCGGCCTACCTCGTTTCGATACTTACACACCTAAAGCCCGAAACTTCGCACATGTTTCGGATGACTCCGAATTATTATTGCCTCCATTCTCCCTCCGAGAATGAACACATAAAATTAAAGGCTTTTCTCGTCCGCAAAAAGGCACATAGCGAGACCGAGGAAGAGGGATATTTTGAGCAGAAGATAGACCGGATCCAAGATAGGGAAAAGAGAAGAGCAAATACTAACGCTGCTGCAATCTCTAGAGCAATGGGGTTGAAACATTATCGTATCGACTATTCGTGCCAAGAATAGCCGAGTACCGCCATAGTCTCCCTGGTATGGGGGATCTGCCGCGCTGTGCATTGGCAATTGCCTTGCTTTTAACGTTATACCCAATTTTACGATAGCGTTCTCTTGAAAACATGCGAAAATCACCACGCGAAGAAAACCCGAATCTTGGACACAAAGATGAAACGCTCTCGATTACAGCTGTGTTATTTAGTGGCCTCGTTCTCGCTGAGCAGTATTTTATTTTATATGGGAGTTGTCCAAATATAAGTATAATCCATAATACAACAATATGCAGACATACCCATTAACGACCAAAGGGCGGACACTTAAGAATTTACCCAAAGCGAAAGCGACCATTTCAAGTAAGAAATGTGGCCTTTTCTGCAATTTTAGTAGCTTTAGTTTCCTTATCCAAGCGATGCATCCTGTCCAACTTTACTTCTTGCTTCTTTCTTTAACACATCTTTCATCATCTATGTCAAACTACACATTACCAACTCCCGGTATTAATGCCAAATAATTCTAGCGAGTTGATTTAACTCCTGCATTACGGATACTCTGAAAAATGTTTTATATTTGCATATACACATAGAACAGAATTTCTTCATTGACTTTATAAACTATAATCATAAAGTAGTTTTAATACAAACACATACCTATCGAAGAAAATTTCGTTAAATTATTACCGTTATGAACATATTTTGTAATAAATATATTCAACTGCATTATATTAATTATATTTTTAAAATTTAACAATTTACTTAAAAGTATTTTTAATTTTATATATATTTTGTTCTAATAATTAATTTTCGTAATGTTTATTGAGACTTTTGGTGTATTAATGTAAAACGTGCAACATGTGAAGCCTTTTGTGATAAATACTGTGAAAAATGAGTTTCTTAGAACAAAAAGCTTGTTTCAATACTGCATTCTGATAGACTGTTGTTAGGTATGCAATAAAGAATTGAAGAGATTTTAATTCTTGAAAAGGCTTTAGTTACATATATATTTGAAAAATACTCATATATAGTTATTTACTTAAAAGTTTAATGGAACTTCTACGTGCAATAAAACATTTTTTTTTTATTATTTTTTAATAACTTTGATTCTGTGATTACCGGAAATGTTGGTATACTGTGTCAAGCCTACTTTGTTCAGAGAAGCAATAGTAGCGATGGTTTGGTTATATGTGAAAGGACTGTGGTTACTTTGGAGAGCAGCAGTGATGTCAGACAGAAGGCCAACTTTTCTGAAACTGAAACAGCCTCTTCAGAATCAGAAAAGGATACGGAATTGGTGCTCCCCTCATTTATTAGCAGCGTTTATATAACCGGTGTGCCTGGCTACTGCTATTTACATTACGTCATTGTGTGTAAGCATTCTTTTCAAAATTCACGACCCCAGAGTACAAGTATAAGTAATTCGCGGACTGCTTTGTCACATCGCTTTATTATACGCGGATTGATTTAGCTTAAATACGTTTACAACCCAAGGTTTTGAATTTTTTTTTATTTGGATATTTTCCAATACTCTTAGATGTACAGCCAGATTTCTGAGCAGCCTGTATATATTATTTATGAAGAATTAAAAAGACTAGAAAAGAATAATATGAAGAACAAAGAAATACAGAAACATAAATCAAACATACAAAGAGAGACTTTTGAAAGTATCGTTTATAAGTAGACTGGTCATCGGCGCGACTCCTACGCAACTCCGACATCTTTCGTGAAATCAAGGCTTCACAGTTTTAAAACTTCGGTACTGTTTTTAACGAATAAAACATTAAAAGATGCCTGGTAAATTGTTGTCATTAGAAATATGCGTTAAATGCCCGTATTAATCAAATTATATTAGTTTAATTTCTGCTACACTTATGACTTTCAAACACAACTTGGTGCTGATAACAACCCCCCTCCCCTCAGCAGTATTAATTTTATATAGACTAGATTTATGTATCCTTATGTGCCCTTAAAGCCTGCTAAAACAGCTTGTCCATGTCAATAAGAGTACAGGAAATATTCGACATGACATTTTAAAATACCTCACACTGTTTATTTGAAAGAATACTGCGCACAAATTATTAATGCTGTATAGAATTTTAATTTTTAGGGAAACCTGTAGAGAAAAAGTCTTAATTTTTTCAAAATACTGCATGAAAGGAGGACTATCTCTTGAGTCAAAGGTAGAAGTGTACCGAAAGAAACTTAGTTTCTTTTCAACCAACAACAAATATTTTTGAGAGCTGCTCTAATCATGGAATTATAGCATCTTTTTGCTTAGATGAACTGACAAATAATTACATTAATTACAACCGATGTACATTCCCAATGAGTATAGAAAGACATATAATGAAATACTTTCACAGCCAGTGTATTGTGCTGTGATGGTACGCCCCATTCAAATAAGCGGTTCACCGGCCTTTATGCTTCCTACTTATATGCAGCCATCCTTGCATCGGCACTGCTGTCTGCGCATGTCTACAGCATCAAGTGACGTCACGCTTTATTCTAACTTTAGGACTGGGAACTTCGACTCGGAGCTCAGAGAGATAGACAACGGCAATGAAATACATAACACAAGCACTGCGCAGCGGGAATTTCGCTTGGGCATTCTTCCTCTTTGGGACAGGCTTTTCCTTTTTTCTATTTTTTTTACCCCCTTCGCAACGGCAATGTTTTGACTGCAGAAATCAATTGGTGAGTTGCATCCTTAAACTTTAGGTTGTAATTTATTTACAAATCGGAAGGAAAGGTGTTTCTTTTGCATTATAACTATTCTCCTTCCCCGTGCCCTGTCATTTTGAGCAGTTGTATTTCGTCTTCATTGGATTTTTTATATTGAAATGTAATTTTTTCTTTCGCTGGCTCCGTTACATGTTATTAATTGTATACCTTATTTCAGCCATCTTTGCAACCAAAATTATGCTGACTGGTTTAAAATATTTACTGTAAGGAACCGTTGCGATTTGATTGTTTTAGAGTTTGCAATGCATTTGGTCATTCAGCTAATTATTAGATAAGGTTGTAATTAATTATACATATTTCCTTCTTGAGCTCTACGTCAATTTATTATTATTAAATAAAAATAGGCCCGTCACAATATGAACAAAAAATTCAATAATGATTGAAATTGTTTAAATGTCCTACGTGTCTTAATAATATAAACTCATTAATATGCAATTACATGTTCCCTGATTTCACTAAAATGTGTCCTCTTGTGTCCTTTAAAGATAGAAAATATGCTATTATAAACAGTTTAAATTATTATAAATATAACGGATAACTCTTTTATTTTCTGAAAATGAAGACTTTATAGTGAGATTATTTCTATTAAGCTGTGATTTTTGTGCGCCGTTTATAATAAGTAGTCGCGTTACAGTTTCTAATTCTAATTCAAACTATTACCCACTTTAAATGTTGAAACCAACTGCGTGGCTTGTACTTTAAATAACCAGTCAAAGTATCAGCCTCTGCATTTAACGTTATGAAGGAATCCGCTATACAGGTCCACACTACATTACATTACGGCGAAACCCTCACTGAAATTATTCGAACAGCCCTATTCCTCTTTTAAGTTTCTTTTTACGCTCATGGGCTCTCTTCAAAAACCTTTTCACTCCTTAATTTCGGAGCGCAAAAAGAAGGAAATACGAGTAAAAATCCAATAATATGTTTTAATAATGAGATTCCTTCTTTACAGTGAGGGTTCTAGATTTATGGATGTGAGATTTGCATACAGCGAGGCAGAAGAGAGCAGGATGGAACTTCAAAGTGGCATGTGAATAGATGAGGAAACTCTTTTATGGCAGGGAAAGGCTTTGAGGGGTATCGGGCAAGATATTTACAGGGCTCTTCAGAAAGTTCATTCGCTTTGTTTGCAGCAACTATATTTGCATGCACTTCATATTCATTATTGTCGTTTTACAAAGGTTTCATTGGTTGTCGATTTACCCTGACGCGTCAAACATAAAGGAGATCCGTTTCTGAGTTCTCATTATCTCAACCTATCACGCCGTTTCTAATTTATGTGAAGAATGAAAAGACGCAAGAAAAGTCTAAGGCGCTCCACTTAATCTGTATTCGTCCTTTGTGGATTGATTCAGCTAATATGAAAGGCAAGGAAAGTCCACCGTAGAACAGAAAAACTGTTTCATTTCTCTCAGAAAAATTCACTAGTGCAATTTGTAAAAGAAATAAGAACAAAATTTATAATTAAGCGCATTAACAGTAAACAGGTCACTTTTTTCTGACGGCTTTCGGGAAATAATTTAACCATCCAGCACATCAATTGTTGCGAATTTTGTACAATAAAACAAAACAAATATAGTTTTACACCTTTTGACACTAAAATGTCAAATGATAGGAGTTGTTTAACTTTTGTCGAAAATATTTGGGTAAGTTGTGCTAAATCGCTTACATTTTTAAATCCATGTGTAATTTTTTTTTTCTTTTCCGAGAATGTTGACATATACGTTAGTCTCATATCATGTTCTTTTGTTTGGGACTTGCTTTCGAAGGCAGGTTAGCAGGTAGCCATTGGCAGCCAAGAGCGCGCTGCACACGTCTGGTAAGTCTTGCTAATAACGATGTTCGGGAAAGCACTTAAAATTAAGAAAACGCCAAATAAACCGTAGTATTGACAAATGAATATTATTAGAATTAAAATATTTTTAAGTTTGCCTCAGTTACTTATCTTTTTCATTTACGCACTGCAACTCCACGCTCGAAAATGTTGGCAATTTTCTCGTTAGTTTCCGGATACGAGGTAGTAGCAAGCTGTGAATATTTTCAACATCTTTGAAAAAAAAAAAAAAACAATTAAGCATTTTAGGCAAGTTTAAAACTTTTAAACTGGTCTCACGTGATCTAGACTCATAAGAAGGTGAGTTTTTACCGATCGCTTTTGATGCATACTCATTCTGTTTCCTCAAGCGAGGCCCGACCGGATTAATTCATAATTAAGTTTTTATTTTTAATATCCCTCTCTGGAAACAAATGTTATTCTTATTAGATTAGAAACTATGTTTACAATCACCAAAGGTCCGACTATTTTCGAGTCATTTACGAGATAAACAATGTACCACAACCTTACAACTCGTCTCCTTATCACCACAGGGTTAGACTACATATCCAGACTATGTAACCCCTAAGCTTAGTTCAGCTAAGACCTATTTGCTGCCTGGTTGCACCCCCCCCCCCAGCAAGTTCACAGAGTGAAAGGGTCAGCGGCGGTCACAGCAGCTTGATGGATGTGCACAACATGACACTGTACAATTAATGACGCCAGTTCTGCAATGAAAGCTACATAACATTTTGACAAAAAGGCATATTAATATTAACAACATCAAGAGAAAAGTTAATTTAGTATGAAAGTAGAGAAGCACGCGGCATACAGTATGCTTCCCGTACACGTAGCCTGTATTTCTCATTCTTAGGTTAGGTTTACATCCTGTTTCAACTCAGGATAAACATCTTTACATACAGATAGAAAACCAATGTTACTTATCATTAGGTGCTATATCTTTTAACAGTTCGAATATATTTCTGTGTTTGTTAACTAAATTCAGTTGTCAAGAAGATAAATCATATATCACGATTTTTTTATTATTATTAAAGTAAGAACATGTTCAAATTTACATTCTTCGTTCCATAGGAGAGTACACTTCAGAATTTAGTGGAAATTTGAAAGTGTGTCATTATTCTTTCAAATAATTTTTTTTTTCGCAGTTAAGTCCTTAATATAACATTAATTTTATTTTACAAATTAGAAATAGCAGACTGTGTTCACTCACTTTCGGCTCCAGGTTTTCCTTATAACTTTTAAAATAATGTAGATATTTCATTGAAATTTAAAACGAACATAACTGTAGTGTGAAGCAATGTTAATAAAGGACACGCATGGTGGCATTGTTTTCTAGTCCTTGAAGAAATATTACATGTTCGAAGTCCTCAGTAGTATTGTGGTACACTGTAGAAAAGCAAGTGTTTATTTCCTTATTGTCCACAAGTAGAGAACAATTTTAAAATCAGTACATTCGCCAATTGTGCCTCTAGGAATGTTGTTTATATCTCAAATCTAAAGGCGTCCTGCTTTTTATACTGAATTAACCCCTAATGCAGTATCCCTTAGAATGAATAACCATAAACTTTCAATTAAAACCGATTCACCTTTGCCGGTAGCCCAACATGCCAGCCTTCACCACTCTTTTGATACATGCTTTTCCTTAGTCTTCATAGATGCCGTATCTCAAATTTCCCGCCACTAGTATACTCAGAGATAGAGAGATGGCGGCCATAGTTTTTTATAAAGCTCGCATCCAAGTATTTCCTTCACCGGCAACCAGTTGTTTTAGCTTTGCCTATGTTAGAAGCCCTGCGAATCCTCTGAGTAACTTTCACGATATATTAATTGCAGAAGCGTAACTCCAGCCGTAGTCTTTTCATAGTCTCTCGTTGCTAACAAGAGCCGGCGCAGAGGCTCGAAGTGTCGCATATTTAGTAGCATTTTACTATGTTAAGTGTTAATCTTATTTTCAACCGTGTCACCGTCCATTGCTTTTTAAAGAGTTGTTAAGTCTACATAGGAGATTTTTACATTTCTGTCAAAATATATAATACACGGTACAATTCTCCCTTAACATTTTATTAAAGGCTGCCAATTAAGACAGATTATACCATAGATGTAAAAAAATAGAAACACGAAAAAAAAAAAAACATTACAGTACAGAAGTTTAATGAAATAGTTCTGTGACTGGCCGAGAAAAATAATCGAAGCTGCTCACTAAATCATTATAAAATATCGTCGTATATTTATCCCAGAATATCTGGTCTGGTTTATGGGCTTCTCGTGTCCCAGATCTTACGAACTGTGTTATTAAATTTGGGAGACACGAAAAAAAGAGTATATTCAACTATTTTCACACACTCTAGAGGAACTTAAAACAAACATTCGAAAATAAGTTAGGTTCATTAGTGATACAGAACTGATGAGTGTAATTGATCATTTCCTAAGAAGATGTGAACTGTATGTCAGGGAAAACAGGGAACATTTTCAGAACCTACTGTAAGAAAGACGAGTACCAAGTTCTGTTATTTAGTATATGGTACTTAAGTTTTAAAATCGCAAAGCGCTTGAGCGTCACGAGTAAACGCAAGAAAATACGGTGGCAACGCAGGTCTAAAATGCTCTGAAATCATGAACCCAGTGTCACAAGTATATTTTATTTATGGTATATCTTATTTTTAAAATATGAGATAGCAATAAAAGCAAAACTGATATTTTAAAATGAATTTTATTTTAGAGTTCAGCATGAATGAAATATTAAATTATTGATCTAAAAATGATGAAGACTGTGTTATTTACAAGATCACCTCAAAAGCTGTTTACAGAGATCACAAAAAAAAAAATTAGCTGAAACTTTTACAGTTGCTCAAGATTGCCTCTATTAAAACCTTGAACTTATACCTGGAAGTGGTATAGATGTTCACAAACTTCGGAATCTTGGGTTAATAATGGAGATTATGAGCTTTCTTAACTTAATTAAATCTAATAAAGCTATTGCTAAGCTAAATCAACGAACACGAAGGCTATGTGTGTCATGGGGAACAACTCCATGAATAAGAAATTCCGATTACATGTCCGGGAATAGAAGTCCGGAACTCTGACCACTGGACCATGAAGCTTGCTGCTCAATATAATATTATGGGTGAGGCCTTTTAGTTAGTAAAATTAGGAAATAGACAAAAAAATATTAACATTTAAAAATAAGTGCTTAAAATTAGCAGTATATGATCTTTGTGATATCAAACAATGGCTCAACTTGGGGACAAAATGGTTGTAGAAAATGTTTTGTTTTAGTACTTTTCTGTAAGTAATTGTTAGAATTACGTTCCAAATGGTACTTTATCTCACATTTTATCTGAAAGATGATATCCGTTTTAAAATACAAATAAACCATATTATATAGAACTAACTATTAAAGATAAAGTTACTGTCATATTGTATGCGCAATCACATCTTTACAACATTATTGACAGAATTCGCCGTTCGCTGTAAACTTTGGATTATAGTTATTACATTAATTATACATTACTGTTACGTTGAAATGTGTTATAAAATAGGACTATGCTTACTGCAATAAGGAGTGGTTCGGAAAAGTGTCCATGTGTGGCGAATTAGATGATATTTGATATTTTATTTTGGAATGTCAATAAACCAAAATGTGGAAAGAAAATTTTCTTTTATCAAAGTGATAAAAGAATGAATGAATTTAAAAGGTAGACGATTTTAAATTTAAAGTCAAACTTAAGTATAAAACGGCAGGGAGCTACTTAGGAAAAGTGAGATAAAAGTACTAAAAATGTGGGCAAATTTCACCAGAGTGACGATGAAACTTAATATGAAATAACTACGAGAGCTGTAAAGAAAATGTTGGCAACAATGTCGCCACGTTCTTAATGAACATGTGAAAGCGTTGTTGTCCTCAATGTGTCTACAGAAATGGCAGCTGTTTCACACTCAGCATCACTAATGCACTAGCTGTAGACGGATGAATGTGAAGCTGTCGAGTAATTGTGTAAATTTGGACCGCCGTAAAATAATATATCCTAAAAGTGAACAGTGAGCATGGATTAAAATTTATGGGCAGGTGTAAGGAACACAAGGGAGCGCTGCAGATCTGCGAGAAGTCTGAGGCAATGAAACTTTGCCATATCGAACGATAGTCGATGGGGTGCCATAATTTCGGCAATGACGCAACAGAATGGAAGATGCACCGCGTTTAGATCGTCTTGTCCTTGAAGATTTCGTTGATTTCGTTGATTTAATTCAATCACTGCTAGAGATAAGTCCAGAACAAGTCACAATACAGTGTTGCAGTAGAACACTCCTCAGACATCAACAAACGGCTGTTCTTCCAGAAGTGTGGCAGCGGCTGATAAATACGTTTTGCAGCAGATTACATTGAAGCCATGTAAAATTCTCCAGGATCTAGATTTTTTTTTTCCTACTTCGAAAAAGTTACTATTACTTTCTTTCCCCCCTCATGCATATGCATTGATGAATACTGGAATAATTGTTCTTTTTATTTAAATATATGCCTATATCATATACAGCCACCATAGCTACATAAGTGTTACAGTAGTACACAACATTGGTGCCCTCACTTTTCAAGGTGAATATTTCTTTCTTTTTCCTTTTTTAAGTTGTTTGTTTATTGTATAGCAGATGTTAAGTTAACATTTGCCTTATTTTGCACAAGCCATGAGAGTAAATATTATCATCTCTCACGTGCAATCAAATAGCTAGAATTTCTTCTGACAATTCCCGTAATAGCTTAAGTTTTTACTGTGAGTTTCCCTCTTTGTAGATTTCCCCAGATATTTGTGTGGCTCTTGATATGACTATGAGGTCAAACAAGGTACAGAACTCCAGTTCAGACACAGATGTAGCGCTTCTGCGGAAGAATATCAACAAATTTCCCTTTATATTCCATTTTTGGAAAAAATGCAACACCCAGCTTAAAGAACATCTGCTATCTTTTAAGAGCTACAGTTGTCTCCTACCACAATCTAAGTCAGCATTTCAGCCTCAATTCATATCAAGGTTCTACTGCGAAAGTACACAGAAGGTGCTGAACGTGTTGAAATAACCGAGATTGGTGAGCTTTCTAGACTCCAAAAACGCTTTAAGCGCAATTAAAACTTAGAGGCATTTCCAGCAGTCAGAACACTACTGAAAAAACTAGTGACGCTAGTAGTATATATCCCTCCTCGCGTGATTTTTATATCAAATTGATATCAAAAGGGGTGGGGGGTGATATCAAAAGTGGTGGGAGGTGGGGGTGGGAGGTGGGGGTGGTGGTGGTGGGAGGTGGTGGTGGTGGGAGGTGGTGGTGGTGGTGGTGGGGGTGGTGGTGGTGGGGGTGGTGGTGGTGGTGTGGGTGTTGTGGGGGTGGGGTGTTGATATCAAAATCTCAATTTGAATTGATATCAAAATTTCTGTTTGATTAAGCGATAGGAAAATCTCTGTTTGATCGAGTGTTGGATTTAAATCTCCCGAAAAAAGTGTGTGTGATCAATTAATTACGTTGTAAAAAAATGGAGAGCCCTTCCGCCACTGCGTTGGCAGTTCGCCACTGCTCGCTCCCCCCACCGCTCGCTTTCGCCGCCCGCCTCGCTTTGTTCGCCGCCCGCCTTGTGTCCCTCGCTTTGTTCGCCGCCCGCACAATGCTTTTGCGTGAATTCGGTCTTCAATGGGTGGTTTCTTATTCGTTTGTATATATTCTTTTTAACAAAAACTCTGTATTTTCTCACACAGGGTTAGAAAAGTCAAAAACAATATGTGTGGGTTTTTCTTTACAGAGCCAAACTAAAAATAACACGTTGGCTCTCTCTGTATTTCTAAAAAGCTATTATTTTCACAAGGAAACAAAAAAACATTCTTCTAAAAATCCTATCTTCAGAGACATTTAAAAAGTTCTTTCTTTCGGGGGGAAAAAGACATTGTTAATAAAAGTTCTTTCACATTGGCTCTCTCTATATTTCTAAAAAATCTATCATTTTCACAAGGAAACAAAAAAACATTCTTCTAAAATCCTATCTTCAGAGACATTTAAAAGTTCTTTCTTAGTATGTTCGGGGGAAAGGTGGTGGGGATGGTGAGGTGTAATTTTTGATATCAATTTTTTTAAAATCACGCAAGGAGGGATATATACAGAAAAAAAATTAACATATACAGTTAGATATTTTTTATTGTACACAAAATTAACTTGGAATGGCTGTCTACAAAATTTTAAACACAATTAGATTTTTTATTGTACACAAAATTATACAAAATGACGGTGCTCACTGATCACAAAAATTAACTTGGAATGGTGGTCTACAAAAAACAAGAATTTGTTTTAAATACAATTAAAAATGCAATATTTTTAAAAAGTCTGTCTCACTGGTGAGGGTTTTCAAAAAATGTTTTTATCCCTTCACAAAAATTATTTTAAAATGTGTGGTATATGTTTTTTTGACAAACAACACTTCACAGTCTTCGTCGTTGCTGCTTTCCTCCTCCTCCTCCTCGTATGGTGTGGTGACGCAGGTGAGCGACATGTGGGAAAAGTTGATGTTGAGAGGTTCCTGGGTCGACGGGGTGGCGATGGGGACGACGAAATCGTTGATCGATGGTGTTGTGAAGCATCCTGCCGATGTGACCTTGTACTCTAGGGCTGGTGTCTTGTCGATGGTGCCGAGGTAGATGGTGCAGCGTGCGTCTATGCCGTAGTGAAGTATTTTAGACGGGGTGCACTTGACTTCCACGACGTCGGAGTTGTTGGTTGCTAATTTGACGGTGACAGTTTTGTCATCGCCAAAGAAGGAGATTTCAGTTGAGATGAGTTTGATGTTTGCAGGGTGCTTGCCGCTTCTTGTGACGTGATTTTGGTTGTCAAAAACTAGTTTGACAAACACATTGTTGCCGACCCCCACCGGATCTGTTTGACAGGCCATGTTGATTTATTTCGGTGTAAACTTCAATACGTGTCTCCGGTAGCCGTTTCTGAGGACCTCTTCACCCTGGTACACGATGTAAAAATCGAACGAGTTGAGCTGGTTGATGAGTTCTGCGGAAAGATTGTTAAATCTAGTAGGTAGAAACACTTCTTTCCCGTTTTCGAGGCGAACAAGCGCCCTGGGTCCGTGCTTTGTTGATATGTTCCGGACCCCTACCACAACGTATGGTACGTTCGGTTGTAACGTTGACACTGACACGTACTCCGAGCTGCTCGCTACTGTAGATAGCTGGCGTAACGCGTCGTTGATCATGTTGACTTCTCTGTAGAACGTTTGCTACTGACACACATTGGGCAGTTTTTGGAGAGAGGGGGTGGACCATCGATGTGTGTGGTAGTGGAGGGGAGGTTGTAGTGCTGGTTGCAGCGGCGGTAAGGGGCGTAAATTATTTTAGCTTCAGGTGTAAGCACCGCCCATACAGCATCCACTTCTTCTGGTGAATGATGTATAAAGATGGCGTTTCCCTCCACGGCAAGTAGATGACATTCATTTGGGTCCATCATTGTGAGGCGTCGACCATTTTTCAGAAACTTTATCACTAGGTCCATGTCCGTCGTCGCAGGCGTGATTGAACTTGTCCATCGTGATCGCACCCTCCATAACTTGTGTTCGTGACGTCATCACGGCCCCTGAACTTGTCCATCGTGATTGAACTTGTCTTCGTGACGTCATCACCCTCCGTGACGTCATCACGGCCCCTGAACTTGTCCATCGTGATCGAACTTGTCTTCGTGACGTCATCACCCTCCGTGACGTCATCACGGCCCCTGAACTTGTCCATCGTGATCGAACTTGTCTTCGTGACGTCATCACCCTCCGTGACGTCATCACGGCCTCCTGAACTTGTCCATCGTGATTGAACTTGTCTTCGTGACGTCATCATGGTTGAACTTCGCCTTGTTTGGACTCCAGCTCTCTGATGAATATCGGTTTTAGAAAATGCTCCATCTCTAGGAACACTCTAAAGGTTGCGCAACGGATGTATCTTGTGTATTCGGTGTAGTTCATTTTCTCCCCGGAATCGTGGGCGTGAAGTAAATACATGCGATAGGCTGCTATTTGATTTTGTACTTCGAACTCTTCTTTCTTCTTGTGATAGATGATGTCGGTCACCATACGCTGTAGGCTTTCTAGCGTCCTCCATTCCTGCATACTCAACGATGTACAACGACCGTCCATTTTGATGATAATATTTTGTGTGCCAAATAAACGTTTAAAAATTATGGATAGTCGGTTGGTTATCTGCCACTCTCTTAGATGAAAGGTCAAGCTCTGTATAGTCGGCATCGTCTCTGAAAGCTTCTGCCACTCGGTCGAACCCAGGACCACAGTGTTGCGTCGCCCGCCAATGGTCACCACGATCTTGTGAGGAGATTTAGGTGAAAACCCAACGGCTGCAAACTTGGACTGCTTGCTGTTCAGGAAGTAAACATCCGTTAGCGGCCCCATGTCACTGTAAAAACAAGAACACCCCTTATGTAGCACACTCTTTTTTTCATTCGTCAATTAACCACACATACTGAATGCGACTTACCTGTTCAGCTCTCTCGGAACAACTGGTAGAGCGGATCATGTCAATGCGCCTTCTAAAAAAAAAAATACAAGAATTAGCAACATAAAATGTGTCAGAGTTATTCATGCATGATCATCCACAATTTGTATTAATACTAACCTTTAACGATATACATCTCTGATGTGTAGTTTGTGAGCACCCGCCAAGACTGTAGGTTCTTTTAATGATGTCATCGTTGTGATTAAAATCACTTATGCTGAATTTTGAAAAGAATTTCTCCTTGCGCAGACCTTGGAAGCGGTGGGATAGGTAAGCAACGACGTAATGGCCACAGGTAGTGCTGAAATCGCCTTGCAACCTTCTAGTGTTGTGAGACCATCTTGTACCACAACATCGATTTAAAAAATTTAGAATTTCCCCCGAAAGAGGTTCTATACCATAGCTATCGAAATATTCCCCCCGGTCGTTCTTTGCAACAAAGATGCAGATCCAATGTTTCCCTGGTTTCGTGCTTGGGTCAGTGTTAATGACAACTGCTATGGGAAGCTGTCTATTATACAAATTTATCGACGACAATTGGTCGCAAGCGTACACGCCTAAAAAGTGTGGTGTACATTTAGACAGAAGTCGGTGTATTTGCAGCGTATTCATGATACCAAAATGGTCCTGTTAGCATCAATTTCTATAGTGCGATGTACTTCTGCCATCACCAACAGGTTGATAGGTTCTGGAGTTTGATCTTTAAATCCTACACTTATAGACACAGTACCGTGTCGTTGCCCTGAAATGTAAGACTCGTTAGCGCTCATATCGGCTGTAAGATCAAACACCATAATGGTGTAACCGTGTGAATATTGATGTCTGGAAATTGAATGCCCCTCGTCCTTAAAGTGTATTCCGAGACCATCTTGAAGAGTTTGAAAACATTGGAGAAAGTGACCTGCATCAAAATCGGGCTGTAGGGGTTGTGAGGGAAAAGGCTGGCCGTTCACATACAGTTGAAACGAATTCATTTTAAAGTGTTGTAAATTGTATGGGTTTTTGTTAATGTTGCCGTTGTATGCCTGGTCTGCAACCATCGCCACTACCACTCTTCGAGGTATTTGCCCGATGAAAACATCGTTGAAAGTCATATTACTAACCCCCTTTGGAATGTTGAGAGCGTGAAATCCTACATCTTTGAGATGGTACTTTGCATTGTTCTTTGTTAACACAGCCTGATGGGCAAGTTTGATGGTCGGGGACGGCCTCACAGCTTTCAAAATCAGTCTAGCAGACTGAATCTCTGTGTAGGCTTTAAAGTCCTTTATATCCGAAAAGAGATGAAAGTTGGGTGAAGAGGGGGAGAGTTTGATGGTGACGCTAACATTGTTCAAGAGCAGATTTTCCTGATTAAAGAGTGCATTGGAAAGATTGCCCATTAGCTGTACAACTTTGCTTCCTTTGGTATAGTCGTTACGCCACTTAATTCCATCATTTGTTACATACGTGTCCATCATTCCTCCCTTGTCCTTTTTCCAGAGTGTGGACTCTAGTCTGCTGTTCATGACATCTTCCGAATAATTGAGTAACGTTTCAATGTAAGTTCTATAGGGGTAGCCTGGTTGAGGCATGGAAACTGTGACATTGTTGAGTGATACTTCCAATTGTTGAAACAAGGAATTTAGGGAATTGTTTACAAAGGTAACCTGTTTGTCCTCTTTCAAGTCGTTTCCACCGTCATCCACTATTCGCACGAACAGCTCAAGCACTACATAAGTCATATCGAGGTAATCGTCAGCATTGCCAGAGTAATGAAATGTGATGGGGGCATTTTTCATAAGTGTATTTTGTGGATTTAGAGAAATGTAACGGTACTCCTCCACGTTCATTTGAACGGGCAAGTCTTTAAAGATGTCTAGTTCCGAACTCATGTGCACCAACGATTCGTCAGCCATTATGAAAATACGTCTAGCACCTTACGTCTTCGGCGTTTAGTCTTAAACTGATTATATATTTCACCCTTCCTGCGCTTTAATAGACCCGTGCCTATCATAGAGTCTATCTTTACATCAGCTTTCCTTTTCAAGTTAGTTCCCGCCTCCTTCAATCTAGTCTTTAAAGATTCTTTTGGCGGTACCCCCGAACTTGCAACATCTGCAAGCACGTTGGCACCCATTTTCAATGCTTCTTTACCTATAGCTTTCACTCCGCTCTTGAAAAACGGTAGCACAGTTCTGAAAAGACCGCCGAGAGCAGAGAACAAGCCGCTACCCTTTTGATAACGCTTGCCTCTATACAGGTGAAAATCTTGATTGTATAATCCTCCTCCTGCCTGGTTTAAGTAATATCTGGTGACAGTATCCAGCTCCATTATGTCTGTTTCGGACGAAACGTTAGAACTATAGTAGAGGAAAGTCCGTCTACAAATGGCAAGAAATCTCCATAACCGTTCCTTAAATCTATATTCACGATTTTAAAGTCCTGTTGCATCAAAGGTACCCAGTTAAGTGGAATGAACGACTTTTCAATAGTCATGCAGGTGTTGTCACGTTTTTCATACTCTACAGAGACGCTTTCAATGACTTGCACAAACGTGTTGCCCACCACTTGTGGTACTATCAGATTACAGTAAATGAACATTTCGTAAGGGAAACCCATGTACGGATCTACAGGGTGTTTGCCAATTTCCTGTTCAACCACGTTTGTGTAAGGTTCGAACCCCATCATCTTGGCCAAAGATGGCGACAAAACCAGCACATGTATTAGGTTCTTTGACGTGGTTTTAGGAGGAATGTCAGGTTTTTCCTGCGTTTCTACCGTAGGAGAAGTGCCCGGTTTACGAGGGATTGGTGGTTTAGGATTGATAGGTTTTGGAGTTCTAGTAGGAGCAATATTTCTAGCTTTGTTTTTTAACGTTTGGTTCGCGCCTTCAGGGGGTTTAGTTTCTGTTTTCGATCTCCTAGAGGACTCAGCATTTTCTATATATCCTACATATTTGCTGCTGGGGATATGACTGTTCTGTGCGACTTTGATGTTGATGCTGGCAGTATTTTTGTTCTCGTTATAAATGAAAAAGTCTTCGACTTGCAAATTTTCACGTATAACTGAGTTGACAGCATGTACCAAATCCTTAGAATTGTGCACGATGCCATGTGGTAATTGTAAGTTAAATTTTGAATGTGTCACTGGTGCTACCATATTATACATTGTACCAATGATTTGATTTTCGTGATTTGTTACGTTATAGAATTTCACAGGGTACCTAACCTTTTGCAGTGCGACTTCCCATTCTCCTTGCAATACTATTCTCTCGGGTAAGATGTTTGAAAATCTGGAAGTTGTATTGTCAGTGAAATGGTCCATAGAGGCGTTACTCACGAGCGTGAGGGAAAATGGTTTTGTTCTAATCATATCGAGCTGATACTCGAACCCGGTACCCACGAGTTAAACTTGGTCGGATAACCTCTCCACTTAACCAAAAACTGTTTATTTCGACCGCGGCCTTTAGTGTCGAGTATTTTGTCTATTTTGAATGATGCCGGGGGAGCTACCTTTTGTATCTCCTCGGAGTAAAAGATACCGTCTATGGCCTCCCCACCCAAGTCCTTTAATTTATACACAACGGGGGAGCCGTATACCACCTCGTCAATCTGTAAAATTTCGTCCGTCCAATTTTGCTCGTACCCCTTGGCAAACTTCATTTTCTCCTTAGATATACGCACATGGTCTCCCACGTTAAATTTAACTTTACGTGGTTTGTCTGCATTCCGACCATAAAGATTTTCGTAAACATGCAAAATGTTGTCTTCATTGACATCCTTTGGAGCCATCTTTATGGACCTATGAAAGGAACTATTGTAAGACTTTAAAAGTGCAGGAAGCACGTCCACGTATCTATATGTATTTTTATGTGTGAAATATTTCCACATTTTCGTCTTTAAGGTTCTATTGAAACGTTCTACAACACTGGCTTTGACATTATTTTTTGTAGTGTAATACTTTACACCATGTTTGGTTAAAAATGTTTGAAAGGTTTTGTTGGTGAACTCCGTTCCTTTATCTGTTTGCAATATCTTGGGGGTACGATGAGCGAATATAGTTTTAAACGCTTCTGTAATTTCACCCCCTACTTTTGATTTTAATGGTATAGCCCAAGCATATTTCGAGAAAACATCAATAACCGTCAAGATGTAAACGTATGGTTTATTGTGCTCCTTTACGCCACTCATAATATTTAAATCGGCCTCCCAAAGGTCGTCCATGTTAGTCACGTGATAATTTCTGGTGGGGAACCGTTTTCTTATCGGTCTATGAAATGTATAACTATCCTGTGTTTGAAGAAACGACTCGATCTTAGATTTCGGTATACCTGTGGCCTTGCGAAGTTTGTCTGCAGTGCCAAAACCAGCATAGTGTTCAGGATTGAAATAGATTTTCTTCAGTGCGTTCATAGTTGTTCCCACACTTGTCTGCGAAGGTTATAAGACTTTTTTACTGGTAATCGGCTTTTATTTACTTTCGTCTTTGTCGATTTCTCTTCCTCCTTTACCTCGACACCATTGGTTTCAAGGTATGGTTCCCTCACTTGTGACTCGATACCATTGGTTTCAAGGTATGGTTCCCTCACTTGTGACATAAGATCGAGATAGTTGGCCAACTTATATTTTATCAACTGCCATTTTTCAGGGTGTGGTAAATGTGTACGCTGTAATTTATTCATTTCTCTGATGAGTTGGTTAAGTGATTTGTCCACGAGGTGAAGCTTTTCGACAGCTTTTGGCTGTGAAGCTAGTATAATTTGCTTACCGTGCTTCATTTAACTCAAATTTGACACGAGTGCACTACCGAGTGAAGCCAATATCGGGAGTAGAAAAGCAGGTAAAAAACCTCCTCTCTGTACAAGAATCTTTTTCTTTTCCTTTAAGGAAAGTCGTTTGTTAATTAATTTTCTCCAGCTAGCTTTATGCTTCTTTAAGCGTTTTAAACAATTTATAGGTAAACTAACATGACCTCTGCACACGTTGAGTACACACTCGGAAATGGCTTTAATTAGCTGAGGGTTAGCACTTTTCAACAGTTTTTGTCGCAAAATAGGTTTAGCCTTGGCTAGCACTGACAAATTTGCATGTTGCCTTGCAATCAGTGGGCTACTCAGTCTGGCAATGCTCATCCTGTCTATGTCTGTGATTAAATGACTGAAGTGTGATCGTTGCTCGTTTATTTAAACTCTCTGGGAAGCACACAAATAAAACCTTCAGAAAAGTGGTCAACAATTGGGTATAAAATAAGAAGGCGTTTCCCCTGGTAGGACGCCGGTTCGATACCTGTATTGATTTGGCGTGTACTGAGTGCAATCCAACACTAGATACCCGTGTGGGTTTTCAGTAGCTTTTTCAAATGCCTCTAAAAGAAACCTAGAGTTCTTTGGTTCGATCTGTTGACAAAGCCTATGAATTTGCATTTTATCTCTATTGTTTTTAAACACGACAATGTAGTTTGCATTTAGAGATATAGTTCGAAATTTCTTTCCTTGTGGAAACACGTTTTGTAATATGTAAATAATCCCGAAGCGTTTGTGATGTGAATCTCTAGTGAAAAAATTTGACACGTTTTCCCCGGAGGCTTGATACATTAAATCATCCAAAATAACTAAATCCCCCTCGTTAACAGTGTCCAAATCTGGTATACCTGCATGGGTTGCGAAGAACGGGCTTGGTTTAGGAGAATATTCTAATGGATGACACCACAACACTTTTCTCGCGGGTCTGTCAAACATTCTGTCTGCATTACTAATTAAATTTTTCACAAATGTAGACTTACCACACCGCGACGGACCTGCAATTAGCATAGTGCACGGGAAATTAAATTTAAAGTGTTGGTTAGTAGACATTGTGGGCGACTGATGTGATCTCATTTAGACACGCCTTCTTTTATACCCATACGGGTAGGAATCAAAGTTTTCACACTGCACACGTTTGTTGACCACCATCCTATAGGTTTTCACTGAAGACTCAGTTACCACAGTTCCTAGAAATTTCCTAGAAATCTGTGTGCCTTCAAGTACTACCGACATTGAATTATCCCTCAGCACGGTGTTCCTGATAACGTCGGAGTTTACATTTTCCAAATTCCCCGAGTTGAGGGTGATGCCTTTAATTTTACAGACAGAGTGCGTCTTATCTCCACACTTAACCTCTATGGTGTAACTTTTTGGACCTGTAGATGCAAATCTGCAAATATACGCTCCATCGCCGTACTTTTCTATTTCATCTGTCATACAGCCTAAAAATGGTCCCGTGGTTGGCATCCATTCCCCCGGTCTGTACGTGGCTATAACAGAATCTGTGTCGAAATAACACACGCGTTCGCCCAATCTCCTAAGGTAGGAATAGAGTTCGATTCTTGCATGGGCAGTTGTATATGCAGCTATGACTGTGTTACTAGTAAAATTCAATTTAGGATTCTGTTCGCAATGTTTCCACACCACATACATTACCTCCTCTGTAGCGGGCAGGTAAGACTGTACCTCTACACCTGGGTCATTAAGTAGGTCTATGAGCCTCGAATAATCTTTCACAAGCTCGCATGTGGACAAGTTATCTCTTTGGCCGTATTTTCCCCAAAAGGAGTTTAACATCAGTTTGGCCAACTCACGTCTGCCAGGATTGATTTCAATAGCGTCTTTATCCAGTGCCACGCCTTCTTTTTCCAAAAATCGTGCGATATACTCGTTTCTCATGGCAGGAGTGTCGCAGTCTTTGGGCCAACCGGAGGCTTCGGTTTTAATTTTCAGAAACTGATTCACATAGTCCTGAAAAAGCCCCTTTTCTCCAGTGATGGGGTTATAGCGTACCATGTCATATTCCCATATTTCATACACGTGAATCACGCTATAACCTTCCTCTAATGCGACTTTAATCTCGTCCACTACCCAGGTTCCTGTCATACATCTTTCGTCCTCTGTATGCGTGCACTCTGTCTGATTCTCCATCTCTGCACATGTTCGGCATAGCGGAAACATAAGTTTACCGTTAATGCGCGACGGCAGGACGGGGTGGTACAGTCTTTCTGGGGGAAGAATTTTACACTTTACAATACCGCCCTCAACATCTTGCAAATTTGGTAAATTATTCACATGAATTTTTGGGTGTCCAACAGGGTAAGCCTTGGTCTTATTTACGAACGGGTACAAACTGCACACATCATAGTAAAACATTTTCATATCTCCAGAGGCTTCGCAGTAGGTTTTCGTACAATTTGTACGTCCACCAAAGAAGGCATCTCGTGGATTGAGAGGTTCGGGGTAGGGAAAACTTTTGACAAATTCAGCCAAAACCCTATTGGTCTTAATCAAACCATTGAACTCACACTCCCACATCTCGGTCACGTTATACCCAGCATGCCTCATCATCTTCGTGACCTTCACGGTGTCCTCGTATCTGGAACTCATGGTCTGGTTGCCAGTGTTGTATAACCTTGAATTCCTATTCGGGTAACAACGTGTGCAACCGTGGTAGAAGCATCCATGAAAGAAATAGACACATTTCCCTTCTTCTTTGTACCCGTCCACTTTATGCCCTAAAACTTTAATTTCCCGACACCGATAAGCATGCTGTATGATGGTTGATTGCTGCTGTTCCAACCAAGACAGCCAGATACACGCTACCCGCGATTGCTTATCAGCTAAACGGTATCCTCCTGCGGGAATAAGTGGTATTTTATTTCTTGGCATGAACCGTTTCCTATATACATTCATGCATGCCTGAGCTATGGTGACGCATTCTCTAAACGGGTCAATACCGTTCTCGTCAATAAATTGTTTCCTAAATTTGGAAACACCTTGACTCAAGAGATAAACGTCAGTTTTACAGTAAGTAACCATTTCTTTTTTCATGTCAAAGACATAATTTGAGGACAACTTTTCATTATGCCACTGCTCGAAAGTCTTGCGGTCATCAACACTCATGCCATCTGGGCAGTAATATTTTTGCTCTGGTACAGGACCAACATACTTTTCGTTTTCCTTGGTGTTGAACAGGTAAGGAAAATAACCTTTACATTCAGGCAGTTGAAAGGTTTTTGAAAAGTGAGACAGTGGCATAGGAATGAAATTCAAAGAGTCTAGAAAAGTTACACTCTTATACTTCATTCTGTAAATTTTGCTTCCATTCATAATCAGTTCGGGGTCCCAATTTAGGGTGCCCACCATGTGTTTTAACAAAAACTGGCCATCATACGACCTCAAGTTGTGTGCTATGACAATAATGTCACGGGATTCGAACCCTGGTTGTGTGATGTGGTCAAACAATTCTTTTACAGGCTCCTTGTCGAATACCCATTCTTTAACACCACACTGTGTACAATAGGGCATCTTATGAGACTTGTCCACACACAGACCACAACTTTTATGCATTATACATAGATTAGGAATGTGTTCAAACACGTCTGTGGAATAAAGCGTGTTCTGAGTACACTCGAAATCTATGAACATGAACACGAAATTCTTTCGCAAATTTGGTGAATTGTACGGCCGAATGTAGCACTCGTGGTTGGCATTCACATGGACCTTACAAGTAACACAATAAATTTCTCCGCACTGGTGAGGAGTTTTCCTAAGCCTCATATTCACAAGTTTGTTACACAACGGGCATACTTTTTCCACGTCGCATACTGACATGGATTTAGGGTAATATTTCCCCTTAATCAAATGATTATTAAAACAGGTCTCCCCGTTGAAATCGCGATGACATGAATCGCATTTCACATACCTATCAAATGATGTTGGACACCTCTGTCGACACTTGACACAGTTTAGATCACACCTGTGAGTTTCTTTTTTATTAAGTGAGGGAAAATTACAATGTCGGCAATACCACTTACATTTGAATGCCCCGTGTAGGTTTACAATTGCATTAAAATGGCTGTCGTGGAATATTACGTCGATGTGTTTATCGGTGTTAATTTCCGACTTGTAGAGGACATTTTTACCATTATGACCACCAAAAACAGTGATAGGATACTCCTTTAGCGCTATTTCAAAGAGTTTCACGTCGTCAAGTGTAAACGGGCCATCGGTTTTGCCTATTTTCTCACACAACTCTACAGCTTTTTGTTTTTGCAGACGGTCATATCGCGTAATAGAACCATAATGAACATCCCCGTCAATTTTGGATTTGCACACTGCGATGGCTCTAGGTAGACAAAGATTGTCTTTGTTTTTAATTTCTATAATACCTTTGTTTTTACTACAGTCGTCGCAGCGTTTGTAACATGAACCTGATATTTCATTTGTCCAAATACACGAAATTTTGATTGCCCCTCCCAACAAAAATTCTTTGTTACTTTGCATTATTTTCTCCATTGATTTCAATACGGCCTCGGGGTTTACCTGATCAAACCTACGTACACTCATGTTAAAAGGTCTAGCAGGATTTTTGGTATCATGAACGGTTATTCCTACGAACCCTGGTTGGTTTTTTAGCAGATTGTCATCAACAAATGATAAATAATCATGAAACACTTTGGAAACCCATTGGTCAGGATCTGCATCTTTAGGCATCGAACTCACCATAATTTCAGTTTCAGAGTACCCAGAATAAAATTTTTTAGTTGCCCTCTGGCTATGGTTAATAATTTCGAAAGATGGTTGCAAGGTTGCACTTACCTGTGGCACAATGCTGTCAACAAGAGAAGGTGGTACACCATTTCCGGTAGAAGGCGAGCCAGCTCCGGTAGAAGACGAAGCAGTTCCGGTAGAAGACGAAGCAGCTCCGGTAGAAGGCGAGCCAGCTCCGGTAGAAGACGAAGCAGCTCCGGTAGAAGGCGAAGCAGCTCCGGTAGAAGGCGAGGCAGCTCCGGTAGAAGACGAAGCAGCAGGACGGTATGGTTCACCGTTTCCGGTCTGATCACTTTTGCTGGCCACACCGCCCGAGAAGCCACGTGTTCTCTTAAGAGTGAGCTTGCCCCCATAACGTGTTCTCTTGCGATGATCACAACTTTTCTTTTTGTTGACGAACTGTTCTAAAACCGACGTGAACCCTTCAACTAGACTCCCAGTACCGGAGTTTCCGTTATTCCTCGAAGACTCGGGCCCCTGGTCACTGATGGAAGTGTTTGTAGAAGATTGATCGGCAGAAGATTCGTCTCCGTAGTTGACAACCTTGGCAGACATGATTACCACGTGATATAAGCATCTTTCGTCGCGATTGAACTTTTATAGACAACAAAAGATAACGCCCACACCCAATAGACAACAAAGACCACGCCCACAACCAATGAGAAGGTGAGGTTTCTACTGCGCATGCATAACCCTACAGCCAATCGTCGTACAAATGGTGGGGGAAGGTTTTTTTAATCTTCCATCGGGTACGCGGTGTGAGTTTGCTAGAAGAAGAAAAAAGAATCCCCTTGTTTTTGACTTTTTTCTGTCACTGTGTGTTAGTAAGAAAACTTTTAGTTGGCTCTGTAAAGAAAAACCCACACATATTGTTTTTGACTTTTCTAACCCTGTGTGAGAAAATACAGAGTTTTAGTTAAAAAGAATATATACAAGTTAAAAAGAATATATACAAACGAATAAGAAACAATCCATTGACTCGGTTTTTTAGAAGAAGAAAAGATGGCCTCCGAATTCTTTTATAAACACGCGTGAACAAAGCATGGAAATACAGAAAAAGAAACTTTTAGTTGGCTCTGTAAAGAAAAACCCCTCACATATTGTTTTTGACTTTTCTAACCCTGTGTGAGAAAACACAGAGTTTTTGTTAAAAAGAATATATACAAACGAATAAGAAACCACCCATGTCGATGTGAAAGAACTTTTATTAACAATGTCTTTTCCCCCGAAAGAAAGAACTTTTAAATGTCTCTGAAGATAGGATTTTAGAAGAATGTTTTTTGTTTCCTTGTGAAAATAATAGCTTTTTAGAAATACAGAGAAAAAGCAACGTGAAAAAGAAACTTTTAAAATACCCACATATTGTTTTCGACTTTTGAAAACACCGTGACAACTCCCATGTGAGGGAACAAAAAGCATTGTGTGGTGTACAGAGCGAGCCAACGTGTTAAAGAACTTTTTAGTTTGGCTCTGTAAAGAAAAACCCACACATATTGTTTTTGACTTTTCTAACCCTGTGTGAGAAAATACAGAGTTTTTGTTAAAAAGAATATATACAAACGAATAAGAAACCACCCATTGAAGACCGAATTCACGCAAAAGCATTGTGCGGGCGGCGAACAAAGCGAGGGACACAAGGCGGGCGGCGAACAAAGCGAGGCGGGCGGCGAAAGCGAGCGGTGGGGGGAGCGAGCAGTGGCGAACTGCCAACGCAGTGGCGGAAGGGCTCTCCATTTTTTTACAACGTAATTAATTGATCACACACACTTTTTTCGGGAGATTTAAATCCAACACTCGATCAAACAGAGATTTTCCTATCGCTTAATCAAACAGAAATTTTGATATCAATTCAAATTGAGATTTTGATATCAACACCCCACCCCCACAACACCCACACCACCACCACCACCCCCACCACCACCACCCCCACCACCACCACCACCACCTCCCACCACCACCACCTCCCACCACCACCACCCCCACCTCCCACCCCCACCTCCCACCACTTTTGATATCACCCCCCACCCCTTTTGATATCAATTTGATATAAAAATCACGCGAGGAGGGATATATACTACTGACGCTCCCTGTAACTACAGTTTCCAGTGAGCGATCGTTTTATACTCTCAGGAGCATAAAAACTTAGCTTAGAAAATTCACAAGCAAGAGATTGAATGGATTGATATTCACAGAGAAATTAACAGCATTACAGGTTGTCAAATAACTATTGAAAAAAATAAATAACACGCGATTTAAATTTTAAGTTGTGGTATACAACATTTTGCATAAATAACACCGAATTGTGTAACCCAATTAAATATATTAAATAATGAAGAATATAATATATTTTGTAGTGATTATATATTAAAATATTTAAAATCTCTGTTGCTCTACTGAATTTACACATTTCAATATGTTGTTTAAAACATCTAGACCACTACAGGATTAATAAATTAAAAGACACTTCTTTCTTGTTAAAAAGTTTATTCATTCATTTTTTTTTTTTTTTTCCCTTAGTTACAAAGCTGAAAACCTCTCCCTTGAGAAAAGCTTGGCTACGCACTGAAAACCGCAATGTTAAATGTCAATAGAAATGGAAGAAAAACAACCCCATTAATTATACGTTTCTTATGTACTCCAATATAATTGCATTTGTTAGTTGATGAATAATAAACACTATTATTATTATTATTATTATTATTATTATTATTAAAAGAGTTGTTCTTTTAATAATTTAACAGCCATAATTTCCCTCGCTAAAATTTAAATGTTCAATGTTTCATTACCTTAATGCGTAATGTTCACTTGACACTAGTTTCTTGTTGTCACTTACGATTCCCGCCTTTAAGATGTGTGCAAGTTGAGAAATGTTCAGTTCAAAATGAAGGTAACACGCGATTAACAATAAGCTATTCTGAAATTGTGCTTTTGTTTCAACAAATCTTCAGCTGAGGTCTATGCAATGTTACAGAAGGCAGGGTTTGTTCCTCCGTATCACAGCTCCAAGATTGTTTAGAATGTTTAAAGAGGAGCCACAAATAGTGAAAATTTCACTGGATGCCACTGACAAGCTGGTAACTGAAAAGTTGCATATGAGACGTGTTTGTACTCGGTGGGTTCCAAGACTGCTAATTCACGAACAAAAGGGCGTTCGAGAGGAGAACTGCATGCAGTTAAGATGATGTTATGATGTTATAGGAGTTTCTTACAAAGGTATTCACTGCTGGTGGATGACATTTGGATACATCATTTCCATTCTGAGAGCAAATAGCCCAGCTCTGTATGAAAATCTTCATCACGAATGACAAATGGGAAAAAATGGTTGCTTCTGGGAAAAGTATGGTAACCTCATTTTCCGATATTTATTGCCATGTACACACCTATACACAAACTATAACTGAGCAATACTAGAGATAAGTTCTGAATATTCTACAAGATCATATTTCCGTGCAACAATCTGGTTGCTCCACCACCATAATGCACGGCCAGAATATGTGCCCATTCCTCATCTCCTCCACAAAATGGGCGGATTCTTCTATCAGAACTATCCATCATAGTTTTAGCTATCCAACCTCCCAATCTAACCCTGATCTCGCCCTCCTCCCTAGAACGAGCATATATGCCTCTTTACCGCCGGTTAATTTAACTTCATTCGATATAGTCAAGGAGACTTTCGTGTTTCATTTTGCCTCGTTTTTCTACCTGATGATATCCTCTAGCCTTGTTCTAGCCTTCTTCCATGCATTTTTATTTGAGATAGATTATCAAAATTATGATGAACAGAAGCATAGTGTTAAAAAATATGATCATTCTTTATTGGACAGCCCTTGTATTATGCAGAAATGTTTCATTGTATTTTGTTTAGGCATTTTCATTGAACAACGGCATCAAACGAAAATGCATCTACTTGACAAAACAAGAATAACACAATTTCCACCTAAGCCGCAAATGAACACAAAACACTGATCTAGTATTTAAAAGACCCTCTCCTTCTAAACCATAATAATTAATCACCGCTATTAATCACATTATTTAAATGAATTTATATTTTACAAATAGTTTGCTTGAAATGTTACCATATAATGCTAATGGTTAGCTCGATGAATCGGCGATTGTTGGCTGCATTTCCTAACTAATATTATTTAATACTTTAACACCTGAAGAAAATTTTATAAAACGTATAAAATATTTACTTGTGGCACAGACAGCTATTATAAGCATTAAATGAACGATATGAACAAAAAGAAATAAAAGTTAAAATAAACATTCAAAGACATTAATAAATGCCTTCTGTTTAACCAATTTTCATTTAAAATTAACTATTTACTTCTGTTTCTATGTTTTACAATATAGGCGTTTTAGCAAAGTCCTCAGTGTAATATTTCAGTTAGTTCCCTTTTAAAAAAGTGTTTTAAAGTAAAAAATATATTAAAGTATAATTTATTTTATATAATTGTCATTTTGGGGCGTGTTTTTATATATCTAGGAACCTTTGCTGCATTTTGTAATCTTTGCTAACATTTAACTTTTCATACACAACTTTTGCTGTATTTACGTTGCAGTGTGATTTAATTATAGCCTTTGGTCTCGGCGAAATGCAAGATCACTTTTGCGTTAAAATTTAGTGCGTCATGAATTTTTATGAATCCGCGTTCATTCACCGCCAGCCCTTTCCGGGAAATAATGTGCACACCGTGGGCCTAATAAATCTTTAAAGATAATTACGTTAACTGGTGATGTACAGCGCTAATTATTTTTATAATATGTAATTAATCGACCCATATGCACTCTGCTAACATAGGAATGCGGCACACACATCAAAACGTGCCCTGCAGAAAGTTCAGTACTATGAACTCCTCTCAAAAAACGCTGATTGATGTAATGGCAATAAACAAAGGAAGACACAATACTGCGATTCTTTTTTGTTTAGCGTACCGAGCGAATATAGGTAAATTATTATATTTGCACTATTTAGGAAAGAGACTAATTGACACTGCAATAATTCATCAATATTTCCACATTAATAAAAATATTAACATTTATAGATAATCCATAAAGGGCGCGAACTGCATCCTCTGCATTGGAAAATCACATGTTTGTTTTTCTGCCTAGTATATATGAGGGCTGTCCAATTAAGATTTTTTTTTCTTTCCTTTTTGGCGATATACATTCATTCATCCTTATAATGTTTGAGGTTTTACTGCAAGTAATTCCCGTTAAAGGCAATGCACCTGTCCGAGAGTTTCTGTCAGTCTTCAAAGACATGTTGGAAACCATTTTAGATTGGTCCTGCAGAATTGCCTCCGCAGCTTTCACTATTGTTTCCGATGACGGAAAAGATCTCCCACAAAGATGTTTCTTCAATTTGGTGAAAAGGGAAAAGGCACACAAATCTGGGCTATTGGGAGAGTGAGGAACACACTTCACGTTCATTTTTGTCATATATTCAACATCATCTGTGATGTGAGACGTTGCCTATCCAGCCTTGCTCAGTTGACAGAACCTCTCTGTAGTATTGTTCAGTCATAGCGCGTGCAGATACGACTTGCAGGCAACCTATTCCTAGAATATCAAAAATTGACTTAGCTAAACTTTCCCAGTTTCTATTTATTAATATTTATAGTTGTAATGGACGTTTTGTTGTACCAGTTTTAGAATACATTCAAATAAATATGACTGTAGCATGGGCCTTAAGGCCGTACATGGTAATATCGTCTTTATAACACTCAAAATGGTCATACACACACATACTAATATACAAATATTTAAATATGAATGAGACCCTTATTCTTGAGTCCCCCTTCCATTTACTCACACCCTCTCTCCAACTTCCTCCTCTTCATTAGAGCCATTAACCTTCTTTGGCGGGTATTCTCTAGAAATATTCCCAAATTGTGTGAGTATCTCGCATGCACCAACACTTCCCGGCCAATGTCCAAACTTCTATTGGCATTCAAAAACAACGGTGATGAGTGCTCAATTCTTAAAATCTCCGTTTTCCTGCATTCTTCCAAAACATGCCTCCAGTTATCGTTTTCTCCGCACACGCACAAATTCTTTCCCAGAGAGCATTAATTGTTTTGTTTCCTTTCAAAGCCCCTAATCTGAACCGTGCGAGATACTTCTTTCTTCTCTACCACAGCTGTCTAAATAATCCCCGCTCCCCCACGCCGAATATATTTGAGCCTGCAGGTTAAGTGATACTTTTTCTGCGCATTGGAATTCAATATTTTGCCTATCTATCTCTCGCAAACGTCTGTTAACTATTTTCCAATTATTTCGTGTAATGTCCTCTCCCCTTTACAAAATATACCCCAATCCAATTTTGTCTATGCCTTTCCTTATTTTTAATGTCCATCTTGTATACCCCCTTTCCTTATTTGCTCCCTTGGACAAACTGCTCGAAAAAGTGCTTGATTCCTCTGTATTACCCTTAACCAGTATTTAATTGTTCTTATTTTTAAATTCAAACTTTCGTTAGCAATACCAAACTCTTGAAGAACCTCGCAATTTGCTGCACCCCTCCCTACTTGTAGAAACCGTTTTAGAAACTGTGTTTGTACCTGATTAAGTTCCTCTATGTTTTCCCACCCCCAACTTTCCCATATGCCATAGTTGACCTCACAACCGCCCTGTACACCAACTCCATTGTTCTAGGTGGAGTTTCTGGTATTTTTACTAAGATCTTTAATGCCTCTATATTTTTAATTAAGCACTTGCTCTTTGTGATGCCTATGTGTTTCGCCCAGTTCCCGTTCATAGCTAAAGTGACTCCCAAGTATGTGAATTTCTTAGCATTTTCCAGTGTCTGACCTGCATAAACCCAACTTTTTTCTGCTGTACACCGCACCGTTCTGGAATATCATTGTTTTAGCCTTCTCCTCACTGACTGCCATTCCCCATTCCTCACAACACGCCTCCAAACAGTCAAGTTCACTTTGCAGATCGTCAATTGTTGCGGATATCAATATTAGATTATCCGCATAAAAGAGAGCGGGTATGGATATGCCTCCTGTATTCCGGGCATCAGATTGTGCAACACACCGGTATGTCATCCACAAACAAATTGAAAAGGAGGGGTGATAGGATACATTCTTGCCTCACACCTCTCCGTGTTATTACACTTTTTGAAACTTTATCGCGATCATATTTTACACAGAAGTGTACTTTAGAATATATTGATTCTAATGCCTTGATCATTTTATCCCAGACTCCTTTCGTCCATAATGCTTGCCTATCCAGGAAATCAAACGTTTTTCGAAAATCTATGAAGGCACAATGCAGTTATCCTCTCTTTTTCTTTGTTTGTTGGACTCTCAATGTGTCTAATACAAAAATATTGTCCACCGTGCTGTATCCTTCCATAAACCCTGCTTAGAATTTTGAAAGTGTGTTGTATTCTACTACCAGTGCCTAATTCTCTCATATAAGTTTTTGCAATAAATTTTTTTCCATTACCGGAAGAAGTGCCACCTCTCTAACCGGAACGTTTGGGCTGCCTTTTTTAAAAATTGAACGCATAATTGCCGGTCTTCATTCCTCTGAATATGCCCTCCCATTGAAAACGTCATCCATTATGTTCGTCATCATATCTATAAATTTTAAACTTCTAAAACCCTCTTTAAATAGTTCAGTCCGTCGAGTCCGAGTCTTTTTTGTTCTTTAAGTTTTTTATTGTTTTAATTACTTCCGTATATATATATTTCATTTAATGTTGGAGATTTCCATACAGAGTCTTGCCGTTTGCTCTAATGATCGAAATGATATAGCCAAGTTATGATTACCTTTGATTGAAACTTCGCATCTTTCTGTAACATCCTCTTCAACTGCATACAAACCTGCAAGCAGCAGTCTTTGAACCCGCCGTGCACAAACACCTCTCATGTGCAACTGTTCATCACCTTTCCACTGTTTAGAGTGCCGTTTGTAGTTTACAGTAATGGATCCACCTTTAGTGTTTGATTCACAGTAGCAAAGTGCGGTAAAATGTTCGTTGGATTCTCAATCATTTCCAAATAGCTAACTGATGTTTGCAAGGATTTAGCTTTTGCTTCGAAGTGAGCAGACGCGGCACTAATACTGCGCAATATTTTTCCCCATGTAATTAATTATACAAAATAAAATGAAACCGCTCAGTAGAGATGTTTCTGGTCTTACAGAGATTTTGGAACTCCAGGACGTGGTGCGAAGTGATGGATGCTGTTTATGCCCATTTTGCAGACAGATTTCAGACTATTTTGGGGGGGAGGACTGGAATGTTTATTCAAAGATGTGAGAAGTGAATTGCAATAAAGAGTAATTATGTTGAAAAATGAAATAAAGTTTTTGTCTTTATGGTTAGGCCGGAAAATTGTGGATGTACTCTCGTAATTGCATAACACCAGCCTAATTTAAATGTTTAAAACAAGAGGTCTTTTTTTTATCATTTTCTATCGGATTACATATAAAATCCCTTACTGGTATCCTGGTATGTGAACAATCATGCCAATTTCGCTCCTATAGACACTTTTTAATGATTATCTATAGGTTTCATTTTGTAAAGTGTTTAATCCGATACAAATGCATTGTGTCCTGATAAGGCATTTTATTAAAAATACGTTCCCTTCCCAGGTCATAATCTATGCTGGGATTCCCAATTAGCGGACTCCAGAGATATCAGATACGAGGGTCAGGTTTGTGCTTCCTTCGGGGATTTATCCCGGATATTTGATACAATCTCAAAACTATACCCTGGAGAAAACGGTGAAATTATTTTCATATCAATGGGAATCCCTGCATAAAATTGCTAATCTGCATCTCCGCGTGTATTGACAGGAGAAGTAATTAAACACACAGTATATGCCGATGATCTTATAAGCAAGATAACTATTTTACGGTTTATTTTGATTCGCTTTTAACTTTCTTTTATAGCAGTTTTTCCCCCCTTCTTTTTCTCATCTCGTATTTTGGTTTTTTTTTTTCATATCCATGCAGAACTTCAGTTGAGAAATCTTTCTTCATGCCACGTTATAGATCCACAGAATGCTGTCAACGCCTTTTAAATATTCAAAAAGTGTGAAATTGCACGTAGGCTCGATGAAATTCCAGCGCTGAACGCAAGGATGCGGAAGAGAATACAACTTTAGACGCAGCAAACAACATAATAATGCGTCGGGAGAAAGTAAGAGGCTTATTCTGCTGGAAAGGTTGTAGTAAACGCATGTCATGTGCTAGAAGCGCCTTATAAGGCAGATTAAAGAGAACTCGCGTGGTGGTGGGTCGGGGGTTATCGACTATGCTGGGGCGGAAATGGCGAGGTATTTTAAACAGCTCCTGCATCAGGTAATACATAAAATACTGAAGTAGTTGAGCAGTGACATTGGAATAGGGCCGGATGTTATTTCTCATTGGCTATTGTTTTAACATGAATATTGTCATTCGCATACTTACATAAATTTAATTTTAGGATTTGCATAAATCAATAGTTTTAATATTGAATTAATTTATGTGGAAAATATACAAAAATGCATAAGTGAAAAGTTAATACTTTTTATTTTATATTTTGAATTCAGAGACTTCATTTTTTATTATAAAATAATACTAATAAGTTTGATTAAGGTTAATCCAGTAACTTTTAAAGTATACCCCATTTGCTGTCGGTAATCTCTCAGTACAATAACATATGCATGCATATTTGGCGCCAGACGAAGAGTATGGTGAAATATAGTGTTTCACACAAAGACATCTAATATAATAAATAATACTTATAATACTTACACTTTATGTGTTTTCTTTTTACTTTAACAAATCTACTTAAAAATCCGTCATTTTAGATACAGAATAGGCCTAAAGTTCGGTAACACGTTTCTTGAATTATTACACAAAACTACAACGATACAGCTTTCGTGTATGTTATATTAAAGAGGAACTCAAATGGTTTTGTTCTCAATGTTTGAGTTCACATAACTCGAAATGGGCACCACGTGTAACTCGGCAAGTGTCTACACGGTAATCATATTCTTTGGAGCATATCCTCAGATACAGTCGGGGCGACTTCTTCATGCTACGCTTGAGTTTTTGTAGATTTTGTGGTAAAGATGGAACATACATACAATCTTTGATTTATTTCCATAGGAAGAAGTCACAGGGAATTAGATCCGGGGATCTGATAGGGCAGTTTTCGAAGCATTTATCTTTATTTCTTGCACGTCCCATCCAATGTTGAGATAGCTCGTTGTTCAGAAAATCCCGATCGTTGTTATGGTAATGGAGTGGGACCCCGTCCTGCTGGAACAGGAAATTATCGGAATCTTCTTGCATTTGTAGGAACAACCACTGCTGTATCATATCCAGGTACAGTATTTCGGTGAAGAAGAATGGCCTATAAAGTTTCCGCGATGACATTGCTCAGAAAACGTTCACTTTAGACGAATCGCGCTCAATTTCGACGAATTCATGAGGATTCTGCTCACTCCTCACTCGACAGCTAAGTTTGATGACTTTGTCATTTGTACCGAATGTCGCTTCGTCACGAAATCGTCATCTTCTTCCATCCATTGTTGCACTCATTTACAACGCTATTGTTTGTTGTTTCGTGTCAACTGTTACAAGGCTTCATGCGCAGTTTCTCAGGTAGTGTCTTCCAAATGGTCGTACGTGGTACTTGCAACCTGCCGGATGCTCTACGAACTGATTTTTTCGAACTACTCATGAGTAAAAAATTAATAAAAATAAAATCTGCAGTACTCCATCCCGGCAACCACGTTGCCTATACCAGGAGGTTTATTCCAAATTTTATCATTTATTATTTATTAAAAATTATTTCATTATACATAATACATTTTACAGATCATAATTTATGAAAATAAAATATGGCAATAAATTAAATAGTACATATAATCAAACAATTCTTTAAGTAATTTAATAATTTCCATGTTACTGGGAACCAGTAGTTAACATTAGCTGGTAATCAGTTAACTACAAGAACCAAATCGACCGTCGGAAACTGAACGGTCAATATGCTGGTAACCAGCGTTGCCCTAGCTGTCTAAGAGCATTACATTTTTATTTTATTTTTAGTTCCACATTCTGTATTTACTTCTAATTTAAATCATTATTTTACTTTAGGTATTAATGTTTATGTGTTCTTAAACTTACAATATTAATACATGATTTGAACTCTACCTTTCCTAACTTAGTTCACGTAATATGTTGAGCATTCACTTTAAGCATGTTTTTGCTCTTGCTATTCTGTCCTAATGCTATTTGTACTTATAATCCTTGCTCGCTACTCTGCAATTTACTATTTGTTCACTGCTTTCGTTGTTTATGTAACTTATCTGGTGTTCATTACTATTTAACACACTCATCAAACACTTTAACACTTTTACTATCCCCTTTTAATTATCACCATTTCCTTCTTCTTGTACCGCTTACCTCCCCTCCAGTCTTCATTCATCTCCTCCTTTTGGACTATGTTGTTTACTACAATAACCATCATGTCTACACTCGGTCTTCCTTCTTCTTCATTAGTTGAATGGTTGAGTAGTTGTTGGTGATGTGTTAATGTTATATTTGTGATTGATTATCACTCCCTTCTTCTATCTTTACTCTTCACACGATCTTCTTTCCTGTTCTCCTTCCCTCGCTTTTCTTTCTCTCTCTTGTTATGCTGTTACTTATTGTTTTGCAATCACTGATATAATTGTCATCAACTTCTTCTTTTACTCCTCGCTTCTCTCTTCTCCTCCTTCCCCATCACCTTCGTTTTGTTCTTCTTTTCTTCTCCGCCTTACTCTCTGCCGTCGTTAACTTCACTATTACTTTCATTCTCTCCTTCCTCATGACTTGGCATTGTATTTGCTGAGTTTAGTATTTGTAGTCTGGCTGATCTTATTTCATCTTTAGTTTGTACCCTGGCTGTTGGTATCTCTCCCTGTTCCAACTTTTCTCTACTAATTTTTGAGCCAGAGTATCTAAATGCTTGTATAAAATTTGTCCCTTATGATAAATGATAGTTGTAAGTCACCTAAAGTTCCTCTTTCATCCTTGGTATGTTGTAGAAAAAGGGCATGTTCTGAGGGGTCCCTTGCTTATCGCAGTAATGGCAAATATCGTTAGATGATTTATTAATTTTGTTCCAGTAAGTTTTATATGGTCCATGATCTGTTAAATAATGTATTAATCCCTTAGTTGGGTTTATGTGTTTTAATTTTAATCTCTCGATGTTATTAAAGATATTACAGGTTCTTATTCCCACTTCACATTGGTTACATTCACGCTGTCAATTTCCTTTAATGTGATTTTAATAGCTTTTATTGTGTGATTGCACCTCCCAACCATTTCTATTCTATTCTCCTTTTTAAGCCAGTAAATTGCTCCCCTTAGCTTTATTATATAATCAATTGGCCAAAAACCCGTTGTTACTAATAGGGCCACTACTTATGAATGCCTGACATACGAGATGGTATCCAGAATATTCGGGACTGGTGCTGCCATCTGGTCAAAAACTTACTTTGAGACTAATGACCGCCATCACCCTCGAAGTAGTTCCTTCCACACGTATACACCGGTTCCAGCGATTCTGCCATTTTCCAAGTGCATCTTGGAAGTCATGTTCTTTGAGGGTGTTTAACACAGACAGCGTTTCTTCTTGAATCCTCTCAATTGTGTCGAAGCGACGTCCTTTCAACTGGATTTTCAGCTTTTAGAACGATTGATTTTAGAACGAAAGCGCAGGGTGCCAAATCCGGCGAGTACGGTGGTGGGGGGGGGGCAACCGTCCTGTTATTTTTCATCAAAAAGCTCCTGGTGAACAAGGAATTGTGACATGGCGCATTATCGTGATACAACAGCCAGTTCCCTTGTCGCCAAAGTTCGGGCGACAGTAGTACGTGGAATTCACTGTTTGATTTGGTGAGACGAATTCTTTGTGCACAATCCCCTTGGTATCAAAGAAAACGAGGGGCATGCTCTTGACTTTGCTCTTCGCTTGCCTCGCTTTTTCAGTCTTGGTGAGTTCGGGCTCTTCTACTGGGAGGATTGTTGTTATGTCTCACGGTCATAAGCGTATATCCAGCTCTCGTCGTCGGTGATGGCCCTGAACAAGAAGGTTGGGTCATCGAATATGGTCTGACGAAGCTCCGTGCAAACTTCAACACGCTGCGCCTTCTGATCAGCAGTCAGGATCCTTGGCACAAATTTTGCGACGACGACGCACCAGTTCATCAGTTAAAATTTGTTGGCATGTCCCATAACCATTTCCCACTTCATGAGCAAGGTCTTCAATGGTTCGACGTCGATCCTCACCAATGAGGTGTTGAACTTTGGCAACAATGTCAGGCGTTGTGCAGCTGACGGATCTACCGGTGTGAGTATCGTCTTCAATAGCTGTACGGCCGGCCATGAACCGAGCATGCCACTCAAACACACGTGTGCGGCTCATGCTTTGTCTCCCAAATACTTGTTGAATCATTGCGAGGATCTCCATAGCATTTTTCCCCGAGATTTGCACAGAATTTGATGCAAACTCTCTGTTCTAATCTTGGATTCATCGTAAAATCGCCACACACATGAAAAGTACTATAGAATCTCAACACATCTACCCAGATGCATGAAACTTTAAATACCCACTCATCAGATATGCTAGCGTTGCCATAAAGCGGTAGGCCATCTAACGGTATTAAACTCTACTGCAACTACTGCCGAGATGGCAGCACCAGTCCCTAATATTGCGGATACAACCTCGTAAATACGAAATCTGTATCATTTGTAGTTTGGTGTAATATAATAAAACTGTTACCGAACTTTAGGACACCCATTATTTAGAAAAGGGGGTTTAAAAACATATTGAATAACTAGAAATGAGCAATTCCTTGGGAAAGAGAATAACAGAATAAGACTGACGCGAGCTAAGGTCACATGGCATCAGATCGAGTGGGTTAGAGTTTGTGGCTGCAATGTAGAAGCCTGCTGTTGTTTACATAGAAAAGCTAGGCAGAGTTCAGGATCAGCTGTACTGTATAGTTGATGTTAAGCCAACTTCGTGCCCATGATAGAAAACGTTTCATCACTAGTCTTCTTACCTTATGATACTTCTACCCTATATTTAATTTTTAAAGATAGACATGGTATCATTTGTTTTATATCGTTGCTTGGCAACCCGGATTCCTGTTGATTTGGACAGAATACACGTTTAAAAATTATTGAGCATTTAATGTAATAGTTGTGTTTTGATAAGCAATTGTTTCATAATGGCGTACACCGTAAAGGAAATAACAGAAGGTAAGCGAAGTTAAACAATAACTTTACTGGAAATAAATGGGTGTTTTATCATATAAAGGATTTAATTAAAAAAAAAAAAGATTTCGTGTTGCTAGGCAATGACAAAAAAATTATGTGATGACATTTAATTATTTTTTAAAATGTTAATATCATAATATGGAGCTTCATTTGACATGACAACGTGGGGATGGTTGAGAATGTAACTTAAAATGTAATGGAAACTTATCTCTGAATACGTAAAACATTTTTTGTTTAAATTAAATTTCTTTTATATAATTATTTATTCAGACAGGCACGTATTCAAATGAAAACCGTATATAATGAATATATCCAAAAAAAAAAAAACGGATATTAATGACGTTCTTTGTTTGAATAATTGGAATAGTAAAAAAGAACTAAAACCAATATTAATTAATACCAATAACGATTAGACCTCAGGTTTATTCCGACTTCATAATTCCTATTTACTTATTTCATTGTTTGAAGTTTTGTTTCTCATTAATCTCATTGGTGTTTTTCTCGTGGGTTTATGATCTTTAGCTCACGAATCAGTGGCCAATCCGGTAAAATTATATCAGAACTTGCAACCGATTACAGCTGCCTATCGCCACAATTTTATCGTTTTCTTTTATCACTTACATGTTATGCATCTATATGCAACTTTTTTATACAAATTAATTAGAATAATGCACTAAGATATCTTTATAGCTTCTTCCGCCTAAAAACAGCGTGCACCAGAAATCAACAATCAACATTGCGGACTATTTCAGTTTTGGTGAGACTTAAGATGCACGAATTCAATGTATAATTCGAAGTTCCAAGTCAATAAATACTAAGAAAAATAGAAATAGGATTTGGAACCGGTTTATCCAATGTAATTTGATTTTCAAAACTCTGTTTTTATTAATTGTACATTTAATTAGTGTTGTAGTTTATCATGAGGCAATTGTTTGCAATTTATCAAAGAGTTCAAATGAAAAATTAAAACGGCATGTCCCAATACTCGTTTTAATTTCGAGCTTCATCTGTTCGACTGTTAGTGGAAATTAAAATGGAAATAGTTTTTGTTACCACGAATTTATCGATAAGAATACACTACTACGGGTAAAATATTTTTGATTGTTCTATTTTCTGCCTAAATGAAACAGCCAATTACTTGATGGTCTCAACAACGTTATGAAATTTCGATTCCTATCTAATTTCTTCATTAGCTTGTGGTTTAGCCTGAAAAGATGTATTTTCTTTTTGTAGTCCGCTTTTCCTCTTTTGTGGCGGCAAAGCTTTCTAAGCCAAAGGAAAGTGTGGGGAAGATTTTGTTATTGATGATACTAGTCGGTAAAGTACTTGTAGTTGTGCGAATATACCAACAGATTGCACGCCATGCAACCCATCTCATGATGGGCCATTGTTTCAAGTAATGCTGCGTCACTTATGTGATCTAGGGCAACACTAGAATGAAGGCGTTCAAGGGGGAGAAAGCCACCATTATTAAGTACAGTATGTAACTGTTTCGCGGTACAATCCCAGGGCTTTTTTCAAAAACCCGCTTCCGTGTTGGCATCAACAAGGTGACGATTAAATAACCTTGCCGTTTATCAGGACGGTTCCCAGATTAACAGGTTTTGTTGTTGTTTTGTTTAATATGGAAGCAGTGTTTTATAATTACGTACAGATTTTATGTTTTCTTGGTGTAGGAACTCTATTTAGAACAGAAGAATTATTTGAAAATATGAAAATATAGTGTCCGGGAAGTCGGTACACCCCTATGCGCTATACATTAATTTCACGAATTTAATGAGAATGAATTTAGTAATTTAGCAAAGAACTTACGGCTAGTTGTCCAAGTGATCCGTATGTACTCCATCGTGTTGGACACAACCCTATGCGCCTCCAAGTTATTTGTAACTTTTTTTTTTTTTGTGACGCACGCATCCATCATGTTGATATTACCCCATAACGAGTTATCAAATGTGGGCACGTGGAGGTCAAAGGAGTGGGGCTGGAGATATGGGGGAACCATGTTTAATCCAGCATTTAGGGAATATATCATTTAACAAATCATCAACGGAAGGCGCGAAGTGCGCTGGAGCTCCAACTTGCTGTATCCCTCTTCCAGTCCTCTGTCTTCCAGTTGGGGGATGAGCCAAGTTGTCAGCATTAGTGAGTGCGATACAGCATCCACAAATCCATCAATAAAATACGGTCCAAAGAAATGCTGCGATAACATGAGGTGGGTTGTGTTCAAGTTGGGAAGAGAAGTGAGGAATTTCCTTCCACCAAAAACCCACATTGCTCTTTGCTATGCTGCGGTATATGGTACACTGGTCTGTGAACCTTGTACCTTGATATGTCGGTTTTGAATGTTGCTAAAAGATACCGATATGCTTGTTCATATCTGCGTCAGACATCTGACTGATGAAGGTCGAACGATACGCTTTAAATCCTTCTTCGTGTAATCGAAAAGAGTCGATCGTGAACCGTAAAGCTCAGCAGCCGTTTGCGAATGGATTTTACGGGGGAGCGCTTAACTTACACCTCAACTTCAGCACGTGTCTCCAGGCGCGTCCTTTTTCTTCCATCGGCCTTTCCTGTCATAAACGTCTTTATTTCCCAGAAAATCACCTCCTTTTTGTCGTGGGGGCTTATTAAACGGTTCTTAAATTGCTGTCGAATGACGATAATTGTCTCTCCTGTGTAAGGACATTCGTGTATGCACACACCTCTCTTCAACTAACCCTCAGAAAATGAACTTGGGTCTGTTTCAACTCACAGAATGACGAGAGTGACGCTCAGGTCACAATACAGGACACACAATACACGAATAATCACAACCAACAATATTACTAATAATATAATATGATATGCTAATAAGAAACTAGTAAAATACAGAGATATACAATTTCCCGGATACACTGTATATTGGGATATCCGTTTAAAACTGAAGATTCCGGTTACATCAGAAGTAGAAAAACAATCTGTAATGTCATTTTTGAGTTCGCAGTACATGACCATCCCCGTACAGGTTTAACCGCAAGCTTTAAAAGCAATTTAGGTTATGCGAAACTTTTAAAACAACTCGATGTAATAATGTATTCTGTTTAATCGCCAGTTAAAGTGTTGCTATGACAACTGTAACCGCCGGAGTTCAAATTTTCAGATACCCATCAGTTTCCAAAGCAATCACTTTAGAGAGCCTGTACTATAAAGACATCAAAAGCAATAAGTACCTAGGTTTTGTAGTGCATATCTCTCAATTTATGTATCAAAGGTTTCATTACTATAGAGTTTTAATCAAGATTGAAAAAGGTAAAACAATCAAATAAAAAGCTGTGGCTGTAGCAACAAAATTATTTAATTAAAACTGAAAACATTTGCTGATGCCTTAAGATTTTAACGTTTCATTTTCAATAGAGTTCAACATGATTACTATTAATACTGCAGCAGATGTATTGCCGGTACTATATGCATTCCTCAGTTTAGTAATGTTTTGAATAGCATGCACATTAGGTGCTTCAAATCATTCGGATCAGCCAACAGTGTTCCATACACTTGACCCTTTATGAATCCCCTCAAGAAAAAAATGTAAAAGTGTCAGATCAGGTCACCTTGGTTGTTAAGCGATGGTTTTCGATCCGCTGATTCGGAAAAAGTGTCACAAATAATATTACAAGAGTGATATTTATTAGGACTATTTCACGAATAAAATAAGAATTAAAATATAATTCTAGTAAATTTGGCTTACAATATAGCTATTAATTGTACATTTGTATTTTAATACTTAACTTTTCCAAGCAATCTTGCAACAGACGAATGACCATTGTCAGTAATGCCAATAAAGAAAAGCCAAATACGGGATTGAGACTATTTTATAAATAGAATAAGCATAAAAGCTTATAAGCATACAAATAATATATATACTTGAAATTCGCGAACCTATTCAGAAACCGTGAGAGTGAAACAGATGAAAGTCGACTGTTACAATCGCTACCGTTCGATTTACTAATGTACAAAATGATTCCAGACTGTTTGGTTGGATACGAAAAAATAATTGCATAAGTGAATACACATTAAGTTAGTTAAATTAACAATTACTGAAAACACAGAAAGGTGGTCAATGATGCATGCTTAGGAATTATATAGTGGAGGTATAGAGTTGGCTACATTGACAACAAGACAAGTGCACATCGCGTAATAAAACGGATTTAATATTTTTTTCGATAATTTCACTGCGATATCCGGCTGTGATTGTTCACATTTCATAAGTTTGTTTTGTATCATTGGTCATTTTCAGATGACGTCACATAAGTGAACCAGTCTTGTAAAAACTGCATAATTGGCGTGCAGTGAGAATGAACGCTGTCTTGTAAGATGTGCACTACCAAACGTAGATGTATTCATTTCTCTTTGAGGTATACATTTCTAAATCTACAAATTTCTCATATTGGTGTTTTCAGCTGAACATCGTGTATATCACAATGGACATGTACTTATGTCCTTCTATGCTGAGATTGCCATGTGTTTTACAAGGTCAAAGACAGATGCAAATAATCACAAAAGTAATGGCACACCTAAGCAAAGCTAATAGAAATACAAATATGAAATGATTATTGGAGATAAAAAAGAAGTGATTCTAAAAACCGCAGCGGGCACATTTCATTCAGGTAGTATTCTAATTTTGAAACTGTTTAAGTCCCCAGAAAGTGTCCAAACATCACTAAAGTCAATTGAAACAAAGCAAAACCATAGCAAAATATACAATATATTGTTTAGGAATATAAATACATTTAATTAATTCAGCTGTAACTAGACATTGATTCCCTAATACTCAAAACCCCTATATTAGAGCAAAAATATAAATAAAACTAAAATAAAATAACATTTAGTCCAAGGCTAAATGCATTATTTGTAGCTTTTTCTGTTCTCGTTATACTTCTGTTTCCTCCCTACAAGAGTTATAAACTGTAGGTACTGAAGCAAACTATCAAATGAATGTCTGGCTAACAAGCCCGTCAACTTAAAGCATGTTAAGTGCTAAAAACATGTATACATAGGGAAAGTTTAATGAATCTTATGTAATATATTTATATTTACATCTATCGAAAATTCATAGGACTATGAGGTACTGTCGGAAACTCCATGCTTACTTCATAGGTTCAACAGAAAGAGATATTCCAAGCTCTATGGTCCAATGGACGAGTCATTGAAATTTAAACCGCAGGGCTAGGAAAGAGTGGCAAGAGAGGTGGGATCACAGGTGGGGATGTATGAAAGATAAGAATTCAACGGATACTTCCGCATCAGTAGCGCTATGTCTGAACAAGAGTTTCACCGTCCGTTGCCCACCGGATCATCATTCGATTTCTAACCAAAGAAGGAGCCAAACTTGTCCTGACTTCGGGCACAGTTTGGAGAAGCTGCCCAAAGTGTTTGACAAGCAAAAGAAGTTCCTAACGGTCATGATGCAGTAGAAAATAAAAGCCAAGCACGTCATTCAGGCTGTTTGTGACCTTGTAGAAGGCGGACGATTCCTAAATGTGATCGAAATCACTGCAGAGGTGATTAAGTGTGTACAAATGATTGTTTCTGAAGAAAGCGGCGGCGAGGTGGGTTCTACGTCTCCTCACTAATGAACAGAATTTTAAGTTGGAATTTCTGGATTAAGGAAGGATATGAACAGTTTTTGACCTGTCATTAAACGTGGGTACACCACTACACCCCGAAAACAAGAAAACGGGAAGGGTGCTCCGTTCAACGCCTGTCAGCGCGAATCGTTCTTGAGACCGTGTTTTGGAACTCCAAAGGCGTGCTGCTAATCGATTTCCTTCACAAACGGAGGACTGTGAATGCGGCAAACTGTAGGAAGGCGGGAGAGCGCGTGTCGCAACAAAAGACGCCTACAACCCATTCATGATATCCTGCTTCTGCATGACAACGCAAATTCACATACAGCAGCCATAAGAGTGATCAATTAAGGAAAATTTACTGAACCCCTCCCCAAGAAACCCCTCCTTACGTCCGGGTTTATCGCCCTTGTGATTACCACATGTTGGGCCACTGAAGGAAGCATTGGGAGGGAAAAGATCAGCGACGAGGGAGAGGTTGAGCATTTTATGCCCAATTGGCTACTGACGCGCTCATCTTTCGTTGAAAGAAACCACCCATCCGGTCAGGAAATGCATTTCTGTTGAAAACTATGTAGAAAAGTAATATTGTTTTGTAGTTGTATATTCCAACATTAAATGTATTAAAACTCATCAGATAGCTTTAAAATGCGCTAGAAAAGCAGCCAGTAGTCGAACAGAAAGTTCCATCGCCATACACACAGAAAAAACGCCACAAAGACAATTGGCAAGTCTGGCAACATCGCTTGCCTCCTCCATTTTATGTATTTTTTCCTTTTTTTGCAATTTTTTTTTTGTTTGGTGCTTTTTTGACATAATTAGATGTTATTTTTATTTCCAAAAGAGCTGCCGTAAAGAAAAGTATCGACGGATTTAATTTTATAAAGAAAATGCTAACTAACAATTACTGACACGGGTGGCCGAAGTCGTTAAGGCACAAATTCATGAGCGGAGGTCTGGTGTTTGAATCCCTCCAGGACCGTACTCCCTAACTGAGGCTTTCCCAGGTTTTCCTCGGTCCTCATATAGGGCAAACGAGGTACCCTAAACTTAGGCCTGCAACGTTTCCTTCCTTAAAGCAAGTCCTTTCCCAATATATAATTTCATCTCATCCAGCGTTCACCGCCTGTGGTGCCTCAGTAGAAAAACGGGCGTTAAACAGCATTCCAATAAATAAATAAATAAATAAAAATAAACAACTCCTAGGAAGATAATCATAAAAATGTTAAGTCAGGTCGCTATAGTATTCTTATTTTCGCTCTAGACGAACGGTATATGCTTGTGATCTGCCGCTTTCTGTTTTGTTAAAATAATCACTGCAGTTGAAGCACGGCATGATCCGATTACAAACATGAAGACGAACTCCTTTACATGCCGCTCGTACGTATCGTTAAAGCGCGGACTCGTGAGCGGGAGGTCTGGGGTTAGATTCCTACCATGACTTAGGTTTTCTCCAGATTTTCCTTTGTCCTGATAAATGGCAAATCCACAGAGGTACCCTAAACTTAAGCCTAGAACGCTTTCTTCCTTTAATTAAAAAAAATAAATAATCCTTTCCCGATTTATCATTTCATCTCATACATCATCAGTGTCCACCGCCTGTGATGCCTCAGGAGTAAAAAAGGGCGTTAAACACAATTACATTTCCATTTAACGAAAAGGAGGCTACTACCTTGCCCGTTATTTTCGCTGAGATGCCGTCTTAAAAAAGTTTGTCTTGGAATTTGGAGCGATATCTTTTGTTACACCCTACAAGGGAAAGGCGCTCTTTTCACAATCTGCAGTTTATTCACACAAAATACTGAGAAAAAAGTCATATGTTAGTAGATATATTGCGTTTATTTTTCTTTACAGATAATATTAAAATTTAAAAATACAATAATACTTATTTAAATATCATTACCTTTTCGGTTGCCTTTTTCAGTCATAATGCACGGAAACCCGGTTACTAGTTATAATAGTGTCCGGAAAAAGCTGTTACAATTTCTGATCAAATGAAGAGGAGTTCAATGAAAAGTTCCTAGGCGCTTTTCTTCGGAGGTAGCTATAAGAATCAGATCAAAGATACATAAAACTTTATCCATATCGCATACAGCGTACACAAGCCCTCACGCGATGAGATATGCAAGCATGTTTCGAATTTGCAAACATTGTGTGCCAGAGATGGAAGAAGGCTTTTTAAAGCAATGCATCTTTAGGTTTTAAGTGACTTTTCATGTTAGAGGAGAAGTGCATATACATAACTGCATTATGTGGTCGAAAGAAAGTTCCTATCAGCTTCAAAGGGTAAGTATTAACGTTATCACATGCTGTAGAGTATATTGCTACTCTCCTGGCTATTTCTACGCTGGGGAATACGGCATTCTGTGTCGATAACGTTTTTTCCAGATTTATGAAATAAATTCAGTATAGTATACAGCGTGCCCACAAATAACACTAGTCAACAGCCATTTTGTATCTGGCATGTTATATATCAATTAGTACGTAGTCTTGTGCATATAATCCGATTCTACCTTTTAAAATGTGCTAGCTGGTAAGGTTTTTAAATAATTTAGATTTATATATTTTTTCATTTTAAGTCTTTCGCTATTCTTTGCTATTTTGTTTACATGTTTTATTTTATTTGTTTATTTATTTTGTACTGCGATTATTACCTGCACGCTTATCGTGTGTGTTAGCTGTCTGCAGGTGACGTCACAGCGAACGGAGCTGCGCGTGGCACCTACCTTCGCTCTGGATCAGCGCTTCTCAACCTTTTCCAGTGACGTGTCACTGCATTCAACGAGATATTAGATGTACCGGTAAGCAAGTTTTACGAGGAAAATGCCTGATTTTGTGGTACAAGAGTCAAAATAACTATTTCTCTACACCTATAACAATATTAGTGATTAATACAGTTATTTCTTGTATGTGGAGTTAGAGTTTGATAGTTATTGGAGGAAAACTGTTCAATATATTCCTACTCAATGAATTATTGTGTGAAATGTCTCAAAAAGTAATGTTAAAATATATTGAATACATATATAAACTTACACAAATGTTCCTGATACTTCAATGCTTACAATTCACAATCGGTAAAAGGTATTAACTTTACAAATTTAACTTCTGACTCATACTTTTGTTTCAGTGCAAAGGTTGTGCTTATTTAGGGAAACACAATTCTTTAATGTTTGGATTAAATTGGCTTAATTTTAGTCAAATCGGGAACAACATTCAACTTATTTTTGTACTTGTTTTTTTATATAAATTAGAAAAGAAAGTTTGCATCCACAAAGCAATGTAATCAATAAACAAAATTGTTAAGGCTTTTTCTGAGATCATTGGACATTTTTTTCCCTCGCCAGCCAAAGGCTGTTAAATTCATCTTCTTGATCATTTGCCTAAGACTTCTCATCAATTCTCTTTCTCGGAAGGAGTTAAGGTTTCTGGTAAGGTGTCAGCAATAGAAAACTGTTCTCTAATCCAAAATTCTGAATTCAAGTTTTTCAGAGAAGTATACGTTGAAATCTGAGATGAGACTCCCAAAGTGCGCTTAAATATTTACTGCCAGTTCACAATGAAGAGCAATTTCATTTTCACTTAAGAAAGCAACCAACAATGGAAAGGAAGATGTGTTTCCAATATTCATTTCTGTTGTCGTGAAGCTTAGTATTTACTTGTTTAATCCTGTACCAAGAATATGGAAGAAAGCGCACTCTACAAACTCTTGGTCAGCTGGTTGAGACTGCAAAATACATCTCTCAAGTAAGACAACCGAGCAAGCCATAACTTATCATAAAATAATTGAAGGCTGAGGATGAGTCGGAGAGAAAAATGTGCATTTCTGAACAACTCAAACAGACGACCCTGTTTCATTACACAAGATGTAACATAATCGTTTTTTTTTTTTTTTTTGAGTAATGTTTAATGCCCGTTTTTACTACTGAGGTACCACAGGCGGTGGACACTGATGTTACAACATGAGATGAAATGATAAATTGGGAAATGATATTTTTTTTTTAAGGAAGGAAGCGTTCCAGGCCTAAGTTTAGGTACCTCCCCGGTATTTGCCAGTTATGAGGACTGAGGAAAACCTGGAAAAAAACCCAGTCAGGGAGGACGGTCCTGGCGGGATTCGAACCGCAGACCTCCCGCTCACGAGTCCGTGCCTTAACGACCTCGGCCACCCGTGGCGGTGTAACATAATCGTGAATTCATAGGTCTGAACTTAATGAAGTTGACAACTTTCTTTTAAAACTATCTTTAGAGCAACAGGTGTCGCTCTTGCAGCTAAAGCCACTGGGTGAATGTTACAATGTACACATTTTGCTTTTGGAGCTACTTCTTTAATCTTTGCAACAACACCGATGTGTTTCCCAGTCATTGCACGTCCTCCATCAGAACGACACCAACGTTATATACCATTAATTTTCATAAAATGTTCTAGTTTTGAAAATATTTCAATATGAGATTGTGTGTAGGCAGTGATTCATTAAATAAGAATTCTTCATTCGCTGTTTCCCCATCTATAAATCTTTCATAAGAAGAAGATGGGCCATGTTCATGTTAGCAGTTTCATCCAATTATATGGAAAAATGTTGACTAGCACGAATTTGTAATTTTAACTGCTGCTTAACATTTGCAGACAAATCCAAAATACTTCGGGACGCGGTGTCATGGATAATGGAATCGTTTCAAGCTGTATGCTGCCTTGTCTCCCAACATTATTGTATCTACATCTATAGCTGCTGGTAATATTAACGACTCTCCGATCGTGTGAAGTTTTCCCGCCTTAGCCATCGTTAAACTGGCTTCATAAGATGCCTTCAGAGTCTTTGTGTTAGATCCTGCAAATGAGGTTATATGTTTTTTCCTTGATGACAAATCTGATAGTTTTCTATGAAAACATTCCAAAGGTTTGTGTTTCAAATCACCATTCTTGATACCAAGGGAAAGAATCATCGAGTGATAGGAATGTGTTTCATGACAAATCGCACACTACTGGGATGGTTTCCTCTCCATCTCCAATACATGTGGAACATTTGATAAATAGTTTATATTGTACTTATGTATTGCTTGTGTACAGAGCTTTTTGTTGCTTTCTTGTACAATGAGATCCTCTGTTAGATGCTTAGTATTAGAAGTAGTGGCTTCTGGCAGAGTGGAATTATTTACCCCGCTTACATTCATTTACCCCTTTGACCAGAGTCCTTTAATTATTTATCCATGTTCTGGTTTACTTCCTCTGAATCTGGCACAAACAGTATATAAATCTGACAGTTTAAAAATACAAGTCGCATTCAACAACAAGAATGTAACTGCACTGCTTTGTTAACTGTAAATGCGTCTCGCAGCTAAACAAACTACAAAATGCACCCCCCCCCCCCTGTTGTCTGATCAAATACATTCGATTTGCACTATATCATTGTCGTAGGATTAAAATTTAACTTCTGTATTATTTTTGTACAGTATCACACACAATTTTTATGATAATGCAAAAATCTGTTGTTTCCGTTTAGTTCTAATAAAACAGTGAGATATTTGTTGTTTTTAAAACAAATGTTAATTTATCTTATTTGCTAAAATTGTTACGCACCAATCAGCAGTAGCTCACGTATCAAAGATAGAGAACCCCTGTTCTAGATATTTTGGTGGTGAATGTAGATGTGTCTGAAACGCGATTTACTGTCAGCTTACTGCTTTGTTTCCCTAGCAACAAAGATAAGCGTGTGGACCCCACAACAGCTCTGCTTATGTGGAATATGCCAAAACAAAGAGTGTTGTGTCAATGCAAAGAGCCTATAGGCGGCATTTTCATCAAGAGAAATCTTAAATGGCATTCTGTTCTTCTGGAGAACATATGCTAACAAAGAAAAATAATTCAATGCAGAAGTTGTGGAACATCTAGGAGAAGCATGCCAATGCGTTGAGTTGCCGCACGATAAGTTTGCGTTTCTGTGAGGAAGAGAGATTTTCAGCGAGGTAGAACATCCCGCGTCTGTTGCAGCAAGAAATCATTAGCTCTATGCCATTTTTAGTTTATGCAATAGCTATTTTTAAGGTAACAAGTATCCAAATAATTCACTACAATGCGTCATGCAATTTAGTTTACATGATGTTTTGGTAGTGTTCAAAGTCTTCACACTCTGGCTGTGTGCCGTAAGCCGAGTGCACAGTTATCGTGCGTCAGCCGTACATCCATTTAGTCTTCGTACTACCTTATGCCATACTGGTTCCCTCTTTGGCTGAATGCCATATGCTGGAGTGAACCCCAAAGATGATTAATATAACAGTGCCAGTGGTGTTACCAGGAGAAAGTAAGCAGTCCATGCTATTTTCAGAAGCAAAGAATGCAGGTAACGTATCCTCTAGCTATAATCATTTCAATGGACTTCATTGATAACATACAGGCACCAAACACTTTTAACATTAAATGTATGTGGAAAATTACATAAAGTGTTATATTTTTCCTTAAAACTGCTTGGCCGTGTAAGAACAAGGGAGAGAAATACAATGGAACAAAATTACTAAAATAATGAAGAAAACGTAATTGCTGCAGATTGAACAATAAAAGGAATTTCAAGAAGTTCTTGAATGTACGTGCACAGGCAACTAATAAATGATGAAAACATTCCACCGTTTGTTTACGTTGACTCGAATCCCAGATTTCAGAGTAATGAATTAGGACGTTTTTAATGTAACTGCATATGCAATTCCTTATGAAAAAACAGACGGGTTTTTAACTTTTAATCTATCTCCCAGTATTATTAAAGCGTAATTAAGAAATCGCGTTTCCGTTGCTTCTCCCTAGTTTGGTGCAGAAAATTAAAACAGAAATTAATCTTTTTTATGTGTTTCAGGAGAGCTGCTTTAGTTTGTATTTTTTTTTTTTTTTTTGTAACGATGATTTACGACGTTAGTTTCAAAACATTTAAGAGCACAATGCAAAGAAAGGCATTCTGCTTACACGGATCTAATAAATATAAATTAATTTATTTGTATTAAAGGCACACCGAACAAAAAAAAAAACTATGAACTGCTGCCTTCTTTTTTAATGCAAAAGATATCATTAAAGCCGTGAGTTCCATAACAGTCCAAGTCTGCTTTTTGGCATTTTATATATCACTGTAACCGTTTATCCGAGCTTTATTATGTCACATTCAAAACAACTCAAGTTTCCACCATCTTCCATATGCTACTGATATATTGAATTTCATAATCACACAAGCTAAATAAGTATAAAAAGAATGCAGTACACAGGATAAAAATCATGAAAAATTAATATGGTTAAATTATAACATTATGATTAAGGGTTTAAGCCAATTATTACTAAAGTTAAGTAACTCTTTCTCGATCTTAAAAAGGAATAAAAAAGTATTTAATACAAAATAATTGACTGCATAGCACGCATCTTAACAGTGAGTAAGATATCAAGTGATTGCTTACAGAGACATTTATAATTAAAAGTCCCCCAGCAGGAGCTGCGAAAATAGTCTTCAAGAGTTCAATAACTTTAAAAATGAATATAAAATCTAAATTATACTATATTAAATTTATTAATGAAATAAAGTAAATTATGGCAATACTGTATGATATTAGGGGAATAAAATTAGAATTGTTGCAATCTATAAGCATTACAAAAGAGAATTTGTATGATATGTAGCAATCATGATTAGTGTACTAATTTGTATTACTATACGTATGTCATATAAACAAAAATTCTTGTAACTTAGGAAATGCCTGACGCCGTTTGCGCATAGTAAAACCTTTAACAATAGCAAGCTGGAGAAAGCAGGGTGCCCTTTGTAGAAGCGAGGTAGCAGTGCCATTGTTCGACCTTTTCGAAGAGACTTCTTGTTAAGCTAGAAACTACCGTTTTATGAAAGGTGAGAGAGAGAGAGAGAGAGAGAGAGAGAGAGAGAGAGTCAAAATCCAAGTTTGCGGTGAATCACTCACACCGCCAGTACCTTTAAAATCCTCGTATAAGAGAAGATGTTCTTTAGGAATAAATAAAAAGCGAATCAGAACAGACAAGTCAAGTTTAAGAATGGTCCGTCAGGGAGCTGGATTTAAAATTAAAAATTTAGAAGCGACTTTTGTAAAGTTCTGCCGGACTTAAGCGTCCTAACTGTACAGTTCAAATTCTATATAAATGGGCAATCTTGAGCTCCGAGTTTCACTCTAGTTTGGATCTCGAAGACGGCAGGTTGTGTTATTCTAGCTCTGGTTCTGAAGCCGACGCGCAGTGTATTTTACAAGGTTTGATTCCGAAGCCACCAGGCAATGCACATCTTAGTTGAAACTACGAAGTCGGCAGACAGTGTTTATTCGTTGAGGAATTAAAGCGCTGCATCACTCAGCTTATTCACCTATCTCAGTGCAGTTAAGCCTTGTAAATCCATCATTATGCTCTACGAATATTCTATATTCTTAAGATAAACGGCACGACACTTAGTAATTTTGAAACGATTTGATCAATAAATCGTAAACTCAATTTACTTCTCGCGTATTCATTTATATCAACAGCACCTCTTCCTGTCCCATTGACTCAGTGTCAATATAACAGGCAGATTTCCCTGAGATATCTATTACTCCTAATTGGGAGTAGTAGATGAACTGCAGCAGCCGAGACATCACACCCGACAAGAATCTACGCAGCAGGAGGCCACTTACTGCTGACGAAACCGACGTCGGCCCCGCACTTGAATCGCCACCTGCGTGGGTCAATCACCGACCTCACATCAGTAACATATTTGGCTCACTAACAGGAGGCATTAATTAAACGACGTCTCACATCTACTACTGTACCACCTTTGGCTCATCAACGTGTGGCCATAATAAATCTCCATTACCACCGCTAAAACCGTCGCAACTTTATTTTAGGTTTTCAATGCACTTGTTCCAGCGTCTCAAAAGCTAACATATTTCGTCGGAAAAAGAAAGATTTTGTTTAGATCTGCAGCCGTGTTTACACTGCTTTTGTTCTCTGAGAAATTGGTAATTTTAGGACATTTTTCAAGTTGACAAAATACATGGTGATCAGGGTCAGTAAGGTATAGGCAATATTATGGATATTTCAAAATGAAAGGCTGCATAGAATGGACGGCTGAGTGTGGGCGTTTATTATCATGCAGCAACAAAACACTTTCGACGTTTGGTTCAAATTACAGGCTTCAGCATGTTGCATATCACATCACTGTAACGTACACTGATTGCTGTTCGTCTGCTTTTCCTATTCATGTACAATATTGATCCCTATAAATGCCAAAACAGCCTGTTCAATATTGTCAATAGTACTGAATGTGGATGGATGACCTGCTTCTTCTTGTGTAACGCTTGTAGACCATTTTTTTAACTACTCGATCCATTCGTACACACTCCTTTGTTGTGCACAACTGTCTCACTGTTGTGTACAAAGCCTTTGATGAATTTCGACCATAAAAATGTGTGACTGCTCTGTGTTCATTTTGGTGCAAATGGAGAGTGGCGAGACCATGTTTATTCAGCAACAAAAGCAAAACTGACCGAGCGACGTCAAACATTTGACAAAACGATAACGATGATGCCATGTGCAGAAAGCTGTATGTTTAATCTATAGGATTACAGCAAGAGTGTATGTGCTATATACCCTTTACAATGACCATCAAACATTTTTTCATTTTCTTATTCCTTCCGTTTTCTAAAAACATCATATAAAATATGGAGGTAATTGTAAAGCGTTAGAAATTAACAGCATCTATCGGGTCTTTCATGGTTTTGTTATGGCAGCTAGAGCGGTAACTCACGGATGTGATTCAATTTCTTTACAATACAATGAAAATTAGCTGGTGCCTTATCACAGGAGATGGAACAAACCTCTACGCATTAGAAGAACTGAAAGAAAACATCAAGCGAGAAATTAATTCAATATGTATGTCAAAGACCAGTTTCTAAAAAGATGCCACATAAAGTATGGATTTAGCACAACATTTACAACGTCTTCCGCCATAAACTATACATTATTTTCATTGTAATTGCGAGATTGCGCAGATATCAAACAAAGATCATACTTTTACAATTTCTCGTTCTAAAATGTAACTTTACAATATTTTGTTAGTTTAATACCAGTTTCATTGTTGTCACTTCTGGTTACGTCTATGAGAGGTGTGCAAGTTGAAACGCGTTTAGTTCCGCCTATAGCAAAACGGAGGTGCTTTCATCTCATCTCAAATGTTCATCTGAGGCATGCAATGTTACAGGAGGTCTATAGAGAGTTTGTTTTTCCCTATAGCACAACTCGAAGATTATTTAAAATGTTTAATGAGGGGAGGCAATCCATTCAAAGAAATATGGACCCGTCTCTTTAGTTCTAACGGAAGAAGGCTTTAACACCGCTGCTGACATTGTAAGAGAAGAAAGACGAATGACATTAAGAAAACCTTCACAAATTCAGAAAATTTCACGTGCACAGTGGGTTCCAAGATTCCCGAATAAAAGAACGTTCGCGTGCAAGTTAGCATGTTGTTGAAGATTATATTACAGAAAGATGCAGAGTTTCTTTTAAAGATAATGGAACTTGGCTACAACATTTTATCTTGAGAGAAAACAGCAACGCTCTGTGTGGAAATTTCCATTACCACCAATATCAGAAGAAACAAACAAAAACAAAGGAAAAGTGGCTCAGCTAGAAAAGGTATGCTCATCTCATTTTTTCGATATTCAAGGAATGGGTTACCGGCATATCATACCTGCACACACAATTGTAACTGGACTATACTACAAAGATGTCCTGAAAGTTCTGCAAGGATATATCAGAAGCAAAAGGCCACATTTCTGCGCAACAAGCTGGATGCTGCACCACTATAATGCAAATGTTGTTGCTGAATATCTCACATGAACAAATGTGAAGTGTGTCTCTCACCCTCCCTATAGTCCAGATTTAGCCCAGTGTGACTTTTTCCTTTTCCACAAATTGAATAAAATCTTCATGGGACGCATTTTCCATCGTCAGAAGTATCTGTGCAGGTGATTCTGAAAAATCTGTCAAAAATAGTTTCCAGCAAGCCTTTGAAGACTGAAAAAAACAATGAGACAGGTGGATTACATTCAATAGGGGCTACTTTGAGAAATATCATCAAGATTATGAGGATGAGTAATGATTTGCTGTCAAAAAATTATGGAAATTGTTAATTGAACAGCCCTCGTATATCCGCTTCGCCGGGAGTTACTGCTCTAACGCCAGCTGTAGTGAAACGGGCGACAAAACCCTGAAAGATCCAGTACTGTATCACAAAACAGAAAAGAAACAGCTGTCTAAGTAGCTGGACATCAGTGCTAGACCTCGACGACGTAGGTTTGAACCCGCCATGAATCAAAATGCCTGAGTGTCTCTTAAGAGTTTTTCATCTCCGTAAAAAGGCGAATGCCAAATATAATGTGCGCAGACTGTATTGGCGTTCATATGCGTCATCAATGTTCTATTCGTTAACTCCAAGACTCGAGCACTTGACTTAGTATGGTAAATATCATACACCATAATGCAATGGTGATGTTTCTAAATTAAGTACAATTTTGCATTCAATTATTTGGAAATATATTCATTAATAATTAATAAAATACTAGATATATACCATTTGTGACACGGTATATATCTAGCCGTTAGTCCATTTTGTGCCACACTGTCTGGTGTAAACTGCTGCAACAGTCCTCCGTTTCAACTCAGGTAGGTCTGCAGGTAACGGTGGCACGTATACACGATCTTTACGTACCTCCACGCGAAAAATTTACAGAGGGTCAGATCTGGGGACCTCGGAGGCCAACGGAGGAAAGCCAAGGCGTCCGATAATGGGGGAAATTTGCCTTTATGTGGGGGCCTTTAGCAATTGCAGACTCGCTTTGGTCTCTGTTGGAGATTCTTTCTCAACACTTTCCACACTGCCATTGTTGGGATTGTTAGTTCTCGAGTCGCCCAGCTCTCAGATTTTTTAGAACTGCGCGCGAAAACTGTTCTGACTCTTCACATTTTTATCTGACACAAGCGGTCATCCCGGGTTCTTTCTTTTCAGAGAAACCCGTTTTGTATCTGACTGTATAACATACGAATGTTGTTACCAGAAGAGACCTTAAGACCAAATCTTCGCTTATACGCTCTCTGGACTGGATTATGTTTAGTGATTTCCAAGACAAGGACTTTTGCACGCGAGTTATTAAGTTTTGTTTATTTCGTTACTATGGCTATCTTTCCTTCTTTTCTTTTCTTTTTGTCCCCATCTTTACGTCAGCTCAATGAAATTTTACGTTTAAGATTACTAAATAGTTCTTGCCTTTCAATTATCTCTAAGTATATTTTTCCTTTCACCTTATGCACTCGAGTTTTACGTCACCCATTTCAATACGTTTTAAAAAACGTTGTATTTTTTCCCCCCTTCCCGCTTTTCTTCCAGCTAGCTTTTTCTTTCACAATTAAGCATTCGTTTACTAGATCTCCATAATTTAAATTCCTTATTTTGAACCAGAATTTCTCAACACTTTCAATCATTTCCCAACCTCCCCAATTTTGCTAATGCTAATCCATTAGGTGATGAGTTAGGAAGATCTAGGACATGTTTACAAAGTGATCTGTTTATTATATCTAGATAACCCACCCTTCATCCAGACTAGAAACTTCCACCTCGTATAACAACTTTTTACCTGTACTGTCCCACAAATGTTTCCCATCTATCTTGTTTGTTTCTGGTTATTTTTCCAATGCATAATTTTAAAACTTTCATGCCAATTTCCCTTCTTTTCTGATCCATTCATTCCCCGTTGCTGATAAATGCCACTACAAAGCTGTCAAACCCTTTTACGACTTAAATTTCTTTTCTTTCCATCTCCGTTTTCATCTCTTGGCACAGTGAGGTTATTTGAGTTACGTGCCTCCTGAGCACGTCTGTTTACTGGGAAAATGCAGCCGCCACAACCCAAAAAGGAGAGAGAGAATCGACGCGCATATGTATTTTAGTTTTTACATATTTTCCGAAGTGTTTAAAACTGATAACAATAAGCACTAACCTGTGCTACAGGGAATGTTGAAAAGGAAATTCCTCTATTTCATATAACATTTCTTCCGAAAAAACACGGCAGTTGGGAACTCAATTCTTGTCACTGACCTTGTCTCTGCAAACATCCGTTTTCACATAAAAACCGTTCAAGAATGCATTTATGTAATTGCACAACCAACGAATAACAATTAACGCATAATTTACAATTAACGCACTGATTAACGCGGCACAACCACTCGCAGACAAATCTTTCCTCAAAATAACTACAAGCTACTATATGCACGTGTATTATACGGCCTTGAAGACTAGCTTCTTCCAGTATGCAGCAGCCTCTGCCAGCCCGTAACCAAAATAACCTGACTGTGCATATTTTTTCTACGCAAATTCATTATTTTCCTATGTTTTATAGTCTTTATAAATGATATACTTGCTCCCTTGTACCTTAACCTTACACAAAGTTTTCCTATTTATGGTATTCAAATATTCCTCAAAACCTACAAAGATCAAACATCCTACCTCTCTTTTGATTTTTTTTATTTGGGTTTAACGCCCGTTTTTACTACTGAGGCATCACAGGCGGTGGGCAGAGATGATACATGAGATGAAATGATAAATTGGGAAAGGAATTTTTTTTAAGGAAGGAAGGGTTCTAGGCGTAAGTTTAGGATACCTCCCCGGCATTTGCCATTTATGAGGATTAAGGAAAACCTGGAAACAATATCAAGATTGTTCTGGTGGGAATCGAACCCCAGACCTCCCGTTAACGATTCCCGCCTTAATGACCTCGGCCACCCGAGTTGGTTCTCTTGAAGCGAATATTTCTCTACAATCATGTTCACTACGAAAATGTTACCCGTGGTTCTTTTCTCCCTTTTCTAAACCTTACTTAAAACAGATAATGTTTTAAGTAGATAATGTAATAAACTAATTATTATTGTTAACAACAGTCTGTTTGTTGTCGTTGCGTTGTTTTGAGAAACGGAAAGGGCAAGCATATACCCCTCTGTCAGCTATGAACAAGTGAAACGTAGCAAAAGAAAAGAATGCTCTTGCGCAGAAAGCGACAAGTGAAAAGGTCAAGGAAATGCAAAAGAGAGAATCTGAAGCAATTTCACTTAATGAAAGCAATTTCCGGAATAAGGCAGTTCGGCAGGATGACGCTGACAGGCCTGACGATAATGCACGGTGTGGCTAGCTCTTGCGACCTTCACCTGCCAACTCATTCTGAAGAAAGTTTTCTGTTGAAATAAATGTTAATTTCTTCCATTGCTGCATGACATCAACCAGTATCTTGTGCGTTATTTAAAACTGTTGTTACTTTGACATTCTAATGTAAGTGTGTACAGAATGAATCAGGTAAAATTACCACCGGGCATATTTTTGAAACGAAACTCAAATTTTACAGGTAGGGGCTCGTCAATGCACTCCACACAAAGATTGCAGCAATTATTATAATGCATTTCTTGCACAAAGTGATTTTCTAGAAAGGAATAATGCCTATTGACTTTTCAAGAAAATAAAATATATGAGATTAGAATGTCAATGGTGATTTTGCACGGTTCCAAGCAAACAGGTTTACGAGATATCGTTATATGTGGAACTCGGAATTTCAGATCTTTTTTAGAGAACTCCCATCAACACATTCCCCCGATTATTGTTGGGCACAAATAGTATGCACTGTTATACAGGATACGGCAGTGGGATATGACCGTTTTTACAGATCTGTTGTAGGACACTCAGAACGAATTAAAAGAAAACACAAACACTAGTACAATACATTTTATTAATGTCTCATTACTTTTTAAAAATTACTTTTGTAAGTAGCAATACATTCCTGCAATCTACTGTGAAAAGTGCTGCATGACTCGCCCCAACAAAACAGAATGGATGACACTAATTTCGTTCCTTATGTTTTCTTTCAGCTCGATAATGGTGCGAGGTTTGTTGCGATACATCCAACTTTTCAAACAGCCCCTGCTGTCAGATCAGAAGATCTTGGTTGCCAGGCTATGTATTCTAAACGTGAAATTATGCGTCCTGGAAACATGTTTCGCAGACAATTCATTGAATCATGAGCAGTGTTCGCTATGTCGCCATCTTACTGAAACCATAATTCATCAACATTAATTTCGTCAGGAATTCCCAACTGTGAGCATTTGTTGGTACCGTTCTGAGTTGATGGTCACAGTACGACAAAGTACATGTACAAAGTACAGTACATGTTCGAAAAAGAACGGCCCGAATAATTCCAAAAGCAGAGACGCCAAGTCAGACCGTTACTTTTGAACTGTGCAGTGCTTTTCTCACACTTGTAAGGGTTATTCAGTATTCCAATAGCGAAAATTCTGTTTATTTACAAAAACAGAAATGTGGAAATATGTCTCACCCGATAATCAGAATATCTGGATTAGCATTCAAAATGTCAGTAAACTGTCTATGTTAACTGCATTCGAAGAAGTTTATCACTCGACGCACAAATTGACATTTGTACAGATGAAATTTGAGATCACAGTGTAAGGTCCAACACCCATTCTTGAACAAAGTGGTGTTCAGGTCTTTCACCACAGGCTCAAGGAGGGTGGTTTTATATATTCTGGCCGTTGTGTTTAATCCAGTTTTGTTACAAATACAGCTTTGTGACTCTGCCGTAGCTCTTTCCCCACCAAACCATCACTGAGGCGGGATGGTGGCCCCTCTGGATCTTTGCGACCATCACACGAGCTTCTTCAGAAGTCCTGGCATACACTCTTGTCATTCTGGCGGTTGTGAATTTTTTTCATATGTAAAAAAAGGATATTTTTGTGTTGGTTGTTGGTGTAACGGTGTCTTAGACGTTTGCATTCAGCTCTCTCTGCTGTTTGTATTGGAGTTGAGAAATGTGCAGTATCCTGGCGATAAGCCTTTAGCCTAAGGTCTTGTCTGAGCAATCTGGACATTGATCTCCTAGAAATGTTCAGTTCACGAGCCATTACTGTTTGTTTCCGCATTGGATTTCTCCTAATATGAGCCGCCACCGATTTCACCACTTTCGTGGTCCTCACAGAGCGCGGATCGGGGCGATCTTGATCGGTCAGCAATAGTACCAGTTTCATTAAAGCGCTCAAAGGTGTGGTACACAAATGTCTGCCGATTTTCAGCTTCTTAATAGTATAAAAATGTTAGGTGACGATTTTCCGACCTATGGAGGGCTATCACAGCAATACGGTTTTCATAGTGTCCCCAAGTCACCACTAAACCTTTAACTAGAGTGTGCGCTTAGCTGCAGTTGAAGTCAACAATGTATATGGTAGCGTTTAGCTGTAATAGCGTTATCTGATTGCCCAAACATCAGATACAGTGCCTATGAAAACTTAGAACTTATGGCTAGATTAGGTATTAAGCAAGTTAATCTTAATTGAGGGTAATCCTTGTTTGAAGATCGGTTAATTTAATCACCTGAAAGGCTTACTTCATAATGGTAAGTTACAGTTCCGCCTCGCAGGAACTGCGTAAACTAAACGAATTCCAAGGCAAGTAGAATAACTTTAAAAATGAATATAAAATCCAAATTAAGTCTTGTTAATTAATAAAATGACATAAGTTATGGCATTACTGTGTGGTATTATGAGAATAAAATTAGAATTCTTGCAATCTATAGGTATTGCAAAAGAGAAACCACATTTCTAGAAATATTATTATTACAATTATTACTGTTGTTATTATTATAAATATTGAAATTAAACAACAAAAAGTAATGGTATACTATTAAATTAAATATATGACTATTGATACACAAAGATACAATGTGTGCATATTTTTAAACATTTTTAAATGTAACCATGTTTATGAACTAAGCCCTCTTGATTTCATCTTTACATTCAATAAAATAGAGAAATAACAGAACGATTCGACTTATCTTGTATATGTTTCAATAAAAGAAAACATGTTACTATTTAAAAACAAGTATAATATACTAAGCAAATATACCCAATCAACAATAAACAATCGAAAGTTCGTCGATTTTCACTGGTTTGAAATTTTATTTCAATTTTATTTTAGTAAAAGCATGTAATGCAAATGTTTTCTGATGGTTATTATAGAAGGTTCTTAGATATTATAATTCTCGCATATATTAGATAAATATTTCAATTTGCCATCTTCACGACACTGCTTTTTACCAAATATGAAGCCTATGCTTTGTTATAAATACAGTTTATAGGTTGAGCTAATTTGTCCGTTTATTTTGAAACAATAAGAGAGAAAGTGAAACGCAAGAACTCTTTTTAAATTTCGGTTTCTCCCAATGGTCCGATTTCCCTAATTTTCAGATATGCTTTTTCTTATATTATTTAAAAGGTATATACCGAGTTTTGTTGTGAAAAAAACAAATATTGGTGCCAATAGAGCGATTTATAAAAATTTTAGGTTTTTAGGTAAACCCTACCTCCTGTCCTAATAGTCCGATTTCATTAATTTTCAGCAAGTATTTTTTTTAATTTTATTTTAGAAACATGCCTAGCTACCTTTAAAAAATTTTAAACTGCGGCCGCTAGAGCGATTTTTAAATTTCGCTTTTACCTCTACTGGTTTTTCAGGTATACTCCCAAACCTAATTGCACGATTGCCCTAATTTTCAGGAACTACTTTCATACATTTATTTTAAATAAATATACGGAGTTTCGTTGAGAAAAAACAAAAGTTGCGGCCGCTAGAGCGATTTTTAAATCTTAGCTTTAGGTTAACTCCCACTCACATGGTCCAATTTTGCTGGTTAACGAACTTGACGAATCGTTTGTTAACAAATGCTTGTATGCCGAGTTTCGTTGAGAAAAAAACAAAATTGCAACCGCTAGAGCGTTAACACACACACACGTGATATATTCCATTTTCGGTACCTAGTAATTCGGATCGATGAAGATTTGAAGAATGTTTTCAAAAATCTTTTCATGGGTACAACCGCAATAGCTGCATTGCTTCTGAATTCAGTAAAAGACGTAAATTTCCGAACCTGGAATTTCTCGCGTGCAATCGAATGTTTTAACAATGCGATACGCAAGAATGTTACAAAATATTTTCCATTACAGGTTACTAGGCTACATTCCCTTGTACATTGCGGATGCAGTCTATTTTACTTATTTCGTTATTATTCATTATCAATGCTTTTGCCTACAGAATATGTCTTTTTGCTTGAACTTAATATTTTAACGCAAAGAATCACTTGTTTGGTTTTCGCAATAAATTGTTAATTATTCCTTGAAAGGACTTTCGCTAATAAGTTGCGGAACCTTCCTCTACGTGCTAATACAGCGCTGATGCTGGCAGATGACTGAAATCAGCAGCCCTCGAGGACCTCGCACGACACTTGCACCACATTTGCAGTCTCTGCGCGTTTCTTCCCCGGCAGCAGTGTTAGCTATTGATTCCATTGCCCGCAATACTGTGCCAGGGTTCTGCGGCACTCGTGCACTCCGCAAAACCAGCCTCTCCCTTTTAGCGACGAAATGCAGTACATACCTATAGCATATATACCTGACTCATTCCGTTATTGGAAATTTCGTAAAGTAAACAGCGTGCAAGACAAAAAATACACACAAAAGTAAAGCAAAGGGGAATATTCACAGTATCTTGGAGAATAGGGTAATCTATATAGACCATCCCATGAAGCGGAAGAGAACACGTGAACGGAGCTAGTGAAGAACACAAGCCACTTATGAACTACAAAAATAAATGGACAATTTCGTAAACAGAACAGAGAAAACACTTCTTAGTAAAGGTATATAGGTACAATTTTTCCGAAATCTATTGTTCAGTTATAAATGTTAGTCTTAATACCTTATTTGAGATATGAAGTGAATACTTTTGGTTCTGCTTCAACTAAAAAACATATAATTTAATAAAGTTTTCATTTCTTTTTTAATCAAAAATTTTACAAAACCACACCTGAGATGCACAGATTTTAAAAAGATATATTACTTTTAAAAAAATGTTCTACATTTGCTTGTATTGAAAAACAGAATTTTATTATATATATATATATATGTGTGTATGTATATATGTATATATACTAATATATATATATATATGTGTGTGTATGTATATATGTATATATACTAATATATATATATATATATATATATATATATTAGTATCTAAAATATTTATTCAAATTATTTGTATAACTTCATGTTAAAAGAGGTTTTTTTTATGAATGACAATATTTCCATGGATCCATCTTACCTGCAACTGAATTTATTGAATTTTTAGATAGTGGATTTTTAACTGAAAAAGTTAACTATTACAAGTTATAATTTAACTGATTCTTAATCATTGGTTTTAGTAGTGTTTAACGTCCGTTTTTACTACTGAAGTACCACAGGCGGAGGACGCTGATGATACACGAAATGAAATGATATATTGCGAAAGGATATTTTTTAAGGAAGGAAGCGTTCCAGGCCTAAGTTTAGGGTACCTCCCCGGCATTTGCCAGTTATGAGGACTGGGGAAAACCTGGGAAAAAAAACCCAGTCAGAGAGGACGGTCCTGGCAAGATTCGAACCCCAGACCACCTGATCACGAGTCCGCGCCTTAACGATTTCGGCCACCCGTGGCGGTCACTATTTCTTATTGAATAGGACGCTTCGGTCCATGGGAACAATATTAAATTCTATCTCATTATGTCTCATAAGTTCTTTAATTTTTCAGGGTGGAGGTTTGTTAAAAAATATCCGACCTTTCAAATTCTGTCCCAAAGAACTACGTCGGTAGCACTGATTAACTCAGACGCCTTCCGTTGGCCACGCAGTGTCATCTTATTTCAGTCTAGCTCCACGCTACTTTCTATACTACAGTGCTGTGATGTTCTGCGATCATTGAGATGAAGGGTTATCGTGAAATGAAAGAAGCTTATGGAGATTATTTCAATTATGTGATCATCAAAAAATCGACCGACGAAATGAAACAATATTTTGAATTTTGACCATTCACAGCCCGATATCGCATGAAATTATCGAAAAGTTTTACCAAATCCCTTTGGTGCTTTTGTCTTTTGGTCAGTGTAGCCAGCTCTATACCCTCCACCATAATAGCTGAGCACGCAAATTATACTTTTAATTAACTTAATATGTATTCATTCAAATTTTTGGGGGTATTCAGTAAAACAGTATGAAATAATTATGTAAATTATGTAACAATACTTGCATAAGTAAAGTTTTAAAAACAAGTTGTTCAGAATGGTAAAATGTTATCCCCGTTTTGTTTCTCTCAGTTGATATTAGAAAATCGAACGGTAGCGAACTGTAATAATCGACTTTGGTCAATTTCAGTCTCGCGGTTTCGGAAATTACCGAATTTCTGACAATTACCGACAATCGACATTTGTCTTTTGCAAGAAGGCTTAAAAATTTTATGTATTCATAATATAAATATACAATTATTACACTTTGTAAGCAAAGTTTAGGGAAACAATATTTAAATTCTCATTTTATGTAGTAATATTCGTAATAAATGAGGGTCTTACTCATTACATGAATTTGAGGGCAATCTCAGGCCCTCTTGTGATAATTGTCGTATTCAGTGCTACGAGTGATGTATGTAGTTAAAAAGTAATCGGAAGTTCGTAGAGGATGATTCGCATCCCGGACGCTCATGCGGCCAGAATTGATGAGATCATTCATAACAGTCGACGAAGAGTGTACGAAAAATTGCAAAAGACTGTAACATTTCTGTGGGATTGTGTTAGAAAAGCGTTGCAGCAAAGTTTGCCCCTCGGCTGTTGATGCAAGAACAGAAAGACAGCCGCCTCGCAATCTGTCAAGAGCTTTGGATCGCATTAAAGAGGATGCAATAATCGGAACCCAATAATCACTGGTGATGAAACATGGATCTATGACTTCGATATTGAGACAAAAGTTCAATAATCACAATGAATTCGAAAATATTCACAAAGACGCAAAAAAAGCTCCCCGAGTTAGGTCAAGCGTCAAGCTATACTTATAATCATGTTGTACTCAGACGCCTATGAGGAACTGTGGAGAGACAGTTCGTGGATCCTGCAATATAATAACGCACCAGCGCATTCATTATAGCTTTTTTGCCACTTTCGCACGAAAAACAAGATGAATGTTCTTCCTCGTGCTCCATACCGTCCGGACTTAGAACCTATGGACTTATTTGCAGACAGAACTTCGAGCAATCTCGAAAAACGTGTACTAGAACTGCTCTAAGCAGCTCAAACGCCGCTGGGAAAGAGTATTAATAGACAGGGAGATTGCTTTGAAGGAATTACAGTTCTGTTATTTTTAACAGATCTCGTATTAAGCACATTAATTTCGTGGCACAGACATTGTTTAGATTGTAGTAGGGTGTTCATTAATTATTTGCGGAAATAATGTCCGTTTAGAAGAATGAACGTTGGTAGCAGTTGGTTGTCAGAAATTTCCAGAAGGAAGTCAAGGGGAACACTAGGAAAGAGTGTGTTAGAATAGAGCACCAAACGAGTAGGACTTATCATGTATCACATCTTCCCCTAGTCCAGAAGCACGCACAGCTGATCTCGATATTGTAAATCAAGTATGTGGAAATTCTCACTCTTTGATAACCTGGAAGAACATAATAAAAGTTTGGTTTCAATAAATTCCTTTTCATATTCATTGCCAAGCTAGTAGTTCTTATTTAGATAGTGAAACCTCATAGAGCTACGTCTTCACAAAAATTGTAGACAAAGAAATCAAAAGTCGTGTCCTATTTTGGTGAGAGTCGCCGGGCACGGTGGAGCGTGACAATACTGAGAGTAATTTCTAGTGCGCACCCGCAGCTGAACGCAAAGCGGCTAGTTTAAGAAAACGTCAGTCACTTGTCACACGCAGCTCCGCGTATGATAGCACCTGGAAATTCAGACGCAGTTTGCTGTTACTAAAGTAAAAGATTTTCTGTCTTTGCGTTATCATGAAACTGTTTCAAGTTAAGAGATCAGTAACTTTGTGTTACTACAGGCTATTGTTGTGCCAATGTTATTCATTACAGTGTGTTAATGAAGTAAATTTTACTTTTGTACGTCGCATTGTTACAGAAATGTTCTGCTAATGAACGGAAATTTCATTAAAAGATGTCAGAAATCTGTGACTGCAGACGTACATTTTGAACAACTTCTACTATTCATTATATAAATAAAGAAACTAATATTGTGCGCATTTGGCATTGCCTAGGTCTCTGGCGCCTTGCATTCAGATGCGAACGCTGGCCAAAACTAACTTTCTGTAGAATATCCGGGGGGAGAGTAGAGGCAGAAGTAAATTCAAAAGTAGTTTTTATGCATACAAGATGTGCGCGATAACATTGTGAAATTAAACTTGTTTTCCTTCATTCAGACTTTGTTAGTACCTCTATAAACAGCACAAAATTCCATTTTCAAACTATCCGCAAAGCAAATGCAAACCATATTGTCATAAAATACCGTAAAATGTCCGTTTGGATGCTCTAATGCAATGTCAAATGGCGTGCAATGGTAGCAGTTGTTAACGCAACGTTGCCTCCATATCTTACCCCTTCCACGGTTTATATCAAATATTTATTACGTTCACTTTAGAAACATGTAGCTGTTAGAAATGGGGGCTTTGGAATATTTGCCATTTTCAATGCTATTAATTAGTATAGTCTAACAATGTTGGTAAGGCAATTTTTACTTATTGTTTTTGCATTTAGATTGCCTCACAATAACTGAAATCGCAAAAGAGAAAACTGAAAATGCTGGTAGACGTGGAAGTTTCGGTTCTCGTAAAACTAGAAGCAAAGAATGCGTCTCATGCCGTAATTTGTTGGGAGACTCCAGTAGCTGAGAGAGGGCATTAAAATCCATATAAAGGCTGAGAGATTTTGTAAACAAATTGTACGCTAAATATTGAAGATTCAAATCTATTAGTGATTAAGACAGTGTAGTTTGTGTGTTAAGGCATTATTTTCAGATATAATAAAATTACAGAAAAAAAAAATGTTAAACGAAGTGCATTGTTCATAAGCACTCTCTTAAGTCACAGACAAGTCAGATGTTTTAGAGGCGTGTTCTTAAGAGCAAAATATTTTTAAAGTTCATATAAACACGACTTTATGGTTAACAAATCAACTAAAAGTACAAATGATCAGTAGGGCTAGTTTTATTTGTAATAAAATTACTAAATATGTACTTACACATGAACTAAAATTTACTAAAACTTGGTGTAAAATATAAATGAAAGTGTATAAAATGGTTCAATTAATTAAAAAATAGTGCTATTAAAATTACCAGTAAAAGGTGCTATTGCTTAATAATCGAACAGAAATTTAACCTTCCTGGTATTGACATTATCAAATATTATATTTTTTGTAATATTAAAAGTCGATTCGTTTCATTTTATGACAACTGTGTATTTTACGAAAGAGTGGATTACAAAACATTGTTTCAAATCTTAAATGTGAAACTATGTTATTGTCTTTTAATATTGCTTTGTACTAGATATAATTACCCTCATCACCACAAAAGTGGGACTTTTGTGCAGTTAAATTCAGATCTAGTTCCAAGTTCTATTCATCACTTAAAATAACACTAATATTCTACATTTCACTACTACTGCAATAGTTGAGGTATTCTGTTACGTTCCTCGGGGTATTGGATAGAGCGTTCCTGCTTTTAAAGAGCGTTTAAAATTTGATGTACAAAAGAAGTTTGCTGTGATGAAAGCTATGAACGAGGTTTAGTCAAAAGGTGACGTTTTTTTAACAATCAAAATTCAGAATAATGTCGTAGAGTGTTTTACTACACATATAAATAACTGATATCTATACCCTTATGCTCTAAGAACTAAAGCCCTTTATTATACAAGTACGAACACGCTCCATTTGGGCCTACAGTCTCTAACTCCCGTAAGATACGCATTAAGTATCTGTCGTTTTACTCGATTGTCATACAGTTAATTCCTAAAACATTTGTGTTATATTGTTGAATGATACCTTCTGCGTCTGCTAATGTTCCTCTTTTTGCATTAGAAGGCCTAGGTCAGTGAGAAAATGCATACTTTTGAGACTATGTCAGTTATAATTACGGCAATTTCGCATAGTAACCGCATCCGAATTCAGTGGCCAATGACGGGTCAGTTGCCGGCAGAGGAAAAGGCTGTCGTCGATTAAAACAGAATTGCAATATTAAACGTAGGCTTTATTAATTACATTCTTTTAACACGTGAAACTTAAAATAAGAATTTCTCATTTTAGTTGCCATTCACTATTTAAGTTATTTGTTGTAATGCATTTATTATATCGGTGTTGATAGGCCTATAGCCTGCCAGCTAAGAATAAATTATAAGAATTATCGGGCTTAGAGGACTGACTACCAAATTCAATTTAGAATAAAAATTTTATGAGAACAAAAGTCTAACTAAACCCCACAACCTTCTTCAATAATGAAATGCAATAAGCATGCATCAAGTTTTAAAAATAGTTATAACCTTACTTTAGGCTTCAAGCGCAGCTTTTTTCGACATTCCCATTATGTATTTTCACGTATGAAATCACCAAAACATAAACGTTAAATTTAAGGTAGTCTACTGCATTTAGCATCAAATACTGAGAAAAAATAGTACATAATATTTACATAACACAGTCGAGAGTTCTTCGATAGAATCCATTTCTATCTTCCAATTTTGTGAATCCAAATAGTTCGCCTTTGGGCGTCGTATTTTCCTGAAGGAAATGTGATATAATGTAACGCCTTTCTTTCCTCGAGTTGTACAACCAAATGCATAACACCCAGGCATATTAACTCAATCAAAACAAATTTTTAAAAATGTTCTCCATATAAGCATATGGCACAACACACACACACACACATCATGCCCAAAATGGTGACTGATGCTGGCGAACCAATCACGAAGTTCAGTTGTCGGCAAATTGTATAATAGAGAGCTTTAGTAGGAACAAGCGCGCGCGTCATCTTGAGAAAGCTGACATCAACTATCATAACAAAATGGCAGTTCCCTTGGGAACATACATAATAGAGGAGCAGCGAGCAATTGTCCGGGGGGGTTGGGGGGGGGGCAAATTCAGAGCGAGAAACTAACATCTAAGAATGAGGAGGCACATAGCAGGTCTGTGAGTACAAACTGCAAGTAATGCAGCTCGCACTGGTCGACCGCAATAAAACAACTGATACGAGACAATCGCGGGTAACAATAGATGCCATCACACATTTTGAATTGTCCACCAAGATTTCAGCCATCTCGACTCCATGGCCTTGAGGAGCTTGTGGACAATCCAGAAAACGCTGGGCTGATATTCCGTGAATCCTAATTCATTTCCTGTGCCTAGACAGCTTCAAATCCCTAAAACAAAATTTGCATGTTCTAAGCAGCACTGTTTAAGGCATTTTCAGTAGAAATGCAAGCAATCGTTACTAAAACTGCGCATTTTGCAGACTTTAATCTATGCACATTATTATTATTATTATTATTATTATTATTATTATTATTATTATTATTATTATTATTATTATTATTAGAGGTTCATTTTTGCAGTTTCCTACTAAAAATGCTGTATTTCCTGCAGCACAAAAACAGGAAACATTCAGAGAACATAGAGAAAGACGGACAGACAAAGATACGAGAGAACGAGAAGCAGTTGTGCGAGGGCAAACTGAGATAAGAGCAAGTACTGGGTGATATGACAGTTCGCAACGAGACAAGAACAAGCGCACCAGTCTAGACAGTTATTAATGGATTCCTACCATGTTCAGAAACTTTTTCAACTTAAAACGTCACAGTTACTACTCCCTTACATTCCCACCACCTCTTAAACACAGCAGATAATTTTACTTTGGCTTCTAGAAAGAAAGCTGCACAAACTGTGTAACTAAGTCGAAGATGTGAAGCACGCCACGTGTTTTAAAACCAGAAAACTAAACATCGGAGTGTACAATCAACAGGGAAATGTACGAACGCTTATCATTTCGAGCCCATTTTAAGTTTAAAGTTCCAAACTGTTCACTTTTTAATTCTAAACATTTTGCACTACAAGGTCAGCAGCCTCCACACGTGCCTTTAAACACCTTGGTCAGTCGTCTATATTGGCAAGATGTCCAATACGCCACTGCTCAACGCAGAATAATTTTTAGACTTTCAAAATTGATGTATGTCTAGATTTCCAAAATGTCGCACAGCTTATAATCTTGAGCGGTTCTCATCAGAATGGACGATGGCCAATCCACAAGATTGACGTTGTCCTTGAGCCACTGCCGAGTCTTTCGAGCGCTGTACTATTGGAAGACTCAGTGATCATCATTGCACAGTGTCTGAGAGGCATTATAGCTTTCTCTTCTTTTGAATAAACACTGCTTGGCACTGGTTTTGACCTCCTTTTCGCAAAAATGAATATCGGTGGAGACTCCCAACGAAGGTGATGGCACGCCGAATCTAGGGAGCAACCTGGCGAAATTGTTCCAAGCATACACTGCCATTAGTCATTACGCCAGTTCTTTGGTTCTATTGTTAAAACTTCTATCTGCAAAAGGACTTTCCGGTGTGAGTTTTGGCATGCCACTAAAGAAGTTTGTACCATCTCTTAACTCTAATCCTTAGATGATTGTTAAGTAAATGGTCTGTATATCTACGTGAGCCCGAAATACTTAGTCCTAATGATAACTTGCAGATTGTTATCTTTGACATTTAAAGTGTTTGCGCCCCTTTTTTTTCTGAAACATTTCATTTGATACATTTCAGAACTGCCTTTTGTCACATCCGGGGCTCTAACCTAGCGAGAACTACCAGAACTGCTTTGCCATCAACTCTAGAATGTTGGTTGAATCATTTAGTAGCACTGGCATGCAATCATTTTGCTTCAGAACTATAGTTTATAGTTCTCCACTAGGGATAGTTACAGAAAATATATTTAGTTTTGTTTCAGAACGCCAAGTGCCCTAGAAATACGGGTTATTTTTTTAATTTCTGAGGATTTGCATTTTTCGAGATTAACTTCTATACATCATTATATAAATACATTATTACTATGATTATCATCATTATCATCATTATTATTTTATTATTACATAAAATAGTGTAATTTAAATTTAAAGATTTAGAAAAAAAAATTAAAACCAGCATTCAAAAACCTATTGACCCAAGTGTTATCACGGTTTTATAATATTCGTTCACTTCATCGTAAATATTGTAACATTTGTTTTAAGTTTCTTGCATTTTATCTGTAACAAATTTATGCAACCATAACCGTTTTGGGAACTACTGTAAATCAAGATAAAACTATGTTTGTTTATTAATTAGATTTTGGAAAGTGTATTCGCCACTTTCTGGGGAGTTTTCCCTTCCAGCACACTTCCTAATATAACACCTGTTCAAGCATCAGCGGGATGATAAAGCATAATAAAAAAAATGATAGCACAAATGGAGGACAAGGTGCAATAGTTGCAGGGAACAAGAGATAAAAAGCGAAGCTTATGACAGAAGTAATTATATCACTACGTATTATGTGAAATGTATTTCAAGTGCTCAACAGTTCGAAAAATTAAACTACTGCAGTAATTTGTATTCCTGAAAGCTAAACTGACTAGAACGGTGAATTGACAGAGACTGTGAACCACAGTGGCATTTATGATGAGCACAGCCAGGAGTTTTGGGATTTATCTTTGAGCCCAAACTTTCGCCTCCTCTTCAATTTCATCGCCTTTACGCGAAGAACCATGGCATCTTGCGTTGTCTCTGAACTTGGAATAAGACTTTCATAGAGATGTCTGATGTTGTATCAATACTTCTAATGCCGTAGATTTCATTCATTCTCTAATGCGAGTACCAATAAGTCCAGTAGAGTTCACGTCCTGCAAAGATCGCTCCTAACTCTCCCACACCTTACCATTATGCTATATAAACAATTACGTCATTTGCTCATTTTCAATTGTTCTACTACGGAACGACTCAATTAACTATGAACCAACTTGCTGTGCTTTTCCACTCAGCGGGTGAAGACGTGTTTCACGCCGTGACTGAAAAAGGTCTAGCTAGTTTCTGGCTTTCAGTGTGGAGCAGATTGTGGTTGAGTTGAGTTTAGTTCAGTGATTATGAATGGTGTGTTCTGTTCTATATTTAATTATGGCTCAGTACACGTTTTTACTGCATGTGTGTTATATATGATTCATGTGTCGTCAAATTTAAAGACATGTGAAGAAATATCCCGGGTGTGAAAGATATAAATTTCAGGAGATGGGTAGCGTTCAGCCTAAGCAACCTATTGAGAGCATAGGATTCTCACCAAAGGAACAATAGAATATATTGATCACTGTTTGGAGAACTGGCCCAAAATTAACTTAGAAAGATTTCACAACAATCAGGTATTTCATATGACTCTGTGAACAGCGCTAAATTGTTATATTAAAATGTTATAAAATAACTGTGGCACATGCCCTTCAACCAGGGGATCCTCCTGTTCGTAGGCGCATATTTTGTGAGTGGAGTTGATGTATGGTATTCCAAGCGCAGAGAAAGAATTATAGAGCTAAACACATACACACACGTGAATACCAGTTAGTCCTTTTTGGAGATAATCCCTTTTTTAAACAAGACTCTGCCACATTTAATATTTTGACGAGAGAAATTAAAAGAACGCTTCAGAAGGACAGAATTATCAATAAGAATTTGTGGCGCTCTCGATCTCCCTTCCACTTTTATTTCTACGGTAAATCGAATTAAACAACACAATACAAATCCACAGACTCTGGAAGAATTGAAACAAAATAGTTGGAAACACATGCATTACTCACAGTGAACTACAGCAAATGATAAATACTTTTTAAAGAAGTGCATCGACAGGACTCTGACCAATTTCAGGGAATCCTTTCATAAAGTTGCTAAGTAAAGCAGTTAAAGAAACTGTTGTATGGTTGTGTCAGCGCCACTTCATGATACCCACAGATGACAACGAACGCCGCTCTCGCCTATATGCAAAATACTGCAAGTTGGTAAATAAAGGGTCATCGAGAAGTCGCTCCGCAGTCATTGTGTAGCCGAGATTTCACTAGGAAAGCGAATTCGGGTGAACAACAGACTACGTGCCGAGTTTATAGTTATTGTGTTCACTTAACCACTAAGACGAGCAAAAACTCCAAAGCCCAAACCTTAGGAACAGATGGCGAATTACCTACTAAAACCCGGTTTCGAAGGAAGGAATGTCAGAAACGAGTACTAACTTTCTCCTTGCTGTGCACATCGCTCGAGTACGGAGGAACTTATCCATGGTCGCTCTGATTTTGCGCTCTTAGAAATATAGAAACTATTGGCTCTCGAATAAGGATTTTTCTTGGCGTATTTCCTGTTAGTTAAAAATAAAGCGACAGCATTTTCAGTGCAGAAATCAGGAACTAATAAATTCAGTCTCATAAGTGGCGCCTGAACTATCAGTAAACCCGTCCAATTGTCTGGGCTTTGGGCATCAAAGTGATCTCCATCTCTTTCACCAATCGATCTAGATTAGAGTAACTTGCTATAACCTTCCCCATGCTTTGGCAAACACCTCGCGCCATCAAACACGAACATAACTACCGCGTGTTTATATAGTCAGCTATGCAAACACTTGTTCCCCGCCTATCCTATTCATCTAGTTTAAAGCCATTCTCCATAATCCGCTCTAGCTGAGATACTGGCAAACAGCTAAATGACACCCTCCAAACGCCAGTTGACGTCCCGCTGCACTCTTGACAAACATGCCGATCTTAGAGATGTTTTAATGTGCCTTACCAGAAAATTAAAGTGGCTAATTTTTGCTTTCCCCACAACCGTTTATCCTTCATTGGTTTTTCGACTTCCATAGTTAAAACATATAGGCACCATTTGAAGAGTCCTTGAAGATGAATGAATGAATAGTGTTTAATGCCCGTTTTTGTTACAGAGGCACCACAGGCGATGGACACTGGCGATACATGAAATGAAATGATATATTGGGAAAGGATTTATTTTTAAGGGAGGAAACGTTTCAGGCCTAAGTTTAGGGTACCTCCCCGGCATTTGCCATTTATGAGGACTGAGGAAAACCTGGAAAAAACCTCAGTCAGGGAGGACGGTCCTGGCGGGATCCGAACCCCAGACTTCCCATTCACGAGTCCGCGATTGGTCACCCGTGGCGATCCCTTGAAGATGATTACACAGAATACAGAATGCAGTGTATTACAAACATTTTTCGCAATGTCGAAAAATAAACAAGTAAAATTCAAATTTAACTTAACTACAAAAAGAACTCTGACAATAGTTCAAATTATTCAATTTAAGGTATTAATTTCTATATGTCTAGCTGAGGAGCAAAGTTTCACTGAATGCTTATAAAGTGTGTAACTTGAATAGTTTCGTTATTATTTAATTTTTAAATTTCACATCACAAACATCTCATTTTAGACACATATTTTGATCTTTTGGTCATTAAATCTCATCTATATTTGTGCCATAGCACAGGATATTAAACGTCAATTTCTTTTTTTGAAATTTTCCTTCCTGGAACCGCTCCGCGTGTAACGGTCGGTCGGTTCAATCCGGTGCCGAGGTGAACGGAGTCAGAAAATCCGTAGCTATGATTGTCACTAACACTTAAAAACATTTGCACACCATTATCAAATAAGAAAATGCTAGAACTGCCTCCCTACATTTTCCATAAATTTGTGATATCGGCTTATGAAATTCCCTCTGAGAATGGAGGACTTTCCTTCACGAATATTATTTTTCAATTCATTTAATGTGTATGGATTTGTTTTGTAAACCTTTTCCTTTAATATTCCTATAGATAAAAATCGCAAGGCGTTAAGAAGGGGGACGGGGGGGGGGCGGACGATCTCATCGTCGAATATTTGATAATTACATACAAGGAGACATGTATTGTATGTGTCGTTGGAGAATCCTATTGGAAAGTTGCTAACCTATGTTCTCTCGTAGTTAATTCAATGAAAAAAGGTTGCAAAATATTCTGCACATATCTATCACCATTACTTGTTTCTTAAAACAATAGGGCCTATTATTCTCTCGCCTGTAATCGTGCCACATCCCTATCTTTTGATCACGCAGGAGTTCCCCGTGAAACAGGTTAGGTTTTTCTGAACTCAGTATCTGTTGTTTTATGAATAACATACCCACTCAGGGGGAACCAAGATTCGTTCGTGCAAAAAATTAAGATTGGGTAAATATTTCCATCATATACATACAATTCAAAATCCGTTCACAAAATACTCCATTGTGCAGGGTCACCCGATTTAAGATCTTGCACTACAATAATTTTATATGGTTTTAACTTCAGTAGCTTCGTAGGCGTTCAAACGGAGAAATGGGAAATGCCCGTTTGCTGAGAAAGTGGTTGAAGTAATTTTAGGGGAACGTTCAAGATCATGTCCAATGTTATCTACGTTTCTTCTCTGAGTATTGTGCGTGACTATGTGCGTTTATTATCAAGAATACCTAACGTTACATGAAATTTTCGACTTGGAAGTTGAATATTGGGGAACCTCTTTTGAAACAATCTTCATACATCTTGAACCGATTCTGTAGACACGTACGAATCGTAAATGAATATTCTTTGTGGAATAGCATTCCTGAATTGAGCTATATTGACATAATTGACTATATTATGCCGCCTAATTCACTGCCAGACAACATTTCAGAACACTCCGTACTGAACTTCCCCCCTGTTCCCCGGCCGACTTTTAAGCGTGGGAATGAATGTGGATCTGTTCTGCGAAGGAATAATCGCCCAGTGTATATGTTACTCTTAAGTTTTGAGATCGGACTCAGATAGGAAAAATTCGAGCTCACAGTTGATACTCAAAACAGGATCTTCGGCTTACTGTTCCGAGGTTCCTCCATCTGAGCTACCGCGCGAGATTCGGCCGCAATTTCAAATGTTCATTAGAAGAGACCATTAAGATTATGTGGTTATCCCTAAGAAGTGACTTGAAGCCTTTATAGTTAACTATTAAACGCGACCTTTCCACATAAATCGTGTGCTAGGTTATGATTTGGAATCAGGGTTCAAGCTGACAGCTGGGATTCGAAACACAGATCTTATTACCGTGGCGATGCTTTTTCATCTGAGCGTGCCCTTAGGCACTTTAACCCGAAGATTGACCCGGAAAATGAGAATCGGTTTAATAGGTAAATGTCTAAACAATAGACAACCAATAGACAACTCGCATAAGAAACCACTGTGTGTTATCAATTGTTTTCATAGCAACCGTGTTTTGAAACAACCGCTGTGGATTTCATGAAACAAGGAATAACAATAAATGGTGAATTGTACCGCGAAACATAATGGAAACTAAGGACAATTAAACGACATGGCAAGTTGTGTTCTAAAATTGTTTTTCTCCTTGACAACACTCGACCATATTGTATCTTATACACTCAAGGCCTGCTGCAACACTTCAAATTGGAGTTCACCATACGCCCTATAGGCCAGACATGACCCTTAGTAACTTCCACGTTTTGCTGAACTTAAAAAAAATGGCTTGGATCTCAGAAATTCCAGGATAATGAGAACGATAAGAGAGTGGAATGTCACAGGTGAATGTTCAAGTTTGTGAAAGAATATAAGTAGTTTAATCATTTTATTAGGTTGAAAAATAGCCTAATTCTATTAAACATTTCTAAAAAAATAACGGAACTCGTTTTTGTTTTTAAATATATGAATATAAAAAGTACTTTTGTTATACGTACTAAATTAACTGCCAAAAGATTTCGGCTCCAATAAAATTTTGAAGTGACATATAAATTAACTATGCAAATTTTCAATATTTGCTGACATTTTTATATCTATAAATTAACAACTCAATGCTTTTAGAAACGTATCTTAAAAGCTTTACAACCAAAATGCTTCCCGTAATAGAGTTATCACAGGTACCAGATCTGGGTTGTAGGGTTAGTATTTTATCCCCTGAAGTCACAGTTCATAATAGACTTAGCATTGTCGTGAAACAGACGAACACAATGGTCCAACATATTTCATCTCTTCTATTTCATGATGTTGCGCAGTTTGTACAGGAATGATACAAAATGCCCCACATTCACACTGATATTCCTTTTCTGAAGTCAATTAAGAGAATTTCTTGGTAATCCCAAAAGAGAGTTGTCATTATCTACCTGATGGGTTGAATAATTCTTTTTGGAAAAAGGACCATGCATTCCAAAAATTTTGTTCATCTACACACAACTTGCGGGAACAGGCATAGTGACCTTCATTACACAAAGTTTTTCCTAAATGGTTCGAAAGAAATAACAAAAATTCATTTTTCGAGCTTTCTTTGAGATTAGCGGCTTATTATTAAATAGTTTCTCCATAATAAGAGACGTTTTCTTCATGGGGATCATCTTCGACCCTCTCTGCTACTTCACAGTGACATACGAAGCAGGAATTTTCCCATAAACATCATCCAATTGATGCAAAATATTACAGCCGGCACTTAATACAGTAACTTAGGGTGCCTCCAGCTGAATGGACATACACACAGTTGAAAATGGCACTCTTAGCTTCTCCATTATGCTTTTATCTGCCATTTTTTGGTGTTTTAAAATTGGCATATTTGTAAGACAGAACAAAAACGTTGAAAATGAGAACAACTTAAGAACCAGAACTTTACATTGTAAGAGCAATGCTCTTAAGCGTTGAGGGCATGTTCATTACTAGATCGCCCTTTGGCTTCTGGAGCATTGGGTCACCTTTATATATACGCGCTCTTTCCTGCGATCATGACCAGGTAAGTCTTTCTTGGTATATAAGAATGTTGTAAACAAAGTGAGGTGGTTCCGTTCAAATATTGTATTCCACAAAGCTGTTTGGTTATGATTCGTGCGCGTACATGCTCATGGAGATGACACATAATTTACAGATGTTTTGAGTTATTAGTAGTGGTAGGTGTATCTTTATTGTTATAAATTCTATATGCACACTACAAATATATTTTATGCATGGGTTGTAGACCGTACATGCTCAAGTATGATACACAATTAGAAAGAGGAACAAACTATAATAATAATAATAATAATAATAATAATAATAATAATAATGCAAATAAACGAACATTAATAACATATAAATAAACATTAAATAAATGGGAAGAACTATACTTACAGATATACGAATGCAAACATATTTCACATTATTTATAATTACACTAGTTACTGCGTTCTAACCAGAAAAGAAATTGCTTTTAGCTTAGCTTCACCTACTTTAGCTAAGAAAATGCCCATATTCAACCAATTAGTGTGGTTCGCAAACAGGTCCCAGCATGCCAATCGTCCTCTAATTGCCTTAAGAAGTTTTTAGGAAACAGCGTTTTTCTCAGGTGTTCCTAATGTGCCAAAATGGTATACATTCCTCATCCCTCCATAAAATGGGCAGATTCTCTTACCAGCACTATCCGTTATTTTTTGAGCCTTCCAACTTCCCAGGTGGTTTAGCGGCTTCCATGCACGCACACGCGCGCACACACACATTAATGAAAGATGCAAAACGAGAAATGTAAAAAGAAGAAAGAAAGAAAGAAAGAAAGAAAGAAAGAAAGAAAGAAAGAAAGAAAGAAAGAAAGAACTATTCGAAATACATTTTATTCAAGAAAAAAGTATTCACTGAGGAGACTGGGTGATTCTGTCTTTTGATTGGAAATTTTCCTAATATCTCTTTGACATGTGTTGCAGCAAATGAAGGTATGGGGTATCATGCTTAATAGAGTACCAATTCCTGATTGATAATCGGCACAATGGTAAAACATAGACAAACTTTCCTTATCATCGATGCGATATGTATAAAATAACCGATAATAAAACTCAGCAAAAACTAATTTCATGAGAGAGTTACTATATGCTGTGTTATCAATGAAGAGAGAATAATGGGTCCAATTTCGTTTTTCAGGAAACAGTTAATGCCGATAGGTATGTGATGATGATTATTAGGTTTTTTTTTGTTTTTGTTTTGTTTTTTGTTTGTTTTTTTGTTTTTTTTGTTTTTAGCGAGGGAATGTAATTAGCCTTTTTCGAGAGAATTTCACCACAATGCACACAAAACTCACAAAATGCGCTTGAGGATAGAGAAATGGCGACAACTCGAATTTATAATTTAACCACATATGGCTTTTATCTTTTGGGGATATCGTAATGTTTTATAGGGCGTTTTGTTTCATTAAAGCGGATGAGAAGCCTTGTCTCCGACTATTACAAGTTCACTCCCCAAAAGCATTAGTCAAATGTGGCAGTGAAGCAGAAGAAAAAAGCAATTTAATAATCTGATATTCCTGTTTATGGCTGCAACGCATAAACAATTTATCTTAATTTAATTGTTTCTGTCCCTCATATGTTATCCAAATATGCAATGCCTTATTTTTTACTTTTGGATTTTGAAACATCTTGTTTTACTGCTTTCATATTTAAATCTTTATTAACCAAAGGTTATGTCGTAAATCTCCATAGGAGCATTCTACGGGTGGGTTCATGTAGGGAACATTTTGTTGTGTTCCGAACATATTCTGGTCGGTATGGAACAAGTTTCTTCATGTTTCATATAAATGAGTGGGTTCTTTACGTGTATACGACAAAGTTCCGTGTATAGCTAAACGAGCGAAAACAATTCTTGTTCTGCAACCTGATCGTGTGCGCATTGACTCAATTAACGGCATCCCCGCCCCCATAAACAACAAACCTGGAGTGGTCGATCACAAAAACATTATGTTTAAAAGAAGAAATGGAAGTGAGAAAATGTATTTGGGATCCACAAAATAAGAATTTCAGAGACAGGAAGTAGGCAAAGATTCTTTTCTTTGAAATTTCTTCTGTCTTCAAAGTTGAGGATGATGAAGCGAGGGCAGTTACATAACTTAAAATCTCAGTACGACAGGGAATTAACGAAAATAAATAAGTCAAAAACTTCAGGAACAGGCAGAAACGAGACATATGAATTCCTTTTAAGCAAAAAGTCTTGTCCGCCACTTGCATTTTGCTTTTCTTCTCTCTCATTTTCTTCCACAATATCAGCACAAGGAACAGCAGCTGCACAAAGCAATGAAGTTGAAACTGACTTGCAATACTGTCCTAAACAAAAGTTCCAAATGTAAACACTCTTCATTTGTTTTGTATGATACAAAATGTCACATACAGTTCTCAATGTGAACCCACCTTAAAAACTGTGATCACTTTTCCAACAAAATGTGTTATTTTTAATGTAATAGATTTCATGCTTAGATCGTGCAGAGAATACCTTCACCATCACTAACTGGTAAGATGAATATAAACTGCTTCTTGCTAAAAGATAAATGCTTTCGAGACTCCTATATACGCTTGATGCTGCAAGTACTTTATTTACCCAAAGTTCGTCTAGTCATTCTCAATCCGGGAGTTTGGTCTGATGAAGATTTAAACCCGCTATGTCCCAAATGCAGTCCACCATCGAATGGATCTTAATTCTGGAAAAGAGCCAGCAGAGAGAATACATACAGCTTCCTGTTAAAAATTCAAACACTGACTGGAGCCGACGAACAAGTTGCTTTAGAAATGTTAGCAGCATCGAGGTCCGACTTTTCACCACAGTTTTAAAGCCACTTTGCACAAATCAAAGGGCATGAGCGGGGGCAGGCGCAACCTGAGAGACCAGCAGATTTATGAAAACCTGATAAATTTACCAATTTTATAGTTCTTCTCATCCTAAAAACGTCAGTGCTCGCCAATCCAGCCGTCTAAAGGTTCATTTTGTCATCCAGAATTATTGTTCCAGGTGAATCAGATATGTAGCTTTATTTCCAATGTTTATCTTTCCCCCGTTCTCTCTAAGTGATTTCTTTCCACTCCATTGCGCCTCCTGCTTTATTGTTTGTTCTTATAAATTTACTTTTTACTTATTTCGTTCCTTGTTTACTTCTTTTTTTTTTCTTTCTCTCCTGCTTGTTGATTATTTTCTTTGCTACCTGTTATTTTATTGTCACAAAATTCGATGTTATCATTCAGCTAAAGTTAGTAAACCGGTGATTTCTCTGAACGCATTTATCTATTGTTTAGCGCTTAAATACAGGGTGTCCGGTAGAACCAATACCAATAAGAAATGTGAATAATTGCTTACTCAGTTAAGTTAGAAATATGATTTTCATATTATCTTTGTAGAAACTATTAAAGTGTTGTAACAATGAAAATTATGACGCTAGAGCGTGGGCGTGTGCGCATGGTATAACACAGAGTTTTGTGAAATGGCACAATCACCTGTTAGAAACAGGTTCTGTGTTCAGAAAGAAGGGAGGCGAGGGGAGGAGTGTCTGCCGATAAGAAAGGTATCTGCTTCTATAATAACCTCTGCTATGTAATGGAAACATAGTAGACTGTATAGTTGTAGGTTGCGCCTTCAATTATTTGCTATCGTACATAGTTTGTACTTTTTATGCTCTAAGTTGCAAATCTTTTATGGACAATATCGTGAATTCCCAGATCTGAACTGGTCCGTCCAATCGATTTCTGCGGGTTGCCCTGAAATGCTTGGCTAACATCTTCAACTATATTTGCAGACAGCTTCCCTTCTCTCTTAACACAGAACCTGTTTCTAACAGCTCATATGACGCTCTGGAGCATTTACATCACATTCCTGCCTGAATCTTCTTTGCACTGCAATTGGGAGCTTTAATTCTGCTAACTAATAACAACATTTCACTCCCTGCTGAACTGTGAATTTCGCTATTGCAATTCAATGTGTTGTCATATCACCCGCAGGCGCACTAGAGTCATAATTTTCATTGTACCAACGACAATGGTGTCTCTAGGTAGACAGCAAATGTCTACCTAGAGCGTTGTGTCGAACTATGAGGCGCATTCCAAAAGTAATGGCCCTTAAGTCGCAAATCCATTGCAAATACTTACCTTGCGTACTTTGAATAAAAAAAAAAGTTCATCCCTTGAGAATGCAACTACTTTAGCACTGCCGTTTTCAACTCTGTGCTGTCGTCATACCTGAGAACGAAACTATTTCATGAAGTAAATGAAAGCTCCTGAATTTTGCTGATAGCTCTGACAGAGGTATAAGGACATGCATTCTCATGAAGGAAAACAATTCCTGACGACATCTTCGGTTCTGAATTGCATGCCTCAGTTTGGAAAGCGCAGTATTTGCTGTTGCTTGCTCCATAAATTCCACAAGGAGGAGTTTTATTCCCAGGTAAGAGTGGCCATAATCTTCTGTGCTGAGATGAAGATGAATGGAGCAGTTCTATGGACAGTTGTTTTGATTCAATATTTATATACCAGAACATGTCACGATATGAGTAAAAATACATGTGTTTAATATCTCATACTCATCATATCAAATCACGCTTTACCAAAATATGGGGATTTACAATATATCATACTATCCTTTCTTCTAATAAAACTAGAGGGGGTTCAAAAGAGTCATTCAAACATATTGAATTTACACAAATAGCACTTGAATCCATATGAGTGACTACGTTTGTATGTAAACCAAAAATTAAAAACTTAACATCACGGTGATCTACTGTCCTTTACGATACAATTACAAGAAAGTAATTATCTGGACTTGTTTAAATCACTTGTCGGCAAATTTTATCAAAGGTGGATATTTCAATGCAAAACACACGTAATGGAAATCAAGACTGACCACCTCTAAAGATAAAATACTTTATGAAACAGGAATGGAAGTGTATTTTAATGTTTACTCTACTGGTTTACGGACATATTGACCTTCTGATTGAAAGAAAGCACTAGATGTTATCGATTTCTTCGTAATTAAGGGTTTACGTACAAATGTATAAAAGTGAATCAATGTGATGATCTCTAATCAGATCATGAAAAGTTGATACAAAAGGAAGCATCACCTACATTAAATGGAAAAAAATTTAAGAGTGAAAATTGAGAGCCTAATAAACTCTGATTGTCACTTAAAACCCCGGAACCGATAATAAAAGAAGTTATTCTGTTCGTTGGCAACATCCGGTAATCAGACTGGAGGAGCACAAAGTCAAATCTAAAATGTATGGCAAACCTAATAGAAATTACCTTTTGAAGTACGCGAAATAGTTAATTAAAAAAGAAAATATGAAAACACATGACCTTATCGGTTATGACTGCATATTGGAGTTCTATTTGAGGTAGTTTTTTTTTCTTTCTCTCTCATATTGATGAGAGAGAGAATAATAGAATATCCTGCATTATAGTATAAATTTATACCGATTTATCAAATGTGCTCAATTTTTTTCCCCTGGATTCAGACATGAATACGTAAGTTATACACTTTCGTGTTCTCTTAAAAACCACCTATATTTATTATTTCTCACTCAGTATGGCATTGCAATAAGGTATAAACATCTTTCATAGATTTTCATTTGTGTAAGAATAGCTAATATCGAATAGGAGATTGCTGAAACTTGCATATTTACTCAACGCGTATTACGACACGGCCCGAAAACCTTCTGTTGAATTTTCCTTTGTGCCTGTGCTCCAAAACCTCGCTGGTAGAGGATGAATCTCTTATCTGTTGAAATTTTACAGTAGAGAACACTATCATCAGCTGAAAACACAGTGTCATCGTATTCCGAAACAAATAAACTGTTTAGAAGCGTTTACTTTTACTTTCGGCATACTTAACACTTGCCTGGCACACGGCAGGTGCAGAATGGAATGTGAAGGAACTGTAGGCCCTGCAGGAAGACGCTCAAACAGCAGGTACCTACAGCCTACAGGAAAGTTTGCCCTTCGCGCATTAATAATAGAAATTAACACTTAGGCCTGTTCCACAAAAGTTTGGTACTATATATTACAATAGTATAGAGTTGTAGTTATTAGTAGAATTCTGTTCCACAAAATTAGGTTCTCATATATTGCAATTATATGGGCTTGTAATTTGTAGGTATTAATAAAGTTTGTTCCACAAAAGTGGGGTCTAATACATTACAAGTATATGGGAATGTAACTTGCAGTTAATAGTAGAATTCTGTTGCACAAAAGCAGGATCTAATACATTACAAATATATGGACCTGTAACTTGTAATTATTAGTGGAATTATGTTCCACAAAAGTAGGATTTAATACATTACTAGTATACGGACCTGTAACTTGTAGTCGTTAGTAGATTTCTGTTCCATAGAGGTTTCTGCTACGCTTGTACTTTACAACTCAGTACTTACAAGTGTACAAGTGCATTTTCGTTTTTCTGTTCCACACTGGTAATTTATATAAATTTCTCTACAAATGTAGAGGGATATTGGTAGCTTAAAATACTAGCACAACATGTATTATCTTTTTAATGACCTTGGGAGTCAACTATGCTAAGTATTACCGAAATTGATGATAATGCTTAGTAGGAATATGTATAAAGAAAGAATAAATAAATATTTGTGTACAATGATAAAGTTAGGTTAAGTGCAATTAAAGAACGGATTATGACTGGATATTGGCGTTTCCCGTTTCAAATGCATATTTCAGACCAGCATGCTAGTTAATGTATTTTTAAGATTTGCTACATGCCATTAAAATAACACCTTTTCATTCTTCATTCTTTTTTTAAAAAATCACAATTTTTTCAGTTTTTTGCTTGTATGAGAACGTAGTTGCAAAGCATAATCCACTTGTCTCTAAGTGGATTATTACGCTTGAATGCCGATTAATGCATAATATAAATTATCATTATATCTGAGAACAAACACAAGACCTTTAGTAGGAACGACAATAATACGGCGATACATTAAAAATCCCTAAGAAGTGGACATAAAGTAATTCAAGGTATGGCGACGTATGGTCAACAGCTGTTCTTTCATCTTGCTCGATTATGACGTCACTTGTAACGTTTTAGTAATTCTTTACAAGTGTTGTAGTACTTCTTTCGTGGAACAGAAAGTTACAAGACCATCCTTCAGAGAGATTTGCGCTTACACACTTGCATGTATTAGACCATACTTTTGTGAAATAGAGCTCAATAATCGCACCAGTCTATGTTAGAAAAAAAGTATGCATTGGAGGAACCTGTTCACATTGTCCAGGAATTGTGAAGAAAATATATCTAAACATTATAGAAACAATTTTTTATTAATATTTCAAGAACAATACGATAAAAGTAGTTAAAATGACAGAAATTTGGAAATATGAAATATATTAAATGTGAACTTAAAGTTGCGTATAATCCCCTATTTAAAAAAAAAATCAACAAAATCAACAAAATTGCCTAAAGAAATGAATTCAATTCACCCCATATAGTGTTTATTTTCCAAATTGAAATCCAGGTCCTAAAGAACGAATTACAAAAAACGTACTGATACCAATTTTCAACAGCTTTTGAATTACGTTGTAAAATTCAAATTTGAATTGCTAAAAGGCCTCAAAATAAAAAAGTGGTAGTATTGAATAATGGCTGTAAGAAATATTTTACTCTCTCTTCTCAATAAATGTTCTGAATTCGTAAGATAAAAGTTTTATTTCCCAACAATGTTATTGTCTTGTCTCCTTTTCCCCACTTGTCTTCCGTATGCATTCATTCCGTGGCTCATATTCTTTCCCGCATTATTTCTGAACAACTCTCATTCATTTTAAAAATTCCTCTAGGGCAGCTAGGAACAAATGCAGGAGCTGGGTTTTGTCAGAAGTGGACATGTGTTTTTCTAGCGGCGAAAGAGAGAGAGAAGTTGATCAAAGGCAGGAAGTTTCGCTGCGCATGGCATCATCCCTGCTGTAATAAACGTCATTTTCATTACGGCCGCGGTAATTCAACTGAAATAATTGCAGCGAGGCCTGGCAATATAACGGTCACGTTATGTTAGGGCAATATCCGGGAGGGGGCATGTACAAAAAACGTCCTGAAGCCGTTAATCACCGCTTCTATTGCATACGGACATCCCACTTACCGGGATGGGAAAAACTGCCCATCAAGTGTTAGAGAAAACTTCATAGTTAATCTTAAATGAGGGTCGTACTCACCAAGCATCGGAATTTACTCACCTGCAACAAAAAAGAAATGCATTGTTCAAGTATTTTCCTCAAAAAAGAAACGAGGACTTAAGACGAAAAGCACAACTCTAATCACATAGTATTCCACACAATTACCAATTGAAGAGCATAAAGGAAAGGCTTAGCAAGTATAAACGTGTCTTTTTTTTTCTTCGATGTCTAAGTAGCTTAGGTAATATAATAATATATGGTTTAATTGTAGAGAATATTGATTACTCCAGAGAAAAATCTGATAAGTCCTATGGAAATTGGGGAATAATCTGATAGCTCCAATAAAATACTAAAATACTAGAAAAAATGTGTTACAGTTTTCTATATTCAATTTGCATTTGTTTTATAGCCATTGTTATGGTTAAGTACATTGTTGACAATAATGTCTCTAAACTGGAATTTTAAGCAGTTTTTAATTATTTTAGGTGCAAATATTGTGCATAAAGAATCTAACAACATTATTATTCATTTGGTCCTAATATATATATATATATATATAATAAAAAGTAATCGTATTTTGTATTATTACAGAAGAATTCATAAAAATAACTTCCCGGATTATAAGAACTTTCCTAATAAAATTTGCATTGACACTAAAAAGTACATATATAATTGTTATACTTAAAGCAGTCTATGTAGTTTTATAAGTTATGTATGTTCATTCTTGATATACTTGACTGCTTTAACGCAGAAGAAAAATGATAACTAAAGAAATATTGAGGAGTCTCCAACTTTTCATTTTGTTCACATGTAAAATTAGTAAAATGTGAATTAGGTAGTTTTATCCCCTGCAAACAGTGACTTGAACATTAGAAGTAGAAATGTGCAATAAATTAGCCATAGGTGTAATCCAGGCACTTGTACCCTCAACAAATAACGTTATGTATTGCTTAAGAAAATTGAAAACTTCAAAGATTGCGTCGACATTAGATCCGGATTCTAAGGTTATCGGATCATATGTGATGAACAACGCGGCGGGGGATCCGCAACTGCCGATAACGCATCGCTAAAGACCAGCTGAACCACACAGCCGGGATTGGTGGGATCTGTCAAACTACTACGTTGGTCTTGATTCTGACGCCACTCATTGCCATTTGAACATTGAAAGAAACGACACACAAGTAGCAGATGATGTATTTTCAAGGAACTATATACAGTCCTGGAAATATTTATTGAATCAACTACAAAATTCGTCTAGAAATATCAATATTTTGAAAGTTTATTATAATTGTTTCTAGGTAAAACCCAAACATTTTTAAGTCTAAAATTTTGAAAACTTGATGCTAATCATCTTTATATATATTAAAACACGTGTAAACAGTAAAATGCACAAAATGTCAAATGTTATACCTAAATAAACACATTTTAGTTAAAATTGCATAAACTTGATCAGTTCTTATTAAATAGTTATAATACAAGAGTATTTTATACATATATAATAAGTCCTTCTTCACGTAAAAATTCTGAAAGAATAGTTTGTGTTGCCCCCCTCCCCGAGCTTTTACTATGACATCACATCATCTGGTCAATGAAGTATTACAATTTTGACTTGGTCAGGCGAAATCTCACTAAACCACATCCTATGGATGGCTGCAACCAGGCCTTTATTGCTTGATTTTTTTACTTCCCCCCCCCCCCCATGTAGCATTGCCAACCGTCTTCCATTAGCTCTCAATGGGTTCAGATCTGGGTTGTTCCCTGGCCGTATCAGGGTGAAAATCTCGTTCTTCAAAGAAACTTTTACCTGCAGCATAAAATTGTATTTTCTTTTTATTATGTGAATGTAAAATGAAGTTGGTAAAATAGTAGTTTAGCAAATTTAGTAGTGTTTAAGCAAAGTACTCACTTTTCTTGCCCTATGATATGATGGGAATCATCTTGGAAAGTGCAATTTTCTGATTATATAAACTGCTCCACAATTATTGGCATTAACCTTTCTCTTAAAAGCATTGTATATGCATCTCCATTTACTGTTCTCTCAACAAAATGCAATGCACCCACTCCATGGCTGGAAATACAGTCCCAGACCATAACACTTTCTGATAACATCACCGCGGAGTCCAAACATTCTGGCAGATATTATTCACAGAAGAATGATTTTCTATCGTTTCCTCTGACATTAAATTTTGATCCATCTCTTCAGTCTAATGAGCATGTTCTTTGGACCATTCTAGTCAAGCTTTCCTCATTTTAACTGTCAAAAGGGGCTTTTTCGTGGCCGTCTAGCAAATAGACGCATTTCTGAAGGTTTGTATCTGATGGATTCTGCTGCAAACCATCACATTAGAAGAATCCCCCCACTTTGTTTTCAACTTCACTCGTCACATGCTGATTTTTCAGACAAACCCGCTTCAAAAGACGGTCATTAGCAGCAATAGAAGGTTCTTTTCTGCCTTTTCCTTTAATTCTTTCCAAATTCTCAGTTTCCTTTTATTTAGCCAATAATCTTGACACAGTGGACTGGTTAAATTCCATCTTTGATGCAACATGTCCAGTAGAAAGACCCTCAGAATCAAATGCGACAATTACACTTTTTTGCGAGGAGTTAGGTAATTCAATTTCTTTGCCTATTTTGTTATGATGTTATCACTGGCTACTATATTAAAACCAAGAATAAATGCAGTGGTATCACAACATTGTTCCACAACAATACATAATCACTTATACAAAACAAAACTGAAATAGTGAATCCATTGTTGACATTAGGTAAGTTAAGCGTAAAAATACACAAAATCCATATGTGATGCAATAAATTTTCACAGTAGTGTATGTACAACATACAAGGCTTTGTATGTGACTTAAACATTGCACTGAGATTCTAACTAGGTATAACTCTAGGTCTTATTTCCACGCATTTCAAGGGTTGAAAAATGAGAATGATTCTACCTTTATGTTTTAAAAAGCAGCTGATTTTTACTTAACGTCATGTGCTGCTGCTTTCAGTGTCTGTTAGGCGGCCTACCCTTGCGTGTAACCTCAAGTGATGGTTGTTACCCGCAAACAATTAGAGCGAGGCACATGTCCTCTGCCTGTACACACGCTTGTGTACCTCGTGAAGCGTTATTGACTGCGGTCTCACACATACCAACATTGTGAACACGTTAACAATGGCTAGCTAAGTAGCATCTGCAACATTAATTCTGCGGACTGTACGGATGAAATGGGTGGCTTCCTCAGTTGGGCGGATGTCTGCTCTGCGTTCTAAGCTGCTAATAGGTAAATGCACTTTCAAGCGTCCACTTCAAGCAGTTGCGCTTGACGGGAGTCGCCCAGGCAACTGCGCTCAGTGAAATGTCGCGCCTTCGGTACGGGGGAGAAAGAACGCGATATATTACATGCAGCAAATCTTACGGTACATAATGCAGTGTCAATTATTCTAGGTTTGAGACCAAACGGATGCTGCTAAAGCAGACATCTTTATTGCTTCTTTAAGGAATTATTTTCAATGTAAAAACAAATTTTACAGAGAGGTTGATAAGTGTTTGAAGAGTAGGTGATTGCACAGCAGTTCTTAATGGCGAATTGTGCGGCCTAAATTTAAATATATCAATCTTTAATTTCAAACCGACATCCACATCCATCATATTGCTAAGGTGTGCACACATAAATTATTTATCTAATTTCTTTTATCATACAACCTGTGATTAAGAGTCAGTGTTTACAGATTGCTTCTCTAAAATTATAATTTCATGTTCTTCTACTGCTGCACACTCAGATGTGTGAAAAGGTGCATTTCATTGGTGCTCCAAAACTTTTAAAGACATTACCACTCCCAAATATTGATTAGTTTAGAAAAGTGATGTAATGATTAAGAAACCAAGAAACATTTAAAAACCAACACTTGTTGATCCAGCTAATGAGGCACTTTTCCCACTGTGAAACGATCTGAATACCTATGTGTGTTGCTGGTGGAGCAATTGTTGAACCGCTCTTTATGTCTTCGACATGAATCGTTGGTTGTTGGTTTGGTTTATTTACGTACGCTCTTGAACATCTCAGGTCAATAGAGTCCCATTTAATTCAGAGCGTGAAAAAGCCGATAAATTTTGCTCAGAGACCTCTTCTTTCAAGCTTGAGGTTCTTTTATGTGCTGTATACACACAACATGGGACCCACGGTTTACCTAGAATCCACCCACTCTGCCGGGATTAAACCCGCATTCTTGGATCTATGAGAAGTATGGTTATCACTAGACCACCAGTACGACTTTAGGGGAAATGGGAACACACGAGGACATGTCAGGGCTTAAGGTAACCAGGAAATTTAAATCTAGCAAATAATGCAGCAGTACACATTTTCCCTGTATTTCAGAAATTTATAAAGCTATAAGTATGAAATGTTATCAGATATTAAGAATACTAAACTAAATGTGCCCTGTAAAATTTAATTCTCTAATGCACTAAATTTTTTAAATATTTTCTAAAAAAATAAATCTTATTTCTTGATAACTTAAAATGTTGACATAAATGTGCATTTTTGTCAGGATTGGCTTGACCAATCTTGTTGAAAATTTGCGCACACATAATATACAAAAATGTGAAGTGTATTAATTAGAAGTATTTAAATATCACTATTAGTTGATAAAAATTAATACTAATAAGTAATGGAAAAATATTTCTATTTTTTATTTAAAAATTAATTTCTTTTCAAGCAATAGCATAGATATATTATCCTAGTTCCCAAGATAGAATGTTGTCTGCAGTTTAAGTAAAAAAAATATTCCAATTCCACCAATTGTTTATAAGAAAAATACATTATATCACAGGTTTTCACAATTTTAACTGGTTCAATTTGGTTTAAAATGTTTTTAAAAACAAGTATGTGCATCACAGAATTAAAATTTACATAGCATCTTCAGTTAAGTTTTCTTAATATCTCTCAACAATTCATATTGATAGCTCTAAAACTTTTTGAGCTACAGTGTAAAATGTACATATACTGTTGCTTTATTTGCTAGATTTACACTAGCTTACCTTAAGTAGTACTTCCGCAATTTTCATCTGAAATATTGCAGTTAATATGGAGAATAATGGCAGTGCTAAATGACACCATGGACATAGCTCATGTTTTCACAGATGCTCCTCTTTATAGAAACTCATGAGGAGTGGGCCATATAATACATTATCATTATCTTGTGTTTTGCAATTGGATACCGCCTACACTCCCATTAGTGGGGTTTGAGTCATGCACTATCACGTGGCATATGATCTCATGGGTAAATATCTACTTAATTGTCTGGTGCACTACATTCCTTTCTGCCAGGATCACTGATACATTTTTACAAATAGGTCTGTTCGGTATTTAATGTCTGACCCTCATATCTTACAATATTAGCTTTTTCATAGAATCATCATCATTCATGGTTTCGAATTCTACAGTACGTTCCGTTCCCACCAGTCAAGGTTTTCTGGGTGTTCCTACATCCCCGAATCCATCATAATCTATGTCAGCCTGGAACGATTCATTCTTTCGTGTATTCTTTATATTATATTATACACTAGCAATTCGTTTCATACGTCATAACTCCTTTTATGATGTAATTAGGAATATCCGGTCACTATGTGCACGAATTTCATTTCTGATGAGTTTAGTTTTATTTGTTGAGCTCTTGTGTCCGGAATTCACTTGCGTAAAAGTACTAGTATTGCCATGCTCTTATAAAATTTCCTTGTGCTTCTTTTCGAGGTTTAGCATCAAATGCTCCTTTTATCGTTCCACGATATGCTGGAATTTATGGATATTTTTCATATCTTGTAGAACCGCCATTATGCTATATTTCAGGTAACTAAATGCAGACACTTGCTATATTAGGTTTCCATTAATTACTGTTTTGTTTACTATATGATATTTTTCTCTAAATTTCATGACTTTTGTTTTATAGATGTTTTCATATTATAATTTTTCTAATAATGCTCAGTTTCTGTATTTTTATTCGAGTTCATCTTCCGTTTCTGCATTAATTTTACTTGTGATACATTTACTATCATTATTTATAAAATGTTTCTCAAAGTAATTTTGCCAATTAAAAATGGCAAGGCCTATATAAGCAATGAATAAAACTGGTGACAATGGGCACCCTAGGTAAACTCCTTGATTTATTTAATGTTTTAGTTCCCACCTGGTCAAATTTATTAACTTTTATTGCACTGTTTCTATACATTTCTCTTTATATTTGTTGGGTGTGCTGTATACTGATATTTTCCATTGTTTTTCACAGCGAATTCTTACTGCACACAATAAAACTTTTTTCATAATCGTTATATAATAACTGTGTTGCTAGATTATATTTTTTTTTTCCATTAGGTGTTGTAATGCGTAAATACAATCAATATATCATCTTCTTTTACGGAATCCATTTTGGTATTCAGATATTAGAGCTTCAGCAATTCCATTTATTCGTTAGGTTATTATTTTTTAAAATAATTTATACTACCCTTTTTCATTTAAATCACTATTTTATACAGTATATAGAATTTACTTTAAATAACATTTTTGCTTTGTGAACACCATTTCATTCAATTGAGGGCACGAAACGGCCAATAAATTTTTCTTAGAGATATTCTCTTTCAGGCTATGGGTCCTTTTACATGCCATAAATCTATGATACGGGACTAATGACCGAAAAAATTCATACTTAGAACGTTTAAGCCCTAAAATATTCATCGACATAGGCCGGATTTAAACCCGTGATCGCTGATCTAGAAGACCACCAGCGTCATGGACTAGTGGTAGCATTTGTGCTTCCTACATCATGGGCCCGAGTTCGATTTCCGACTGGGTAAGTTTCCTGCCTGGGTTTCCCTCAGGTCTTAAGGCGAATGCCTGGGAACTAAGGCAGCTTGGGCGAAGCATCAAAGCAGCTATCCTTCGGGTAACGTACTCCCCCCCCCCCATTCCAGAAGTCGGGTACACTTCTGGGAGCATCCTGTCAAAATGGACTGCTGGCATTTACATAAAAACCTGTTTTTGTCTACTATTGCATTTTATTCTATTTCTAGTTAAATATAATATATAATTACAGTGGTTCATCCAAACGCTTCGTAATTAATATCCTCAGCAATTATTAAAGTTCTAAATATTTTATTTTAACAATATGTTCCAGATATCAAACATTTTTCTAATTTCTAAGATCATTATTTAGAATTGTCGAGTATAAAACCTTTTTACCTGATAGTTTTAAAATTGTTCAGTAGAATAAGAACGCAAATGAAGCGAAATTCAATTCCTACATTTTCAGCACTTTTACTGTTTTAAGCAATGCGTTTTTGCATTTCAGTTCAATTATGCTTACAGAAATTTTATAACTGAAAGAAGACATGAAAAATTAGATGTGCTAGCAAATTCATATTTTTGTTTAAACTAAATTACCTTAATTGAAAAGTGCTTTTAAGAACAAAAATATATATGCTGCGGAAAATAAACATATATTGAATTTCGGAGCAGAAAGATTCGAAAAAGCGTTATATTCAAAGCAAGTCTTATGGATACGAAGAAAATACAACAGCTTATCTTAAATATGTAATTGTTCTGCCAAATGCATAACGTAATACAATAAATTAACTGAAGTTAAAGTAGTTCATAAAAGTGTAGTTCTCAAAGCGGCTTACCACAACTAGGTTAGACCTGTGACAGTGGGTGACGTTTATGTGCCGCTACTTGTGATTGCGTTTCCGTCAGTGATATCTACCCCTAAACACAAATCACATCGCAACGTAGCTAAGACGTTGATCCGTATGGATGCCTGTAGCTTACTGAAGCGTCCGAGGGCAGTCGTCCTTACTCTCAATCTCAAAATAATAAGTTCAAGCCGTCTTTTTACTGGTAACCTCTCTCTCTCTGTCTCTCTCTCTAACCTATATTCGGTATTCTTGTAGTTTCTGATAAAAATAAGCATATTGTTTGTTATGCTCAAAATGTAGTTACCTTTAGTTGCACTTTTATTGTCATCTTTAAATGTTATCAAAAGATGGTATTAATTCTGACTGATAAGTTTACACTGAGAACATTAAAAAGAAAAATAAAACGCTTTCGTTTTCCCGTGTTATCTGTAGTCATTCTGTGAAACTCAACGATGCTGAATCCACTATTAGTTCCAGTTCTACTTCTGCTGATATTCCTGATACACGTACACAACTTAATGTACGACAATTATTTATCACCGTCTTCCTACTTCATCCGACGATTACTTAAGGCCGCGGTAACCTGACATGAGAATATAATAAAACTTACATGTTGTTAGTTGTCATGTTCAACACATGACTTCGTTACAGCCCGTTTCCAATAACCAGACACCATATTCTTATTCTTCCTTTTCGTTTTTCAATGTATTACGACACACAATATCGCCGTTTGTTGACGGGAAGAACACAAACCCGGCCCATCCAAAGGAACACACAGAGTTATGTTTACATGCAAACTTGCAGGCTCCATCGTGGAAGGAGTATGAAGTTACTGAAGTTGAATTATGATGGAATACAGTAATGTTCATATTATTTGAAATTGTAAATCATTTTAGTTTTCTGTAATTCAGGTGAAAGCTTGTGAGTTTTGTGTGTAACTGGTACCATTTTTTTTTTGTCACTCTTATCACTTAAGAAGTTGACTACATTCTGAAAACCAAATTTATCATTGCCACTAAGCAGAAGAAGATAAACTACAATAGACACTGTGCGAATGTTCATAAATACACGTAAAAGATTGTATTTTTCGCAATCGAATGGCCGAAGAAAATACGCGTACATTAATTTTTAATGCCTTCTTATTATCTATATCTGGCCTTTAAAATACAAATCCTGGCTCTATTATAAGATCAAAAGTTTTAATACAGCGGTTGGATAAAATAATATGAACACCCTGTAAGAAATACTCCCTTTTTGGTTTTTCTCCCCTTTTCTTTCTTTCCCTGACTGGAGGTCATGATCTGAACGTTTCTTTTGTCTTTTACTTGTACCAAGACCCCACTGCTGTCAGTCTGAGCCGCTAAAATTTATGCCCGTCGTGCTGTGTTGATTATTCATCATGTCAGACCTTACTAAATTCCAAAAGGACAGAAAGATGATACCTATGGATGAGCACAGGAGAGAAAGAAGGACTGCTTGCCTGTACTGTATAAAAATATTTATGGCAACTTGCTATTGCCAAACATATTATAACTCAGGAGATTTCAGTGATACAAGGAGCATAAAACATGGACTAGCGATCAAATTTCCGACGAACATCCCTCATCACTGATGAATGTAGAACACCGGCAAAAGCATAAAATACAAACGGTCTCCTTCAACCAGTGCAGCACGTTGTATCATATTATGGTTCTTAGTGCGTCCTGTTTTAACACTGAAAGGATAGGTAACCGGTAAAGTATAAGAAAGCTTTTTTCTATTGTGTAGGAATGTCATCTTCCAAGATGATAATGACCCCATTCATACACTTGGAATTGTCTAACATTTGAGGAGCATGAGGACGAAATTACACACCTTCTCTGATCTGCAAAATAACCCAGTTTTGACATCATCGAACCTTTTATGGTCTGTATTGGAAAACAAAAGTAATAGCCCCCAGCAAATGTCAAGGAATTGGAGCAGTTTATTTTTTAGAAAAGATACAGAATTCCAGTGACCACTATCCAGAAGTATCCAGCAAGATTGAGGATGTTATCGAAGTAAAATGTAGTCTTTCATCATATAAGATGAGTGCATATTATTTTGTTTAACCTCTTTGGATTTTAATGGTTTTCTTTGTATTTTATACCTTTTAGGCTGCTCATACTAAAAGTTTCGTTTAACACAAGGCACTCAAACTAAAAATTACATGTTGTAACACCAAGTGTAACACCAACTTTGTTTTTAATACTGCATATGATTATTATCAATTTATTAAAGCCTACACAAATTACATGTTTTATCCATATTTTATTTTTACATTTCTCGAGGCGTTTTCAGGGCATATTGCCATTAGTCATATTATTATTAAACCGATTTCTAGAATTTATTTGCATTAGTAATCATGTTGGCAACCCTGTAAACATATCAAGCGGCAAGATAAACAATAGCTAATCTCATTAATATACATGCTCTATAGCGTGTTTCAACGCGAGAAACTTACATTTTAAATAGCAATACAGTATAGTAAATTTAAAAATGCAACAATAAGAATTTAAATTTTTATTCATTTTATACGCCAAAATGCGTTTAAAGACTGTAATTATCGCTGCGATATTGTAATATTATCCAGAGATTTTGGTACGTGTCTTCTACGCTCCTTCTAGTGAGAAATAAACGAACTATTGCTTTCATACAAGCAACGTTTCGGAATATCTACAACAAAATTGATTTAAAATTAGTAATTTATTCAAAAATATTAAGAACTGCCTAAAAATGATGTTTGAAACACTTATTAAAAGCGCGTGTTAAAATAAAATGCCACTTACAGCACTTGTATTATTTTCTGATTTCAAAAGACAATTTTCGCGATAGTACAAGCTTTTCGTCTATTGTTTGAAATGTGTTAGTTAAAACGATAGCTCCAATGTGATGAGAAACGTTTAAGGAAAACTAACACTAGGATACAAAAACGCGGCATACCGCAGAAAGTATAAAATACAGTTTGGCCATCCGACAAAAGATTTGCCTCTTTGGCATTCAGCAGCGAGTTTATCTCTTCCCATGATACCATAAATCTCACTTAAATAAATTTCGCGAGATTTGTGATCTTTTTGAAATCAAAAGCTAACTTCACACAATAAAACGGTTTTAAAAACGTCTGCATGTTATACCTGACCTTTCAACTGCTCCCTCCCTCTCAACTGGTCGCATCACTGCTGCCGCTGGTGCCCTCTTTCCAAGCTGTATATAATCTGCATGCTATAGCATTTCCACACCCAGCCGAGTAATAAATCAAGAGGCAGACTCGTCGCTTTCCATAATACCAAACTTTATATGTACTTAGTTCCAGACTAAACGAATTTATTATTGGAGAGTTAGCTCGCCGCCGCCAGAGGCTCTGGTGTGTAGGCTCGCACGAATATCAATGAGATAGTGTGCGCAAGAGTAGTCTAAGTCAAACTCCTTGTGAGCCATAGGGCGGGGCAATTCCTTTGCAAGGATTCAGCAATCGAATAAACGAAGATTTCTAAAAAGCCGACATTCTTTGCAAAAAGTGATGGTGCAGGATATCCTAGAAACCGTAGATAGGAACAGTAGCATGTACTCGTCGTTTGACAGCGTGAAAAACTTTCAGACGAAAATCCTTCCAGCCCAATCAAATCGCGGTCACAAATTCGCAACCAGACACTTATGCGCCAGGGCTAAGACTATAATGAATTTAAAATATTTCAGCTTTTTATTTCACGTTTTATAAGCGTTCAGAATTTTATTAACATCCGATCTAAGTAGTTTCGTTATGTTTGAGTCTTCCTGTTACGCACCATACTATTTAAAGTGCACTTCTATGCACAGATACAAACTGTCATGTTTAATTCATCTTCTTACAAACTGCTTTTCTTTCACATAACATGGCAACAGCTCTAAACTTGAATTTTTTCCCTTAAAAAGAATACGTTTTCGAAACTCTTAACGAAATATGAAATATACCAGATTTTGCTCACCCTGCGTCAATTAACTCCATAATTATATTTGAAATCAACTGAGGAGGAAAATCTTTGTGTTTTTTTTATTTGTTTTTAAGTTTTATTTGTTTATTTGTTTATTTTTATTTGTTTATTTGTTTATTTGTTTTTTTGTGGTTTCTGAATGACGGCCAAACAATATTAGCTTTATTTCTGTTAAATTTCATCTTTATGTTTAGTTGAGAAAGAATGACAACGTTTTATAATTATACCGTTTGTGATTAAAAAAAACGAGCTTAGGTAGTTGGCGAGCGTAGGGTAGTTTTACGATTAGCCTTAAAGACAGATCTCTAAACGCATATATTCCGTTCTCCGCACTTAACAACATCTTTACCTTATGATACTCATTATTCGATAATCAACTCGGGGGGGGGAAGAGAACAATATATTAGAAATATGAGTAGTGCCATGCAAAATTATATATATATATATATATCACCTCGATTTTTTAATTTTTTCTGCATTCATTTTCTTGGTAGTATTTTACCACAAATGCTCTAACCTAACCTGAAATAATAATAATAATAATAATAATAATAATAACAACAACAATAATAATAATAATAATAATAATAATAATAATATGGAGAAGAGAGAATCGCGCAATTTGTTTTATTGTCAACAGTTATCATTACTATTATTATCATTATTATTCATGCAAATAAGCACTTTTCAATGTTTTAAATTTTTCCGGTATTGGAAATGGATGAACTTTTTTGAACTTTAAGGTCATTTGGCCAGAGTTATCAGAGGAATCCGGCTTCAACATCAAAATGTGATAATTATAATTTATGCTACGATTACCACCAGAAAATTATCCCAGATTTTGTAATTCAAAGAGCGGATAGTGCAACATAATAGAAAACCGCCACCATCCCGGTGATTTAAACTTTAGCGTCAATAATAAATATTCCTAAATGCTTACATTAGGTAATAATGATAATTATTATTATGATGTCGCTGGCTCACACATGCTTGATATATGTTTAATATATTTAAAAATGGGGATAAATGTTCTCGGTTTGTATTCAATTATGCCGTACCTTTATTTATGCAGAGCCATCTTAAGGATAATAGAGATAGTTGACCGTTTATTTTATGACATGCACACTCGCAATTGGATCTAGTTTAAAATCCAAACGGCATGATTCCACAATATTGAGAATGTGCGTTAAACACTATTACATAAAACAATTGTTCCATAGACTTTAAACTTGTATCTGAACTAAAGGTTTCCTGTGTGTTAAACATTAAGGGTGAACAATTGATTGCGTATTTGAGTCAACGGGTTTCTATTTACAGGACAATTTAAAATCTTCGTTGTATTTTTCTCGGTAGATAGGAGGAAAATTGCAGATTGTTAGAAAACAAAAAAATTTAGGATTGTCTTCGTAAGGTGAGGTGACGTCGAATTGAAACCTGTATTCTAGCAGGCGGAGGTGTATTTTATCTAAATTTAATACTATTTTCGGAACATCCTGTATAGAGCTACTTATTAATTAATAACACATTCACAAGAAGGAAACATACCAAAAAATGCCATATTTCGGATAACTGAGTAGCCTTCCGGAGACTCTTTTCTGTTTGAAGAGTATGCAGTTATATTTTTGAATTGTTCCTTTTTTTAGTGAATCGGCCAAAGGAAGTACTTTGTACTTGCATTTTTATTTAAAGACAACTGAGTTCGTCAATTCCTAGATATCCGAAATATTCCATGCTTGGTTTAAACAATTTTCAGTTTTAAAATTCGCATTGTGTGAAAAGCTCTGTTTCAGTGCCTTTCTCAAGAGAATGGAGAGTTAAAATTTCCAAAATTTGAAGCATGTTAGTTTTCTCAGAATGTCAGTCATTCAACTGTGTGATTAACAAAGATAATTGACAAGGAAAGTCTCTAATATTTAGGACAATGTGATGCAGTAAATTAACATTGGTTATGTTTTATAGCAAAAGGGCAATAGTTTCGTTTCTGCAGATGCCATATCAGAGCCCACAACTTGAGGCACCTACCTATAAAAGTAACGTTGTATATTAACTTTCTGCGAACGTCTTCAAGGAAAAGCACTTAAGAGGCTAGGAGAAATTCCAGGAAGTGATGGGGCGCCAACCGTCACTGACTCTTTCACAGAATACATTACTGTTGTTATTATAGCCATCTAGAAACTCCGGCATAGGGAGCAGAACACGTACAGCAGAGGGCGTCGTTACCACAAAGTTTGCTCACAGCTCCAGCGACGCGAAGCAATTCCTGAATCCCAAGTTTCAGCTGCCAACTACATACCACTGAACAAATGTGCGTTCGCTGCGTGTTAAATTCAGAAGTCGTTCACCAAATGTTCTTGTCTCCTTGTATCCTTGTTTCCATTCTTTCTCTTCTTCTTTCTTCTTATTCTTCTTTTTCCTTTCCCTTCTCTGTGCTGTATGTTTAGTTTAAAATTTTCTTTTATTTTCTCTTTAGCTTTCCCCCTTCTTTGTTAATTTTTTGTTACTCATTTTTTTCTCTTTTCTTTAAAACGATTTAATTCTATTTTTCATCTTTTTCCCTTCTTCTTGTCTTATTTTCTAGTATTTTTATTTTTCCAGTTTCTTGTTTTACTCATTTTCTATTTATTTTTTCCCCTCTTTTTCTTCTCTTAAATTCAAAAATATTTCCCAAGTTCTCCTCGTCTCCTAGTGTCCTTTCTTTCTATTCTCTTATTTTTCTGTCTCCTTTTTCTCTTCTTCATACTTATATACGTTTTATATTCAGTTAATACCCTTACGCTCTTCTTCTCTTTCTTTATTTTATTCGTATACCCCCCCCCTTTTGTTGTTTTCTTCTTTTTTTTCACTAGTCACCTTCCCTTACATTTTTCTTTCGTTTCAATGCATTTTTTTCATTTTCCCTTTCCCTAGTTTCCCATTCCCTTCTCCTTTTCCTCTTTTTATTATATGACATTTCTATTGTTACAGCTTTCTATTTTTATTCGTGTTTCTCTTCTTCTCTCTTTTCATGGCTGGTTTCTTATCTTTCTTTCTGTTTCCTTTCTCATTTTCTCTCTGTCACTCCCTCTCCTCTCTCTCTGCTAATTATAAAAGCAGAAAATGATAAAACACTTAGAGAAAGTCACACTTGTAATCGCTAAATTTCGAACTACTAGAGTTCTTCTATGGCAAGAAGACAAGTAAATTTCACTTGTTGAATAAAAGAAAGCAGTCGCTAGAAACTCGGTTGAGAATGTGGTGGAAGAAAATTTTTTGATTCCTGCATGTTTGCCATTGGGGATGTGAGACGGCGGGTTTTTTTTGCTACATAATAAGTTCATGTATCTGTTTTACCCTTTTTAAAGTAGCTTAGTAGGATTATCGGCTGTGAATGTCAACAAGCAATGGCTGCCATCTTACCGCAGACAAAACTGTTTTTGCATAGCTTAGTTCAGAGTCAGGAAAACACTGCCCTGCCTAGTTCTTGGTCCAAAGACCGCTCCCGAGCACGGACATTTGAAATGCACTCATTCATATAAGCTGCATAACTCGGGAACTTTTCACTGAATGATTATCATGCTTTTTTTTCATATCCTTCGTGGCAGCCGTGGGAGTCCGGTGAGTTTCAACTCAATTTGTACACATGTACGCCACGTTTACACTCAAGTGATCCAGAAATAAACAAACTCTGGTGCACAGACCCTATCTCGGCATTGATATGTTTGGCAACGACTACTTACAAATTTGTACCATTCGACCATATCTGCCCTTCAAACGATGCTCGTAGTACTCCGATCCTTTTTTTTATCACCGTCATTTAAAAATGTAAAACATTTATTTTGTTCTATCATTTGAAAATTTATCACAAAAATAATTTTTAATAAACCCGTCCATTTTATTTTGAAGTAAAACTCCATTAATTTATTAGACAGTTATCTTGTTCATAAACAATATTGTCATGTGACAAATATTGTGCCATTCATTTGTTTGGGCCTCAGTTTACGCAGCAAAGTGTCCTGATAGTCAGTAGATGAGTAGGTACGTGCCACATTATCATAAATCACGGTACTATCTGTGATCAGCAAAACAGTTAGATACACATACATTCTTACACCTCTGTACACCTCATAAAATAAATCGTAGCATTCATGGATGAACGCAAAATCAGTAGAATGCTTGTCACTCAATATTTGTGTGTAACATGTTAATATTTTCAAAGATGATCAAAAGGTTCCTTTTCTGCAGGAGGACATTGTGGTATCTTTACAAATTTCTATACATACGTGTACATCCATTTTCTTTTAAACTGACCAGAAACAACCTGCTACGATATCCTCATTAACCACTCGTAAGTAAAAGAAGACTTAACAATAACACTGATAAACTCTCCTGCACCTGTAGTAAGCTGCCATTCGACATCATTCCACGTGGATTTTGTCTACTGTTAAATCCCGTACTGCTAATGCTTGAAACTGATGGCAACATAGTCTCTATCGCTAGGCGAGTAAGCAATGATGACGATCAAAGGCAAAAAGTGCTGACATTGTATATTATGCTTTTGATAGCTGATGAGGCTGTGAGATCTCTCATTTATGTAAAGTCAGATCAAAGCATAAAGATGGCACGGTATCTCAATGAGGTATAGGAGTCCGCCACTGTACAAGCGTTTGCCCTGAGTTCTGACTTCACAGCGCATTTGTTAGCGACACTGTTTTAATATACTATCTCCACGCTAACATTTCTTCCTGTCTCCATCCTATATCAGCAGCCAGTCTGTCGCTACAGGGAAGAAAAACTTTCCAGATTATTCCAACTACAGACTGGTTAATGCAATGTAGGACATAACTTCCATAAATCCTACATATTTAGCCTATAAATATGGTTCCAGATGAACTTTAACAATGGGAGCTTTGGCCCAAATAAAGTAAGATGCTTCTCCTTTCTATCTAAGCTCCTGAAATGTCTATTTGCCAGCTCAATATGCACCTCTGATCAAAGTTCAAGGACAAAGGAAATGTTTCATAGACGCCCGTAAAATATGCCGCATATCGTTAAATTACTTCCATTAAAATATCTTTGCCTCTTATCCCTTATATCAGTGACAAAGTTTATTTAATATCTATCATACACAGTTGGCATTACTTGTATGATGCTACTACGGATCTACTGGTGATCTGTTTAAGCACAAAAAGACTTAATTATAGGAAGACTGGATGGATCGGATAGCCGATTGATAAACTGTAAGGGTATTCCGTCCGTTACCCACGTAGGGATGAATAGTGCATCATTCAGGCGATGTCGGTCCTGGTGGTGTAGTGGTTAACATACTTGCCTCCTAAACCCAAGATCACGGGTTCGAACCCGGCCAGGACCGATGGATTTTTCCGGGCGTAAAAATCCTAAGTATGGCTTCCTTCGGAAGGGAAGTAAAGCCGTGGGTCCCGTGTCGTACATTTACGGCACGAAAAAGAACCTCAAGTCTGAAGGAAAGGCCTCTGAGCAAAATTTGTCGGCCCTGAGTTGAATGGGACGCTGATGACCTGAGCTGTTAAAGAGCGTCCATAAATAAATAAATCAAAAAAAAAATTCAGACGATAGTCAAGGTATCAATATGCCTTTGGATGAGTTGGGGAACGACCTAAAAATGTATCTCAATAGGGAAACCTCACAGAATGGGAAGTCGAGTGCAGATATGATTTTTAGATGAATGGTTGTTGATGTTAAGAAAAAAAGTACATTAAAAGTTTGAAGCTCTGATTTGAACAGCAGCATGGTTACTTCAAGTCTGTAGTCCTCAATGACTCCAATTCACCATTGGACATGTTCCTATGAAGTTTAACCAGTGCATGTCTTTTTTCACACCGTACAAAAAGCATATAAGTACGTTAATAATATGACTGCGAGGATCAGTATGAACATTTTGAGACAAGTCAAATTGGGAGTAGGTAAACTCGCTCTTTTCAGAATACCCTATATACTTACTCATCCTCAAAAACAACTTATCAAGGCACACCTGCCAATCATTTGTGAGAAGTTAATTTTCACATGCAGCCGCAACCCCTTCAGAGCTGAAAAATCGCTTTCCTCGCGTGGAAAGAGAAAATAATCGCATGGATCCAGGTCAGGACTGTAAGGAGGATGAGTGGACTCCAGAAACAGCATTGTCATGGTGAAGCAGGACCCCTCTCAGTCCTGTCCTTGCGTGGCGCTCTTGGAGCTTGTCAAAACTTTCGGCAGACAGACTGTGATCTACCACTGAGCAGTAACCAACTGTCCTTTGCTCCTCCAGAGAATTGTGACCACATGGCCACTTCTGTTGTTTGGTCTCAGATCCATGTTTCATCACACGTGATGGCATCAGAAACACGCCTTGAGCTACCTCTGTCGAAAATCTGCAGCGTTTCTTCATGTCATTCGACGGGGCACGTGTCAAATTGTGGGGCACCCGACGGGAGGAGACCTTCCTGATACGAAGATGATCGCACAGGATTTTTCATACTACTGGCGATTCAGTCTGGAAGGCTGCCACGATATTCTTAAACGTTACGTGATTGTTTTCGCCTGCAATTCTTCCCACCGCGTCAAGGTTTTCCTCAGTTACTGACGTTGCCGGACGTCTACTTCTCTCCCCATCTTGAAGTGAAGTTCTGCCTCTTTTAAATTTCACAAACCATCGGAAAACTATTTGTCCTTGGTGCAGCAACGTCCCAAAATTTGTTGCAAGCGCTCAAGACGTTGGGACTAATTTAAACCACCATTGAAATCATAAATCGTGAATGGGTCCTCCCTGACCGAGTTTTTATTTATTTTTTTTTTTTCCTCCTCCAGTTTTTCCTCTGTCCTCATAAATGCCAAGTGCTGTGGAAGTAGCCTAAACTTAGGCCTGGAAAGCTTTCTTCCTTTAAAAAAAAATCCTTTCCCAATATAACTTTTCATCTCATGTATCACCATTATTCACCGGTTGTGGTGCCTTAGTAGTAAAAACGAACGTTAAACATTATTAAAAAAGCACAAAGAATTGCAGCGCGAAAATGCTTTTTCTCCAACTCAGCCGTAAAGACTGGCTGCCTGTGCATGGGAGGGTACCTTACCCTCACACTCTGGAATGTGGGAGTGGGGTCAATGCGTCCGGATTACTCGCAAGGGATGCGATTACCATATGCTACATTCCTTTTAGTGGGTCAACATTCACTTTTCTTCATCTCAATACTTTAGTAGTGACTTCCGTACCAGTCGTACCAACTTTATGAGTTTCAGTAACTTATTCATTTCCAATTCTCATCTTGCATTTTATACCAAATGCGTCTGCCTTACAGTGATGAAGAAACAGGTACATTCCAAATGCCTGCTTTGACAATGTTGAAGATGACCACAATAGTCACAGTAGATGTGACTAAGGTGCCCAATAGAAAGACTCGTATTGTTATGACCACTGTGGCTTTTCATTACACATGTGTCTTGTATAACCAAAAGTTGAAACAGTTTAAAATTATTCATTTACCGTTCATTCGTCTAAGCAATCACAGTTTATATACACTATGGAAACCTGTTGGCCAATGGATGCATTATTGTCAGTAAAAATTCCATTGACACAGGCATGCGAAGTTACTCAGTCGTGTTTATCACACCTACTTTTTCAGTTGCTTTTCTGCGGGAAGAGCATGTTACACCTCTGCTGTGTTTTGTATGCCGAGATAGGTATATACGTTAGAACAAAAATTATTAATTCATGATACTTATGTGCAAAAAAATGGTGCAATATTATAACAGAGGATTTCGAACTAAATTTCCAGTAGTAGCTTCTGCGTCATTAAAGTGCAATTTTCTGATTGGTGAACAAAGGTGAGTGGTGTTTTCATTTACAAGAAATCGAGATAGAGAAAAAACAGGTATTAACGTGGAGAAACTTGATGAAATAGGGTATCCCTTAGAAACTTCTCCTCCCACCAAGTTGGTGTATCTGTCAGAAGTGCGTATAAAGCCACTCCGCAGCTGCTTTTTCACCTATATAAACCTCAAATAAAACCCGTGTAGGCGCTGAAACAAAATACCCGAGAAACATTTACAATATTCTGGAGGATAAATAATGGCGAGTGCCTCTAAATCTTTTCAAAAGGATTCAGGCATGGCTCACAGCAGATGGTAGACGTTTCCAGCTTCTACTATGATGTTGAGTGCAATATTAATTACTTTTTATTACTATTTAATAATTAAAGAAACAGAAACGCGCGCTGTGAGTTACGACCGAGTAATAGGTTATCCTCGGCGATGGTGAGTCCGTTACGCAGCAACTTCCCGTCGGCAATTTCTGTCTGCTCTACCTAATGATTGTTCTGCACTTGCAAGTTGTATCATCATATCTTAATGTGCGCATCCGGGAATAAAACCTTACACTCTTACATTATTGCCTGTGTCCTTTCATTTCATACTCAATGCAACTAACCACTCGGTGAGGTACCTTTGTCAGCAGAAGAAGCGAGATTTTTGTGTTTTGTTTATTAGATGAGCTGTTTGCCGCTACTGACACAAATGTATCACGTCAGACCGTGGCAAGAGCATTGAATAAAGCACCATATGTAAATAAACTAAATGTGTGCTATTGAAATGGACGCAACCTATGCAGTATCGATAGGAACTGCGTTCATATGAGAAAGTAGATTCTGTCTGCTTCGGGGTATATACATATGTCATGAAACACTACCATATAGAGAACATTGTAAAATAGGACAGAAACTATTTAGGAATGCCGCACGGTTTGTCTGGCATGTCAGCAACACATGCAGTTTCAGCTGCTGGATGAATGGTCGATGGCCGGTGAACGGCACCCTCATTTCGCCTGTTCTGTTGTAGGCCAAGTTTTTCGCAGAGCTTACACCAGAGCATTTGAATCAGCCGAAACCATTCTAACCCATTCTTTATTGCTGCCTAACAGAGTCTACTAAACATAGGCTCAAAATAATAGATTTGCCTGCGCCATGTGGGGATGTCTTTTAAGTTTCGGCGCATTGTGATCATTTGGCATCATTTGTATGCCAATAAGGTAACATAATATTTCGTGCAGGATGGAACACCACAGATGGCCCGACAAAACTTGACAGATCTTTAGCAGCGGTCCAATAGACTTCCCTAATACCTGGTCTTAATCTTATTTTTTGACTATGGGTGCACTTATATACTTTAGTGAATGCCACACATCCACAAATATTGCAGGAACTGTGTGCAATGCATGTCGAAAGTAGTTAGGTGATTGTGACTCTGAAATAAAGGACTGAAGAATGTGACAATGGTATTTACATAGAGAATATCCTATAGTGACTACTCAACAGTTACCACAATACACTATGGTTCACATCTCAAAATTCTTTTGTTTTCGGACATACGCTCATACGTGTTATTGGTGGCTTCAACCAATCTACCTGCTGTGAAAATATGTGACATTTATTTAAACACCATGTGCGTGTATATGTATGTTAATGAACCCTACCTGTCTGTGTTAACCTGGGCTTCAGGTAATAGTGGCTGGCACAGTGATTATCATGTTTGTAATCATGCGGACCGATTACACAAGTTGGCTGCAGTATGGTATAAGACCGTAAACTTAACCCTGTGCCAGTACAATGAGTTGGTTGTGCAATTAACTGCGATGTTCATAATATATTCGGACATCTATAAAAGTAAATAAAAATAGCCACATATCATTATGATGATACATTTTAATGAATTTTCTTATTATGCTCACCACAAAAACACTTTTCGCTGTGTTCCGAATAATTGCAACAAAAGTATTCCTCCTTTCCTTTAATCACAACATAAATCTACAGTGTCTCAATTAATTGTCACAATTCTTATGATGGGAAAAACTCCGCTCCACATTGTAAGAAGCGATAGGAACAAAACGAAAACAAGGAACATTGTTCTATCGTTGGAAAACATCAACGGCGTTAGTTCTATTGTACTACCTAGTATCACATTATTTATTCACATATATTTTAATATTCGCTATTTTTTCTTCAGAATCTTGTTATATATTTGTTTCACAGGTTTGGTAAGAGGTATAATTGATGTGCGATTAATTGCTTATGCCATTTCATCCACCAGTTTTCGATTTGATGATTATGTTTAATTATATTATAAAAGTTATTCTATATTAACTGTAAATTATCATACAATTCTGTTGCGAGCGCTTTTTCAATCTTAATTGCAGAATATACACTGTCGTCAAAGATATCAACTTTTACAATTGTATTGCAATGTGAATGACTGCTGGTTAAAATGCAGTGGTGAGAAATTCTCTATTCACTTATTGCCACGTGCACTTCATCGTGGGGGTTGTTAAGCCGAATGCAAGTATTCCATTCCATCGGTTTCGAAGATTACAGGTTTATTGATCAGTCCAATGATATCAGTTTGCATGATATACTGCGCTGTTTTCATCCATGTGCTGCATTTTTACACCAATGAATAAACTACATGCGCCATAAGTAACTGTACCCGTTTTTTTTTTTTTTTCCCCACAAAATGCAATTTTATGTAAATTATAGCTTGAAATATTACATATTAATAAATGAGAGAATTTGATGTGTTGGCAGCAATGGAAACAGTTGTTACAAATAACAAATAGCTGGAGATATTGATATTGGAAGTTGACCAAGATGGCAGGTACAGTTAGTTATTCGAAGAGCGGTTAGCTTGCGAATGTTTGAATTCATGAAAGACCGCACACTGGGCAGACAGTGCTACAAGTTACAGCACAATTCAAACAGAGATTTGGGAAGCCGCCTCCAAGAAAAGCAACACTGCTAGCTTGGGAGAAACAAACGTTTCATTCTGGCAGAGTCAAAAACAGTCTACGAAGTGGTCAACCAGTCACCAAATGTGCTGTAGTTTCAGATTTAATTGAACGATCAGCTCGTACATCGATACTCAAACGAGCAGACAAACTCGGAGTACCGTGTTCATCGCGTTACCTGTTTGTGGTTTTCTAAATGATAACTTCGCAGGAAGGTGGATAGGCCGTAGATCTGCAATATCAAGTACCGAGTTGACGACTCCGAACAATACATAAAAGAGAAAGTGGCTGCAAATCGCTACCACACAAACGATGAACTAAATGATGTGAGAGTATTACAGTGCAGAGGTGCGACATATTCAACTCTGCCGAGACAACACAGATCCGTTAGATTATTAGGTACAGCGACTTATGGCGCATCCGGCACGTATTAGCAAATCTTGGATATAACATTCGGTTTTTTTAATTGTGTTTAACACCCGTTTTTACTACTGAGGCACCATAAGCGCTGAACACTGATGATACATGAGATGAAATGATAAACTGGAAAGGGATTTTTTAAAGAAGGTGAGGCCCACGTTTAGGGTACTTCCCCTAATGCTTTTGCCATTTATGAGGATTGAGGAAAACCTGAAAAAAACCTCAGTCAGCGAAGACGGTCCTGGTGGGATTCGAACCCCAGACCTCCTGCTCACGAGTCCGTGCCTTAACGACCTCGGCCACCCGTGGCTATATACTGTTCGTGCATAAATATTGTAACAAATGGAAGTCCTGGTAGACAACATCGTATCGACATCTGACAAGTTTAACACAAGAAAATAAGACTGTCTGAAGCAAAGAAAAATACACGTAGAAGTAATTTCTTTATTAGCATTTTATTGTTATATTGAGACAGCAGTCTTTTACGTCTGGCATAAGGCAATCAATGTGAGATTGCAGACAAGGCGGTGTGCTCTTATTTGATTGTGCCCCTTTGTTGTTTGCTGACCTGTTTCCAGGACGTTGTAAATAACGGGCATTATTACCCGTGGTAGCCCGTCTAACGTCGCCACAAACACGCGGAAAGAGAAAGAAACTTTGTGTTTGCGTCGTTCCCCAGAGGGAGTAGGATTAAAACCCTGGTCGTCACCACACTCGTCATCAAGTTCCGGAACCTGGCGCAAGAAATATATTGTGAGTCTCTTATGTGCTTAAGCGTATTAGCGGCCAACCTGCATTATGACAGCAAAAGCATCAAGACAACTACTGTCTCGAGTGGCTGTTAAATGTCCTAACAAAGTAGTCAGTGCTTATTAAACAATATCTTGTAAACTTCTCAATTAATAAAATGTATCTTTTTTCATTTACATTACAAAGCTGTGCTGGAACGTTAAAAACACTGTATTTGTGATAGTTGCTAAGTTCTTAAATCTTCAGTGCGCAATGTACTTATAAAACATAGAAACAACGAATTATTTATTATCAGTCTTTCAGTTTATTTGCCTTTCATTGCTGTGGAAATGCTTTGAATAACTCCAAGTAAGAACTTAGCCATCTGTAATATGTGATATTAATCAAAATATGCAGCCAGTGGCGGCTCGTGGCCATTGTAGAAGAGTGGCCCAAATGGAGTAGTCTTTTATCAAGACTATATTCCTCTCCAACTATCTCCTAACTGCAGCGTCATGGTACGTTTGTACTACAAACTTCTGGATTACAAGGAACTCTTTTAATTCAGCTGTTAAAGCACGCCTTTAGCCTTCTTCAGTCAATTCAGAAAAAACAATGAATTTATGAACCCATCAACCAATTTACTCCTAATGATATATGGTAACATCAAAACAAATTGTGGCATGCACGTATCATTATCTGTCGTTTCGTCGCCCTGTACAGAAATGAAATTTTCCCTTTCTATTTCTTTTCTAATCTCATTCATTTAGACAGGATACGTTTCTCACTTCACACGCTGTCAGTCAAGATGTTTTTTAAAAGCAACAAAAAACGTTATTAAAATTGTGCCGTCTTCCTGAATGAGCTCCTATGGCTGTCGGTTGACGAGGTCCAAATAGTCTAACTTCCAACTTTACAGTCAAACTTAGACGCTAAAAGGGAGTCCAATAAAACGCCTACTCCAATCATTGCCACAAAACGGATACGCTTTGCTGGCCCTCGAAGGTATAAGTTTAAAGCATAAAAATTTCTGAGCTGATCCATGAGTTTCCCTCTCTAACGGAAGACCCGCATACTACCGCTACTACAGTAGAAAGGAAAAGTGTTTATTGCCTAAGATACAATTAAGAACTAATCGGCTATACGTCGCTTTTTAATACATTTTTTATTTAAACGTTGACCAATAGAAGAGAAAATAGTAAATAATTATGGCAGTTTCTTTGCAGGGGGGAGGGCGGTCTGGCGCTTATTGACCTCCTGGCTCCTGGCCGAAACATAACACACTTTTTAAATAATAAGCATTTTATAAATATGAATTAAGCGCATATTAGAGAATGTGAATTTTATGATTTTTGTTTTTTAAAGTTTAAAGTGATTTGATAAGAATGTAGGGTTTTGGGGGGGGGTGTTTCAAATATATAATAATAATAATAATAATAATAATAATAATAATAATAATAATAATAATAATAATAATAATAATAATAATAATAATGTGCATATTGAAAATACAATGTAAAAGAATATTAGCAGAAGTGGATTATTTAAGGAGAAGTGTTAAGATTATTGAGGTTTTAAAGAACATAAAATAAAAAATGGATGGAAATAGAGACATTTGAATATGGAATTGTAAAAAGAGAATTGTATTGGTTTGAATATGTAATGGGGAATGGATTAATTTAAGTGTGGATAAAAAAATTAAATGAAACCCATTTAATAGATCCTCATATATACCAAAAAATATAAAATACCAAAGTATTTTATAAACTATCGTTACCAAGAAGAGGATGCCCTAGATAGAGATTATGAACGGGAAAGGCGCAATATCTATATAAAAAAAACCTAGATTATGGTAGAACTTGCATCTTAATAATAGTGTAACCGTGCTTAGCCGCCCGCCAAGCAGACTGGAAGAAATGCTGAAGGTCTCTTTGGTATATGGCATGCCAGGCTCGCTGTAATTATGGCGTAGCTAGGCGATAGTCGTTACCGGGGCAGAGCTGGAGGTTACGCACCTTCCCACCATGTCGCACACGTGCTAAATGGGGTTGAGGGCCGGACCCAGAAGGACATGGTAGATGTACACCATGAATTGCAGCGGTTCTCCTACAGTGGTCCGCGAGAGCATCCCAGGGGCTCCGCAAAGCATTAGAGTACTATTATAAGCTTTTATTCTTGAATATATGGATACAAATAAACTATTACAAGAAAACGAGGGATTGCATAAATTTGCGATATTATTACTGAGCTTAAATAAATTAAAATCAAATTGAAGGCACCTATTTGTTCAGGAGGGAGCTTTCAAATAGCTAAGCCGATTAGGCTTAACTCTCACATGTATATTCAGTTTTCCTGACAACAGCACGCGAACTGCGTAGCCTGGGGCTCGCCTCCCTCAGGCAGATTTTCACGGACTATCAAAGAAGACCATGGAAGTAATGATGCATTTAACATCTTATTTCTATGAAAAACCATTCTCTTTACTCATTTATAAAATCAATTTGGAAAATGTAGAATTTGAACTCAGAAGACAAATGTTTCATATTAAACCCTTTACCATGACTTTAAATGAAACGAAGCATCTCTCTTATTCAGAAATTGACATTAAAGAGTAATGTTATACTCTATTGATACTATTTTAATGTTTTGTGAGTTTATATGTTATAACATTATTGTTATGATCTAATATGAAAGGATACGCTAAAGTATAAAGGTAAATATTGAATAAATGCATATTTATTTGCTTATATCTTTAAATTTTGTGAACCAGTAACGAATAACTTTAAAATATATATGGCATACAAATATATATTTTCTGAGACAACGAAAGAACTTTAAAGGGGAACCGTTGATGTAAAGTATACTGTGTTGCCCTTCAGTATGGGGACGCGCGTTATCCTGTTGGAAATATGGCTCCCCCAAGTGTGCAGATATGATTGGAGAAAAGCATTGACGTAACACAGATGTACGTAGCACCCGTCATTGTCCCTAGAGGAAAACGGGGTGTGTCTCTAAATGCCGCCCCCTCCCATGTCATAATGTGGGTTCTGAACTGCGGATGCGCATATTCGATGGGTGTTCACGTTCACGCGCATCTCTACGATCACGAACAGGGTCGTCACTTGATCCAAAACAGAAACGACTCTCATCGCTGAATATCACCAATTTCCACTCATTTCTCAAAAAAAAAATTTCTCGTGACACCATCGAAGACATTCTTGGCGATGAAGCTAGAAGCAAATCAAGTGTGTACGTGCCAGAGAAACGCGGGAAAGTAAACCTATCTCCAAAAATTGAAGCCAAAAGTAAAAAATTTAAACTTATTTAGAATAACACGATAGAGTGAATACAAAAATGAGCAGATGATGTGACTGCACTCAAAGTCAATAATCCTGAAAGAGTTCATAGACTTATAGATGAAATCGGATTAAAAAAAACAAATACCAGCATGGCATGCTTGACGTCACGATTTATCAACAGTAAGAAATGCAGCAGAAGAGGTAAGGGAGAAGCTGGAAAAATGGAAAATCAAAAACAACTCGCACACCTACACAATAATCTAAGCCTAACCTCGAGTGAATCCTAGAAATCGAAGAACTCAGTGGCTTACTGCGGCTCGCTGCGGCCTCACGCCCTCCGCTCTTACGGCGGTACTGGCAAATGATAAATGTAACGTTACATCATGTTGGCAAATCTGAAAAATAAACGACAAACCGCTAAAAAGAATGTACAGAGTCGCCTGGTGGGACGAAAATGAAAGGCGTGCACGCGAACCTGTGAAGTTGTGCTACATTGATGAACGCATCGTGTAAGGGCCAGTGCATGGGACCATGGACTCTAAACTGTTCATATAATCCTCTAATGATGCTCCACCCATTCTCCCGCTATTTTAGGTAAATTAAAAACCCCTCCATGAAAAAAGATCATTCTGAATCTTAAGTTACAGGCACAGCCGGCGACGCCTATATTTCAGCTCTGGTTTGTACAATGTTAGTTTAATAGAGGATGCTAAAATTGAACGTTGTCTGTTTATAAAATCATAGAAAAACATATAATATTGAAAAATGTGTTAATTTAGGCAATTGTATTGTGTCGTGCAGAAAGAGCACAGGTCTTTGCAGGCGATGTGGGTGATGTTAAAGTTTGCAGAGGAGCAGGGTAAAGTAAAGTAACAGCAATTTTGGCTGTCCTAGAAGTGCTAGCTCTGGGGAGTGAAAACGGTAACAGAAAAGAGATGAGATTTGTTAACTTCATTCTATTCCAGTCCTTCCCCGCGGCGAGAGAATTCCACAAGGGAATGTTTTCGTGTGTCTCTTCTGGTACGAGGTCTTTTTCTCTTACCTGCAGGACAAAACCCTGAGTAGAGATAGTAAGTGTCGTCATCACATTTGCTGAATTTTCAATTACGGCAATGTATGAAATGATAACAACGAATTTATAAATAAGACAAGGTTCACGAGTTTAAAAGCTCTATCGAGGAAGTTCCTACTGCGGTTATTCTAGTGATTTCCCCTGATCTCTGCCTCCAGCAATTCCTACCGTCTGTTGCCATTGTGAGAGTTAAAACTTCCTGCATATATCGTTTCAAAGCAGTTCCAAATAGCAGCTTACCTACAGCTTTGAAGGTGGAGCTTATCTGTGCCGGGTGCCATTTTTTCCCACTACTTTCCACCCTATAAACTTCAACCCAGTTCCTTTCTTTGAGGTACTGTCTCCGATTCTACTAGAAATCCATTTATTGTCCAAAAGAATTATGTACCGATATACAGGGTGTACACAAATGATTATAGCGATTTTAAACTTTTGTTTTCTGTGGTATATAATATAATTTTGAATCATAACTAAATTGAAGAAAATCTATGGAAGTTACCATAACACAGATTACAAGTATTCAATATGGGATCTATTTGAGACACGGTATATGTCTATACGGTAGTTCATTTGTGCCACACTGATGCTGGCATGTCTGGTGTAACTGCTACAATAATCCTCCGTCTCAACTCAGGTAGGTTTGCAGGTAGCGGTGGCACGTATTAATATGATGTTTCATGTACCTCCACAAGAAAATTTTACAGGAAGGTCAGATCTGGGGACCTTGGAGGCCAACGGAGAAAAGTCAGGGCGTCTGGACCATGACAACCAACCCAACGATGGGGAAAGTTTGCCTTTATGTAGAGGCCTTTAGGAATTGCAGACAATATGGTCTCTGTTGGAGATGCTTTCACACCTTCCACACTGTCATTGTTGGAATTGTTAGTTCTCGAGCCGCCCGCCGCTCAGATTTTTTAGGATTTCCCGCAAAAACTGTTCCCACTCTCTACGCTTTCTCATCTGACACACGCGGTGGACCGGGACTCTTTCCTTTACAGAGACACCCCATCATTTGGATCTGGTTGTATAACATATGAATGTTGTTACCAGAAGGGGCGTAAAGACAAAATCTTCGCCTATACGGCCGCTGAACTGGATTATGTTTCGCGATTTCCAAGACATAAGAGTTGTGTTATTTTGTTTATTTGGTTATCATGTCTACAAAACAAAATGTGTGCATGTAGAATTGAAACTTCCACAGTATTTCTTCAGTTTAAGATATGATTCAAAATTATATTGTTTATACCGCATAGAAAAAAATACACGATTAAAATTGCTATAACCATTTGTATACACCATGTATTTCATTGTCTATCGCACTATCAGTCAGCGCGTACATCTGCTGTTATTTCTTCCGCTATTTTAAGGTATAGTGAAGGAATATTTTGCAACAAATTCCAAGCCCGGAAAGAGAAGCCATAGCTTATAATAGAATATGAAAGAATACTTCGAACAGCAGAGATTAATTTTTTTGAGAAATATTAAAGGAATACGAAGAACTGAACGAGTTAGGGTAATTTATTAGGATACCAAAACAAATGTTCAAATATAAACCAATGTTATGGACAGACAACAAGAAAGTGTTCACATTAGTTTTAAGCTATGCCGTTTTAGCACGTCCTCCTGTAACCTTTGGCCTACTACACCCCTTTCTCTTCCTCATCCTTGTGTCCATGCTGGAAGTCTTTGTTACCTATCGTGTATTACATTTGGTAGGAACAGACAAGGAATCTTCCACAATTTATGAGACGCAATAATTCCTAGAGTGAGTCTTTCTCCTGGTATGTTCTGTTAATAGAAAGGGCTTTGGTTTCATCGGGGTAAAACGTCTCTTGACCATTATTCTAAATGTGTTAGCCCGCAGCTCCCTCCGTTAGCCTGACCCAGTGACCATGATAATATAAAGGTTTAACATAATTTTCTGGTACTGTGAAGCTGTAATGTAATTTTAAGTTCCTATTTGGTTTCTAAGAATTTAGGTGAATATAATCATCAAGTTGTTCTCAAAACAGACTAACACTAATGTTCTTTAAATAATGTTTCATTAATATTTTGTAAAGTGTCTAGGCAGATAATCAATTACTGTTTTAAAAATGTAAAGTTATTTCAATATATGGAATTGATTTCAACTGTCAAGGTTGTAGTTGAGTGCGAGATTGCGAGGGAGCTAAATTTAGCTATCTGCATGTACACTAAATAATTTCATTATGAAATAATTGCAATAATTGGAATTCATCTTCTCCCTAATTCAAACGCACCTTTCTCCGGCCATAACCTGGAAGTTATTTTTCAAGCATAATTTCCATCTTACTCTGTCCAACCACTTGTGGGAGGCCATTGTGTTGCAAATATATAAAGAATTGCCAATAGAAAATGAAAGACAGATTGCAAAGTATAGGAAAAGACAAAATCCGCAATACATTACTCATACATTTCTTCCATCACAATCTTGCTATGATAGTATCGTTAAAAGAAGATGATAATTTATGTATTTACGCACATAAGATCGCTTTTGCTTTCTTATTGATTTACCCTAAGTCCTTATTGCAGGTTAAGTTTTTGCAAAAAAATATGGTGTTTTATGCTCTAAGAAGTGCTCTAAATGACATGATTCCTAATTTTGACTCTCCGAATACGGCGGAGATGTTATGGCAAGTGGTGCTACGAGAAAAATGTAATTGATAAAGGAACATTGGTGTGAAAGCAATATAGTCGGTCCTAGTCTATTGGCAATCATACTTGCCTCGTAGATCCATTGCGGTTTCAATTCAGTCCAGGGTTGATGGGTTTTTTAGAATGTAAGTATGACTTTCTTCGGAAAGAAGTAAAGCCGTGAGTCCCGTGTCGTAGATTTACGGCATGTAAAAGAACATCAAGTCTAATAAAAGAGGTAACTGAGGAAAATTTATCGGCCGTTTCAGTCCTGAATTGGACGCTGATGAACTGAGATGGCATTCGTAAATAAAACAAATCAAAAACAAACAAAGCAATACATGGTGTTTTCCTACATTTCTCATACGTACCGACAGTTGGTGTTGGGGACTGAATAACATCTTTCTAATGACAAATAAGCGATATGTTACATTAGGCAGCAAGCGAGAGACGTGGTCTTCCTCTTCATTCACGGATTAGGAATATTCTGTTCCGGTCTTACATTTTCTCTTCTTTTCCAGGTAAACGTACAGAACATCTTATAGGTTTATATACCATTAATTTTTTATATGTATCTTTTATCATCCTTTCAAGGTGGGATATCCATTTTTCTCTATTATGTTATCCATTATGCTTCAATCTATAATCCATTTCTGTGCCTATCTTGTTAAGTGCAGCCTTTTACCACACACAAAAATCGTATTTCTGTAGACGGTACAAAGCTTGCCTCTTTATTGTTATTATCCAAGATTAGTTACTATAGAGTAGTGCTGAAACTGCTGTTCAATTCAGTGTACAATTTCAGTTAGGTCTCTTTCCTGGTTTTTGTTTTTAACGTTTGTGTAGTGCCATTTATAGTTTGGAATTTTTTTTTCATTTACATCCTGGTCTATTTCATCACATTCTATATCTTTACAATGTGTTACCTGTTCTAATACTCGTAAAATAACAGTTTTCGTCATAGAGGGATATTTTTCGTGGAATGCCATTTTGTCTTTGATCTTGATATTTTAATTGTACATTCTGTATAAAGTTAACCAGTTAGAATACTCCTTTCTGTAACCTCTCTTCCTTTACATATATTAGAACAATGTCATCAGCAATAACCAACTAAAATTTGAAATCTTTATGCTATATTTGCTATTTTATGGAAGAAGTTCGTGTATACAAATATATATGTACATTAAACAATATCGGAGAAAGGCTTTATCCTTGCTTTGCTCCTTTCGTTCATTTTTATTTAGTTTTATGATGTGTTATTTGATTTTTGTTTTAGTACATAGTTTTGTATTATTTTGACTAGGTGCTGTGGGAAAACTTTCTCATACTCGTACATTATATTCCAGAATTTATTTTTATGTATTCTATCAAAAGCCTTGTCTATAAAGGTTAAACGGGTCTCTTGATTGAATTTTCTATTTTTCTATTCTATTTGTTCCATAGTGCTTATATAGTTCTGGCGTGATATTTTCACTCTGAAATCGTTTTGTTCCTCTATTACTAGAGATCAGATATTCGTTTTACTCTATTACTTATAATTCTTGAATACACTTTGTTAATGACATTTAATAGACTTATGCGTATGTAATTCTTACATTGACATCTATCCTCCTTTAAACAATAAAATCACAAGTGTTATTCTAAGCGTTGTCATTATGAATGTTGACTATATATATATAACTCACAAAAGCTACTTAGAATGCAATATAAAAGTTCACATTAAAAGTTCACACTAAAAACCAGTAATAAAATTAAACACTAAAATCACGATATTTCGAGCTTGACTCTTGAACACGTGCTGAGAGTAGTAGCCAACGCTCGAAATATCGTGGTTTTAGTGTTTAATTTTATTACTGGTTTTTAGTGTGAAGTTTTAATGTGAACTTTTTATATCGCATTCTAAATGTGATATTACAAACAGTGGCGAGTTTTGCACGTAGATTTCCGTTCGGCATGTTAACAGATTAAGTACCGATTATTCTTTAGAATTTAAGAATGTTTGTATTTAATGGGTTTCGTCTTTTAATTGTATTAGTGTATTCTTTTCCTATTTTTCTCTGCTATAAGCGCAATTAACCATGTACTGCCAAATCAAGCGACATCTGCAATATTTCACATTATTATATCTGCTTAAGTACCATTAATATTTGTTTCAAAGTGAATTCAGGACATTCGAGCTGCGACAAGGATAGCTTTATTTCAATCAAATACTGTGCTTACGCCTTCGACACATTTTGCAAATGGCACTACGAAAGCTGGTAACACCTTTGGAAACTAGAAGCAGTAGGAACACAAGTACCAAAGAAATAACACGCTTAAAGAGTTCTGACAACCTGCACGTGTTTCATAAATTTGCCGCGTGTTGAAAGCATGACGAAAACAAACTGCCTCCCTTCGCCAATTTCCCGCATTTCTCACGTCATGGCTGCAATTTCAGTTCAATCTTCGAAGTGCTATTGAAAGTTTCGGAAAGGTAACACTGACAGCTTAGCTCTGCGAAATGCTAGGCTAGAAGGTAAGCCTGCTTTAGTGTTTTCTAGTGAAAGAATAACTATTATTTAAACCCATGTAAAACCTTAAAAACCTCACTATTACAAAGTACTCTTTTCAAGAAAATACATTATGTATTCATTGCACAAATAGGTGAGTCGCTATTACATTGGAAAAGGTGTATTTTAATTCGTAACCTGTTGCAGCTGCAGCAAAATGTTAATTGTGGTCGTGCAATCGCCGACTGATAAAAGTGACTCAAAGTATTTTTCGCGCAATAATTATAAAGGAAAGATTACAATTCAAACATTTTCAACCCAGTAAGGGTTTAGTACATTATTAAACAGGATACGGTCCATATGGTTCATATTTACAAAGATTTAAATTAAAGAAAACAACACATGTACGATTTGTAACGTGATCGATACGCCGGAACATTTTTCATTCGAATGCTCTAAATACCATTCAATTGTAGCTGAGGAAAGTAGGGTATTTGCAGAGAAATACATTTGGAACATCATGGGGGATCAAATTGATTTTAGGACAGTTAACGATTTAACAAATAAAATATAATGTAAAATGACAGAAGAATATGTAAACAACAAAAATCAAATAAGAGCGAAAACCCAACGGTCAGAAATAATACATTCCCCAGAATATCCCGGAGAATCAGAGTATGGCAAGAAAAATGTATACGAGAAGAGTCAGTTCAAAAACAAGATGATGATTCGAGTCTATTGACAGCAATAAATAAATGTATTATTATAATTATTATTGTTATTATTATGAAGACAACACCTAAATTGAATCAGAAGAAGGAAGCAGAACTTAGTAGTCTTCAGGTGCAAAATAAGCAGCTGAAAGAAGAAGTGGTAGACCGAGAACAAAAGGAAATATAAGGTACAGATAAAATTTGAAAATTAACAGAAGAATAGAAAAGAGAAGAGAAGGAAACTGTACTGTCAAAACACCACTTCCAGTATAGCTGCTGCTTGAGACCGGCAGCAACCTCATTGATGTCCAGGTGGGAGCAGCCCGGATACTGAGCGTTAGCAGAGGTGAAGATTTTTGTTATTAAATTGTATAAAAATTGTTAATGAATTAATTGTTAATGTAATTATTGCTACTGGATACCAGTAGTAACAGTAGGTTTAATTTTCAGTCGTGCTAGATTTCAGAACTGGCTTAGTATTTTTTTGTTTAGTTATAGTTTTAGTACTGTAGATTTTAAAACCTTTAGGATGTAAATTGCAATTTAAATTGTATTGATAAATGTAAGAGGAACAAATAAAATTAATCTGGAACATTATATCCTGATATAACATCTAGTTATCAGTAATATAAGCATTGGAGAATAAAATTAAATGAATGATTAGGCCGCCCTACCAGAGCAGTCAGGCGATATCAAAAGGCGAAGGCACGAGTAAGCAGCTTTATCTACTTCCACCTTGTAAGGGAAGTTGGTTTTGGAAACTAAGTGCTGGCCTACTGGGAAAGAAGTAGAAAAAAAACACCAGGAGAATGATTTCAGGCCGGGGAAGTATTCCCACTTCACAAAAGGGTGTGCTGTAACAACAAGAATGTTTGAAAAATTATAGAAAGTTTTTCCAAACTCCGGTCCCTCACCTACGAATGTACTTTGCAGAATTTAGACGAGGAGGAACAGCCTTAAAATACGAAGAGCAGAGAGGGCGTCCAGCAAAACAGTCAAAGTGACTTAAAGATAGAAACAATACTCGTATGGAAGGAGGATCCACATTGGAAGCTTGGTAAACCATACACCAACTCCAGAAATTGCAATTGAATTTTTATAGCACATGTTGAAAAAGCATATTATGGCGTCGAAGCGGTTGGTGAAGGCCGTAACGTTAGGACAGCAAAAATGGCACTAATGATATGATATAGTTGGAAAGGTAAGTCTGAACTAAGGCAAATGTCTTAAACCAAGTTTAAGCGAATACCTAACTGAACATTTGTTCTTACAAGGATACTCGTGAAACTTAAACCTAACCTTTGTTATGCATCGAATGAATGCAATCTTAATGCCTACCAAAGGTAGCTTTTATACGTTGTTTCCCCAATTTCATTAAGTATGATAAAATTATACAACGGGTTTGGAAAATAATGGAGAAACCACTGAAATTGATGCACAGAGACGCTCTAGTGAGGAAAAATGACAGACATGCACATAAACAGTGGCTGGCTTAGGTATGGTACATATTGCAGAAATAAAGGCATTAGTATTAGCAGAGGTCATTTAAGATATGTACCCCTGGAGACAAAAAAAAAGTTATCTCTTGAACGCAAACTTTTTCTAAGTCCTACTCGTTACAACGCGCTATTCACAAGGTAGCCGGCAAGGCTGTGTAGCCACTGCAGCAGTTGTGTTATATGGTGTGCACTAAAGATGCTGACTAGTATGTGTGTTCCGTTAGCTCTGTGGCAGAGTGTACAGTGATGCCTGGTTAAGAGCGCAGGCAGGTTCGCCTACAAACATGAAAGTTTTTTTTTTTTTAAATAAACCTTTGTAACGTATTATGAGCAATTAGTTTCGCAATATTGTCTCCCATACACAGCAAGCTTTAATGTTAGCATATATACATTATAACGAATATTATAATACTTCTTTTATTATTTGTTCTGTCTAAACACAATATGCTGCACACGCATTCCCTGCACAGCCATGAAGGAAAAAAGATAGTTTAAGGGCGCAAGTTCAAGAGTTCTGGGGTGATATAGCCTTTCGTCCACATTACTGTAGAAATCTGACATCATCTATGCCTCCGAAGACTGAGGGCAGTTATACATGCTGAGGGTTAATACACCCGATAATTAACTTGTACTTATTTCTGTGTGTTTTCACTTTAGAAGATACGTTAAAATATGATATCATATTAAGGCAATGTGACGTTCTACATATACACTTATAAAACCAATAATAAAAATAAAACAAAAGCAGTGTGTGGGATTTGAACCCAGTAGCTTATGCAAAAGTGCAATGTCTTCTAAACCGCCCGGTTACCGTATTGTACCCAAAATTTCTCTTTCCAAATGTTTATGATTGTGATCATTATGCTTTCAGGTAAAGCGCCTATTTCAGTATGCAGTCGCTGGATGCGCGTTGTAAATACAGAGTTCACGAAAGCAGAAAGTACCGTAAATCCCATAAAATTAAAAAAAAAAGTATATATGCACATTTTGAACATTTAAGGAAGTACTGTTTATAATACAGCACAGTATTCATGTACAAATTTAATTAGTATGACAGTGTTCTAAAACTCAAATTTTGCAGTACATTCCACTCTGAATAATAAAAACAACCCACAATCTGATATCTTCAGTTATGAGTTGATTTGCCTGTTAATTTGCTAGAAGCGTACTATGTATAGCAGAATAGTATATAGTACAATAATAGAATTAATAGAACATAACGGAGGAACGCCGTTTTCGGAAATATACAGGAAATATGTTTTTATATACTATGCTGTATAATTCCTGCATAAAAAGTATATAAATTTCAGTTCCCATTCATTTATGTATGTACAATTGTAAGAATAATAAAGTTTGAAGTGCATTTCAACTGAAATATTGCAAAAGTAGTCATGCCCCACTGCTGAAGATAACTTCGCATATTTTTCCTTTAAAGTTGAAATATTTTGCAGCAACAATCAAGACTTAAAATAGTAATAATGATTAGAATGGTAATAAAATTAAGAAATGATAATCATAATAACAACCATGATTGTATATGATTTGAAATACCTTTCACCAACAGACCGCGGTTGTGTGACTATCAGCACGTAGCTCAAGCCGCATTCTTTAGAAGAAGGTACTTGGGATTGAATCCCGTCTTGTCGTCTGTAACCGCAAATTGTAATATTTGCATTAAAATATTTCAAGCCTTAATAGTGACGTCATAACTATTTCCAATAATTATTTTCAAATGCATTAGTGTGGGTTACATTTTATTACACAGCATCTTCATCTTTTCTTTCTTTCTTTCTTTCTTTCTTTCTTTCTTTCTTTTTCCCTCTATATTTTGTAATAGGATGGTTAAAAGAAACAGGTGGTAACACATTAGAAAAGCATGCAAGATGTAAAATGAGTCGCATTAATTTTAGGACTCATAAAGTTAATCTTATGAAACATGTCTGTGATTTTAGGCTACCTTGGTAGCATCTGACAACCCTAGTCTGAGCGGAGAGGTTTCGATAATGTGTTGCGTCAGCACATTTGTTGTTGATTTGATTTGTTTATGGACGCTCTTTAACATCTCCGGTCATCAGCGTCCCATTTAATTCCGGGCGTGAAATGGCAAATAAATTTTGCTCCGAGACCTCTTCATTCAGGCTTGAGGTTCTTTTTTGTTCCGCAAATCTACAACACGGGACCCACGACTTTACTTCCCTTCCGACGGAAGCCATACTTAGTCTGCACATTTGTCTATATGAACTTTGCTGATGCGAGGAAGGATCTCAAACGATAGCATTTCCATGCCATGAGTTCCTATGACTTTTAATTTGATTTAGAACCTAGAATATCTTCAGAGAGTGAGCCTTTGGATTATGAGACCTATGTCCTCCGCAAGTCACCATTTATAGATATTTTTTCAGTATTTAAGAGAGGAAAGGGTGGCTCAGCATAAATAACAAATGAAAAGATGATGGTAGTAGAGCGTATTTTGTGGAAAGATAATCGTTGTACATATGCCCAGAATCAGGAAAACTTTAATATTGGATTCTGCAGCAGGGGAAAAAAAACAAAAACAAAAAAGCAAGGTTTTGAAAGACAAACTTCAGGTTAGGAAACTTTGCAGCGCTGAATTCCCCACAGGTGAACAAAATATAGTGCGAGTAAGCAGGTAAACACTAGAAACTTTTGATAGAGGAAAAACTAAAAACAAATGTAACGTCATAACAAGTGACGAAAGCTGGATATATCAGTTTGATCCAGAAGTGGCATTCATCGGTCTGGGTCTTTGCAGTAGAGAATCCTCTAGCAAAGGAAAGATACCGAGTGTGGGCTTGCTCTTCTAGTCAGTCATGAGTAGAGTCATGTCGCGAAAGCCTGATTGAGAAATATTCTCTACAAAATTTTGCCCAAAGTCTTCGCTGCTTCCCTTCCAAAGGAAGCCATACTTAAGATTTTTACGCCCGAAATTGATCCTGACAGATATTGGGTTTAGGAGGCAAGTACGATTACCACTATACCACCAGGATCGATGAAACATCATAGGAAATGATAAATTGGGAAAAAATGTTTTAAAGGAAGAAAGTACCCCAGACCTAAGTTAAGGGTACCTCTCCGGCATTTGCCATTTATGAGACTGAGGAAAATCTGGTGGGGGGAACCCTCAGGCAGGGAGGTCGGTCCTGGCGGGAATCGAGATGCAAACCTCCCGCTCACGAGTCCGGGCCTTAACACCTCTACCCATGGCGGTGATAAATAGCATGTTCCAAGAAGAATTCGAACATTAATCCTACAAATACATTAAATATTACGTTTCAAATTCTCGTCATAACTTCTGCTTCCTTTCAATCTTTCCAATAAGCGTATACAAACAGGACTTATGAATGGAGTCATTGGTGTGCTTCTGACCGTGTGATATCAATCAAATTTTCCAGCTGCACAATCATATCAATATCGCGAGGCAGTTCTCTAAAGGAGAGTGACGTCAGCTTCTTCAGGAACGTTATTACCCCGTCAGACTGTCACGTTTTTGCTCTCCATATGCGCTGCTTCTAAGTCACATGGAATGCCGTCAACCAAAGTGGAGCTATGAAGAAAACTGTCTTCGCTCGCACAAATCTTTACTACTTCTTATGGAAGGACCTTTTACCTAACAGTCATCGCGTAAGGTATTCCACAAAAAACTTAAGTCTGCAATTAATGGAAAGTATCCAACGTGCTTCAACTTTAGCAACAATGAAGGAAAAGATCGGGTAATGTGGGAAAGTCTATATTTTTTTCTTTGTTAAAGAAATAAAAATATTTTTAATCTCGCTCATAGCTTACATTAAATGCTATCTTTTGATACAACATAATGTGGGTTCCAGAAAAAAATGGAGTTCTGAAACCAAAACATATGCAACACATCCATAACTGAATCTAGACGTTCCGCGACTAAATTCTGGGTATCATCTGAACTGGATTCTACAATGGCGATACCTTTCACTGCGTCAAGGGACAAACAAGGATCCGAAAGAGCGGAACTGCATAGTCAAGATCTACCGAGTATAGAGGATGTTCAATATAGAATGGTAGTATGCATATGCTGACAGCATACCTTTATTCAACCTCTTCATTTTGATAATCTTTCTCAGAGTAATCATCGTAGGATGCAATACAGCTATCCTAACGTTTCTGCAGTTCATGACATGCTGCAAATCATATTTTGAGTCCTACAGAGTCGCTTTCGCAGCTTTTGCCATTGCTTTTGTGATGAAAAATGCCTCCCAAGAAGGTGTTTCTTTCATTTGATGAAAAGAAAAAAGTCACACGGAGCTAAATCTGGACTATAGGGAAGATAATAAACACAGCATTGATTTTTGTGAGATATTCAGCAACAATAATGATGGACTACCGTGCATTATCATGGTACAAAATACTGCTGGTAGCACGGAAATGTGGCCTTGCAGAGTTTTCAGGACATCTCTGTAGTATTGGCCATTTATAGTTGTATGTGTAGCAATGATATGTTGGTAAACCATTTCTTGAATATCGAAAAATCAGATGATCACAATTTTCTCAGCAGCAACCACTTTTGCTTTTATTTTTGTTGGTGATTATACAGATTTTTCACACAGAGCTTTACTATTTGCTGTCAGGATCGAAATGATGTAGCCAAGTTTCATCAGCAGTTTCATCTTTGAATAACTTATACCAACCGACTATTTGATGTGTCCAGTATTCGTCAGTTGAGTGATGAAGTAAAGATGTATAAGGCCATCTTTAGCGATGAGGATTTCCGCCGTAATGGACAGGTCAGCGAGAAAAATCCTCTTATTTGGAGTATGAAAAAAAGTGGTTCGTTCAAGAACCAATGCATGCCCAGCAAAGGACAGTTTGGAGTGGAGTGATTTAGTGATCGGGTCGTGCTTCTTCGTAATTATGGAGTGACTGTTAGTGGTGTTTGTGACTTGCCCTTACAGATAGGACAAAAACCGAAGCACCAGTCCCGAGCGACACCGGAGAGAGCCGAGCTCCGCAGTCGCGAACGGAAGATAGAAATGTTGTAAGATGGTAAATGTTGCATGTATTTTTATTTATTTATTTATTTTATTAAACGTAACGTAACCAAGAATAAGCTAGCTGACAACTTGCTACTAAGAAAAATTTCTGGACTAAAAACATAAAAAAAATTAAGCTGTAAGTATGTGAAAATAGTACTGAAATTTTTGTCAAAAGAATGGAAGAGTGTCAGATCAATCTTGGTGGATGTCAAATATTTTAGTCAACGTTTATCCTTTAATATAATGTAGCAACTCCGCCAATTAATTAATATAAAATCAATTAAATTCTGTGTTATTTTGTGACACCCTGTATACTAAAATAACGATTCCAAAACAATTACGCTCGTTTTGTTACTTCAGAATGAGACGTCAATTTAAAACCCAACCTAGAACTTAACAGAACACTCGCTTCTTGTAAGCCAAATTAATATTGCTATAAAGTTCATCTAGAAATGCCTGCTCTTTGTGGGGAAAGTGCTATGCCTCATCAGAACTAAAGGGAAACGGTGCCAAGAGTTTGAAAATGGGCTTGTAGATACGAATGAAGAACAATGCCAAAATCGGCCATTGTCTTCCAACATCCCTGATAACGTTCCTTGTATTGATCACTAGATTCAAGTTAACCGCCTGAAAAATATTGCCAGTAATTTGTAGTGTGTTCTCCATCGTCCACGATCGACTTAGATATCGAAAATTGTCTGCTGGATAGATTTCACATTTGCTAACGGAAAGTGATATTCTAACGAAGGAAATGTCGTATATTTCCTTTCATCCAATACCATTCAGTAGTAAAGTTCTCCACGCATAGTCCTTGACGTGTGGCACTCTTCTTGGAATGTCTGAAAAACGCTAACATTATCAAAATTGATAGTAGATATATTTTCCGTGATAACGGTTTGCGCTATAAACCGCCGTGGTGTATGAAATATTGAGGATGTTAGGATAGAAGTTTTAGCAGCATTCAGCCCAGAATTTCGGCGATTATCATATGTTCGAAAGAACGAATAAAGCTTTTGCGGGAAAATGTATTACTTCAGATAATGCAATAAAGAAAGTGTTATTTAGTATTCTTACATATTATTACTTATTATAGTTCATTTTATAATGTACTGTTTACTCATTTTGTTACATCTATCCCAAAGGTTGGTAATACTGTTTAAATGTCATGGCGACGAATGAGATTATCCTATTTATTTTTATCACTCGGCATTTTGATACAGTATTAGTTTTATTACAGATTTTGTTGCATTTGTACTCCTAGAGAAATTTGTAGCTAACTGCTTTGTTATTTTCGTTCTTCACTGTGTAGAAGGGTAGGAAAGTACAGTATTAGGTGCATAAACTATTAGCTTACCTACTTTTTCATGCTTTTAATTAAACAGTCAAAAATTTTGCACTACGAAAGTTGCAAATATGGAGCAGAGCCGGAGGTAGCCCCAAACAGAGCAGTATGCAATTATCATATACAGAAATATATGGAAGATGCCATGCAGAGCGAATTTTATCACTGCCAAGAAATAAATTAAATCCCTCAAAGTACAATTAATACTGACTACTAAACACAGGACAGTCCTCTATGGGGTGGTTAAAAAATAATGAAATATTTCAGTAACATTTAGCACAATGATTACCTGCCGTATAACTATGTGTTCTTGCACCATCCTGTACATGTCTCATAAGGTTATCACGCTACTGATGATAGCATCGCACTGTTCTCCTGCTACACTGTACACGATGTTCATCTAGACTACCAGAAGTGGTTATGAAGCACTGTTCTTTCGTTATCCCCTACAAAAATGCATCACACATGATAAATTAGCATTTCTTGAAGAATATGCAAAATCAGCCGACAGGGAAATAGTTGTTGGAGTAGGCGTCCGTTCTTGTGAAATACCTGCTGGTTGCCTAGTGCACAAATATGTCCAAATACTCGTGAAAACATTCAATAAATTTTCTTATACAATTCTGATGTGGCGTTAATTCTGTTTCTATGTGCATCCTAAATGAAGACACGACCAAATGGCGCGGGAAGACACAGTGGCCCACACTGTCACTTTTCCCCAATGCAACGGTCTCTTCCGGTTTCTCCCAAATGATAAAACGAGAAGTTTGCTTATTGACATGATCACTCAATAGCATACCTCATTCGTCAGATCACAACCAGTGATAATCAGCAGCTTGATACACATTGAACATGTCACTTACGCAATATCAGACTCGTACAATGAAGCTGGCTCCTTCAATAATATTTTCTTTTATAAGAGTTTATTTTGCATACGACCTTAGGGCACTTTTTCTTTGAGCCACCCTGTATACACCTCTCTTATAGCTTCTGTGATAATACTAAGCTAGAGAAAATGGAAGGGAGAGTTCTTACACTTGTTTATTTATTTATTAATTTTAAAGCAAACTCCATTTCGTCTAAACTTTTTAATTCACAACCGAGTATTTCACCATGTTTACCAATATATGAATGGATGCATAAACTGTAATCGACAACAGCGAAATATTTTCACTATGTATGTAGATGTCTTAAATAGTCGTTTGAGATAGGATGACCATGGTTTATGCCTTCAAACTTCCATGTTACAGCATAAAATGTCCTAAGGTTATCGATATCTAAGAGCTACTTTACTATAGCAAATAAATATATTATTAGAGTCGACCTAAAGAGAAGCACAGTAGGCTATCTTATTTCATTTTCGCTATTGAATATTTGTACTGCAATAGAGACAGTAAATTAGTATACTACAAAAATCACACATTTTCTTTAAAATACCTTCATAAATCAGATTTTAGAGCCATGTCCACAAAAAGTGGTACAAATGCTCGTTATAATATACTTTTTTTCAAAATTCATTAGGATATTATTAACAACTTTGTACGTCTTATTATAAATCATTTAACACTTTACATATTTAAGTACTTTTTCTCAAAAGCTATGGAGTTTACTGAATGGAATGTTTCGCTATTTGTAGGGGAAGATTAATCTGAAAGAATTAGATTTTTCATTACATGCAACCTAAAATTTTAAAAATCGTTTAACGTATGAAAATATTTAAAAACATTTTTTATAATTACTAATTTACAAAAATAATGTTTTACTCAATTTAGCATTTTTAAAAGATTCTTAATGTTTCAATGTACATGAAAACGTGTCTTTAAAGTTTGAAATATTATATTCAACAGCTTCTGAAAAATGACATATAACATGAGTGAAACATACGTTTGCAGAAAAACAAGAGAAAATGCTGCTTTCTGATAATATTAGTGGTCTCCTGCTCTGTAATTATCCTCTTTGCTTCTAACTACTCTTATTCTTCCTGGATACTTTTTATTATTGTAAAATGTGTATGCTGAATCCAGTGTTTGCATTGTTTATGTACACCAAGTCTTTCCCACAAAAATCCTGCACACGGTTAGTGTGGAATGCCGTTTCCACATACAAATGAACCCCTATATAGTTGGTGGTTATATTAGAAGTACTAGAAGAATTAGAAGTACTCCTAGCATTGTCATAAGGAATAAATCTTTCACAGTAGAGAAACCTTAGGGAGGTCTCCGTGGTATGTAGAATCAGATGAAAGAGATTAGTGATTCCGCGCTTGGAGGACACGGTAGCTCTGTTGGTTAGAGCGTCAGCACGGAAAGTTGAAGATCATGTTTCGAATCCTGACCGTGACCCGAATTTTTTAAATCTGATCTTCCTTTCCCATGTATAATTCCCCATATCCTTACATCTTTGCTTGCTGTTTTTCCTATAATTGAAACAAACTACTGTATCATTAACAGCTGTTTATACTATTGGCTTGAATGTAAAACTTGTCTTAGGACATTTACCCCAAATTAAGGAATTCACAGGTTCGTTTACATTTCAAATTTTCTCCCTTCAGAATTTCTGAGGAGCAAAGATTTCTATAAAATAGTCAGTTGTTTTCAAGCCAGGCAAATTTAGACAAAGAATAAAACATACATCCATAAACATACACTATATGGTCAAATGGGTTCAAAATAAACATAAGATCAAGTCTTATAGAAGTAAATATGGCTCTGTGATGCAACAATATAATGTTAGATGCTTTAAACGCCTGAAATAAACGTTAAAAGACTTAATTTGAAATATATATTTTAAATTCACCCCTTTTTTCATATTAATTGTACCCTAAATTCATAAAAACAACTTGTAATGCAAAGTATAAGCTTTTCATAATCAAGGCTTACATTTAAAAGGCAAGAAACTAAAGATGGAATTAATTATAATATCGCAAACAAAGATGCAATAAAAAGAAAATTAAATTTGAGATCTTTCAATACCTATGTTCACAACACTATTAAATAATATAAAATAATTTGTGATAGATATCTCTTAACAATATAAAAAAGCGAACCTCAGTTATTTCGTTACCTTGAGTTTCTATTATTACAACAATGCAGTGACGTACAGCCATGTAATTTGTCTGTAAATTTTCTAGATCGTGATTACACTAAATTATGGGTTACGTTGTTGATGAATTATTAACATTTGATTTTTTTATCACTAATGCAAAGTTTAACTCTAGTTCACTGTACTGTTAATTTATAAGTATCAACCTGAAATTACTTCAATGATCCCATACCTCCAACATTTTACATCGGCGACCTAGATTCCTTATCTCAAACAAAATTAGTTGTCCAAGAACTTTATACAGTGAAAGTATTTTAGTGTTATTACTGCGCTATATAAACACAAAGAATTATTAATATAAAACTGTATCTGATACAGCCACACTGCTTACAAATCTTCTTAGGTTTTAGCGGTGTATTTTAATATACGAGACTATACTGGGATAAGTAATACCTCACAAATTAGGAAATGATGATGGCCAAAGTATTATCATACTTGCTAAGTATCATCCTTTAGATGGCACGCTATAAAGTTCAGATGCACAAGTGTAATCACTTGTTGTGACGATCCTGTAAACAAAGTAGTGTTAACATTTTCTACAAAATGGATAAAACTGAAATACGAGCTGTATAAAGTACTTGTTTCGAAGGGTTTATCACAAAAGAAATACAAAAGGAGTTAGATTCCACATTAAAGGATTCTTCCTCTTTGTTCTCGACGGTTAAAATGTGGACTTCTGAATTTAAGCGTTGTCGCATATCCATTCAAGATGATGAGCGCTCGGGGTGTCCCAAAAATGCTACGACCGATATTGTGACAAAAATTCACAATGCGGTACTCAGTGATAGCCGATAGAAGATACGCGAGTTCGCTGACATTGCAAAGAACTTGAAAGGCCATTCCATACATTTTACAACAAGTTTTTTTTAGAAAGCTTTCCGCTTTGTTAACAATGCACAAAAACGCATTCGAATAAACATTTAACAAAAGTGTGTAGGTTTTTTAAACGTAATTTCAGCGAGTTTCTCCGGCGTTTCATAACAGAAGAAGAAACATTGATTCATCGCTACACGCCAAGGACGAAGGAGCAATAAAAAATGTGGATGGCAACAGGTGAGAGTGTATCAAAGAAAGCAAAAACGGTTCCATATGCAGGAAAAGTCGTGTCTACGGTTTTCTGGGATTCTCACGGTGCAATTCTTTGAGACTACCTCTAGAAGGGCAGAACCATCACCGGGGAGTTTTACGGTTCACTCCTGGACCAACTGAAGAGTGCTATTCCTTCTAAATATCACACCTTGCGAAAAAGAAAGTACTCTTCCATCACATGGGATTTTTTCTGTAAAACTGCATGACCTCCACTTCCACATCCGCCATATTCGCCGCATTTGGCTCCCAGCGATTACTTTTTGTTGTCAAACTTGAAGAAACGGTTGGGTGGACAAAGTTGACATCAAATGAAGAGGTTGAAGCTGAGACAGACACTTATTTTTCATAGTAGGGTGTTAAAAAATTGGAAAGTATTTGCACTAAATGTATTCATTTACAATTTGACTATATTGAACAATTAAAAAAAATATCTTAAATCTTGTGTTTTCTTGGTCAGGCCGAGAACTTTTAGAGTGTCCCTCGTGTATATTTGTATATATAATTTTTATAACTTAAGGTCTGAATGAACCACAAAATAAACCTAGAGATAAATTACAGTACGGTGATCTTGCATTCTTTCTTTAAAGTATCTGTTCAAATGTCGACCGCCATGAACAGGCATACTACTTACTTCTTCACCGAGTCCATGGGGTTTTTGATTGAAGAAATGCAAACCACGTTTTCCTTTTGAACCCACAAGAGGGTCTATCGGCATTAATTTGGTGTTCGAGTGGCCATGGTACAGAACTAACTTGACCAGTTCAATATTAATTAAACGCTGTACCGAGTATGAAAAGTGCGCCTGCGCACCCTCGTGTTGAAACCATATGCACCTTGGAATCTACTGAAGTATGTTCTTCAGGAACCTTTGGAGGATCTTTGTAAAATATTAGACCCAATCATATAATTGTACACTGTGTTAGCCCATGCATTCCCCTGCTGAAAGGATCGATGTAACTGCTCTCACATATGCTAACGAGCATGCTATCCCTCCTAGTGCCCCAACTGTATACAACACTTTCTACTCTATCTGATGAAGATATCCATGTAAATTTTTTCACAATTGTTGACTGACAGTAACTACTATTAGGTGTCCCAAACTGTGTTTCACAGCTCAAACCTCAGGAGTTCGGACAAATCCTGCATGGTTAGTGCGACGCAGTCTAATGCTAAACGACCCGTTTCTATCAGACGTCTATGCACAGAAGCAAGTGTAATGTGTCACAGTGGAAACCACTTTGAACACAGTAGTTGAGCAGCTCTACCAATTGCAATCGATATATCGGGTAGACAAAGCGTTCAATCCAACTGTTAGCTCACAAAACACGGGCCAATCTCGGCAGGACTGAATAGTAGATGGTACAACATATAGGTAGGAGGGTTATACACTAACTGACCTAAGCATCAAAAACCACGAGTACCCGATATCAAAACAATGCATTGTATTAATACCTCTTTTCTCATTAACTAATCACAAATCAGGAAAAACGCTGCTGAGTTGCAAGCTTTATCGAAATAACAATTGCGAAAGATATACTTTCTTCTTATAGACAGCAGATAATGCTAGCTAATGTAACGCAATCTAGAAAAGTCTTACCGCCATTATCATTCTAGACAGTATATTAACTCGATAAAATGGATTCATGGATTCAGCAAATCGTACGTAATACTCAGGGAATAATCGACATTCCGTACTTTATTAATGAAACATAAAATTGCAAAGTTTCAGTACTTTAGGCACGTTTCTTAAATATATATCAATACTTTCAAAGAAATGGGAAGTTTGATGCGCTACATCAGTTGGTCAGAAAAGTCCGTCAACACTACAGAACACAATTTATTGAGCAACTTGATAAAGTGAGCTATTTTCAGCAAGATGCAGAAATATATCATTTTCAACACAGTTTTTGGAGTTAAGTGTTTCACAATCCTGTACTGCAAATTACTTCCTTTAATGTGATTATATCAAATCACCTCTTCCTGCTTGCATATGTGGCATTCGTAACCTGCATTACCCTATTCGCCGCCAAAGGTGACCGAGGTCGTTAAGCCGCGGACTAGTGAGCATTTCCATAGGACCGTCCTTCCTGACTGAGGTTTTTTCCAGGTTTTTCACAATGTTTATAAATGGCAAAGACCTTGGAGGTACCCTATAATCAGGCCTGGAGCGGTTCTTTCCTTAAAAAAAAAAAAAAAAAAAAAAAAAAAATCCTTTCCCAGTTTATCATTTCATCTCGCTTGACATTAGTGTCCACGGCGGTGATACCTTAGCAGTTAAAACGGGCATTTAAAAAGTACCTTTATCGTTTTCATGATAATGTCCGGCCACACATCTCGCAAAGAACGATTCAGAGCCTGAATAAACTTACCTACGAAACTGCCTCATTCAGCATATTCGCCCGATCTTTTCCCAACTAACTCACCCACTCATTTAGTTTCTCATATGCCTGGACAGTTTCTTGAAGAATAAAATATTCAATAACCAAAAAGAAGCTGAGATGACATTTAAAAAGACATCCTATCCAGCAGCCGTGACTTTAAATTTGCTACTAATTGGCAAAAATATTTAGATACCGATGGGATATAATTTTATTAATAAAGTTTATTTTTAATTTATTGGTGCTTTTTGAAATTTAAATCACAAAATCGAAAATAATATGCAAGTGACCCAATAGCGAGCCTATCCTCATTCAGCAACGCAATAGTAGTTTCTACATACTAGTGGAACCGGTTGATCTTCAGTGGACGCGTGAGCACTAGTAAGCCTGGAAATGAAATTTCTGCTGATGTTCAATCATGTATATGCTAAAACAAAGAAGATTTAAGTTAAAAAACCGTGCTATTTCGTAACAGTACAATTTCAGATTGGTGAACAAAGTTCGAACCCAAGGCGTTTTCATTTGTAAGAAGGAATCCCAAGAACCGGATTTTATCAGAGTAGGAGTTTGATGAAATAGACTATCGATGAGAACAAATTATCCTAGCAAATTGGTGTATGTATTCGTAGTGCATATAAAACCACTCAGCTGCTGCATCTAACACCTACAATAACTTTATGATGACTTTTACTATGGCCGTGTAATATAGCAGCTCCTCCTCACCACCACGGGTAGCCGAGGTTGTTAAGGACGGACTCGTGAGCGGGAGGTCTGGGGTTCGAATCCCATCAGGGTCGTCCTCCCTGACTGGGTTTTTCTTTTTTCCAGGTTTTCGTCAGTCCCCATAACTGGCAAATGCCGGGGAGGTACCCTAAGCCTGGAACGCTTCCTCCATTAAAATATAGCCTTCCCAATTTATCATTACATATCATGTAACATCAGTATCCACCGCCTGTGGTACCTCAGTAGTAAAAACGGGTGTTAAATACTATTCAAAAAAAAAAAAAAAAGCTCCTCCTTCATTCATATAGATTTTCTGATGTAATACATTGGGAAACATTAGTAACGTGGATGCTCAATGCAAGTGGTTTCCATCTTATCATACATATCTTAATTGTATTGATTTCATATCGGAAGAAATAAAAGGGGACTCAGCGAAATATTTACCCGGTACAATTTATGTGCAAAACAAACACTTTGTGAGGAGTTCTTCCGTGAATACTCAAGAGACAATTGGAGAAAAGTGTTGTGGCCATATTAATTAAATAGAAGCTCAGCAATGTGCCTTTGCCAAAATCAGCGAGTTTTGAAGCCATTACGGAGTAATATTTGCATCAGACTGAATATTATATTGATAAAGTATGTACCAGTAGAATGCAGGTACATACTGATGAACTGACGTGATACCACACGTATGCATGTGATAGTCGGTCCTGGTGGTGTAGTGGCTATCATACTTACCTCCTAAACCCAAGATCGCGGGTTCGAGCCCGGCCAGGACCGATGGATTTTTTCGGGCCTAAAAATCTTAAGAATGGCTTCCTTCGGAAGGGAAGTAAAGCCGTGGGTTCCGTGTCGTACATTTAGCACGAAAAAGAATCTCATACCTGAAAGAGAAGCCTCTAAGCAAAATTTGTCGGCCGTTTCACGCCCTGGATTGAATGCGACGCTGATGACCTGAGATGTTAAAGAGCGTCCATAAATAAATCAATCAAAAAAAGTGTGCATGTCCCACTGGCAGGAGTGTGAGAGCCAGTCAAAACTGTCCCAGATATAGGTTTCCCACGAAAAAATAACATAAGATTTTGATTACTTCCTTAATTCTAACTGAGGCAACTCACCATATTACAACAGTGAGTAAAACATTAATTAATATTTACCACTAATAACTAACATCAAAAAGACAAAAATTGAGAGCTACAAGTTCCGAACACGCCAAATGGTTTCTCTCGGCAGGGGACCAGGCCATTACGGAATAATTTTCCATTAGTAAAATCAATATCCGACTGCGTAACAAAATGAAAACCGTGTATATAGCATTAGCTGGAAAGTCCCTATAGACCTCACAATCAACCTATGTTTCATGCGTTTTAAGTGTGACATTGAGTGTGAATCACACCTAGTTTGGCAACTTCAAGTTTCTGGGCTAGAGAGTAATTCCTCTTTCCTCCCTACATCTAAACCCTTTGGTGAAAATCTTATTGTATTGGATCCTAGCTCTGAAGATGGAAGCTTCTCGAAAAGAAACAGAATATATTGTAATTTGGACCCGTTTTCTAACAGAGTATGAAATTTGCTTTCTAAAAAATGTTAAACGTTAATCTCATCAATCTCTTTACGATCGACCCAAGTCAGAGAGGGAGGAGCATTTATGGAGTGATTATTAAGTTTTGATCCATTTTTGAGAAAACGGTTGATTATGTTTTTTTACACGTGACCAGAAGCTGTCGTGTGTGCCCGTTTCAGGGGGTTTATTTACAAAGAGGTTCAAGCGGATATTGAAAGAAAATTTTATAAACTCTCTTCCACCAGGACAAATATCGGACTATTGGTTCAGAAAGTCAAGACCACGAGCAGTGTGAAACTATTCAGTAGGCCCAGCTGAAACTGTGCAACAGGCAGAGGATGCACGTAGCAGAAGACCAAAAGCACCAACCAGGAGACTAAGTCGGGAGTTGGGTGTACCACAACCGACAGTGGAAAATTCTCCACTACACCTTGAAAAACGGTCAGCTGCAAATTGTTCTCTTTAGCGTGAAGTCACCTTCCACACATATGGACATGGCCAACCGACACAACTGCAGAGTGTGGGCAGGTGAACAGGCAAATAAGATCCTCGAGTGGGAACGAAAAATCCCTAAAGTCAATGTTTGGTTGGTGACCACAAATTCTAAGATGCATAACCATTCTTTTTCGCAGAACCCACAGTACAGGCATTTGGTATCCGGAAATTCTGCAGTTCTTCCTTCAACTACAAATTCAGCAAGATATCATCTTGGAAAAAATGGTGATATTCCAACAGAATGGAGCACACTCCCCCATTTCGCACGGACAGTTCGTGAGTACCTGGAAACCACATTTCCACGTAGATGGATTGGTAGGGCATCACACCGCATTTAGGCTCCAAGTTCTCCTGATCTCACACATTTCGACTTTTTTGCATAGGGATACGTAAAGTCATACGAGCATAGATCCATGCGTTTCCAGCCTAACCATTTTCTAGGTATGATAAAGACAAAAACTATATTTCACTTTTCATTATAGTTACCCTTTATTGCCATACACTGTTCAATTTTTGAATTTACATTTCAATTTCCTTCCCCAAAAATAGTCAGAAGTCTAGTCTGCAAAATGGCATAAACAGCATCCATCACTTCTTCGTCACATTTAAATTTCCTTCCTCGAAGGTCTTTCTTGAGTTTTGAGAAGAGGAAATAGTCACTGGAAGCCTGATATAGGCTGTAGATTGGATAGTCGATCTCCGTGAAGTCACATTTCTTCACAGGTCCCTTTGCAATAAGAGCTGTGTGCGCAGGCGCGTTGTCTCGTGAAGAAAGCGCACACAACCACTCAGCTTTCCTCGCCTTTTCTCTTTGAAAGAAGCACGTACTCTGTGCAGTAGGCCAGCACAGTACTCCCATTTACTGTGGTGTTCTCTTCCTGAAGTCAATGAAGAGTATTCCTCCACAGTCCCAAAAAATCATGATCATGATCTTCCTGGTTGAATGCGTGACCTTGGTCTTTAGAGGCGGTGCTTCGCCAGGTTTACTTCCATAAATTCTCCTTCCACAAGAGCGGTGTTTTCAGGCAGGAGTGAGCACCTCCAAGGGCCGACCTGCACGCTCCTTCTCTTAAATGCTTTCTCGACCCATTCGAAAAAGATTGGCCATTCTTTTACGGTAGAATACGAGGGGGATTCTTCACCATATACACCGTCCAATTGCTGTTTAATTTCATTTGGAGTAAGTCCTTCTTTTGTGAAGAACTTAATAATAATAATAATAATAATAATAATAATAATAATAAGCTCGATATTCCATTTATTCCAATATATATATATATATATATATATATATATATATATATATATATATATATATATATATTCCAATCTTCTACACATCGTCTTCTTTATGCAACTATATCTGAACAACTGAACACAGCGGAGGGGAGGTTACAGCTGCAATTATTTACTTAACAGATAAGGATGACACCAGATAAGGATTTTGAGAAGGCTATAATATCAGGAGGCCGGAAACTTATGGACCTGCCCTCGTAAGTGTACAAAGTCAAAACTAACTACACTGATCTTTTAAAGCCGCGTATCAGGCATGTGGTACTCAACATCACACCTGCAATGCTATAAAATGTTTTTCGTGAAACCGTACGTCGCTGAGAGTTATGTGTAAAAGTGCTGGGTGTTCATGTGAAATAAACTTATATAGATTATAAGTTACTGTGTGTTAGGGTTTACATTCACTGTATTGATTCTGTATCTATTTTTCACAATATGGATCGAGACTTTATAACCACCCTTTATAAAACAATATGAATATTGCAATGCCAGTTATCTCTTAACTAGTTGCACAGTTGACCATCCTTTGCTGTCATATTACGATACATCCTCATTGTTGTTATTGAGCCGAATGTGCACACAAGCGTGTGACACAGCAAATTAACAAATGTAGCACATTCCGAATGCATTATTTCTGTTACGAGCTCCGGTAAATTAAAACATCTTTTGCCTTATTAATAATGGATCATGCCTGACACTACTCACAAATAAATGGCTTTAGGTTATTAATTCTTCAACGCCACATCATACAACACTGCTGCAATCTCTGCATATAAGGGCCTTCAAATTTATTAATGGAGTTTCCAATGTCATGATGTTTTGACAAAATTTGATTAAATATCGTAATCGACCATTGCAGTCATTGGCAAATGGCGAGTAAATAACGCTTTTGATGTCGACCATTGTGAACATTCCTGCAAACAAAGCCACTCCTTTGTGAGATCATGCAAATGTTGTCAAACACAGGGCGGGTTACAGGGGTGGCAGAGCCCGGAAAAAGTGGACTTTATAGATTTTACCCCGAGGACCGAGGCTCCATCTATTTAAAGTGTGGTGAAAAGGTCATAATAAACGGACCAATGGTCGCCCTGGAGGCGCGACGTGTATAATTTAGATGACCCAAGCTTTGAGTCACACTGTACTTAATTAAAACATCAGGCACCGCCATGTTAATATGTAGCGGTGCGCTGTTTGCCATCATACTGCAATTTATGAGTGCAGGTGATTCATATTTACCTAAACAAACACTATGTCTCTTCTAACTTGGTTCCCGTGCGCTTAAAAAAAAGAATAAAACTAAACAAAGAGATTTCAAAAAGCAGCGCGAGAGCCTACTAGCTAAAGCATAATGATGCGTCGTTTCACAGTATTTTGACTACTTCCCTCATTCATTACTTAACCAAAATTGTATAAGGACACATTTAATCTCCAACAAATGTTCTATCCTGAAGAGTTTAAGTCTCGATATGCGATTATTTGTACAAATGTATTACCTTGAGATTTTTTTTTTTTTTTGAGTAGTGTTTAACGCCCGTTTTTTACCACTGAGGTATCACAGGCGGTGAACACTGATGATACATGGGATGAAATTATATATTGGGAAAGGATAATTTTTAAGGAAGGAAGCGTTGCAGGCCTATGTTTAGGGTACCTCCCCGGCATTTGCCAGTTATGAGGATTGAGGAAAACCTGGGGGAAAAAAAAAACAGTCGGGGAGGACGGTCCTGGTGGGATTCGAAACCCACACCTCCCGCTCACGAGTCCGCGCCTTAACGACCTCGGCCACCCGTGGGGGTACCATGAGATGCGCTATTATCAGTGTATATCCTTAGTATAAAGATTGAAGAGGAAATATATACAGATGGAATCACCTAAAACTTGCGCCGCCAACATTTCTGAAATAATATTGATATGCTGCTTTCACAGAATTGAAGTTTAGGAAGGGGCCCATAATTGCAGCCCGTGCACAGATGTTAACAATTATTAAAATGCGTATTTCTTGATTAAAACTACTTTTTTTTTCAAATGCAACAAATTCCATTGACATCAAGAAAATAAAACTACAGAAAATTAAAAATGTCAATGGTGTTTTTTTGCAAGTAGTTTATGGGCTATTTATGAACATTTTAAATATCTATAGTTGTCTGCCCATTAAACTGCATGGTTACTAGGCTACGATGTTCGTATGTTTGTTTACATGTTGTTTCCTTTACACTGATTTTATTGGGACTTTCTTTCCAGTAGCTTATGATAGTTCAAGTAATACGTGTTGGAAGATGATATTTACTAATGCTAAAAACGTCAACACGGAAAATGTAGAAAGAATGATGTTCCTACTTGCAATGTGTATGCTGAGAGGTATTACAATACACGTACTACACTTGTCTTCATCGATTGTTTCAAAATCGTTGGATTCTACGAAGGGGAGCTGCTTGTTGGCCCGCCCGTCACAAGATTTGACTCTTTAGGCATTTCCCTGTGGAGAAAGCTAAAAGACACTGTCTACAGGGACATACTGACCATACCAGAAGATATGAAACAACTGCGTGTTCTAAAACCTCTGCTGAAACGCTACAACATGTACAGCAATCTTTACTGACAGACTGGAAGCTTTTATTGTAGCTGGTGGTAATCATTTTGAACACAACCTGTGAAGACCAGTTTTCGTATTTTTTAAGAGAGTGCTGACACATGGTATAGTTAAAACACAAAGTATAAAATGCAACATATGTTTTCTTGGAAATTCAGAAATAAAAAAGACACACCAAATAAAACAGTAAACATACGAACATCGTAACCTAGTAACTAAGCAGTTAAATGCAGCAGACTATGGTAGATATTTAAAAAGTTTCATATTACGATAGCTCGTAAGCTTACTTGCATTAGAATCGGGCAAAAACTACCACTGACATTCCAATTTCCGCTAGTTTTAATTTCTTGATGTCAATAGGATTTGTTCCATTTGATTTTTTTTTTTAAAGATATGCACATTCTAACGATAAGTATTATTTGTGTATGGACAGCAAATGTGAGCCCTTGCCTAAACTTCAATTATGTGAAAGTAGCATGTCATTAGCACCATCCATTTCAGAAATGTTTGTGTTTAGAAGATTAACCCCGTATATTTGTATACTACCGGGTTTTTCTGATTTTGTCGTCCATGTCACGTGTTGTACTTAATTTGCGAACTAACTGTAGAGACAGGTACAGATAAAATGCGAACTTAGGGGAGATTATAAAGTATTCCTTCCCACTTTAATTCAGAATTAGGATTAACAGATCTTACAAACTGGTTAAGAACTTGCTCAGTTGCTTGATGAGTTGTATAAAACAAAAAAGATTTATCTTTTATTTAGAAACCGATGAAAGATACAAACTATAATATTGAACGTACTCCAGGCAAGTTAAACTAACATCCTTCTCTGCAAAACTATTTACATCGTGTTGGCTGTCATTTCTTTGGTAGTGATGTATAGTATACTTTTACTAAACTAATCGTACAAAATAGCTGTAAGAGTTTCTAAAAATTAGTATAGACTTGGATATGGATGATGAAAATGAAATTTTAATTTGGAATAGAAACTTACAAATGCATTAGTACAAAAACCCTTATCATCCGCCCAGAAACAATGGAAATGGTGATTACTCTCTTTGTAGTAATCTACTAGAAAATCTGCGAGTTTTGTAATACTTATTGTTCTTTCCACGTTCATATTTAGGTTTATGTAAAAGAAATGCGTAAAAATGTATAAATGCTAAATACAACGTGTACTGAATTGCTTAGCACGCAAACAGTAAACAAGGTATTTTTAATTACCACAGCATTTGTTATGTGCGGCTCACAATTAAATGCTTATAGCTAAGGCTACCTACATATGTCTCCTTAAATCCCCTTATTCGTCAATTCCTTGCCTGATGAGTGTTTTCAGTTCGTATTTTACTAGTTACTATGGAAGGTCGTCACTAAAATCTCTATCTGGAAACCAGTTTTAGTTTCACGGCAGCAATCACAGCGGAGCGAAGCAGATGTGCGAGAGGCGTTCAAAAAGTTTTAGATCTGACAAAGGAAAAACAAGATTTATGAACCCCCCCCCTCAATATGGTCATCTTGTAAATCAATACATTCAATCCAAAGGCTTTTCAACTTTTTAATAGCCTCAGTAAAATAGCATTAGTCTAAGTGTGAAAAATAGGCGTCTACTTCAGTTTCAACCTAATCATTTGGATAGAATCTTCGTCCATCCAGTTATTTCTTCAGGTTTGGGAACAAAAAGTAATCGCTGGGAGCCAAATCGGGCGAATATGGCGGATGTGGAAGCATTTAAAACAGAAGGTCATACAATATTGCAGCAACAATTCCAAACGTGAGTGAAGGCGCCTTATCGTGATGAAAGAGAACTTTCTTTTTCACAAGGTGTGAACGTTTAGTCTGAAAAGCAACTTTTATTTGGTTCAGTAGTGAAGCGTAATTACCTCGGTGATGATTCTGGAGGTAGTCTACAAGCACCACACTGAGAATCTCAGAAAACCGTAGCCATGATGTTTCCGTCATATGGAACAGTTTTTTCTTTCTTTCATTTTCACCGGTTGCCACCCACATGTTTGACTGCTCCTTCGTCTCTACCATATAGAGACAATTCCATGTTTCATCTACTGTTATCAAATTCGGAAAAACTCAATGGAATTGCGTTTAACAAAATCTATACATTCTTACAAAATGCTCGTTCGAATGTGTTTTTGGTCCATTGTTAATAAAGGCGGCACCAATTAAGCGGAAAGCTTTCTCATTACCAAAATTTCGTGTAAAATGAAGTGCATACAGCCAACCGAAGTCTTTGCAATGCCAGCCAATTCGCGTATCTTAATCGGCGACCATTGTGAGTTTTTGTCACAATTTCGCTGGTTGTAGCAGTTTTGGGACGCCCTGAGCGCTCATCATCTTGAGTGGATATATGACCACGCTTAAATTCAGCAGCCCACTTTTTAATCGTCGACAACGAAGGGGGAGAAATCTTTAATGTGCAATCAAACTCCTTTTATATTTCTATGGTGGTTAAACCTTTCAAAACAAACTACATTATCACTGCTCGTATTTTAGTTTTATCCATTTTGTAAAAAATGTTAACACTAGTTTGTTTACACGATCATCACAAACAGATGACTATCTGAAACTCTACAGCAAGCAATTTAAACTATGGTACTTAACAACTATCATAATAACTTGACCAACTTTACGACATACCTTAGTCAGACCGAGAATTTTTAGAACACCCCTTGTAATATCCGCGCAACTGATCGAAATTCTCGCAGCTCCAACAAAATGACAATGGAAATAAGCACATACCTTGTTACAGGAGATGTTGGACATGTTGTCTCCTTTATCCACGCAGTTTTCAGATTTTATCTCTCTCTCTTTCTCTCTCGGGGAAAATTGTCATTTATGCGCATCAGTTCATCTTAAAAACTGAGTCAACCTCTCGCTTGATATTTCTTTTCAGTTCTTCTAATATGTGTGTGGCGGTTTGTTTCATATATTTTTAATTTTCCAATTTCACTCATAAATAAAAAGCACATACTGTCAGTATGTCATTCTTGCATCTTTCTGCATTTATAGTGTTGTCAAATCAGATGGACCCTATTACTTTGCATGCATTATCTGCGCGCCAAGCAGGGGAGTTTCGTGCATTAGATCAGTCCCCCCCCCCTTTGTGTTGAAGCATGAGCACGTAATTGAACAGTAACGAATATAGAGCGTGGATTAAATACTCTATCATTAACGTTTCGTAATATATAATTACAGAAATTTACCGGAATATCAGTGTACCTTGCCTGCAATTCGTACACAACAGTGTCCTTGTATGCTTTCAAGATTAAATTGACATAGTTTCGGAAGATGAACTGATGTGAATCACAATTTTCTAAAAAGATGTCGGAAATGAGCGGATGAATTATAGGGGCTGTAAACTTTATTACAACAACAATCAATATAAAACCAGCATTTATAAATTTAACTCAAGTACCTTTATTCGATTTTGAATTTGGTATTGATCATTTTAGCTAGAAATTCTATTTTTCGTTATGGGTTGCAGGATATTTCCAACATCTCTTGTTTTACGGTGCATTCTTGTAACTTGTAACTTCGGCAATATCGGCGATCTGTAGCTAGAGTACTAACTGCCGCCGAAAATAGATGCACTTTCCCATGCAAAATATCTTCATTATCAAGCAATGCAGGAGGCATGGTTTCACCTTTTCCAAGAAAGGTACCTCATATATGTTGACATAAAAAGGTAAGGCCAGATAGCACATTCCAGAGGATAGCAAATCCACGATCAGGACAGCCGTATCTCTGAGATATTTCGAAAGGTTACGGCTCAAGCCTCTGACCCAAATTCAGCAACACAGAGAATCATTTGAATGAAATTGCGGAATCTCAGCTGTTACTACCGTAAACATCACTATCGACCACGATTTAAACCTAAAAAGCGGTAAAGGTGCATCAGGATAAAGTTTCAAGCCCGCCTTAACTGGCCATTTTTGAGGATATTGAGAGCCCTTACAGCGATATCCTTGCTAAATCATTTGAATCGTTGCCAATGGGTTTCCCCTCCATTTTGGTGCAGTTGGAAGCAGAAGACCGCGAACTGTGGACGGTTTTTGGAAAGCCTGTCAGGAGGTGTGGAATAAAATGATCGCTGCACTTCGCGCCACCTTACTGTAGTGAAAATTGCCATGCACAACGATACCATCACATAAAACACCACCTTTCGTGAAGACATGGTCTACAAAAGTTTAAACTATTTGAACTTATTATACATCGCAAACTTTCCCAGTGCACATGTTAAAGTTTGCATGTTGGTATTTAAATTTTTTTTAAAAAATATTTTATTTATTGTATATGCTAATGCGCTAAATGCTCCAAACGATTCAAAATTTATATTTCTAATCAAATAAAATCATTAACATATTTATATACGTAGATAAAACATCGCCAATTAGTGTTTTGTATTGTCCTGGTTGTCGCAGAATATTTCTTAAAACTGTTGGATATTAAATTTTCCAGATTTTTAAAAAATTTTCATATTAATTAGCTATCCTATATCTTGACTAATATTATATAGTGTTAGATAATTATATAGCACTTCCTTTCTTTTTATCCTTTCAGAAAAAATGTAGAAATTCTGAGGGAAATTTAGATAAAAACAATCTGTCGTTTGAAACATTGTGAACAAAATTGTTTTTAAAATCTTAAAATCTAAAAACAGGAATTGCAAAATAAAACTATACTTCCTTTACAGCATTTAATATTAACAAGTAATTAAAAAGCCTTATATGGTTTAAAATGGAGAAGATCGTGGTTTTTTTAAGCATTAAAACTAAACTTAATATTTCGAATATTTTAAACAAATTTAACTTGTAGGTGCACTTAAAACGTCGAAACATTTCAGTGCATTAAAGTCGTGCTGTATTTTCTGGTGCTAAATGATGTCATTTTGATATTTTACTAAAGTTCAAAATGTTTTGAAATTTTATAGCATAATTTATTAATATTTTATGCACAGAGTTAAATATAATTTATTAATCAACATCTGTGGTAAACTTGTATCATACTATACACTATTAATAGGTATTTTTAACGTGTGATAAAGCTTTCATTAATCCGCACATAGCTTTAAGATTTGAATGAAAAGACATTTAATTGTAATGAATGTTTTCTGATGATATCTGAATATTTCTATGGACATTTAGATATAAATATACGCGATATTTTCAATGTGATTTTATTATTATGCTTCTACTAACACTTCAGCCCGCCATTACACAAAAAGAGTCGGTCGAGAACTCGAAATAATATTACCCTCAATTTAAAAATCAAATGATCTCGTGTGCATTGAGCAGTTATAAAAGACTTAGCGGACTGACGTCATATCTCTCAATCTTTCAAAGCCATTTACAGCAATGTGCTCTCTCCTCAGCCTTTACGTCCTTATGCAGATGTTTATTTTTCTCCTATTTGCTACATTGTTCAGAAGAAGGAATCCTGCATTATTACTATGTTTGGCAGAGCATACAATCCAGTTTCAGTAATAGAAGACAGAGAGAATAAAACAAACAGTTCAAAAGTTGATCCATGGCCTGGCATACTAATTCTCTTTATTTTAGTGCCTATGATAGGTGTAGATGTGTTTAAATTATGGAGAGTGGAGGTAGGGAGAGTTTAGGAACAAATTTTTATTAAGAAATTAAAAAATACAGGAAGACAAAAGCTTCAGTGAAAAGAAATAGCTGAAACTCTATAAAGGCTTACGAATATACAAGAAAGAGAGAAATATGTAGATTTATACGATAAATTTGGAAGGGAAGCGATTTGCATGGGTTAACACAGGAGTAATAAATCTAACAGTTCTAAAGAGGGAGGATATGAAAACATATGACATATGGCATTACATTTTGGAATGTAGAGAAAAAAATTGCAGAGAGCAAACGATACCCAAAAATGGGGAAAACTACCAATAGAAATTGTGAGAGAAATGTCTTAAAGTCAAATACTGATGAACAGAACCTGGAAGTGCAGACATTTATTTTGGTTAAAATAGGCAGGCAAAAAGGCAATGAAAATACTGAAAATAGGCAATAATATAATTAAAATAGACATTTATCAAAAGTGCATACAGAGAGTAATATCACTCATTATTAATGAAAATAGGTATTTAAGATGATTAATAATTTCATTATCACACAATTAAAGTACTTACGCTTACTTTCTTGGTTACAAGCAACAACAAAATGTTGTGTGTTTTTTTTTTTTTTTTTTTTTTTTTCAACTGTCACAGTGAGCCACTTATCACAGAGAACATTTTTCATCATGCAAAAAGAACGTTCTACTTCCACTGAAGTGATTGGAACATATTTAACACATACTATTTCGGAAGGACTCATACCAGTTACAAAAGAACATTCACCTTTCAGAATCATGGAAATGTTGATCAAGACAAAGTAAGGTAGTTTTGATTAATCTTGGCGAATGAGCAAAAGATGCGCAGTGGTCTCTGATTCAGTTTATTTTCTGTTTGTGCATTTAGGGAAAACAGATAAGTATCTCTCTTATCTCACATTGTAGGGACGGTTTATTGTACATTGTACCGCTCTCATATTTCTTTCTTGCAATTGTTTGTTATATTTATGCAGTTGAGAAGTTATCCCAAAGCATGTTTCTTAGAATTGTGACGCTCAGATCGATACAAGGTCATTCGCTAGGATTATTCAAAATTACAAACTTCCCTCATCCTCTTTATTTCCTGGTATTTGTATGCCCGAGGTACCCGTGAGCTACTTTCACTAATAAAGGTGCTACTATTTAATGGTTTGAGAAGAAAGTTCTGACTGCTTGAAAAGAAATGAATGTATAACAAGATTTTCAATAGATATTTTTGTGAGGTGAACATTCAATTCAATTTTTATAAATTTTTTTCACTTCGATATATTGAAATTCTTTAAGGGGCTTTTTAAAATGCTTATATAATCGCAGAAAATTTTCACAATGATCCACAAACAGGCATTAAAAGATTTTAAACCTTAAAATATGTAACAGAGGCGAAAATATGCAAAAAAGGGGGGGGCAAAATAAAAACTCGCCCTCCACTCGAAATGTATGGAAACGTTCAATTCTATCTCACCCAGAGAGAAGACATTTTGTCTAACTTACGGGCTCTGCTAATGAAGATATAGCGTGCACAGGAGATTATTTCAAAAACAGACAAGGAAAAATCAACAAGCAAGATAATAATATTGATCGTATTTTAGAAAATGAGTTATGATGGACTTTAAAGAGTGGTTAGTAGTTTAAGTTTAAAAATGATTAATAGCCCATGAATCTGGGTACTGATGTAGATTGGGTTTCAAGTTACGTAAACGCAACTCAAATAGCGTTCAATCAAGTTACTGTATTATTTAAATTTATTATTAATTGTTCATTTATTTTACGCATGGTTTTAAACCGATGTGTTTCAGAAAGTTGTTAATTTAGAAGTAACTGGATATTCCAGTTGACGAACAGAAGACAAAAATTCAGAAATTAGCTAAACTAAAGAAGTTGTAAATGTATTTATGTAAAGAAATTAGTGATAAATGAATTGATTAATTCAAGTAACAACTAATATCCTATTTTCATTGCTAAATTACGGTTTAATAATAAGGATGGATATAAAAGTCTGCTTACTTTTATCAATAGTAACTAAAGTAAGAAGGTTCAGATGCATTTCTTATTTACTTTTAACATTGAAATATTTTAGTTTATTTCATATCGTGATTTGTAACTTAATACTAATGATAAATTGGTTGTACATATTTCCAATGATTACATTTATAACAATGCAAATTAATGAGATAACCATTCAATTGTTAAATTAATTACAGCATTAGTCTTAAAAGTCTGTCCTGGTGGTGTAGTGGAAACCATACTTGCCTCCTAAACCCAAATTCCTGGGCTCAAACACCCCCCCCCCCCGGGTGGATGGATTTATCGGACGTAAATATGAAGTGTGGCTTCCATCGGAGGGGAAGTAAAGCTGAGAGCCCCGTGTAGTAGATTTACGGTGTGTAAAAGAACGTCAAACCTGAAAGAAGAGACCCCTGAGCAAAACTTATCGGCCGTTTCATGCCCTGAATTGAATGGGACGCTCATGACCTGAGAAGAGAATGACGTTATGGTGCACGATATTTATCTCTAAATATTTATGAGTACGATGTCATATAGGAAACTTCTTGTGCAGTACATAGGGTAAGTGAAGACTAAAATCTTCCATTCTTTGTCAATATGCTTCTTCTTTGTGCTAAAGTCTGGGACAACGGAACCTAGATGTTGTTATCTTGATATGCCTAATGATGTCTTGATCACTGGGGTGACTCAGGCCGTTAACGCTTGGTGCTCGTAATAAAGAGATCCAAGTTTGAAAGCACTTGTAACCGGCCATACGAATTTCATTCCGTCAGTTCTGTTACATGTTTAAAGTGCCAGGCGAGGTGGGCTGGTGTGGTGTGACGCTGGTTTGTGCTTTGGAAATGTTTCTTATCGGCGATATTCTATATGCTGTCCTCAAGTTCTGCATCGCAGCAAACTAGTGATGTGCCTTTCCTAGCAAGTTTTCCAGACACTATCTTCTGCCTGCAAGGGCCTTTTTCAATAACTCAAACGCACACAAATCCGTTGCATCAGGGATGTCGTTGTCTCTCTCCATATGTTCCAAAACTGATGAATTGAGTCACTCATGTGGCTGAAGCCTTATAATGGTGCAGCTACACCACTTTTTTAATTTCAAATTCTGGTTGATAATGAGATCCCCTATAGCTGTAACTGAGATCCCCTATTTCAATGAAATGGATTTCTGTTTTACTGGATTCGTGCAAGAGGCAAGGATCTTAACCCTCGGAATTGGTATGGGGTATGGCTGATGGCAGGTAATGGATGTTTCTTTCCTTTTGGAATGAGCTTTATTTCTGGCATTGTCCTTTTTTAAATGGGTATGAGATGCCTTTCATGAAGATGTTCAAACCATATCTGTTACAATAATTGATAATTTCATATAAGTGTATTTGCGCTCTTGGACCAACCGGTCTTCACGTTTGAGGCGTGTCCGCTAATACCCCACTAGCGAATAACAGCGGCGAGTGTATGCCTCTCATTAGGACAATACTACTTGCCGGTTGAATAACTCGAATCGGAATATTACATGCGATCTTGTGTATTTCATATTACAGACAAACAGCAAGTGGTTAGAGTAAAACCAACATTTTTCTGTACATGTACAAGAAGAAATCACATCAAGTAGTTCGCTTTTTATCTCTTGTTACTTTATAGTCATCTTTCATGATAATTAAAAGGAGTCCTTTTAGTTATTATAGTATAGTTTCATTAGGAAAACTGTTCAAAAAAACAAACATTTATTATTATTATTATTATTATTATTATAATAAAAAAGCTCATCCTCATAATGTTGATATTTCTGAAAGTATACCCCAGCATTTCTGCAACTTTTCAAAGACATTTTGGAAATCATTGTTTTACAGGTCCTTCATAATCACCCCCACAGCCTTCATCACTGCTTCCGATGATGGAACATCCACGAAGGTGTTCCTTTCATTAGAGGAAAATAAAATAGTGGCACGGGGCTAAATCTGAACTACAGAGAGCTACGCATTTC